>BTHU01000004.1:31993768-33193768 GCA_036184795.1 Tokudaia tokunoshimensis | reverse complement strand
TAAGGCATTTTACAAAATACTAGAACTCAGAACGTCAGAATAATCTTTAAAGAAAGTTCTGCCACCAAATCACAAGCACAATAGAGAAATTAGAACAAAAGAAACAGTGACCTATGTAACCATGGGTAAAGACTCACTGGGATAAGCCTCTAAGGCAGTGGCTCACAACTGTGGGTCTCCACCCTTGAGCTTATGACCCTTCTACAGGGGTCACCTACGACTGTCAGAAAACACAGATTTACATCGTGATAACAGTAGCAATGCTACAGTCATGAAGGAGCAACAAAGTAAGTTAGGCTGGGAGGCACCACAACGTGAGGGGCCGTATTGAGGGATCGCAGCGTTAGAAAGGCTGAGAGCCACTGCTCGAAGGAAAGGCAGCACTCAGTCCACCCTCCTACACTGCAGAGGCTGGACCAAGACATGCTTTGACCTTAGTGAAATACTGGAGACTACAACCGAGGAGGCCTAACAGCCGCTTCTCCGGGAACAGTGAGGGAGCTCAGATGCCATGGAAAGAGCCATCCCAGCCAAGAAGGCAGAGCATGGAAGACAGTCCACCCCAGACCTTCATGATCTGACCAATCTGGCAGCCGACTGCAGCTGCCTGAGGAGCCAGCCAGGCGAGACCCTGAAGAGCAACCTCCTTGCCAAGACAGAGAGCTGAGAAAGACAGTTGCCGATTAAGCCCATCACACTCAGTAAGTATGATGAGATGATACGCATAAAACGTAATTTACGCATTTTAAGTATCATAAGATTAAAAATAATACTTTACATTCTGATTTTTTTCTGAAATTACCACTTTACTTACATTTCTGATCTACTTTACATGCGATACTATAGAGTATGTATTATTAAAAGTAATAAAGATGAGACTCTGATCTTCATTCTATTCCCAATCTAAAAGGCAACAACAGAGAAACTAGTAAATCACCATAAAAAAAAAAGTGCATCTCCAGGAAGTGGGGGACCTGGAGCACAATGGCCAGCAGGTACCGAGTGGCTCAGGTGGGAAACAGCCCACCCACAGTTTTCATTTTATTAAGCTTTTTTTTTTATTATTAAAAATTTGCCTTCAATTTAGACTTCCTAATCACCGTGGACTTGTTTTCATGTGACTTGCAGTTAAAGGCATAGTTAAGCAGTGTCACACTCGGTCTGTTCAACAAGCTGTGTTTCTCACCGCCTTTTTGTATATAATTCCAGTGTTAGCAAAGATTAAAGTCTAATGAAATTAGTAGATTTAAAAATACAGTGATTGATACCTAAATTACTAAAGAAATTACACAGAAAGACTGCTTAATTGAGGACTTGAGCACTTAATAAATATTATACCAGCTTATGAGATATAAAAAAAAGTATGCAATGCAGTGACATCTTTTATCTTCCTTAGCGGTTGTCTTCTTAACTGATGACACTGACTTTTCTTCCCTCATAGACTACCTGGCTGGCTTTTCAGCGTCCTGCCTGAGGTGCCAATATTCTGCACTGGACTTCAGTTTGTCACAAATTAACTCATTTGTAATTTAAAGGTTCAATTTAAAATTCTCCAAGTGTGAATCATCTCAAAACTAAGCCGCCACAGCGAGCAAAACGGGGGAGCATGTGGGCAGCTCTTACTCCCGGCTGGTCCACGGGACGACGGAAGCCTACTGCTATAGTGTGTGTGTGTGTGTGTGTGTGTGTGTGTGTGTGCGCGCGCGCCACGACACGCACGGTGCTGGGGCTGCTGCAGAGGCTTCGTGTGTACGAGAACTGCTGCCTGGTGTTGAGAGTCTCAGAGTCCCTTAGCATACAGCACCACTAAGACCACGAGACACTATAAAATCCTACACCTCCCCAGCCCCTCACGCTTGGGACGAAACCTAGGAACTTGAGTGTCCAAGGCCCATGCTCTACCACCAGATCCAACCCCAAACCCTCAACCCTCACTTGCCACCAACACCCACTTTCTCTTGAGGGTCACCTGTTAACATTCTGAGCCTGGGGAACATCTGCTGGGAAATCCTTCCACGTAAGTTATCGTCAGTAATGAGTTAATGTCATTAGAAGGAAACAATGCTTTACTTTACAACTAAAATCTGAATCCAACTTTGCAATGTTGGCAGCATATTAAAATAAAAACAGCAATTATGTACTGTTTGCTACTTTTTATGTCAAGTTGACACACATTAGGGTCATCTGGGAAGAAGGAATCTTAATTGAGAAAATGCCTCCATCAGATTGCCTGTACAAAGTCTATTGGGCATTTTCTTGATTGAAGACTCGCGTGTGGGGGGGGGGGGGGGCCGCAGCTCACTGTGGGCGGTGCCACCTGTAGGTCAGCAGTCTTGGAGTGTGCAGGAATGGCTTAGCAAACCCTGAGGAGCAAGCCAGTGAGCAATTTTTCTTCACGGCCTCTGCTTTAGTTCCTGGTTGGAGTTACTACCCTGACTTCCTTTGATGACAGAGTATAAAGTGAGAATCCTACGCTGAAATAAACTTTCCTCCCCAACTTGTTTTTGGTCATGGTGTTTATCTCAGTAATAGAAAGCAAATTAAGACAGTGCAGTGATAATGCTACAGAAGTTACAGGGTTTTTGTGTTTTTTTGGCTTTTTGTTTTTAAATTAATAGTGAAGGTTCCTGCCAACAGAATGAAGTGCGAATTTGTGTTTTGGCTGTAAGAGGGTCCTATGGCCTTGAAAGCTGTAGGAATGAATGATTTTCTAGAAAAAGAAGCCAGTCTGATGCAGACTGGTTCAAGTTTTCATTCTTTTTCATGCACATTCATGTGGCATTAGGCTAGGTAAACAACAGACATTAGTATGTGTTTGAGCAGTTCAGCTCTCCCCCCAGTCCCCCCAGCCCCCCCCAATACATTACAACCTGCTTAAACGTCCGGTTTAAGGCACATGGTGATCTGAAAGGCACTTCCGTACATGTACAGGTAGAAAAGGAAAGCTGACAGATTTGAGCTGGAGAATCATCAAACATTAATTACACATACATTTAATGTCTCTTTTAATAAATACTGATTTAAGTAATGATGCTTTTAATAATTTACAGCTTTTAAAGTAGCTCTTGGGAGTATAACTGCAAAAAAAAAAAAAAAAACCCAAAAGAAAAAAGCAGTATACTGTAACAGCGACGACGTTGCCCTCCCTTCCAGCGTGGTCTCCAGCAGGCGGAATTGGAGGAAACATGCCAGCTTTGGGTCTCCAGCACTTGGTTCACTCTGCATGCTTGCTGGCGGCTTGCACGGAGCCAAGTGCATGCTCACATTTAACATCTCCACTCAACTTCTTGAAGTACAAGAGAAAATACGAGCTTTTAGACAGAACTTCTGTGCCTTTGATGCACATAAGGAGAGCAAGCAACAGGCTCAACAGCGATTATTTCCCAGTGACACACTGTGGGGTCCTGAGAGCAGGGGCTGCTTTTCCAGGGGTCACCACTGCAGTCCCAGCCCCTGGGAAGGAGACTCAAGCAGAGGAAGTGTTTAGTAAACACGTATCTGTCTGTTCTGCTGGACCAGGGAAAGAACGACAACGCCTTTATGTCTGCATGAAAAGGCCAGCGCGTGAGGTGTCACAGCACTATGGTTGCTGAAGGGTCCCTGGGCAGGAGGAGGGAAGGAACAGAGTAAGAAAAACGCAACGATAAAAGTGTGCACAACACATGACAGCAGGGGGGGAGACCAGTGTGACATGATGCGGAAAGGCCATCAGAAGCTGAAAGGTACTGGAAGAACAGAGGTGTGAGCCTCCCTGTGCTATGTGAAAAGAGAGTCAGTCTAAATTTGGTGGAACAGGAAGGGGAGAAAACAGGAAGGCAGCTCTGGAGATGAGAAGATGGAGGCGAGCGCGCAGAGCGAGACATGAATCACAGTCCTGGGCAGCCAAGGGTGATTCTGAGCGCTGAGAAGACGCTGCATGTGTTCTGGCGCCCAATGGAAGGTGTCGTATGACCTTGAAGCAGGTAAGACCCACAAGAAGCTGAAGAGTAAAAGCCAAATGGCGTCATCTTGGGAGGGGCAGGAGAAAAGGCTGGCAGGCCTGTGAGAATTACGCAGTGACTGGCTAGAAAGCAGGTTGGTGGAGAGAGAAGCCTGTCCCAGGAAAGCTATTGTGTCCTTCCTACGCTGAGCCCCTGGGGACAAGATGGTGGCTATAACACATCCCTTGTCTAAGAGAACATGCAAGAGGAGCACAATCACACACACAGCTATCATCACCCTCTGTACCGACATCCTCACAGAAAGCATCCCGGCACCAGAGCAGGCTGAGAAATAGAAAAATTGTTGGAAATGAAGACAGTCTTGGACAAGTCAATGAATACCTTCTCCTCAGGAGCCCCCACACTGTAAAACTAGAATAAAGGAATAGACCACATAATCCCAGTGTATGCAGTCAGCTGAATCAGAGTCAGCTATTATCCATTGTGTATGGCTGCCATCAGAATTGGAGAATGGAGTGGTAAGTCTAACATTCAAGAAAAAAATCTTGGGTTTCCATCCTATCTGGGGACATAAGAGATCACAAGAAAGATCTTTATGCTTAATGTTTTTTAACTTTTGCTTTCATGAAATAACACATTTAATTAAATTTTATGAAAAGTACAACTTCAAAGTCAAAAACCAGAATAATAGGGTTCTGTTTGTTTGTTTGTAAGACATGGTCTGACTTTGTAACCCTGACTGTCCTGGAACTCACTATGTAGACCAGGCTGGCCCTAAACTCACAGAGATCTGCCTGCCTCTGCCTCCCGAATGCTGGGATTAAAGGCGTAGGTAGAGCTCCATATTTTATATATGATTATATGCTATATATGATGAAAGGAAATCACATTTGTTTATAATCCATATTTTGTGCATTTTAACGGAATGCTTGTCCTCATCAGAATATAGGAGCTGAAGTTCTAGCCTGTACAGTGTGCATGGAGCAGGACAGGCATAACACTGTTTACAAACCTGCACCGAGGACCAGAAGCACCTTCCCTACACAATGTACACTGGAACAGTCTTTAAAACTAAGTTATAACTTAGGCCATTCTTTCCTGACTTTAATACCACGGACTTTAGGTATCTGTAGGACTATGTATGATTTCCTGAGATTTTTTTCTTAAACATCCAAGATGTAGCTGAGGGTGAGATGGACATTTTTGTGTCAAAGCTTCTGGGAAAATAAAATGGAAAACAAAAATGTCTTGTTTCGAAGGTATGAAACCTCCTCTCCACGTCCCTCCTCCTCCCTCACATCTAACCTGTTCCCTCTTGTTAGAAGGAATTTCAGTCAGGTGACAAGTAGCTGACTGCATAAACTGACTGTACATTACTTCTAAAGGGCACAACATTTGTTTTGAAGTTACAGCATTCAAATAAAATAGTGAATCCTAATTTACTGAAAAGTACCTTTTTAGTCCCATACTACAACGTGCACTGAAACCCAGGGCGGTGTGGGAGGAGGCACTGGCCGCAGGGTCTGAAGGCCTTCCTTAGCATGCTCCCCACCACAGCACCTCACTCTGGCTCACAGAGGCCCTTCCCTTGCCCCTCTGTGATCCTTTGAGTAACAGTAACTGAGCTGAAGTCTGAAGGGTGATCTGGGAAGCTGGATATGTGGCTCTCTGGGAGCTCACACTTACCTGTGCAAGGGCCTGGATTTGATCTCTGTACTGCTGAGAAGACAAGACCAGGACAAAAGGGGGGAGAAGAAAGGAGAGAGAGCAATGGAGCCTGGATGTAGTGTAGAGACCACCAAAGTAGAAAGAATTCCCTGCATCACCTTGTGTCCAAGATGGAGGGCTGGCATAGACACACCTCTCTCTCAGCATGGCCACTCCAGGGAGGCCTATTTATTCTCTCTCACACCCTTCAGACAGTCGCATTAGGCTGTCCAGAATAAGTCCAAACTGAGTGTCAACTGTGTCACTAAGCCATCTCTTTCTCCTATAAATTCCATGAACCAGTCCAGCTTACGAACTCATCTTCCAGGACACCAAAAAAAAAATGACTTTTAGTTTTGTGGTGGATGTCTTATCTCTCCTCCAGCCAACACCGTCTGCCTCTTACCAACACACACTGTTCATCTTCACACATTCGCCTCTGCTCTTCACGTATTTCTTCAGCTACTCAGACTTAAGCCCAAGACAGGATCCCTGCCTCCCGGGTCTGTGTCTAACACTTGTGCTGAGGCATTCAATGAAATGGCTGCTGACAGAACAGGCTTTACTATTCGAGGAACGAAAACAGAAACTGGCACTCCACATCAACCTTGGGAAAATGCTGAATCCATTCACACACACACAGAACCGCCCAACAACGTGCTGCCTTGAAGAAGCCTTTTGTTCACTGCTTGGCACTAAAAATGTCGGAAAGAATCAGATTTCACCTTTGATTATTCTAGTTGAGCAACTTGTCTCCTTTTAGGTAAGAGCTTCGAGTTCCTTAAAGGAAGAATTCAGGGAAATAACCGCAAGTCAAGGAAGCTGCATTAGATTAGCAGGACATAAAGCATCGCATGGCCCAATGGAGCCACACCTGTCTTGCTCCATGTTCATCTGCACAGTGACTACTTTAATACGACCCTGTCGATCAGAGCCATCCTTCCAGCAATGACACAGAGCTCACAGAGTCAGAGTCCTGAGTACGTCTCCATACCAGAACAGCCATGACCAGGATGACCGGGAAAATGAAGGGACTAAATTATTTACAGACTTCATCTGTTTCAACCAATGAAAACACGTCTGTACCCTGATTTAATGCAGAGACCAAAAGCAGTACTTATTTTTAGAACACAGTAAAATGCTTCCAAAGCTTAATTATATTTATATCTCATAATTTTGTTACTTTTAAATTTTTGCTTAATACTTGACTTACTGTATGCAAAGAAAATTTTAGTCTAGTAACTGAATTTATTAAAAATCCATAATTTGTCATTACAAGTTATAAATTATGTGACATAATCAAATCTCACAAAATGTTTTGACTTTAAGATTATGAAGTCCCTATATTATTTTTGTGCCATTTTAATTCTTGAGGGGAGGGGTGTTCATTAATATGAAGATTTGACAAACTATAATTTGAACTTCACTACAAGTAGACATTTTCCTTAAATCCCGAAGAAATCTAACTAATGCTCTCTGAAAGGTGAGACATACAGAAGCAACATGAAATTACAGAGTGTAAATAAATGACAATTAATAAATACATAGTGGTCCTTCCACTTGTTTGCCATGCAGTGGCAAGGGTGAGGGAGAGATGCTCCCCACCCCACCCTATCGCTCACCCCTTGCCACCTGTGGCAGGCAGGAGCGCTGGCCCTGCCTCTCACTGGCCGCTGCCTCCGGATGTGTGTGAGTCAGTCCCGAGGGTGTGAGCGCAGCAGCGAGGGCTCGGCCCCTTGCTGGCTATGGCACTGTGTGTGCTACCTGGGGCAGAGCCAGAGAGCTCCCCTTAGTGGTGGTGTGGGTGCAGGAGAGCCGGCAGGCGGACCAGCTCAGCTACCACCCAGGCCCTGGTTCGAGGCTTCAAGTAGGCCCATCCCAGCACATACCACATCTATGAACTGCTGGCTTTCGTGGAGGGGCGGGTCCTGCAGATCCAAAGCTGCAGGATCTCCATGACACAGGGCAACAGCAGGATATCTGAGAAGAGTCCTGGTGAGGATCCAGTATTGATAGAGTAGCAGAAGTCAGAGGCCTCAAACTAGATTCCACGACTCATTGCAGTGAATATTTGTAAGTAAAAAAGTATGGGCAAAAGGGAGTAAGTATCCTGTGGGACACACTGTGACACACTGCAGCTTCCACAGTGAGTTTTATTGTTTTGTTTCTCCTTTGGGGTGGTGGGGGGCGAGGAAGGTTTGCAAGGGCGTAGGGCAGATACAAAAGGCTGGAAGATGAGTAGGATTGGGGTACATGATGTGAAATTCACAACAGATTAACTAAAAACCCAAATGAAAAATGAATGAATGAATGAATGAATGAATGAATGAATGAATGGGTGAACAAATATTTAGGAACCCTAATGGTGTGAAATAATACGCATGTCAGATGATCTTTCAACCCACCTCAGAATCTCTCTAATTAAGATAACAGAAAAAAAATAAACTTGTGAAGCTCTGTGAGCCTCAGAATTACAATGACTGTTGAAAGTCCCTTCTGTTCTCATAGATGTGTGCTCACAACTCATAAGAATTACAGCAACATATATAACTTGAACACCAGATACCACAATAAATAAGGCATTTAATTTACATTTGGTGAAAGTGGAGCAGGAGAAGGAACTGAAAGGCAATCTGTTCACTTTAGAGGCTAATGGTTTTCTCTCCGTCTGAGTCACTACCCTACTGAGAGCAGCTGGATCGCTCAGCACCAGTTTCCTACCTACACATCAATTATAAACTGGTGCAGTTCCATGCTGGAATTGCCCTCAGGAACTAAGAGTTGCTTCTAACTTTCCCTCGCTGGCATCTTCATCTTCATTTCCGACGCTCACAAGCCCTTACTCTCTGGGCTAAAACGCTCATAAAGAACCAAAGCCTACACCCCTGTCAAGACCTGCAATGGTTTTTCAAGGAGTAGTTTTCCAAAATGGAGAGATATAGAATGGAGCTGGCAATGTGCCAAGTCAAACATGTCAGAGTTAGGCGGGGCACGCTCACGTGGTCACGATGGAGTCCCAGTTCTGTGGTACATCATTGTTACAGCTAAATCGCCTGGCTTTACCTCTGATAACAGGGTGTCTGTCAGTGCTTTCAACTACATCTTGAAAGAACCAAGGCTATGGCGGCACTTGCCTTAGTCCCAGCACTTGGAAGACAGAGGCAGGTAGATGGCTCTCTGAGTTTGAGGGCAGACAAGGGTGGCCAAGACTATACAGAGAACTCCTGTCTCAAACAAACGAGCAAACAAACAAACGAACAAACAAACAAACACATACCATGAAAAGAAGTGAGCCACCCCACTCCCATCTGAACAGTGGCCAAGCCTTAGAGTGAAACACTGAGAAACAGCTACATTTACCTCTAGACTTGAATTTCTGTTTCTTGATTGGGTATGTAGTAGCAGTCATTTATGGATCAATATACTGTCTCCTAAAGAATATGCAGACACTAATTTTAAAAAGTGTAAAATGTCAAAGTGACTTTGGTTTTCAAAGCTACAGAAACATAAAAGAGCATCAGGAGTGGGCAGGTGTGCAGCCGACCAGGGCCATCTCCCCTCTCCCAGGCGTTGGCACCCCCACAGGGCTATTCTGAAGCAGGGGTGCAAATGCACACAGGAGTGTGCCCTCTAAAGGAGTGCAATGGTGAGGAATAACTGGAAAAGAAAACGAGCTTTCAGAAAACACCTACAATTCTGCTCTTACCCACTTCTGATGAACCTTCCCTTAGGGAAAAACCAGGACCAGAAAGTCCTCCCGGCACATAATACTCAAAACACCAAATGCACTAAACAAGGAAAGAATATTAAAAGCAGTAAGGGAAAAAGGGTAAGTAACTTATAAGGCAGGCCTATCAGAATTACACCAGACTTCTCACCTGAGACAATGAAAGCTAGAAGATCCTGGGCAGATCTCATACAGACGCTAAGAGAACACAAATGCCAGCCCAAACTACTATACCCAACAAAACTTTCAATCACCATAGATGGAGAAACCAAGATAGTCCATGATAAAACCAAATTTACACAATATCTGTCCACAAATCCAGCCCTACAAAGGATAATAGATGGAAAATGCCAACACAAAGAGGCATTCTACATCCTAGAAAAAGCAAGAAAGTAATCCTCTTCCAACACACCCAAAAGAAAGTAACCACACAAACATAAAAAGAACATCAAAAATAACAGGAAGCAACAATCACTATTCCTTAATATCTTTTAACATCAATGGACTCAATTCTCCAACAAAAAACATAGACTAACAGAAATATTTTTCATGTAAATCTTCAATTTTATCAGAAAATGTTTGCAATTCCTCTTTCAATCAGTTTAGTAATGTTTTTTATGTCTACCATTTTATCTGTATAATTTTCCATGAAATAGTCAATGTTTCTATATATTTCTTGAATTTTATCAGAAATATTTTCCTTGTAGAACTTCAATTTTGTCAGAAAATGTTTATAATTCCACTTTCAATCAACTTAGGAATATTTTTATGCCTAACATTTTATCTGTATAATTTTCCATGAAATAGTCAATTCTAATGTGTTTTTCTATATATTTCTTCAATTTTATCAGAGATATTTTCCATGTAAATCTTCAATTTTATCAGAAAATGTTTATAATCTACTTTCAATCAATTTAGAAATATTTTTATGCCTACCATTTTATCTGTATAATTTTCCATGATAATCTTCAATTTTAATGTTTTTCTATATTTTTTTTCAATTTTATCAGAAATATTTTCCATGTAAATCTTCAATTTTATAATTCTACTTTCAATCAACTTAGGAATATTTTTATGCCTACCATTTTATCTGTATAATTTTCCATGATAATCTTCAATTTTAATGTTTTTCTATATATTTTTCAATTTTGTCAGAAACATTTTCCATGTAAATCTTCAATTTTATCATAAAATGTCTTTCCTTCCTTTTTCAATAAAAAATAAGAAAT
This sequence comes from Tokudaia tokunoshimensis, assembly GCA_036184795.1. Lineage (NCBI taxonomy): Eukaryota > Metazoa > Chordata > Mammalia > Rodentia > Muridae > Tokudaia > Tokudaia tokunoshimensis. The sequence continues at coordinate 33,183,164 of BTHU01000004.1, read as the reverse complement.
TTAAAAAAAAAAGAAAGAAAAGAGCATGTGACAAGGCTGGAAAAAAAAACAAGCATAAGGATAAAATTTGAAGAATTACTCAAGATATAAAAACAACACCCAAAACCAAGAAAATAATATGAAACCCAGTAGGACCTCTATCATCAAGAAAGGCCAAGTACTAAACACACGTAATTGAGAAGCCTGAAAAGCCCAGGCACATATGGAAACATGCTTGTGGCTAAATTACAAGACAGCAACAAGTCTTTTAAGGAGTAACAAAGTAACGGCTGGAAAAAACCTCTAGAAATGGGAAGTTTCTTGAAAAATATAAAAAATACGTGATTTCCTGCCCCTCCCCAATTCCTTATTTTCTTATCACCTGTTTTCTGCAGCATGGAGACAAACACACATAAATGTACAATGGAGAAGTTACGGTCAGGGTTGCCTTCACAGAATTCAACCAGTATAAGTTCAGCCGGGGTAGCCTCCCAACACTTGGAAGGTCATTCGGGGTCAAGGTCACACTATAGTTCAAGGCAGCTGAGACTGGAAGGGGGGGACACAGCCTGCCCACAGTCAGTCTGCAGCTGCTCTACTGGCTCCCATGACAGACTTCTCCACCGCAGCGGAGAGTACAACTCAAAAAGAAATGCAAGTCTGTTCCATCTAACTTAAAGGTCTTTCTTCTTAGAAGTCTTTTCAAAATTCATACTTCACAGTATAGCTAGGAGGGAAAAAAGTTCAGGCTGAAGCTGGGGCCACCTGCACATTTACCAAGTCTCTCAGGAGGGTCTCTGGAGAGAAGAGCTGCAGAATCCAGTCAAGCCTCTTCCTCCTTATCTCTACTTGGAGGAACAATGCCTGCTGGCTTCTCTCTCATGACTTCCTCCGATATCGCTGCTCCGGGCCCTGCTGAGGCCCTGCCCAGCTCTGTGCATGAGGAAGACCACCTGAGGGTTCCCCTGCACTGGTCACCAAACGCTGGCCTCACCTCCTTCCTCAGAATTAACTGCATGTATAGAGAGAAACTGTTCGCTTGTTTATCAAAAGCAACCGCCGATTAAGGCAACATGGTAGAGGATTAAACCTGACTCAGGACTCAGGTTCAGGGTCCTGATTTCTCTTGTCCCAAAGTTCAGGTATATTTTAGGGTTTTCTGATTTTCCCAGAACGTCTGCATGGGGAGGCGAGTGAATTATGACACTTTGTTGATGGCTTCTCATTACACTCTAAGCATCTGACAGTGGGGTCCAGGGCTCAGTTTCTTTTAAGTCTCTTAGATATAAAGAGTCCTCCCAGATACTCAGAGCTCGTATCCCCACAAGCTGCATTCAATCTATTTGAACCTGCCTGCAGCCCAACAACCCACAGTCCATGACATCATGCTGGTCAGTACCAGGAAGGAGCTTCTCTCCCTTCTGCTCCAAACACAAACTTCTCACTCTCTCCTGTGAACATCTTTGTGAAGACTGACAGAAACAACTTGTTTGGCAATCTATGGTGACTCTTGTCTGCTATAATCAGCCGATCAACCACCAAAACCAAAGATAGGATCTCACTGAAATTGTGAGAAGGTAAATGGAGCATTCCCAATGATGCAGACGATGAACTCTTCTTTTCCTTTTTCTTTTAAGACAGGGTCTCATATGTAGCTCACAATGAAGACCAAACTGGCCTCTACCCTAGAGTGATAGGATTTAAGGTGTGCACCACCATGCCCAGCAAATTTATATTACAAATGTTTTCCCCTGAACAGAAATAGCGGGAAAAGTTCCATTTCAAAGCTACATGAGTGTGCTGGCTAGTTTTATGTTAACTTGTCACAAGCTAGAGACATATGTGGGAAGAGGGAACTTTAGTTGAGAAACCTCCTCCGTAAGATTGGCACGCAGGCGAGTCTGGTGCATTTCCTGAGTTGGTGGTTGATATGGAAGGGCCCAGCTCACTGCCATGGTGGCACTGCTGTACAGGTAGTCTTGGGTAGTAAGAAAAGACCGTGCAAGCTCTGAGAAGTGGTCCAGGGGGCAGCGACCCTCCATGGCCTCTGCTTCCAGATTCCTACCTTGAGTTCCCTCAGTGATGAACTGTGATATGCAACTGTGAACTGAAAAAAATTCTTTCCTCCCAAACTTTTGCCTGTGGTATTTTAGCATACCAATAGAACTCTAAGACATTGGCTATTTTGGAATTCTCCTAACAAATAATAGGACATTCTTGTGAATGTGTAAGACCATGGAAATAATACCTAACACGTCATCTATACTCCTGAAATCATAGTGAAGGTTTTCATATCTATAACCCCAGTGTCCAGGGAAAGGCAACACACAGGAACGTTCTCGAAAATGGTCAGCCATTCTAGTTAGTCTTTAAGTGCCAGGCTCAATAGAGACCCTATCTTAAAGAATGTGGTAGAGTGGGATGAAGGAGGTCTGTTGTCTCCACATACACGCCAAAAAGAATGTGGAGGAGAGAGAGAGAGAGACAGAGAGAGACAGAGACAGAGAGACAGAGACAGAGAGACAGAGAGACTGAGAAGTTTACAGGCTAAAGGGACTTTAAACTACTACTCCTATGACTAATAAGTAATTAAGTACTACTAGCAAGTACATCACAGCGAAAAAGTATTAAATTAATTCAGCTTTAACTTCTCTCTGATTCTTGCTAGAAGGGCTCACCTATCAGTCAGACACCGTCTTTAAGAGCCACAAGTGGGGAGAGCATAGAAATGGTGACAGTCAGTAGGCTAGACCACTCCAAGATACTTGAGTTGGCTTAGGCAAGCTTTTAAGGAGTGGCTCCATCATACTGGAAAATAGGGGGTCACTTGCCAGTCACTCACCGAACACCAGCTAACCATGAGGCCCTGGCTCATCTATCTTTTAGGAACCTATTTATAATGACTTCCTAATTCTAATGCCAAATTCAATGACAAAAGTGACTGGGGATGTTCCATTCTCTGTCAAGTTATTAAAGGAGAGAGTGTGTGTCTGGGTATTTACCAGGTGGTATCAGTCACTCTGACAACACAATAGAGATTTTTAAAAAAATTTTAACGTGTTTTTATTAATTTTAGTTATGAGTAAGTGTATGGCGGGTGCTTGGAGGTCAGAGGCGTTGGATCCTCTGGAACGGAGTTACAGATAGTTGTGAGCCACTGCGAGGGAGGTGGTAACTGAACTCCGACTCTCTGGGATGAGCGGCCAGTGCTCTTAACTACTGAGCCATCTTTCCAGACTCCCACCATGAGATTTTAAACGCAGGTAAAATGACATTCGGAGAACAGCAAGAAAGAATGTGTGTTTGAAAGGCAACTTAAGACTGGTGAACGTTAGGATCTATGGGAAACCATTCCTGTGTTCTCCTATAGCTCAAACTCACCATATCTGAGAAACACATGAGTCCAAAGTCAGTGACTCACAGCATGTCCTGCAGTCAGCAACAGGTCAGGCCTACCACATTAGAAACGCCAATACATGGCAATCGATTTAAGAACCATCCAGGTGACTTTGAGGGACACAATGGTGAGAGGCTGTACTGAAGCACAGGTCACAGTATAATATACTAAAGTGCCACCATAACTATAAATATGGAAATATGGTGGGGATTTACATTTACGAAAGTTGTAACAAAAACCTCAAAGATAATTTCTCCTTAGCTACAGAAATAGGCCTGCACTTTGACATGCACAACAATTAACTAGGGGACATATAGTTTATTTATCTTGGGACAAACATAGTTTTAGGAAAACAAGTAAGATAATCTTTGTACAGCTGCTAAAATATTCTAATTAAAATTGCAACATCCAAAAACTTGGCATAAAATTTCAATGAGAGTAGAGTGGTCTTATTTTTATAAGTTCAATTTGGAAATTATAAGTAGATGCCCAATTAATAAAATATGATTTGGGACTAGAATGGCGGCTCAGTCTGTAAAGCCCTTTCCTTGCAAGTGTGAGCAACTGACTTCGGATCCCCAGAACACACGTAAAGAACCAGGAGCCACAGAGCTATGTGTATAGCAGAGACAGACCCCTGGGAGCTTATATGCCAGCTGAGAACAGAGAGAGGACAGACTGTCTCAAACTAGCAGGTAGAAGTCCCTGAGAATAGATATCCAAGGCTGTCCTTGGGTCTCTACACTCACATGAAACATGCTCGAGTGTATATAAATTTGCACACAAACACACACAGAAAGTATGACATATTCTTTGTCTCATGAAATTATGCACTGGAGTCCCCATCACCCTAAATTCTCTCAGAGGCACTAAAGTGCTTCTTTTTAAGTGCTCAGAGTTCTGAATCCAAGGAGAGGGAGGAACCCAAAGTAAGCAAAGAAACAAGGGAGCCAGAATGGCTGAGGTGCTATCTGTCAGTCCCCAGTGTCAAACGATCTGAAGACAGAGCATCCTTTTGCTGTGTCATTTACATGAGGTGACACACATTTAAAACCTACTAGAAGCAGGGCAAGTACAGTTAACTTGAGTAATGCTTGCATCATCTGACGCATGTCACTTCGAGGGGTGTTTCCAAGTCTGCACATGTGCTAGAACTCAAACTTTTAATTAGGCTGAAGAATTCCTACAAGAAGAGGTTCTGACTAGATTTATGGAAAGCAGATGTGGCTAGCAAAGCTAAGCAAGTTATGAGATAGGCCTAAGGACTGTAGAACTCCCCACCAAGAATTCCCACAGCATTCTTAAATATATAAATAGCAGAGCACAGAGCACAGAGTCTCAAGATTTTGTGCCAAAAGTTTATTTTAAAACAGGGTGCTTACTAGTCTATGCTTTTGAGAATGTCTACTTTTATTCTTACAAAAAGAAAAAAAATACCTCTAGCACACTGTAGAGTTTGAACCAAATATAAGCAAGGAGTGCACATTACCACCATCTGCATCACTGTTAGCATGTGAGCTGGCACAACTCTGTGAAAACACCGTGGATATCTGTCTGGGTACCATCCAAAAGGATGGAGGCTAGTTGGGCTGTATGACTGGGATGGATCAGGAGGCAGAGGGACTCAGAAGTAACTATAGTGATCCAAAGTGGGACCTGGGGAAGGGGAGGAGATCAAAAGCACTGGGGAGGGGGTGAAAGGACAATCTGTAATTGAATCAGAAAGTTCAAGGGATTTAACAGACTATTTAAAAGAAGGTTCTAGTCCAGGCACTACTGTGGGGATGAGGGCTCTAGCTTATTTCTGGGAGTCTATTGAGACGACCTCCTCATTTAGTAATAGGAAGACAGTCTCTAAGAATTCAAGGGTTCTTACGGACTTAAAGCTGGTTGCTAATGAAACTGGTGGTGCCTACTGATCCAGTTCCTTATTTCTAAAACACTATCAAAGTCCTGTGCTTAGTTTTTAGCATCAGTCAAGCCCAGTTATAACTGTCTAAAGTACGTTTGCTAGTTTGTACTCATTATGCATCTTGGGTGTCAGAATCCTGGTATTTTAAACCCAAGTGGATGATCTACTCTTCACCAAATACAGTAAAGCCAAGTGAAAAGCTCTTGTGTTATATGTAGTTAAGTGCTTCCAGACTTCAAAAAAGACCCAAAATAAGAATGCTAGCATCATAAAGTATGGTCTACTTGATGGTGCTTAAATCTTATGCAGACACTGCCCAATGCCAGCACACAGACTCCTGAAATACATTCTGTGCAAGGTCCCTGGGCTATTACAAATGGCCCTGCATCTTTAATAATACTAGGCTGTGAAAAGCAATGTGGCCTAGACAAGAAAGCCTCACGGCACACATCTGCATGATGTCACCGTCTGCTGAGAGAAAATAATGTAAAAACGAATCAAGGGCCAGCAAGGCAGCTCAGCAGCTATTTGCTCCACAAGCCTGACCACTGGATTTGAGCCCCAGCGCCTACAGCAGAAGACCAGAACCAACTCTGGAATACTACACATGCACAATGACATCATGTGCGTACGACACAGTAGCAACTGAAAAAATCTGAAAAGAGAATCAAGACAGGGGCACAGGTTAAGCTAAAGTAACAGTCATGTATTTCTCGTGGAGTTACACAATTTTGTTCTGCCCTTGCTGAAGTGTTTACACTTCCTTCTTCAGGGAAACATTTACCATCAGATGGCAACATAGGAGTGTGGAAGGCCTGGCACACAGCCAGTTCACAGGCCCTGCAGCCACGCTTAGGGCTCAGGCTCAGTGGGCTGCACGTGCCACAGATGGCCGTCAGGAAGAGGTGCGAGCAGCTGCTGCAGGACAGCAAGCAGGGGCTGAGGAGATGCCCTAAAGCACCGCATCTGGGGAATGCTGAGAAACAGAAGCACACGCGGCGGCTTGGCATGGGGCTATTAGAGATAAAATGGTTCACTTAAGTGATGTCAGTAGCTGCCCAGAAAAGGACAGGAAGGCAGAGCTGCAGGGCGACGGGCGACGGGCGACGCTGGGCTTTGCTGTTGTTTTATTACATGAAGGGCCTAGCTGGTGATGCTGGTCTTTTGGTAATGCATCTCAGAGGTCCAAGAGCCCACTGGAGGCCACGCCTAGGGAGGAGCACAGCAAACAGCCAGGCCTGCCAAAGGCAGAGCAGTGTATAGAGAGCTGCTGAGCTGGACTCTACCTTAGGGAGTTTCCAAGGTGTCTGTTGTCTCTGCCCATCTCAACCTCAAATCCATCTATGTCCAGCTCTAGAAGTCATTAGAAAAATTCCTAGGTTTCTGAGGTCTCAGGAAAAGCAACTACCCTGCCAAATGGCCCCCAGTATCAGCAGCAGAAACCAAGCAAGGTGACTGACTGGGCATGAAGTCTTGGGTCTGTCACAATCCTCTGGATCCAGGGAATAGAAAGTTCCTGACAGTTTAGATGTGATGTCTTTCTCCTAGACCACCTACCCTCCCAGAATCCCTTCCCATGCCTCAGGTCCACAATTCTAGAAAGCATGTAGTGGAGCTGTCACTGAGTTGTTTTATGTCGTAGGTTCTGACTTGAAGGTACCTCCCCTGGGGAGAAATGGAGGCCATTACCAACCATCTGCAGGCATGTACTTTTCTGGGCACTGCTATTAAATAAAGTAAGCACTGCATTTTCTGTTGCTCAGGGAAACAAAATATCTCTAAACACAGAAAGCTTTTCTGCCTTTTCTCTATAAAACTTGGGTTTTTAATGAGGATGCATTTTCTTTGTTTTTTTTTATTATTACTCATGTTTCCCAAAGAACAAAAACATATTTTTAAGGCAACAATAAAAATTTCTGCATGCTTAATAATAATCTTGACTGGTATAATTCAACAAGGCTGTCATTGCTGCAGTTTTCTGGATAATCGATCTCTACAGAAGAAACTGAACTGACGAAGACCTTCCTACCCCTACTCTCTGAGTATGTACTGCACTGCGGTTAGGACGTCCCCGCCTCCTGCACCAGGAAGAAAGGATGCCAGTGCTAAAACCAAGGTAATTAGAAAATAAACAGGCAAGATTAGTCAGCCCTGACTGTTCGTGACTATAAAGCACTAAGTTACCTTATACACTGTCCATGTGAGAGTGCTGCCAGTTTACAGCTCAAGGTGGCTTTGATTGCTTTCCCTCCAGTGAGCACACTAGCTAGAAGGCCTCGGCATTCCTGGGAGATTCGCATCTTACCTTCTGATATACGCTGCTGCGCATGGCTAACACAGTGAGGGGCTGAACATCCACGTCTGGAGGACGAGACATCTCATTCATCTGCCCCTCTTTCTGAGCCCACTGTTAGTTACTTTTGCTCCCACACTCCTTTACTCAGGAAATCTGAAATTAATTTATGAGCAAGGGTTGTTCTTTGCTTGATCCAAGTATTGCCAGTATTTTTTTTTTCATTCCAAAAATAATTGACTTCATTTTAACTGAGCAGATTATGGAGTAAGTACAACACTATGATTTAGAATGCATTGTCACAAGGCCAAGCATCACACTTCCAAATCATAGTGGGGTCAGTGGTGTTCTGCTCGGCCACGCACACCAACACAAATGTTCCTCCCGGCCCCAACTATCCTTTCGGGCCGTCAAACACTGACCTCAGTTATTCTAACTCAAGCAGGCACACACATTAAATACTATCTCTCCAAACTCGGCAGGCTGGGCCAGTAAGGAACTGTCATCCACTGGGAACTGGGAGCCTGGGCAAGGTGGGCCACAGGCAGTGTCTGACAACACAAAGGGACAGGCTGTAGGCCTTGTCCGGCGTTGAGCTGGGCAATCCTCTGGGATACTGGGCACTTGGGATGGCTAATGAATAACATGGGCAATGTTCCTATATTTGCATCATCATTGCAAAACAGGTCAGTTTTTCTACGTAAAAAACAACGTCTAGGAGTCAAAAGTACTGGTATACACACCTAGTATGCCAGTACTCTGAAGGCTAATGCAGGAGGATTGTGAATTCAGGGCCAGTATGAAAATGCAACACGTTCCAGTTCCAGGCCAGCCTAAACTAATGAGATATTCCTCCAAATACAAAACCAAACCAAAAAAGGTCGAATGGTTTGAGTAGTTATATTTAAAACTATGCTACTGCGATCCCCAGTTGATAACCACTTGTAAATGGAAATTAAGTCTTCTCCGTGGGAATCTCACTGGGGAACCAAACTACTCTGAAGGGTGGGCTACATGCCCAGCACGAGGTGACCAAAGAAAACTAACCCAGTGCACCTTTGGAGGTTTCCCCATCTCACTACATCATGCCAGGGCTTTTCCATTTAAAAAATTTGTATCTTACTATTTTTTATTTTGTTATATTTTTTTCTTCTCTCTCTTATTTTTTAACCTTACAGGTCCTTTGTATATATATATTATGGCTTCCAGTTTGTTTTGATGGGATTCCTGAGTGTGCAAACCAGTGGGCCTGTTTCTTGTGCCTTCTCTTGGGTTCTTTTCCTTCTGTTTTGTCCAATTCCAATGTGTTGGCTTCTGTTTTATCTTATTAGGTTATTTTGCTTACTAATTATCCTTTAGAGGTTTGTTTGTTTTCTAATGAGACAGGAAGGGGGTGAATCTGGATGGGAGAGAAGGAAGGGAGGAACTGAGATGAGGAAACTGTAATCAGGATATACTAAATGAATAATTATTTTCAATGCCTATAATCCTATCAGTGCAGAGGAAGAGGCAGGAGGATTGGGAGTTCAAGACCAACCTGGCTATATGATGCCCTGTCCAAAACTAAGCTAAACTAACCAAGCTTCACAAGCGTTCTGTTCCCCTTAGCCACACAGCAAACTGCTCAAACTACAGGAAACCTGACGTGGCAGCTGAGACCCCTCCTAGAAGCACGCGACAGGCTCCCGACTGGACCGATTTACAGCACATGCTTCTGACCTGCTGGGATCACAGCGCCCTGGGCTCACACTCCAGTAGCACTGGCTGTATTAGCAAGTTCTCTGTGCAGTCACCACGACAGGCTACACAGCACAAAGCTGTGCCTGGCATAGCTTCAGCAGAGACAGAACTGACTGGAGCAGCAAAGATATTTCTGCCCTCGGGATCCTGGCAGAGCCCACTGTTTCATATGAAGGCCTGGAGTGGGAGGGCGAGACGGCAAAGCACAGAGACTGAAGGTGGTCCATGGCGAAACCTCTCCGACCCCCAACCTTACTCAAGTCCTTTACAGCAGCATCCTCAGAAACATCCTACTGATGACTGCCAGAGCCACTAAAGGAGTGCTAATTAGAAAATGATATCCAAGAAAACCAAAATCTTACTTAACAACAGCTAACCTCTTGGGACAACCACATAAAGCCGATAATATCATAAAATATTAAGTGTCTCACAAGACAAACTTGTGTGACTTTTACACCCAGATGGGACTGTGCTCATTTCAAGTCACTGTACAATGCTAATTTATATTCATATTCATTTAAAAATGTATGAAAATGCACTTAACTCCGAGCCCCTGGCTCCGTCCACACCATGAAGCCATCTCCCATTCCTCATGCACGTCTTTTGGGTGAGTGAGCTGGGCAGACATTTCCCTGCCCCTCATACTCTTTTCTCATGCTTTCTACCACATTCCGAGTTAAGTCTATAGTATTTAGAATGTAGCCCTGACCTCCCCGCTCCCTTCTGGGCTGTTGGTTTGTCTTTTCTGGTTGAGTGTACAGTTAATAAGCAATGATGGTGATACATCCTAAAGTGTTGTATGTGACTCGCCAGCGTCCACCGTCATCAATGAAGTTAATGCTCTAACAGCAACATCAGCAACCATCTACTGAATGCTTCCTGGGAGTCAGGCAGTGCTGAGCACTGCGCTACTTTTATTTTTTAACATTCAAGGCAAACTCAGTTATACACTGTATTAGTCGGGGTTCTCTGGAGTCACAGAACTTATGGAAGGTCTCTCTATATTGAGGGAATTTATTGTAATGACTTACAGTCTGTAGTCCAACTAACCCAACAATGGTCAGCTGTGGTTGGGAAGTCCAAGAATCTAGTAGTTGCTCAGTCCCACGAGGCTGGTTGTTTTCAGCTGGTCTTCTATAGAAGTAGATTCCAACAGACGTGCTGGCAAGTAAATACAAGCAAGTGAAGAAGGGTGAATCTTCCTTCTTCCAGTGTCCTTATGTAGGTCTCCAGCCCAAGGTGTGGCCCAGATTAAAGTTGTGTACCACTATACCTGGATCTGGGACTGGCTTTGTCCTAGGCTGACCTGGAACTCAGAGCTCTCCTAGCCTCAGTCTCCTGGGATTAAAGGCGTGTTCTACCTTGCCTGGGCCTAAGTTTTTCATGGCCACTATCATGGCCTCAAGATCTTCATGGCAAGATCCAAGTCAGAAACTTGTGTCCTCCAGCCTCAAGATCTGGATCACAGGTGAGCCTTCCATTCTGGATTGTAGTTCATTCTGGATATAGTCAAACTGACAACTAGAAACTGCCATTATCTTTGTTGCACAATTGAGAACACAGAGCTATAAAGTAAATAACTTGCTTAAGGTCACATGGGTAGTAAGAGACCCACTGATACCTAAACTCTAACCACCATCCTGTCAGCTTCCAGAATGATGAAGAGACCTTAGAATATAACAAAACAAAACACTCTTTAAAAAATAAAAAATAGAGGAAAAAAGATTAATTCTTCAGTCAGTATTTATTTTCTCTGTGTGACTTACGATTTCTCTGCATTGGGCAAGAGGAAGTGAAGAAACTGAGGAGGAAAAGAAAGAAGTGATGCTGGACATGTAAACTATGCAGAAGGACAAGGGCAAAGCAAGGTCATTCAAAAACACAGGGATACAAATAAGGCTCGACACAGCCGAGGCCAGGAGCCGGCAACGCAGCCATCTAAGAAGTCAATGTTTGAGCCAGGCTTGGGTACATGTGTCCGCAGCGGGCACTGTCGGAGGAGCAGGTCTGCAGCCAGACTTGGCTACAGAGTGAGCATCAGGCAGTCCGAGCTGTGTGGCAAGACTCTATCAAAAACAATAACTAAAACTATAATTTAGAATATGTATTTAAAGCCTAAAAACGTAGTTAAAATATACTGTCTGGAATCCAAGCGGTAGCTCAGAGGTGGAGCACAAACTTAGCACACATCGGGCATATGTGTTTGATTATGTTTGATGGCTAGGATCCTCCAGCCAAAATAAAATAAAACAAAAAATTCTAATGTATTTACGCTAGCACCACTGACTTGGTGATGAAACCTCAAAGATACCTATCCACACACCCTCTTCGTTCAAGCTCAGAGCTATGAGCAATGCAGAAGTCCACTGAGAAGGCAGCCAATAGCATAGCAGACTAACAGGGACAATCTCTGTCTACCTTACTATTTCCTTAGAGTACATTAGATGTGACGAGCCAAAAAGCCGTATCTTCCTCAAGACTTTTTTTTATTCTTACTGCCAACTTGCTACAGGAGTTGAAGCCACTGCCCCAGTTCTCAATCCTGTCACACAGGAGTCTGCTACTCATTCCACACTATCTCAGTGCCACTTGTGAAAAAAATAGCACCTCGATCCAGCTGTCTTCTTTGACTACTATTAATACAGAACATTTAAAGAGGCAATTTTTTTCACCTCATTGGACATTTGCAAAAACCCTACAGGTAAGTATTGTCCCTACTTTATGGACTGGAAAGAAAAATAGGCTCATGGCATATATCTGCCCAAATTTATTTAGCATATAAAGAACAAAACTATTTACCTCTATTTGTGTTCAGAGGTACTATTTATTAACAAATTAAAATAGCTAGTAAGTTAATTTTACTTATAATGAAAACATTTAATACCCTGAAATGTCTTTGCAGTTGGTTTAGATAACATTCTATTAAAAATCTAGATAATAAAAAATGAGTAATGAAAGTGATCTATTACCATTTGAAAGTGTTTTAGTACCTGTGATTGCCTAGTTCATACATTTGCTCCAAAATAAATCATCCTCAATGTTATTAATCATTACTTCAGACATACAGAGTCTATAATTTGCTCATCTATTTTTAGGTGATTGAGACATTTAAATTATAGATCCGTACTATTACAAATAACTATAGTTTATGGAACACTTTTAGCATAGTTCGCATGTCAACTAGACATCATGTAAGACTTACACAAAGGTCACATTTGTTAGTTAGGCTTTCTGCTTTTATTCAGAACCTAATGCGCCACCATGACTTTACGGTCACCGAGGTGACCTGGCTTTCAGAATGCACATAGCGAAGAGGAGGCCCTCTTGTCCTCCAGTGCTGAACGCTGTGCCGGAGGAACATCCACTGAAGCACAATGAGAAGCAGCTGAGTGCAAACAGCTTCTCCCTCTTCATCATAAATTGTGAATCATGTAAAATTCTGAACTTTTCAAAGTTCAGAAAGTGATCCAGATTCTATACTAGCAGGAGTCTGCCTACGTCCTGGTAAGTCTGAAAATGTCAGCTTGTTGAAGTGAGTTTTGGACCCCTGGATACTGTTCCTTTCTTCCCTCAAAGAACAAAAATTTAGCAATAAAGTTAATAACCACACTGGAGAATGAAAGACTGTCTTAGTTAGGGTTTTTATTGCTGTGATAAAATACCATGACCAAAAGCAACGTGAGGCTTTATTTCATCGTATACTTCCAGGTAACAGATCACCGAAGGAAGCCAGGACAGGCCGGGCGGTGGTGGCACACGCCTTTAATCCCAGCACTTGGGAGGCAGAGGCAGGAGGATTTCTGAGTTCGAGGCCAGCCTGGTCTACACAGTGAGTTCCAGGACAGCCAGGGCTACACAGAGAAACCCTGTCTCAAAAAAACAAAAAAAAACAAAACAAAAAAGGAAGCCAGGACAGAAACTCAAGCAGGGCAGAAACCTGGAGGGAGGAATTTACAAAGGCCATGGAGGAATGCTGCTTCTCGGTTCCTCCATGTGGCTTTCTTACCCATCCCAAGACCAGCACCCACAGGAGACAGGGCCCTTTCACAAGAATCATTAAGAAAATGGCCTACAGATTTGCCTACAGGCAACATGATGGAGGCCTGTCTCAACTGAGGTTCCTCTTCCCAGATAACTCTTTTGAGTTAACAAAAACTAATAAGTAAACACAGGACAATAGAGGGAAGGGCTCGGTCTAGCTTGCGGGGAAGGACTCTGTCTAGTAGGGGGTGGGGGGCGGATTCAGACAGGAGGGGAATAATCTAACAGTCATATATTGTTGAAAGAGTCAGCAAACCTGAGACATCACACAAGAGCAGTTTGCCAAATGATAATCAAAAGGCTGGCCAAGGTTCACCACATCAACCACCAAGCACTAGCTATATATCTAAAGGGACTAGATCACCTGAGACCTTCTCAATCCTAAATTTACTAACCTCATTATAATCGAAAAGGTAGGAGAATGAATGTTAGAGATCATTAGTTGTCTATTGAGGGTTACTTAAGAACGACAGCATTGTGCAGCAGGCCAGGACACAACCACTGCGACAGGCTAGAACAGGAAGGCAGAGGTTCAGCCTTAAAGGCACATGTCAAAAGAAAGCATTGAGTAGCTGATAGGTTGATCTGTGGAAATCAGTGGAAACTAATGCAAAGCAGCTGAAGGGGGGGTCCAGTAGACAGGGCCATAGCACAGAACAAAACGAAGAAAATGTGAAACGAGATAAGGTTATTTCCATTGGGGGAAAAGCACTTGCACTAAAAACCAATCAGTTAGTCAAGAAAAATTTAAAAACACAAAAGGTTATTTGGTTTATTGTTATATAGTCATAATCAAAACATTATAGACAAAGAGCAATGCCTATGTAAAGAACTGTGTTATGTCAGTATTAGGAAACCGAAAGGAAAGGGATGCAAGGCAGAAATTTCCACCATCGTACCAAAAGGGGAATAAATGATTTAGAATTGATGCTTCAACAAGTGATATAACTGGGTGTTTAGGAAATAAGGAGATGAGTACTGGAAAATTCAACTGTATAGTCATTGATCAGAACTAGGAAGTAAGGAGTTAAAAGAACTATTAAAATTTAGTATTATATGTCTTTCAGCATTATTATAATTACACACCTATTCACTGAAATTTAAAAACTGAAGTAATAGCCAATATTTAACACGAGCAGTTCTGTATTGTCACCTAGATAGGAAATGAAAGCTATGGATAAAGGCTATATCCCATTTTCATGAGAAACAACACTGAGACGCTATTTTTATGTAGTGAAATTGCTGGGAGTCCATCTTTCTCACGATTTCATATTTTCTGTCAGAACCATATAAAACATTTTTATAAGCAGAAAAATGAAAACTACCCTATGGAAGTAAGCAGAAGAAAAGGAGTCAGCTAGAGACACAGCTTCTCAAGAAGAGCTGGAGAAAGAGAGACCTAGTGTCCTAATGGGCAAGGGACAAAGGGAAGAGTCTCACCAAGGAGGGGGTGGTCTGACGGCCATGGCTGGAGGCCTTGTTCAGGGGTAAATTCATAGAAACTCTCAGGTAGGTAGGAGGTGCAGGGCTGAGCCTGGATAGGGGGCTGGAGAGAGGGAAGCTGAAGGATCTTAGGAGAGAAAAGACCCAGGGGCCAGGACAATTCTCTGAAGGAAGACTACTGATGTTAGAATCTGTGGAGACAGTGGATGTTTAGAAGAAACCAACAGAAAAAAAGTAACTAGGGATAAAGATGATTTTCTAGTTGTTTGTTTTTGTTTTGTTTTTTAAAGATTAATTTGACATAAACATTGTTTGGGAGAAAGTGTGAAAGCTTTGTAATTCAGAATTTTTCTCTCAGTACTCTGAGCAGGTCTGCTTTGTCGGGCTTCTGAAGCAATGGCCATCTGCTGCCTATAGAGTTCCAATAGACGCACCTCTATTACATTACTGAAAGGAATATACGTTTAAAGGGCGGCAAATAATTTTTAGAATTATGTCACCATGGTGCTTTTTCAGTCCGAGGGAGTTTTTTGGAAACTAACAGTTCCGTATACAAGAAGTATAAAAGTGAATCGGGACTGAACAGGTTCGTGAGTAAGGAGAAAGTGGAAGGCAGGAATGGGCACACTCACCTGTGAGCACGCTGGCCTGTTCTGGACAGTGGTGGCCAGGCAGACAGGGCAGAGAGCTAAACTGATAAGAGGGGAAACTACAAAGTACAGCGACGAGAATTATGAGCAGGGGTGTACAAGGCTGGAGATGTCATCTCCAGTGCTGCAAAATCAGAAGAAAAAAATAATGCTGGAAAGAACCTCAGAGACCTGAGGGAAAGAAGAAAACAAATTAAAACCTATAAGCCACATCAAAGGGAGTGAGGGGAAAAGAAAGAAGGATAGATGATTTTGAAAGCACGCTCAATGGGAAAGCTTTCCAGGACAAATACTCAGAACATGCAGCCAGCTCTAATATCGACATGAGACCTATAGAACCTACCAGAAAAGTGAGCAAAACATGTCCAGAAGAGGCTACCCAAAAAAAGATAACTAGCAGGTGAAGAGCTGTTGGGCTTCATCAACAACTAAGGTAATCTATAACGAAAACTGCGACCATTTCACCTGGCAGGCTGGATAGACAGAGGCGCACCCGGACAATGCTGTCTCTCTAGAGCTCACATGGACCAAGAGTGCGCAAGTTCCGTGAGCAGCATCTTTCCAGCGGAACTGTCACACAGGTACCAAGGGGACAAGCAGTCTTATTAGAGATGGTGGGATGTGGAAGCAATCTCAACATCCATGATAGAACTGATGGAAAGATAAAACGGTACATCTGAGGAAACTGAACTGTGGTCGGAAACAGCAAGTTGATGTGGACACAGACGCTCAGATGAGTTTTTAAACTAAACTGACGAGTGGCAAACATTTACTGACTGAAAATGCTGTCTATGTAATAATTTACATATTATGAAATACATCCAAGAGTATACACTACTTCAGAAACGACATACTGATCATTCTAAAAATGTACTCAATGCATACCATCCAAGAATATACACTACAAACACTGAGCTCATGAGAGTAAGTACCTACAGCGCTACAGGCAGATGTGGGAACCACGATAAAAGAAGTTAATAGAGAACACACCGGCATGGCCCTAACAAAGGGCCATCAACAGAGCTGTGAAATAACACTTCCTCAAGTCCAACTAAACTGTCTACAAATACAGCCAGCAACACGAACCGAGGAGGGAGAAGCACGCAAGGAGACAGATTGAAGCTCGTGTTCCCCCAGGAAGCTTCCACAGATGCTGGAAACCATTCCCCACATGTCACTTCTCCAGAGAAACGCCTCCTTACCCCAACTTGCTATTTCCTATCCCTAAACTTCCGCTATCTGACAAACCAGCTTTTCTTGCCACATAAAGTCCAAAACACATTTTTTAAAAATAGCATTAGAAGTAGAAATTGTTAGACTTTCTGTAAGTATGAGAGAGGTTCACCATCTTCACTTAGGCATCTTCTAACTCACAAAAGTCTAGTGTGATTTTCCTTGTAGCTTTTATATTTGTTTTCTTCCTTAAAGCTTGGAGCTCAGTTTTGTGTCTCTAGTGTTAGGTACGTACGTACAGCCTCAGAGGGCCATCTAAAATCGCCTTGCTTCTCTATGACCACATTTGTACCCACTCATCTGCTGGCACAGGAACTGTTCATAATCTAAACGTACACATTTTGGCTTCATGCACCCAATTTCACCCTTCACAAAACTCTAGGTAGATGCCATCTGTTACCAAAAAATCTGCACATCTTAAAGCTGGATGAAAAAATTCAAGTAAATGCCACTGTTCGATGGAACATTTCTAATCTCTTTCTAAAAGATCATCTAAGAATAAGACTTCTCTATTCTCTTACTAATGACTGCGAGTTGAAGAGGACTCTTTGTATTGGTAACGGTCTTCTCAAGACTTGGGGGGCTGTGAGCAGGAGGGCTATGCCCAGTGTTACTGTGGGCCTGTCAGAAGGGGAGTCAGAAGTCCAAACTCCCTGTACTCTACGATCTTTCTACTATTTTACTTAAGTTTTGGAATTTATCTATGTGTTTTAAATATGTATACCTTTGGTTTTTCGGGTTTTTTTTTTTTGACAAATACCACTTTTAAAATTATTTAAAAGATCCAAAATGACAGGAAAAAAATTTAAACCACACCAAGCAAATGAGGCCAAAGTTCAGCAAATGAGTACCATTTAGTACCTGATATTCTGACAATGGAAAGATGAAGTAATCTCTGCACCCATCTGCATCAAGCTAAGATAGATGCAGGGGCAG
Organism: Tokudaia tokunoshimensis; assembly: GCA_036184795.1. Classification (NCBI taxonomy): domain Eukaryota; kingdom Metazoa; phylum Chordata; class Mammalia; order Rodentia; family Muridae; genus Tokudaia; species Tokudaia tokunoshimensis. The sequence continues at coordinate 33,165,540 of BTHU01000004.1, read as the reverse complement.
AAGAGTTTTGGGAACAGCTTCCATTAATATTCTGTGTGCACTGTTAAATACCAAGAGCATCTCAGATCATAGTGGATGGTTTCCCATGTCAATGCCAACCCCACAGGAAGCACAAGACACATGTGGCAGTCACTTTCCTCCAGCAGAATATTTGAAGGGAGTTAGTGACAGGTTTTAGATTCAGAAATCTCTTAATTGGTAGGGACACAAATTCAAAATGTAAAGATACTATAACTTCATAAGTATGAAACTCTAGGAGATTATCATTAATACTATCTTTTTAAAAAGCAGTCCTGGTGTGCTGAAGCAAGCAAAATAGTACCAGAATGCTTTAAATGTTACATAAATCATATTATATTGACAGCATGCGGTTTCTGAGAAAGAGAGAGTACTGTAGAATGTAAATGGTTTTTAGTTTTTCATTTGAAATAAAACTGCTTATCAAATACGAAATAGTAAGTCATACAAGGAGTGCATATAAAGTTGTATCAAAATGTTCAATTTCAACTCCATTCATGGTAGACATGAGCAAATAATGTTTGAGAAAGGTGTAGGTCCTTTTGCAGGTCAGAAATAAAGACAAGCCTGCTTCCAAAGCCCCTCTGCCTAGCTCATCCATCCCTAGTTGCTTCCACGCACACCTTGGACAGCTCCTCTTTGAGCCATAGAGGTCTTCCCTGCTCCTTTCCTTGACTGCAGGGAGGGATTCTGGGATCCTGCGTCAGAAAACCATCAATGCCCATGGCTAACACTGATTACCACTGACATATCCCAAATGCTGGTAAGGCTGTTATTTCAAGTGGTGTACCATCCCACTAAGGACATTCTAGCCACCAGAACTAATGGTGGAGGATAGGTGTAGCTCAGTGGAAGAGTACACGTCTAGCATGCCAGAGGCCTGGATCCAAGCATCCCCAAGCCATACCAAAGTAGCCAATAAATGCAAGTGATCATCAAGGGAAAGAATTTCAAAGCATCCCAGGAGGAAGGATTCCTGGAACTGTCTACAGTATTCTGGAGAATAGGACATGTGGATATAACTGAAACAGTATATAAATTAAATGTTGGCGATCCTCTCCTTGTGGGTGCTTCCCCACACAATTTAGAAGTGGTAGGGTATTGGTGATATAATAACAAGGGAAAGGCATGTGAGATACACACAAGTGTGGATTCGCACACACACAAGTAAACAGGGAGACAATGTTTTCCTTAGAAAAATTTAAGTAATTTAATGAGGTCCCATTTGTCTATTCTTGATCTTAGAGCATAAGCTATTGGAGTTCTGTTCAGGAAATTCTCCCCTGTGCCCATATGTTCAAGGTTCTTCCCTAGTTTCCTTTCTATTAGTTTCAGTGTGTCTGGTTTTATGTGGAGGTCCTTGATCCACTTGGAATTGAGCTTAGTGCAAGGAGATAAGGATGGGTCAATTTGCATTCTTCTGCACGTTGACCTCCAGTTGAGCCAGCACCATTTGTTGAAAAGGCTATCTTTTTTTTCCACTGGATGGTTTTACCTCCTTTGTCAAAGATCAAGTGACCATAGGAGTGTGGATTCATTTCTGGGTCTTCAATTCTGTTCCATTGATCTACATGCCTGTCACTGTCCCAATACCATACGGTTTTTAACACTATTGCTCTGTAGTATAGCTTGAGGTCCGGGATACTGATTCCCCCAGAGGTTCTTTTACTCTTGAGAATAGTTTTAGCTATTCTGGGTTTTCTGTTATTCCAGATGAATTTTTTAATTGCTCTTTCTAACTCTATGAAGAATTGAGTTGGGATTTTGATGGGGATTGCATTGAATCTGTATATTACTTTTGGTAAGATGGTCATTTTTACTATATTAATCCTGCCAATCCCTCATTAAATTACAAAGTTTTTGCAAGGCAAAAGACACTGTCAAAAAGACAAAGCGGCAACCAACTAACTGGGAAATGATCTTTACCAACCCTACATCTGACAGAGGGCTAATATCCAATATATACAAAGAACTCAAGAAGTTAAACTCCAGAAAGGCAAGCAACCCTATTAAAAAATGGGGTACAGAGCTAAACAAAGAGTTCTCACCTGAAGAATATCTAATGGCTGAGAAGCACCTAAAGAGATGTTCATCATCCTTAGTCATTAGGGAAATGCAAATCAAAACAACCCTGAGAGTCCATCTCACACCAGTCAGGATGGCTAAGATCAAAAACACAGGAGACAGCAGTTGTTGGAGAGGATGTGGAGAAAGAGGAACACTCCTCCACTGCTGGTGGAATTGCAAGCTGGTACAACCACTCTGGAAAGCAGTCTGGCGGTTCCTCAGAAAACTGGGCATGACACTCCCGGAGGATCAGGCTATACCACTCCTGGGCATATACCCAGAGGCTTTACCTGCATGCAATAAGGACACATGCTCCACTATGTTCGTGGCAGCCTTATTTATAATAGCCAGAAGCTGGAAAGAACCCAGATGTCCCTCGACGGAGGAATGGATTCAGAAGATGTGGTATATCTACACAATGGAATACTACTCTGCAATTAAAAACAATGAATTCACAAAATTCCTAGGCAAATGGTCAGAACTTGAAAATATCATCCTTAGTGAGGTAACCCAATCACAAAAGAACACACATGGTATGTAGTCACTGATAAGGGGATATTAACCCAGAATCTCGGAATACCCTAGACACAATTCGCATATCAATAGATTTCTAAGAAGATGGAAGGAGAGACCCCTGGTCCTGGAAAGACTGGATGTAGGGGAACGCCAGGACAGAGAAACGAGAGGGGGTTGAATGGAGAAAAGAGGGAGGGAAGGGGGCTTATGGGACTTTCGGGGAGGGAGGAAACAGGAAAGGGGAAATGATTTGGAATGTAAATAAAAAAAAACTTAGAAAGTAAAAAAAAAAGAAAAAATTTAAGTAAATGGGTAAGAACAAATAATCATTGTGAAGAAAATGGTAGCATGGTAGTTTGAACATAATGCTCCCCTCACCCCCTGAAGGCTCATAGACTTAAATGCCTGGGACTGGCTGGTGGAACTGTTTGGGAAGTAGGTAGTCTTGCCTTGTTGGAGGAGGTATGTCACTGGGGGTGGGCTTTGAGATTTGAGAGCTGCCTGCCTGCCTGTCTGTCTGGCTATCTGTCTCTGTCTCTCTCAGATGAGAAGATGCTAGGAAAATTCCAATAGAAACAAGGTTATCTGGGGTGCTGAAGGAGAGAATGCTAGGAGCACACAACAGCCTCAACAAACGTTTGCTCACTTGTCCTGAAACCCATCCCTCATCATTTCTTATAATGTCTCATGAAAAATGTTAAATTTAATTTTAGCAAATGTAGTATAGAGCTTGGGTCACACAATGCTTAGACATATGTTAGCAGGTAGCAATGGCAAATTCCTAGGTATAGAGAATCGATTCTACATATAATAATAGCATCACTGTATTTAGTTCACAAGACAGAGAAACCTGCCAAGTCTTTGTTTTCCGCTCACTAACTAGTTCACTGGATACCAAGGACGTACAACTATGCTGTCCAGCAGAAGAATAAAACCACCCCAGCGTAACCTGAACAACTATGTAAGCATTATGGCTACTAAGCTCAAACTTTAACTTCACGGGTACTGTATACACAGGGCACCACCCTAACTTAGAGCAATCTCAGTCAACCAACGTTTTTATAGAAGGATATTAAGTTCGGGTTCTGAATCAGTGTGCTCACTAAGCTGCAAGATTGCAATCCACTGCCTTTCATAAATTAAACACTGTGATTATAATATTAGCTTCTTCCAAAGGATGTGGTGGAGGCAGCTAATAGATAAAAAGACACACAGAACGGCTGTACAGGGCACACAGTTGTGCTTTTAAAAATAGTCTTGTATGCACTTGTTTCTGTCACACAAACTACAAGGCTGGTGTGAAAACCACGACTGCAGGTAGAATCTTAACATGAAAAACCACGCATGCTGGCCACTTACTCTGGCCTCTGTCCACTGTCTGTAAATCTTACATGAGTGTGCCGACTTGACATGCTTCCTAAGAACTGTAAGGCTAAGAGCAAGTGAAGGATTCTGAAGTGATATGGGAAATGCTCTATGTTGAAATGTTTCTCTAAGTCTGAAAAGGGCATTCTCCACATGCACAGCTATTCATTCAGCCCACGCCGACTAACGATGGATTGATGTGTTTGACTATTTGCAACCCAACTAGATGGACCTCATATTCATCCTGATCAGTATCCCCAGCACAATGGAAGGATGCTATTCTGTGCTGCACGACGATGGCCTGCTGCCGGTGACACGCATTAGTCTAGCTTCCAAGTAGCTTTCTAGACTGCTTTCCATATTCAGTTGCCATGGCACCGGCTCCAGTTTATCATGCTGTAGTTATCCACTCTCCGCCTCCCAGTTTAGGAAGAGCTGGGTTTGAAGCACGGGTCAATCTGTTCCAAACACGTCCCTCTCATGTATGTCGGGCACTTGACCCTCCACAGATTATTGAACCGAAAGCTCCACCGAAATCTGCTCAATAACTGCAGGTTTTAGGGAGCTCACAGCCCTTCAAAGCTCGGGTCTTTATTCTTTAGCTTCACCTAAACCTTGGAATCACACTGTCATTAATTAGCCTTCAAAAAAACCCAATTGATTTGATATAGTAGAAAACAGTTGAAATTCCTGTACTTTACTGTAATTTATTACTGCAATAATAATTTTACAGGAAAAAAATTCTACTTTGCAAAAACAATATTTTTGTGATTCATATAATTTAATAAATATTTCTCATATCTACATTTATTTAAATACAAAAAAACTAGTTTTAATATAATCACAAAAATAGGAAGTTAAATATTAGACTAAAAAGGTGACTTCAAAATAATTTTACTGTGATTGTAAGTTACATAATATTAGATAATCCAATTCTTATCAAATTTCACTTGGGTAATTCTTTCATTTGAACTCCATTATCTCACTACTGTAGACTACAAAGACAAATAATAATATTCAAGGTGGTCAAAACAAGGACATACACTTGCTCTAATAAAAAAATGCTTGTACTATCAATTAAAGCAACAACTCATTACAGTACAACCTTAATTGAGTTACATATGCCAATGCACTTCATATTACTGACATAAGGATGATGTCATTAAACCTAAGTAACACTGACTCTTAAGTTTCTCATTAGAACAAAATTACCAACACAAATGTCTGCCTATGAAAGTTTTTCCGGTAGCAAACCCCAAAATGTATATGTAAGTTTCAATACTGCTTCCTCTTTTTAAGTTAACAATATGCTAAACGTTTAGGTAGTTTGCCTACAAAGCATGTCTCAAGGTACGTGTGGTGGTGCTAACCAATAGCCCTAGCCCTGGGACCAAGTGGGTGGGAAGAGAGGGAGGAAGGCATGGACACAAGAGGGTCACAGCCTGGTGTCATGCCAAAGCCAATGAGAGCTCCATAGCAAAGACATCTCAAAGACAGAAAAACAAACGAAACCCAACAAAATGTCTATCTAGTGAATAAGCCTAGTAATAGATTGAAGTCATCCGTTCCCATTAATTGATTCAGCGGATAGACACCGGCCACAAAGACATGTCAGATGTCCATAACTGAGCTCTAAAAGTGCGACAACATAGTTCCTCCATGGAACTTAATTATGAGACAGACTTCAAATAGTTCTATAAACAAACTGGAAATTATGAACAGTGGTATTGTCTCTGTAGTTAGTGGATGGTAAACAACACTGACTGTAGCTTTAAGCACAGGTGACTGAAGGCTGTCAACTTCGGAGCTCTGTATCCCTGGGTGACTTACCTCTGTGGTTGTGTCAACATGATTAGTAACACTTGGGTCATGGGGCTGTTATAGTTAATTAATTCACGTAAAATATGTGGAATAATGCCTAGGACCTAGCAATTGCTCACTGAACAGTGGCTATTATAAGAGAAATTGGAATTCAAATCAGGCTGCGATTTTAGAACTTCTGGTCACAGAGAAAGTTTTCTCCTTTCCCTTTTTTAAGATCTCGCATTTGGAGGAAGGTGAGGTGCATGGAAGCCTAACTCAGTATGCTAGACTTGTCTTATGTTCTCCACAGCCACCAGGAGAATGGTCACTAATGCAAGCTCATTCTTCGGACAAGTACATGTAGGCTAGCCAGTACCCTGCTGACTGGCAATCTCCTGTTTACCACCAACCCACATCCCTAAAGAACTCATGACTTCTTACCTACTTACAAGGACAGAGAATCTATTTACTACAATTGTCTAATGTGCCATCTGAAACAAAGGTCAATTATCACCATCTCCAGCTCAGGGAACACACCAGGTCTCATTCTCGCTGTGAGAAAGGCACATGTGCAATAGAGAGTCTGGCATTTACTATCAGAAGTTGGGAGTGAGCAGAAGGAGAAGCAATCCTGAAGAATGCGCGGTACAAACGATGAGAAGAAGCCATCAGCATCCTTGGGCTCACCAGCTGAGAGCAGCAATGGGCACCCGGACAGACCAGCTCCATCTGAGTTCTCTGAAGCAAGCAGGTTCGATGCTGATTGGCTCAGGGTCAAAAGGCTTCCTCCTACATCACTCCCTTTCAATGTCTGCAGATTCACTCTGCAAATTTGTCAGCTGGGCTGGCAGTTAACTAGGTAATAAACTAGTTGAAAATACAGAAATGTCAACAATGATTTTCAGTGGTAATTTTTAAAATATTAGGCAACCTCATGAAATCCAATACCTTTCAAATCACCTGTTCTCTCTTGATATGAACTGCATATTTAAATACAGCAGAGAACAATTCCACACTCATTTGGTTTTAATGAGACGTTAGAGCCTGGAGGTGGTGGTGTACGACTTGGGAGGCAGAGACAGGTGGAGGTCTGTGAGTTCAAGGCCAGAGACATCTAGAGATCTACACAGTCAGTTCCAGGATAGTCAGGGATAGGAAGAGAAACACCTGTCTTAAGAAGGGGGGAGGGGGTGAAATGAAAGCAAACCTGAAGAGAGATGTGATCATCTCTGAATAACAAAAAACTTTACATTGCAAATGACCCTAAGAACTGCTATAGTTCTACAGGGCGAGACACACTACTCAGTCTAATGTGCTCGAGGTCCTGAACTCAACCCCCGAAACAGAAGAAAGTAAGAAGATGATAAAGAGGAGGATGAAAGAAGACTGCTACAAATATCAAAGCAGACAGGTGAAGAGGGCATTAACAGGAATGTACTATTCACACAGATGCACTGGGAGGCCTCAAAGCCCACCCCCACAGTGACACACTTCCTCCAAAAGGGCCACACCTTCTAATAGGACAACTCCCCATGGGCCAAGCATTCAAACACACGAGTCTCTGGGAGCCATACCTATTCAAACCACCACAGTATCCAAAAGTGGACCCTTCCTCAAATGTTTTTTATTTCATATTAAAAGGCTCTGCAATAACTAAGGTTTTGTTTTCAAACATGGCAGTGTTGGCAAACACCTGTAATCCCAGAACTCTTTAGTCAGAGGCAGGTAGATCTCTGGGTTTGAGGCCAGTCTGGTCTACAGTGTGACAGATAGCTAAGGCTACACAAAGAAACCCTTAAAGGTATAAAACTTGAGAATAGTAAGTCTTGGTCAGCACTGTGGGTCAGATGCCTGTGGGACACACTCCTGCTTCTGGGTCACCCTGCCACCCAGTGTGGCTCCTGAGCACTTAACATGCTGTTCCTGGCCACCAGGAAAAAAGGCTTCCTCCCTCCCTCCCTCCCTTTCTTCCTTCCTTTCTACCTACCTAGTTTTAATTTACTTTTTAAAAGATTTGTTTTATTTATATGTGGTTTGTGACTGTGAACGGTGAGCCCAGCAAGACCAGGAGTGGACATCAGAAGCTGCAGAGCTATAGTTACAGACAACTGAGCTCTCCAACATGGGTGCTGGGAAATGAATTTGAGTCCTCTGAAAGAGCAGTGTGTGTTTGTAACAGCTGAGCTAGCTCTCCAGCCCCAAGCTCTCTATTTTAACTTAAACATTTGGCTGTGACTACTGGATATCCTAGATAGTACAGATACCTTAAGTGACAGGCCATAGTTAACAATTCTATAAACTTTACCGATATTACTCTAAGTGGGATATAGAAAAATATGAGAAACATTAACAGCAATGTTTCAAAACCTGACACCAGAACTCTCAGCTAATTTGGCTCCATCGCAGCAATACATATGGATGAACAATGTTTGTTTGCAAAACCAATTCTGGTGTCTTTATGAGCTATGTGGTAGTTAATTCTCTACATATATCTTACTTATATTATTCTTTAGTCCTACAAAATTTTCTTTCCAAAATAATATTGGTGCTTGTGACCATACTTGAAATAAGCCAGCTAAAAATGAGCAAAGAATTTGAATATATCTTCCCTAAAGAAGATAAACAACTGTCCACAGAGCACATGAAAAGATAGTCCCTCTCTAGTCATTAGGGGAGCATGAAGGGAAACCACAATGAGCTATCACTTAACACCATTAGCAAAGCTATAATTAAAGACAGACAATCAGGTGTACGAAAAGGGAGAAGGCCCTACCTAACTCTCAGACTTTGCTGCTGTTAAAGCAAAACTGTGAAATGGCTTTGAAACAATTTGGGAGTTTCTTGAAGCTACCATATGAGCCAACTATTCCTCTGGCTCTTCGTCCATAAAAACTGAATACATTTTTCACGAGAAACATATACAAATGTTCACGACGCCACTACTCTTGATACAACTCAAAACAGCACAAAGGCACAAGCTGGTGAGCACAGGGCGGAGCTGTGCAATGGTCTGAAAGGAAATGGGATTCGGATTTGCTGCAACACTTATGAACCTTGAAACACTGCTAAAAGCAGCCAGACATGGCCATGGTGGGCTCCATCTTTAGTCCCAGCACTCAGGAGGCAGAAGCAGCCTGGTCTACAGTGAATTCCAGGACAGCTAGGGCTACAGAGAGACTGCCTCAAAACAACGAACAAACAAAATAAGTAAGAAGCCGCCAGAGTCAAAGGATAATATGCCATGTGACTGTGTATATGAAATGTCTAGAAAAAGCAAACCCACAGGACAAGTAGAAGGTCAGGGGCCCGAGAGGAAAATGGGAATCAGCTGAGCGGGTGCTTCCTGGAATTATGTAAGGATGAGGATCACACAACTTTGTGAATACACTGAAACCAATGAACGAGATTTAAAAGGGTGAACTTGGGAATAAATGGATGTATGTTGACTGTACAGCGCAATTTCTTGAAAGAAACACTGGCTGTTTTAACAAACGGTTTTTCTGTGAATGGATATAACTAAAAACAAAAGTTCTGTTCAGGGAGGGAATTTTTCAGTTAATTATTACTTGAACCTAAGCACAGAAGAGCCACATGTCAGAGTGAGCCAGCTCCTGCTTCTACACAGACACGGGCAGCCGAGCAGCTGAGCAGGCCTGTTCTCTGCCCCTCCGTGAGGCAGCGGCTCAGAGCAGGGGCTCGTGAGGGCCCAGGCTCCCCGTGACAACTGCAACGCTTACATGTGGGACATGTAAGCATGAGAAAATAAATTTCTCTCGTAGAACTTACAAATAAGACTTAAGAATGGAATAAAGGAGGAACACTGAGCTACAAAACTTAAATTATCTCAGAAGGGAATCATAAATGCTTTAGAAAAACATTCTCATATCAAGATTAGAAAAATGTTTGCTTGTCTGGGTCATATCGAAATTCAGACTTTTTGTTTTGTTTTTCACTATTGGGTTTCTCTCTGCCCTGGCTATGATGGAACTTGCTCTGTAGACCAGGCTGGCCTTGAATCCAGAGATCTGCCAACCTCTGCCTCCCCAGTGCCTAGTGAAATTTAGAGACTTTTAATCATGTCCACCAAAGACATGGAAAAGGCCTGGAGAGATGGATCCGTGAGCAAGCATGAACAAGAACCTGAGTTTGTACTCTCAGCACTCACAAAAAAGTTGGGTGGTGAGTAGTGCCATTAACCCCAAGGAGAAAGAGGGCAGAGTCCAGCACACCCCTGAAGCTCACTGGCCAGACAGTCAGCTAATTGGTGAGCTCCAGGCTCACGGAAGCCTGTCTCAAAACGAAGGGCGGAAGGGCAGAAGGGCAGAAGGGCTGCTCAGTCATAGGATCCTGAGTTCAGATCCCAACAGCTGCGTTAGGCAGGCGGCTCACAGCCCTGTAACTCCAGCCATCAGAAACCAGTGCCCTTTTCTGGCCTCTAGGGGCAAGCACACACACACATCACATGAACACACGCACACATACAAACACACACACACATCACAAACACACAACACATGCACATTACACAAACACGCACACATACACACACTCACACATCACACAAACACGCACATACAACTAATTATAAAAAAATATACAGAGAGAGTAGCCCTGATAGAGGAAAATATTAAATATACTCCTAATCATCACATATATGAACATGTATACATGCATATACCACACACAAGTACCACAGAATACATTTGTGTGGTAGGTTAATGACGCTTTTTTCTTCCCTTAATACAGTTGTTATTAGATATACTCCTTTCCAAATTGATAAAGATATGAATCTCACTTGGGGTATGGAAATGACAATCTGGTTTTAGAAGCTTAATAGGATCAAGGAAAACATGAAAATTTAAAAATATGCTACACTAAGAATATTTAAATTGCTAGACAGCTAAAAAAGGACAGGGAAAAGTGTTAAGTAGATCCTACTAATGAAAAAATAAAAATAATGGAAACTTCCTGGAGAATGAGGCTTGGCAGCCCAACCTCAGAAAGGAATCTGCATGTCCCAGTCCTGAACAAGGGTCAGGTGGGATGGCCTAGCACTACTGAGGAGGGCAGCAGACAGAGGGAGCCAGAAACCCAGCAGATGTTTCCCACACCTCAAAGCTTGTGCTTACAGAGAAACAAACACATGTGCAACACACCCAGAACACACTGAGCATGACAGCCTGATTTTAGAAATCTTAGGCAACTATGCAGAAGTCTCAAATTATGACAAATATTTTCACGAGCGTTACTCAGCCCTGTACTTTCCCAAGTTTGCAAAATTCTAGAAACTCAATGGTTAATATCACCAATTTTACTTACCCTCAAATTCCAATGTGAATATCCAACAAAATGTTTACGTAATTCCCATTTTAATCATATTGATGATGCAGGTAAATTATCAGTAATAGCTAGGTAACCTTATGAAGATATGTAGAAAATCAGTTTAATAGAGAAGGAATGAGCAAAAGCCACTGCCAAAGCGGCTGGGCAGGAGGTGGGCAGCAGGGGCGGGCCTGCTGATGACCCATTTATCTTGAATTAGCACAGCACTGCTAAGGCATGCTAATGGCTTTCAGCACTGGGAATTTAAAGACACTGCATACTGCTGCCAGAGTCTGGAGTATATTAAGCTCTGAGAGTCAAAACCACAGCATGTCACCTGCTTTTGAATGTTTTACATCATAACTCACTAGACAGAGGAGACAAAAATCAACTTAAAGGGATTATTTCTAGTCTGAAGTAATTTTTCTCAGTTATTCCCTAATTAAAAAAACAATCTAGATAATGACGGCATCATCTGGAAGAAACTGTAATTTCTATTGTACAACCTCATATCCTGTAACCAACATGAAGTTAGTTTTAAGCTTCAGACCACACCCTTAAAAAAAAAAATAAAGCTGCCAGTATACGCTCTCCAAGGTTCCAATCTATTTTAGGAGCCTGAGAACGCTATTTCAGCTTGGACTGTGAATTTCCCTTTAGAACACAAGGGCGGAGTAGAATGACCTTGTCTCTTGCTTATTAGTTGCGAATATGAGTAACATGACACTTAGCAGCTTATGTGCACCCCACAGCAGTAAGTCTCTGCAGGTGAGCAAACGCAATGTCTTCCCGTAGGGATTTCTACAAATCCTATTTGTCTATCCATTCCTTCATTTATTGTGTGCTGCAGCACCTGTGTAGTGGTCACAAGGCCACCGACAGGAGTTAGTTTTTCCTTCTACCCTCTGGGTCCTGGGAATCAAACTCAGGTGGTCAGGTTTGGTGGTGGGTACCTTTTCCAACTGAACCATCTTGCCAGACCCCTAATTTAGCAGTTTTTGAAACAGTAATTGTCCCAAGGACTTTGGACCTCTGTCTAGTACCAGCTAGACAACAGAATCCCAGGGACCCCATCCTCACCTGTGATGTCGCTCCTGTGGCCTCTGCAGCTGGCCTCCCAAGAATCAGGCCATAGTTCAGTTCGGTACTGTAGGAGCTGGTATTTCTGCTACAATGAAAGTACCTTTTGGATGAGTCTTTTCCTTATTTGTAAAAGTCATACCTCCAGTTGGGCTAGCCTACTTCTTGGGTTTGGGGGTGAAGCATGAGAGTGAAGTGTGTTCCCATCTAGATTAGCTGATGGACAACATACGTTGCCTGAGAAGCACTGTTACACATTCATTCTGGACCTACCATTTTGAGAAAGTTTCCACTGGCCTTGAAACAACTGGGACTAAACTATTTTCTACTGTCAGAAAATGTTCCTCCTTGATCCGGGCATTGACAGAGACATATTATAAGCTTCTCGAATGCATTAGCTCCTTAGTTATCTTACTCACCAGGCATGGTGCCACGCAAGGAGACATTGACTTGGGACATGTTTTGTTCAAACTGTAAGCTGCAAGGTTGGGACTTCAGAGCCAGGGAAAGGTGGCCATCGTCAGTACTTCTCCTTTAAGGGACCTAACCAGAGCACTTCATGGTTTGGGCAGCTCAGTTACTGATCCTGCTTTCCTTGGATATAATGCCGAACAGAAAACACATGCCTTTATTCTGAATTGTTCCTACTAACTAACAAGTGCAGTTTAGTTGCCTAGGAAGGAAAGACTTTGCAATGAACAAACTATAGCAAAACTTAGTGCTACAGCGCTTGACAACTATTACAGATCTAGAGAGTGTGAATTTATAAATAAAATATTTACATATAGTCTAAGCAATCTGAGGCTGGCTGGCTTGTGAGTCCACTGTCTTCACAATGTAAGCAGCCCCTCCTTTCACAGGCCCACTCTGCATCCACTAAGATTGGGAAGCAGGGCAGCACAGCCAGACCCTTTCCAACTCTTAGACTTAGGACAGCATGCTTGAAGCAGCAAGCTGCTTGGCTCACATTAACAGCAGACCAAGTCTGACTCCTGTGACTTCCCCTCAGCCATTTCTTCTGTGAACCGCCTAAAGGCTCATTTTGCCAATGGTCTCCTTAGTTTAGCTGCTCAGATTTGCTTGCTAACACATCAGTGCACACCAGGGAGATGCTATGGTACTAAGGCTAGCACCTTTAATGAATAGAAAAGATTTTCCTAGATCAGGGCATTTCATCAAGAGTTCGGGGCCACAGCAAGATTCAGTCTCAAAAAGAAACAAACAAAAAACAAAAAGGATTTTAATTCCAAAACAGTTGTTTGGATGTTCTGGTGACACAGGCAGAAAGTCTGAGTTCAGGATAAATCACTTGATTCCTATTACACTGAACATTCACGTCACCAGGCATACTACTGTCTACTGTTTGCTTTTTAGAAAAAGATGCGTTTTAAATATGAAAAATACTTTGTGTTGGCTGTGATGGTACATGCCTTTAATACCAGTACTCAGGAGGCGCAGCAAGTGGATCTGGGAGAACTGAAGGACAGTCTGGTCAAGAGAGTGAGTTCCAGGCCAGCCAGGGATATGAAGAGAGACTCTATCTTGAAAGAAGAAAGAATTGAGGGAAGGAAGGAAACCATTTTAAAAATAGTTTTAATATCTGGATTCTATAAAATTTGTGTATTGAATTTATGGGGTTTTGTTTTCCAATCTTTTCTTCAAAATTTAAAAATAAAAAAGGAATTCACATACCTAAACCTTAAAATTAAGTATAAAAGGGCTGGAGAGATGGCTCAGTGGTTGCCAGCACTAACTGCTCTTCCAGAGGTCCTTAGTTCAATTCCCAGCAACCACATGGTGACCCATAACTATCTGTAATGGAATCCAATGCCCTCTTCTGGTATGTCTGAAGACAACTACAGTGTACTAATATAAAACAAATACATAAATCTTTATAAAAATTAAGTATAAAAATTAATCAATGAAATGAGAAAAATGGCGGTAGAGAGATGACTCAGTGGTTGAGTCCCTTCTACTCTTTTAGAAAACTCAAGTTTGCTTCACAGAGTCCACATCAGGCAAATCAAAACTGTTTGTCACTCCAGGGATCCTGCATACTCTTTTAGACTCTACAGGCATCTTCATACTTGCCGCACAAGCGCACGCGCGCGCGCGCACACACACACACACACACACACACACACACACAAATAAATTATACAGAAATGAATTCAATAAAATGAAATGGCAGAAAGTACTGTCAAAAAGATCAGTACATCAGTACTCTATAGACCAAGACATTAACATGGTAAGTGGCTAGGTATTCAGGTTAGGCTGAGGTAACCACTGTTTTTCAACTTTAGGATGCGAAAATTGCTTGAGGAACTAGATGACAGGATGAGATGAGCAGCTAAGACTCCATCGTTTCCTGCCACTCGACCTAAAGCCACGACTACCGTGTAGCCCTCCATGGTAGCCTAAGGCACGGCCACCACTGGTGTAGCAAACCGATGAGTTTAAGGAGGAGAAATGTGCTCTTTGGAGAGTAACCTGGCAATCACCAGGGGACTCAGCTGACAAAACACACAGTTCCTACAAGGGATGTCTGGGTACACATACACACAGACACAATCTCTACAGACACACAGACTGGGCCTCCTGAGAAAGGCATGCCTATGAACCTGTCCAGATCTTATATTTGCACCAAGCATTTGGTTGAATACTAGTGACTAAACCAGAAGTCAGTCTTGTAACTTTTAAAGTCTAGATTTACAGAAGACAGCACATAAGTAGTATTCCAAAAAGGAAAAAAAGGCTTCAATCAAGGGATTTAAAAATGAACTTCTTCAAAGCAGCTATTAAAAGGTAGGTGACAGGGAGCTGGGCCGACGGGAGCCAGTGAGTACCTGTTGTGGTGGAGCCTACTTCCTAAGACAGTGTGAGGTGCTCACAGCGGGCTCAGGCCCCATCTCCAGCAGGGCCTCTGGCCTCCACAGGCATCGACGTCCACAACTAAAAATAAATCTTTTCAAAAAGGTATGTAACCGTTTTTCTGGTACAAAGAAGGATGGATATAACATGGTAGTACTTTACTCCCTGGTGACCCATACTTGAGAGGCTGATATAAGACAGGAGGACCTCAGACCTGAGACTAGGTTAGGTAACACAGCAAGATTCTGCCTCAAAACAGCAACAAAAACTGTTGGAGGGAGAGAATGGGTTCAGTGCCTCAGGACATAGTGAAAACCTAGGGCTAGGAGACTAGTCTATCAGCATTTCTAAGCCATCCCATTTAAGGAGCAGTATCTAAGTAGGTACAAAAACAACTTCAAGATTCTGCCCCACCCTCCAGCAAGGCACCAACCTAAATCAGTCCTCAAAGAACAGAACCATCCCTAGACCTTTCTCTCAGGCCTTGAAGGTTACAGAGAGAGAACTAAGGCCAAGATAAGGTTTTGGTAAGACAAAGTGTTAAAATACAGATGTCCTGTGCAAGCTCCTGGACTGGGAGGGGAAGGCTGAAGGACAGGACAGAGCAGTCAGAGAGGAGGAAGGCTTCCCAATTGTCAATTTCATCACATCCGTGTGGATGCTTAGGCATGCGAATTTAGTTTTTGCTTAAGAGCAGGGGGAACTATGTGAATAGATTCCCTGGATTAAAGTTAGTATCAGATTTAAATTTTATAGTCAAGAACAATCGAGTTGTCGGCTCGTATTTTCTGGATCATGAGAGCTATTCACATTGAAATGTCTAACATTTTGCTCATTGTATTAAAAAAAAAAAGCCTTCAAGTGCTGACGGGAAGTACTGTGCTTTATTTCAAACTGAGCACACCAGAGCCGCGACGCGCTGGTGCCTGAGAGGAGACACGCTGCAAGTGAGGTCCCTCTCTTCTTCCCGTTGATTTGACATAAGCAGTAGCAACCAACTTAAACATCAATGAGCTGAGTGTTCTCCAGTCTTATTCACAGTTACAGAGTCAGGACAATGTCTTCCCTCCATTAACTGTCATTTATTGAACCAAGCATTATTTCAAAGAAAAGAAGATCTAGTCACTGCAAAGTAATTCTTATTTTAGATACGCCATTAAACTTAACAAAGGCATGGAACACTTCTGATTATTGCAAAATTAAACACGTCTAAATTATTCAGCCTCATACTACATGTAGGCAACATTTAAAATCCCTTACCAAATGCTTCCTAGGAGGAAGACTGAAATCTCGCTCGTCCTCAGCTCGTTTCCTGCTTCAGAAAGCTCCGAGCAGCTCAGTGCATGACTGCAGTTAAAGTGGACCAAAACCCATAGAATAAGTCATTTTCTTTAGGCTGATCCTATCAGCCCTAATCGCTTTACAACCCAACTGAGCTACAAGGGACCTGTGCACTCTCAGCCTGCACACGCCTTGGGGAGAGGTCATCACCTGGCCTTTTGCAGCAGAAAAAAATAAGACCAGAGGGTCCGGCAGAGATTGCTGTTGCAATTTGAATGTCAGAAGCTTACAATTTAAAATCCAAGAATTTGAGGCAACCCACACTGTATTTTGCTTATCTTTTGCCATAAACCTAGTTTATGGAAATTTTAAATCCAGATATTTGTATTTCTTCTAAGGTGAGGATTCTAGGGGAAAAGTAAGAGGAAGGGAAGGCAGGCTTCTGCTCTGCCTTCCCTGTGGCTGTGAAGCGGGGTGGCCCTCCGCCTACTAAAATAACTGTGTTTCTGTGCAGGGTCCCTAATTCTGTATATAAAAGTTTCCATGTGGGCTGAATACTGTTTTCATCTTGATTTCAAAAGGAAAGCTACAAGTTAGAGCCAGGACAATGGTTTTCCTCTTTGTCCCCAGAATCTTGGGTAATTTTTAACAAAAGCTCCAGGAAGGTAAGGGCTCCACTGCTTCTACTCTTGCAGGTCTGAGCGCAGGCAGAGGGGGGCTGTGCTGGGAAGCAGGAGGTGGAGAACACAGGCTGCTGCACAGTCATCAGTGATGAAAGTTCTGCAAGAGGGCTGGAGAGGTTCCTAAGCAGCTAAGGACAGCTGATCTCGCCCAGGACCCAGGTTCTATTCCCAGCACCCACATGGCAGCTCACAACCATCTGTGACTCTGGCTCCAGGGGAGCCAATGCTCTCTGCTCGCCACCATGGGCGTCAGGCATGCACATGGTACATATACATGCATGCAGGCAGAACACTCACACACTCACACTCACACACACACACACACACAAAATAGAAAATAAATCTGAAAAAGGAGAGTTCTTGAAGGCTCAGTGCTCACTTGCTTTCATCATTTCCAAGCTACTGTAATTAATACCAATGACAATGAAACCAAAGAGACAGGCCGAGTTCACGGATGTGCCCTTTTTTCCACACCTAGCACTGGGCTGTTAAAAAAAAACAACAACAACAACAACAACAACAACAAAAAAACAAAAAAACAAAAAACAAAAAAAACCTGTTATTAGCTGCAGTTGACAGAATCTACTAGAAGTGCCAAAGGCCCAATCTAATAAAATAAAATACGCAAGAAGCTGATAGCAATGAAAACGAGACCACCACCACACATTCTTGGTCGTCACTCCATAATTCGCTTCTCAGTTTACTTACAACTTGATGTATTATGAGAATATATATAATTGGCCTATTCCTCCCAGTTCTACCATAGGTACTTCTAGAATTCTTGTAATGTTCTGAGACATACAGACAGCAGATGGAAGCATCTTCTGCAGTCTTCCATCATGGCCCTTGTTCATGGCAGAGAGCGGATAAGTCCTTTAGGACCTCCAGAGTAAGTGTCCGTAATAATGTGTGCAGGAACTATAAGGCTGTGTCACTCTGCTTAGCCTAAAAAGCATCTATAGTTTTATTATGTACTTGTAAATGATCTCAGTTCCTATGGATGCCACTTCCAATAGGACTCTCTGCGACATGTGGCTATGTACAACTTTCAATCCTGTTAGGATGAATATGGGACCGCATTTTCAATTTAAATGGCGCATAAGGTCAGCGGCACCATATGGAACAACACAAGTTGGTAGCTTCAGAAGCATGTATTTTTTCATTGTAAAAATTAAAATTTCAGTATGTTTCTGTTTTACGATTTATAGGTTTTTTTTTTTTTTTTGGTTGGTTGGCTTGTTTGGTTTTTCAAGACAGGGTTTCACTGTGTAGCCCTGGCTGCCTTGGAACTCACTCAGTAGACTAGGTTGGCATCAAATTCAGAGGTCTGCCTGCCTCAGGCTCCTGAGTGCTGGGGTTAAACGCATGTGCCACCACTGTGGGGTCAAATCTTTGATATGGGATAATACAGTGTAAACATGAAGGGTAACCCCTGCTTATGTTGTAACTATTGTGGGCTCTTTAAAACACCTCAACAAACACCAAAGACTGGCACACAGCAAGGACTGAGCCAATAGCAAAGGGTGAAGGGAGTCCACAGGTTTGAGTACCTCTCAACTAGATGCTGACCTTGCCTTCCAGACAACTCAATTTCTCAACATGAAATGTATCACTTGGGATAGAAAATGACAAGAACCAAGTCTTCCCCTAAGATACAATCTACTTGAAGGAAACAGTCAAGAGAGAGGCTGACCAACAGGAATGAAAGCCCAATACAACATCAAAACCATACCGTGGGAGGTTTATAGTTAAGAGTCAGGGAACAAGAAGAGGCACGTGCCGGGCTAGCCTGAAGATGCTTCTGTGTGTAGAGAGAGGTGCCTGTGCCCAAGCCCGATGCCCGGACTTCTATCCTAGACCACACAGAAGAGGGGATTGGAATGAGGGATTGCATGACTGAGGATTGTTACACACTTGGGGGGAGATGGGAAACAGTAAGAAGAAAGGAAGGTTCAAGATGAGAGTTTTGATTCAGGCAAGGTAGTGCATAACTTTAATCCCTGCCACTAGGGAAGAAGAGGCCAGTGGATTTCTGTGAGTTCCAGGCTAGCCTGATCTACAGAGTGAGTTCCAGGACAGCCAGGCTACATAGAGAGGCCCTGTCTCACACAACAAGGCTAGATTTTGACAGTGAAGAGCCTTACATGACATTCTAGGAGCCTGAATATGATCCTCCAGGATAATCAATGAAGAGACTTGAGAGCCAGCGGACAGAGCGGTCTCTGAGGGTGTAAACAAAGTATTTAATTATTCACTCGCTCTTTCGCTCGCTCGCTCACTCGGAGCGTCTGGTGCTGACTGTATGTCAGGAATATTGCTAGGTGAGGGAATTATGATGGCGCCTGTGACAGTGCCTTAGGGTTAGCCCAGCTAGGCTAACAGAGCAGTCAGGAAACAGCAAAGAAAACCAGGACAACAGATGCGACAGATGGCTCAGAGCAGAGCTGGGCACACAGTGTTGAAAAGTACAGAAGAAAGACTTACATCTGGAGTCGGGTGGAGGGAAGGTGCCAGGGAAGGTTTCACTTTGACAGGATCATTGAGAGGGCAGAGAAAAAGGTTACACTAAACATATGTAGAAAAAGGAAAGACCATTAAAGGATCATGTATAGCTACAACTGAGGATTGCTTATGGAGTCGATGTATATATTTTCAGATCTGATACCAGAAGGCTTTAGTACTAATAATGAACATGTTTTAGATGAACGGAAGCAATACAGAACAAAGAATAAAACCAGCTAAGTAATCTGATACTATTTTAAACTATGAAATAAATATGTTTGACACCGAGGTAGAAACAACTGTAAGAAAAAGTAATCGGATTAGCAGAAAAAAACTCGAAGACTTAGTTAGGCCAGAAATGAGTTCAGCATTTCTCTAGCAGAAAGTATGTAAGATAACCGTGCAGACAATGCCAGGAGTGTGGAGGGCAACAGAAAAGGCTTTAGAAAACATTTCAGGAAAAGGTAAGAGGCCCACCCAGTTTTATAAGCCTGACAGCAGAGGCCATTCGAAACACACATGAGGGTACCCTCATATGACAGCCACGCTGGGCAGGCCATTAGCCTCGTGCATGAAAATGTCTTTTCTTCCTTCCTTCCCTCCTTCCTTCCTTCCTTCCTCTCCCTCCCTCCCTCTCTCCCTCCCTCCCCCCCTCTCTTTCGTGTGTATGGTATACATGTGTGCAAGTGAGTGGAGTTCAGAGGGCAACCTCCAGTGTCATCATACAGGCACTGTGCCCCTGCTTTTGAGACAGGGTCTCTTAGTGGCCCGTGCCCCTGCTTTTGAGACAGGGTCTCTTAGTGGCCCGCAGCTCACTGAGAAGGTTGAGCTCCCTTTTAGGAAGGTTCTGAAAATCTAATCAAGGGCTTCATGCTGATGAGGCCATCGCCTTACCCACAGGGTCCTCCCTGCACTCTCTATTTTGTAAGAATATTATGCATGATCACATACACTACAATTCTGAAAGAACCAAAATTAACAGCTACATTTACAACTACAGTTTGGTTATAGGAAATTAAATACAGCTGCTATTAAAATAATACACAATATTACAGAATCAACTAAACAACCATAAAAGCAAGCAACTATGATCCTACTTAAAAATCAATGATGGCATCTTGATAAAATAAGACAAGCCCATAGGAAATAAAACTTACAAAATAATAGCAAAAGACATCATTTTATAGACAAGTTTTTTTTTTAATTTTCCAAAGCTATAAATCTAATTTTTAAAAATGTCATCTTAACTCATCAAAACATCAGATCTTATATAACTGAACATATAATTCTGGAGAGAAAACTTAAAACATACATAATTTAATGAATTTTTCTTAGATAAGCACAAACTTGCTAGCATAAAAACATGGACAGAAATATCAACAGGGGGCTGGAGAGATGGCTCAGTGGTTAACAGCACTGACTGCTCTTCCAAAGGTCCTGAGTTCAATTCCCAGCAACCACATGGTGGCTCACAACCATCTGTAATGAGATCTGATACCCTCTTCTGGTGTGTCCGAAGATAGCTACAGTGTACTTACATATAATAAATAAATAAATCTAAAAAAAAATAACATCTTTAAAAAAAAAAGACATTTAAAAAAAAAAAAGAAATATCAACAGGGCCTGAGCTCCGGTTCAAAAGCAGAGTGCTTGCCTAGCACACCCAAAGTCCAGAAAGTAAGAGGCCTCCCCCTGTGAGCTCATCCTTTAGTATCTACAGCAGCTTGGCTTGTAGCTGCTATAAATTAGAACCTGCAAGTGGCTGGATTAACAAGCTACACATTCATATCATGGAATACACAGAACAGGCAGCAATCTGAATAAATCTGTAAACAATTATAAGTAGGAAAAAATATAAAATTAAACACTAATATGACTGGAGTTATGTAACACTCCCTTATGTCAAGGGACTGATGTTAAAGGGGTTGAACAGATGTGGGGTATACCTGCATGAGGGTAACACAGAGGCTTAATGGTGTCTTGACAGTCTATGTCATCACTGGACTACAGTTTACCTATGCTAGGCTCTCAAGGAATCTGGGTAAAGGCTACATCGGATTTTTCTGTATTATTTTTCATAAATAGATGTAAATCCACATCGTCTCACAACTGAAATTTCAACTAAGGGTTGAGGAGATGGTTCGGTGAGTTTGAGTGCCTAGAACCCACAGGGAAACCAAAACAGAAAGCATGCTGTAGCAGGAGCCTCTGTGATCCCTGTGCACCTCCAGGAAGACAGGAAGTGAGCACAGCAGAATTCCCAGAAGCTCACAGGCGTGGTGTGCACAGCTAAACAATGACAAAGCGACCTCCTCTCAAAGTGGAAGGTGAGGATCAGCCAACACCTGGGGGTGCCCTCTAACCTACACACACAGACAAAAAAAATTTTTTTTCTATTTAATTAAAAGTATACTTGGGAGAGGGAAGGGAGGGACTGAGGGAGGGAGGGGGAGCGGGAGAGGGAGGGAAGGGCGAGAAAGAAAGAAGCCAAAAGCTGGGCAGTGGTGGCATATACCTTTAATTCCCGCACTCAGGAGGCAGAGGCAGGCAGATCTTTGTTAGTTCAAGGACAGCCTGATCTACAGAGCGAGTACCAGGAAAGCCAGGACTACACAGAGAAACCTTGTCCTTAAAAAAAGTATACTTGAGGTGATTGATATATAGCTGTTACCAGCACTGCAGAGGGTAAAAGGCAGGAGAATTTCAAAGTTAAAATTGACCTGGGCTATGCATCAAGACCTTGTAATAACAGTAACAGAAGTGGGAAGAGGAACTTACACAAAGTTTATTACATCAAATGCCTTAGGAAAAGACCATAAGATGTAAAAGAATGTTTCTAATTACACCATTAAAGCTTTGGATTGGTTTCCTCTACCTACAAGATCAAAACAATATATGTAGATTCCTATTTTATTTACATAATTCTTGTGCCAATCATACTAAGGAGTTTAACAACCTTTTTCCTTCTAGAAAATTCTGGGAGTTCTATGTGCTTTGTCTTTCCTCCTCCAGCTACACATACCCAAGTTATCACAGGTTGAGAATCCCTTATTCAACGATCTGAGATCCAAATCCTCCATACTTTGAATATGAGAGCCAAATCCTCCATACTTTGAATATGACGTCAGCACCCAAAAGTCCTAAGTGTATAAAGCTCGAGAGGTGGAACGGCAGGTAAGAGAACACACTGCTCCTGCACAAGTCTTGGGTTCATTCCTCTGCAGCCACACTGGGTTGCTCACAACCACTCCAGTCCAGGGGATCACCACCTCCCTCTTCTGGACTCAAAAAGCACACATGTGGTACACATACACACATACACACACACACACACACACACACACACACACATGCATGCAGAGGAAATGAATAATTTTTATAAGTTCCAAGTTCAAGATACATTTCATATGTGTGTGAAATAGTCAAAGAACAAATTTTAAAATATACTCAATTATTTTTTAAAAGTTCCAGGCTTTGGAACAACTTTTTGTTTGCACTTTCAGTTGGGATGTTTAGCTAGCAGCATCTATTAAAATATTACAAATCAAACAAACAACTCTGAAATGTAAACACTTCTACTCCAGAGCATTTCAATTAGGATCCACAACCTATACTAAGTCACAACAGACAAGATACCAAGTTTGCTCAGTGTCAGGTTCCCAAAACCCAACCAAGCTGGTCCTAGCATGTGACAGCTGCCCACTGATGGCTTCACAGAGAGCATTACGTAAGTCATCTCAGTCTAGCTAGAATCCAGACAATTAGGGTTGCATGGAAGAGGAATCAATCTGTTTGGATTTTCTGATTAACTCTATTACCAGGGAATTTCACACATGAATTATGGCGAGAAAGAGAGAGAGAGAGAGAGAGAGAGAGAGAGAGAGAGAGAATTCAGATTTCCACTGAAGCATCCTGTGTCATAAACTGCCGCACAGGTTCTAGCCCCGTTTACCAGAGCAACATTAGAAAGAAGGGAAGGGAAGCAATGTCTCATACGTTAGTCCTTCAGGGTTACTCATGGAAAGACCTGAATCCCTGCTGCTAAGTAGTTTAGGGAAAAGACCCATTTGCTGCCGATGGACTATACACCCACTGGATGGCACAAAAGGTGGCTTACAGGGTTAATTAGTCTACTGGAAACTCTGTTTTAAAATTTTGAAGAATACTTTGGAAAACTGATACTTGACAACATGTGGTGGATTTTAGGTTGACATTTTTATCTACAAAAAGCTGAGTTGAACATTTAACAGCAAAGCTGTTTTCCATCAGTCTCAAATTAATAGCCGTCCTTGTAAAGTCCGGGTGAAGCTTCTGCTGTCTTACTGTCATATTAAAATGGTCCCTTGCTGCTTATTCAATGACAATAAGTAGAAAATTCCCATTAGTGCTTGAGTGTAAGAGTCAAGGTAAGATTCAATGAGACTATTTATTCTAGCAGATGTCTTGACAGACTTTAAATCATTCTTTTGTTTATTTGTAGCACTAGGAGAGAATTATTATTAATAGTAAGTTCAGACTATAAAGACTTATAAATTGCATGCAAGATGAAAGAAAGCACAAAACACACTAAATTGGGTTTGGGGGTGTTTTTTGTTGCTTTTTTCAGAAACTGAGAACTTACTAAATGGCAAGGCTTGAGTCATCAATCACTCTGTCGCCATTACTGCATCTTCATTATGGTTAATTATTTCACATAAGCCACTGAGTAAATTGTTTCAACATATGTAATCAAATTCATAATGGTAGCCTGCTCTGATGTCACTATCATATTGCTGGAAGGGAGTATTTTCCATTTTAAGCCTTTTACAAAGAAAGCCAGTGACAGTGGCAAACACAGCTGACTCTCTAGATTTGAGTACCAAGTAATAAACATGTTATCAAGCAGAAGTAAAAGCTAAATTCTAGCCGATTTACAGTTAGTTTATGCTTAATACCAATGGAATGACTTTACTAGTCTGTTCATAAACCAAGACTTCCAGGTTAGTCTTATCTTCCCCAACCAGGCTGTGAAATGTATCAGGGATTCCTAAAGGACAAATTCCACACAGCCTATGACACCTCTTTCTCCTGACACTCCTGAAGGCCAGCAGAGTGTCACACAGCAGACAACTAGTAAGTGTTGACCAAAATAAAGGAAAATAAATCACTCACTTGAAGTAAGACCTTATATAGTTTTTACCACAGCTATCCAAATTGCAGTAACAATATCTTGCAGATGGTAGGACTCCAGCAAATATCTAAACCACCATTGTCTATGGACAATGTGTATATTTTCAATGTGTATGGATCCCTGGTTGTTCCCAGGGATAAAACTCACTTTTGTTTCCTATACGGTAAAGGGTATGAGAGTCAGAAAACATAGTTCTCCTTGTTGCAAAGTAATTATTATTAGCTCCCATTTTACATGAGTGTTTGTGTTTTCTGTAAAGGTACAGACACCAAAAAGCATGTCCAAATGTTTACTTTATTTATATATAACTGTCTAATTCATTTTTCCTTTGAAAATAATGCATTAAGAAAAGTGGCCAATTTCAACGCTTTTAGGCTATTATTTTGAAGACTTATATACATTAGTTCTTCAGCTCCCAGCCCCAACCCACCACACCTCTGTGAAGGAAAGCAGGACACAGGATGAGCTCTCTTCATTAAATTTTTTTATTACTGAAGAGCACAAAACTAGGCAAGGCCGTCGTCCATTAAAGTCTACCTCAGTTTCTGAAGGTTCACAGGCCATATATACAGCAGTAAGGATTAAGAGCTGAGTTTAAGGAGTCCATACTGTGTGAATTACAGAACTATAATCATGAAGTGCTCACAGAAAACATATTTTTCTGACAAACAATTGTTTCATGACTGTTTAATTTCCTTGAGGGCTAATCAAACCACCTGGGCAAATAATAATCAGGACTTCCTCATGCCAGCAAGATTAGTACATGCTAGCCACTGCCATACCTTCCCCCTCAGCTTCTACCACAAGTCTGGAAACTTTAGCCTTGAAGCTCCAATGTGCATGGGGACTGGTGGTTAACAAATGAGTCCCCGAGGGCAGGGCTGTGACAAACTGAGGGCATAGCACCCAGGGTGCTTGCTGCTCAGCTCCTGCTGGCTGCCACCTCGCTGAGCCACCACATTCTCCTCTGTCCCACTGTCACACAACACACACGAGCCTAGATTCATGAACTCAGAATACCCGTGTCACCAGAAGCTGAGAATTTCGGGTATGCAACTTCAAATTTGTCCCTTTGTCCCCAAGGATAAATTATGATACAATAAATTCTTAAGAAGACAGCACATTCTTGCTGCGGGGGAAAATTCGACAGAAAGAAAACGCTTAGAGCTCTAAGAGCTGTGAGAATAAGGAGCAGAAGGGCTCGAGAGACTGCAACCCGGCTCCCTCCTTCCCATAAATAAGAAAACTAAGGCCCAGAGGAGTTAGAGGTTTGCTTAAGGGACACACTTGCCTGGTGGCAGAGTCACAGACAGAACTAGTATCTTTTGATATCTTTACAAACCACTATTTCTTGGTTTAAACTATCAATTTTTTTTTTTTAGTAGTAGTTTATTTTTCCCTGAATCTAGTTTATGCCCATAGTCATTTGGGTCACACAGCACTGACAGTCAGTCCGTCACTTGGTCTATATCATAGATGGATGCTGCAGAAGGTCTTAGGGGGCAGCAACATAAGAAGAAAAGTAATGCCACGCATTTAAGCGCTGAACCAGACCTTGCTGTATGAACTTCACACATATTAATGCATTTTATCGTCACAGTCACCATGAGGTGAGTACTTAGAGCACTCCATTTTACAGATGAGCAAAATGAGATCAAAAGATTAACCCTAGTGCCAGAACTGGATAACCTCTGGCCGTTAACGGTGGAGTATCATTGGTGGCTCTCTCCTGAGCCTCATTCACTGTCAAGTACTACAGTTAACCTTGAACTGAGTAAGCTGTGGATTGTGGGCGAGACCTGAGAAACATTTATGATTTATCCTCTCTCAATTCTCTAAATACTAACAAACAACAACAACCAAACCCACCAAAACTGGGACCAGCAAAAAGGGAGAGATGACTAACAAGTAAAGCTACCTGCCGCTGAGCTCAGCTGAGTACATTCAATCCCCAAACCAACATGGTAGATGCCCCCTGACCTCCACCCATGTGTCAGCACACAATTCTGCACCTTATACCCCTACACACACACAATCTGTCATGAACATGAAAGAAGACTCATTTTTTTTAAGATTTATTTATGTATATGAGTATACTGTAGCTGTCTTTAGACACACCAGAAGAGGGCAACAGATCCCATTACAGATGGTTGTGAGCCACCATGTGGTTGCTGGGAACTGAACTCAGAACCTCTGGAAGAGCAGTCTCAGGACCTCTAGAAGAGCAGCAGTGCTCTTAACCGCTGAGCCATCTCTCCAGCCTGAAAACTCAAATTTCGAAAGCACCACCAGGCTGGGCATGGTGCTCACGTCTTTAACCCCAGCACTGGGGAGGCAGAGGTAGGGGATCTCTGTTGATCTTGAGGCCAACCTGGTCTACATAGTGTAGACCATACTAGAGTTCCAGAAAACTACAAACCCTGTTGGGGGAGTGGGAGGGGCCAGGCAGCGTGACTGGGTGGCTCGTGTCTATATCTCATTACTCTGAAGAATAAGACAGGATTGCCCTGAGCCTGAAACCAACCAGAGCTAAACAGTGAGTTCCAGGTTAACCTAGGCTTCCATGCAAGGGCCCTAACTCAGGGGAAAAAAAAAATCCCAAATGGAACCCAACTTTCCTATTAAGATTTGGGATATGAAAGGGAACAAGATGATCTATCTGCATACTTGGGAAACTTGAACTTTGCATCATTGGTATCTAAGTCCTGCAATTTAGAAGAAGAGAGTTTGTCAAGGTGATAAAGTTTATTACCAGTCCTGCTGCCTCCCAGTCTCCATCTCTCAAGTGTGAACTATAAGAAAGAGGACAAAATTGGTCATTTGTCCAGGTTCCATCCATCTAGTGTTTCAAAGTTTGTTAAGTGGGCTGTTGACTTTCTAAGAAAAACTGCATCCCAAGTTCCAGACTAGGACCCAAAAGCCACCACTGTGTTGGAATAGCCCTAATTCCACTACAGTCACTCTTTTACACAATAGCATTTTATGACAAAATACAGACTGATGCTAAGTTCTGCCCAGTCGCCAGGCACCACATCTATACTCTAATGGCCTTGGTCTCCTAAAAAGGGCAGGCTCCCCACCTCCAACCAGACAAACAGGATGGTGTTGGTGGCCTAGGGTCACAGGGAGTCCAGATAGTCAGCAATCACTGAATTCACGTGTAATACAGAGGCTAAGTCTTATGCTTGTGCCAACTTGACGCACAAACTAGAGTTATCTGAAAGGAGGGACTCTCAATGGAGAAAACTCCTCCATAAAATCCAGCTCTAAGGCATTTTCCTTAATTAGTGGTTGATGAGGGTGGTGGATGGGGGAACGGCCCAGTGCCAGCAGTTCCACCCCTGGGCTGGTGGTCCTTGGTTCTATAAGAAAGCAGGCTGAGTACCCCAGGGGTAATAAGCCAGTAAAACAGCACCCCTGCATGGCCTCTGCATCAGCTCCTACCTCCAGGTTCCTGCCCTGTTTGAGCTCCTGTCCTGACTTCCTTCCATGATGAGCATCAGTTGGAAGTGTAAGCCAAAGAAGCCCTTTCCTCCTCAACTTGCTTTTTGGTCAATGGCACTATGCTGAAGCAACAGAAAACCTGACTGTGGAAATCATTCCTACTGTGGCTATGTGAATTCCTGCTCTACACACTCCACTGTCAGTTGTGGGTTCCGTGAGGGCTTATGTATACACACATTACCTAGCCAACCAGCCACTAGTCCACACATGAAAAACGCTTCATGTGATACGATGTCTTACATATTCTTTACCACTCACATTTTATAATCCAGCCTCTAGCGACAATTTGTCGTCAGCCGTGAACTTGAGTCATATTAAGCTATTTTATCAAAGCGATGAATAAGAAAATGATCAGCAGTGTGGCCAACATTTTTTTAGTATATCAGATAAAAGGAAATCCAAGATATGAAAGGAAAAAAGCAAAGCAATTACTCAGTGACTATATGAAGTGGTTCTATGTGTAATTGAGGAGTACCTTCATGTAACACCCCAACTTACTCACTGCAACATAGCCCCCAAATGATTAAGATAATTCCACTGAATTATTAAGTGGCAATGTGAGAAGCACTTCAGTGCTGTGAGACCATCGCATCCATGAGCTGGAGGTCTTGGCACCACTGGGCCTGATCCCCTTACTTGGATTCTCACTCCTGGCATAAAGATGATCAGCGGACCGCTAGGAGCATGTCATTTCTTGCCACTACGTGAAGCTTGATATCCATGTGCCCAACAGTTTTACCTTTCTCTTGAACGAATATCTGTGGTTAAAGTTTGGCCGTGAAACAGTTACTGCACTCTCCAAACGCATCTTGCCCACTGGAGTTCCGTTTCAGAGGTGTGTCGCCTTTCCCATCAGTGCAGAAAGATACTACAGCTTATTTTCCACATGGAGGAAGGAATTACCCCAGAAAGCTGAAGGCAACTTTCAAAGTGACATACAACTCCATGGATGTTTATGCTCTACAACAAGCCTACAACGACTAAAAATGTTTTCCATTTTAGACTTAAGCAAGGAGTTACTTTCCAAAGTAAATTAAAAACATTAGAATATACACCATTCTCAAAATATCTTGATTTTGAAGGGAGTTGGTTAAGGGACATAGTTGAGCCAGGTGGCTGGCATCAAGCTGGCTATGAATATCTATTTAAATAGATCTCTGGATAATAACATAGGGGGCTAAAAAAAAAAAAAAAAAAAAAGCTTTCAGTTTAAAAGATGACAACAACTAGATTTTTTAAAAATCAACTTAAGTAGTTTACATTTTTTAAAATTGTTTTGCCAATTTGTATAGACAAGGAATAAAATTGCAGTTATGATTTAATGCAGACTTAATCTAAATACTCAAGGTTACTCAGTTTTTTTTTTTTATTACACTGAAATTGGCAGTGGGTTCTTTAAGTTTATGTCAGACCCATGTACAGGATTCTCTTGGTTTATGCAGCTTGTAAATGCAGCAACTGTGCGTATGGCTTTGTCTCTGGCTCAACAGCAACTGCTTCCTTCTTTCAGGCCTGCCATCATTTCCCTGCTACCTTATCTCCATCCAAACGCAGAGGTAGGAATCGGCAGAACACTCAGTGCCTCCCAATTCAGGATCTTCCATATGGTGTACAGATGCCCAGTGCAGCACCTTCTCCTTATATAATAAAAGAAGGTAAAGAGGACCTTCACTTTGGTCAAAATAGTTGGATATTCACAATGGTTATAGATTATGAGCCTTCTCTCTTAGTCTTACTAACATACACGATGTATTTGCAATTGAACGCCTGCTTTTTACCTGAAGCAGTCAAGACTTATCTGCTCAATCAATCATGCTCACGTGCACTCTGTATATCTGAACGAAATTTTTCCTTTCTGATGCATCAGAGAAGCTAAATTCTCGTTTGTATTTTGGGGAGCAAGAACAGGGAATGCTTGGGACCTCAGGCATGCTAGGTTAAGCCTCAGGCCTGTTCCGCAGAACCTCCCCCTTCTAGTTAACTTTCTAATTTTCATGTCAAATTAAACAACCAAGAGTTAAACTGTTATAATGTATCGTTACATAATAAAAGTTTCCTGTAGCCATTTACAAACTCCCCAAATCCTCTGCATTGTTACTGTAGGCGAATTAAACCTCAAAATTAGAAGGTTCACTGATTACAGACATACCTGAAAAACAAAGTAGCAAGCCAGAAGCCTTAACTAAAATGCCTGCAGACTTTTCAGTGCCCTTGATGCATGCAAAGCAGGGGTCAGAAGACAGTTGACTGACTGAACAACTGACTTATTTTCCTGAATTGGATAGAAAATAACCATATGCAGAAGGTTTTTCTAGTGCCTGCAACCTTCAAGGCAGACTGTAGAATGGAAGTACACACGTATGCTTTGAAACAGATATTGTTCTTGCTTTCACGTTGCCATTTTCCACAACCATTTCGTGGGTATCAGAAATGAAGGCACTTCCATGTGATATACTCCATCTAAAAAGAGACAAATTCTTCTACTTTCTCAAAAGCAAAAACCTAACCCCAGTTCTGCGATAGCACCTGTCAAAATTTTGCTTTTCTGTATTAATTTAGGACAAAAAAGAAAGAAAATGTATACTAGCCATTATCAATTTTATACATATTTACCAATCTTTAAAAGTTGTAGGACTGTGCTTTTTATTCAGTTAAACTTAGTGACAAAGAGAGAAATGGCGCTTTCCACTAACAAATTACATCTTGAAATATACATGACTGTGATGTCCCCGGGTTACTTGCAGTGGTAACTTACACGCCCCGAATTTAACTGTACCAGACAGTTCTATCTGTCCCATCGCTGACCAAACACTGCTGCTCTGTTTCTATTCATTATGTATTATACAAGGCCTAAACACAGCCCAGTATGACGATGGAAAATATTCCGATCCTTATGACAGCAGTGATGCATTCAAGATCTCTCGAAATACAGCCCGGACTTGGAGCACTAAAAGACATTTTCTGATACAGCTAAAATATGTTGGCTGCAAGCTTACTCAACAACATTCAGCCCCTGTCTCTGCGGGTATTCAGAAAATCCTGGTTTTAAAAAAAATGCACTATCCAAATCTTGCAAAAGCAAACTTGCCAAGAGCCTTGTGCAACGATCAATAACCTTGGGTACACTGACACCTAAATTCACGGTCCTGGAGACCAATGCAGCAAAAACCCAGAATCATAGGCTGGAGCCCCAAGAAAACTACCGCGCTTCCCTCTCCATCGCCCTCTGCCGCAGGGAGAGAAGCGGAGGCAGGAGAGCGAAAAGGAGAGCGAACGAGGCTTACCAGCTCCGAAGATGCGCCGTGACCTCTGACTACGCGGCAAGAGCAGGGCCGGGAAGGCGCTAGTGCGGCCGCCGCCCGTGCGGACTCTGTCCCTGGTGCATTCCTTGCATTCCAGCACAATCTGTCGCCAGCCTACAAGCTGGCAGCGCGCGTCGCCCGTTGGACGCACACACCTGCCTATCGCGGCGCCCCGAGCAACCGCGGCGCCTCCGCTGCCTGCGCTCGCCCGGGGTCGCACTCAGTCACTACGCCGCCAAAACCCGGCCCCGCCGCTCGTCCTCTCGTTTCCCAAAGAGTAAGAGGGGACAGGGACCCACGATCCTCGGATGGGTGCAGCTGCCCTCTCCAACTCCTGGCAGCGCGAGGAGGCAGGGCGGTGCGGGAGAGCAGCCCGGAGCCTTAAGGCTGGGGCGCCCGCGAGGGAGGAGCGTGCGGTTTACAGCCGCAAGCTGGGAGCCCTGGACCCTCCGGGCGGTCGCCACGCGCACTAGTGCGTCTCTGGGGGCCGGGGCGACACGCCTGGCGAGCGTGGGAGGCACGGTAGGCGGTTGCTTCGGTGGAACGAGGGACGGACCCACAGACGGCCGGCCCCGGGCACGACGGCGCGCGGGAGCCTCGGGGCTCAAGTTCGAGAAGCGGTGGTGCGGTGCAGGAGGAAAAGCGGCCGCGCCGAGCTGTGCGGGGCAAAGTTGTGCGCCGCCGGGGGGAGGGGAGAGGCGGGCGGGATGGCGGAGCACGCGGCGGGGACCGAGAGACAGGAGCCAGGGAGCCGCGGGGGGCGCCCGGCCGCCGCCAGGTCGCAGCTCGACGCGCTCTGGGCAGCTAGCACCCCAGAACCCCACACCCTCCCGCCAGCCCCGCGCACTTACTTTCCAGCTCAGGCGGAGGCCGTCGTCGCTCCAGGGACCAGGGACATCCGCGCCGAAGGGTCGCCGCTGCGGCACCCGAGCAAACTGGCTGAAGTGCGGCAGCCTCGCCGCTGCCCTCCCCTCCCTCCCCACCCGCCCCCTCCCCCGAAGAGGCTCTCCCACCACCCCGGTGGCGGCGGCAGCTCGGCTCTACCCCGTGCCCATAGTGCCGCCGCCGCGGCCGGCGTCCACGCGCACTCAGCCCCGGAGCTCTCTAGACTGCTCGGAGGCCGCCGCCCCGCCGCCAGCCCGCCCGCCCTCCCGGCCGGCCAGTCCCCGGCACCCGGGAACGTCAGCACGTTGCCGTCCCCAGACAGGCTCCGCGCCCGCCCCATTGAGCGGAAGGAGAGGGCTGGCCCTCCCCATTGGCCCGGCCCTCATATTGAACGAGCCAATGGGAGCTGCGGTTTCAGGTCGCCATGGAGACCGATGCTGTTAAGAGCGAGAGGGCCAGGAGAAGGTAGGGAGTGAAGATGAAGGTGTCTGTAGCCTCCGGCGCGGGAAGGGGTGGGGGAAAGAAGTATTAGGGGATTCCCGGGCTCGGGCTCGGAAATCGGGCGGGTCTTGCTTTTGAGTATTGCTAACACTCTGCATGGTAGGGCTTGTCCCCAGCGTCAAAGGCAGAAACAACTGAGCCCCTGGACTTCTGCTTTACATTGAGAGCTCAGGAGTGGGCGGTTCATTTTTCCTGCATCTGGGGAGCTGCAAGGCTATGCATTTTGACCTTTGAGATCTGTGCAACCCGGTGAGTTTCCACTCCATTCCTTAAATCACTGCTTCTTCCTGACGTCACAGGGTCACTTGCATTCTTCCTCCAACCACTCCCCCTTCCGAGAAGACAATTCCTCAGATTTTTGGTTCTTCGAGCCTATAACCCCTCCCAACGAAAACTGGATTTCTTGCACGTGGTATTTTGGTAAGGAAACTGAATTGGGTTGTGCGAAAGGATCAACCCACAGTAGAATGAGTTCTCTGCTTCCCAAAGCAGCAAGTCTGATCTCTCCTTTCCCCTCCCTCTTGTATTGTGTGTTTTCTGTGCTGGGCTTGGCAGGTGCATGCCCTTCCCAGTTTGTCTCAGGCTGGAGAAGTGCCAGGATCCATCCCAATGATTTCGGGGAAAAAAAAAAAAAGTAGATTACAAATGATGGATTTTTGCTTTCTGACTGTATTCCAGATTATTTCTAAAATTGGTAAAGAAAAGATGAATTGGGACAGGGAATCATACTCACCCAAATCTTGACCTTTAATAATGAGTGCTCTACTTTCATTTAAATCATTTTGTGCTAGTTTGCTTGTGCTAATTATTTTTGATGAGTGATGTTCATAATTAGATGGTAGCTACTAATCTGGAACTTTTACACATGATGTTGCTTCATAACATATTTTAAAAATAGAATCACTCTAGCATATAGCCACCGATATATTCATGTTTCTTCTTTTGGAGACTTTATTATTTTCATAATATCCTCTTTAGTAAAAAAAGAATTCTTTATACTACTTCCCCTCAAAATAAGGGATCATATTAATTTTTCCTTGTTATATTTTGTGGGAGAAGCTGGTAGGAATTTTGACATTACAAATATTTTGTTGTGAGAAGCAGATTATGGTGTATGCAAGCTCTATATAGCTAACTCACATTCTAAATTTTAATTGGAGGGTATGTTTTGGCTTTTATGCCATAAAATATAGCCTAAGAAATGTTAATATGGCAACTTGCTTGGGAAAAAAAATCTCCTTGGTACTTATTGTAAACTTGAATTTAATTGATGGTCCTGTGTAGGATTGGACTGTGGAACAAAATGGATAAACATGTGAATGTATCAATTAAATATTTTAGAATTAGGGTGGAGCCAGCAAGCACTAAGGTTGGAGGGAAAGATATCTCATGGCTTATCATTAGGAAAATTACCTGCTTTTGAAGTTTTTCTTGTGTTTGTTGTTATTTGCTTGCTATTATGTGTTTATAGAGTGGAAAGATTTAAAATGCAAAGATAAGTAAGATGTTTTAAATGTATAATCAAGATACCAATAATTTGTTTGTTCTTAATTTAAGTAATGCTAAATGAATGTAATATTTGCCTACTCAAAGGAGAAAATGGGTCTCTTTTTTCCTCATTCATAGAAAGAAGGGAAAAAAAGAACCAATTTTGGTTTTACTCCAAAAATTATTTTCTTTTGTATATTTCTCAAAACGCATATCTGTCAAATATTTTTCTATTGTTTTCACATGTGCAACCTACACGTCATTTCCATTGTCAGTAATTAAAATGTTGCTGAAACCCATCAAGAATAATGGATATCCTCTAAATCATTTGTCATTCAATATTACTTTTTTTTCCTTGTTACAGTTAGTGGAAAGATTTTTTTTAACTTCTTCTAGAGAATCCCTCTCACATCTGCCTCATTTCTGATGTCAAGTCTGTGCTGTCTTGAGGATCCCCCATTTTGCAAGAGATCTTAAGATTCTGGGAATCTGGCAAGAGGCCCTTCTTCTTAAAGCCCAGTCTCAGTTTCTACACCTCTTTCCTCCATCTGCTCTGACTGAGGGGGGTCCCTGACCCCTCTTCTCTGCTCAACTCCAACTGTGCTACCAAATGCACAGTACTCTTACAACAGGACCTTTCTCCATAGCGTATACTTTCTCCAGTTGCCTTTTTTACCCTCTCCTCCCAAGCTTCTCCCTTAGGCTCCCAGATATCTGGTCTTTATATGGACCAGTTTTCTGCTTAGCCTCCCTCTTTATATGCTGGCCTTTCCTTTCCCAGAAGCAGTATACAGGAAGAACTCGGCTTTTTCATGCTGGTTGCTTTGACCCTGAGTCCAACTGAAATTGTTCCGAAGGTCACACCCTCTGTCCACAAAAATCTCAGCTGATTTTGCCGACTAAGTTCTCTCATCTAACAATGCCCTTTGGACCAGGAGTAGGGAACATGTCTGTAATTGCAGCACTTGGAAGGCAGGGGCGGTAGTTCAGAAGTTCATCCTCACTCCTGTCTACATAGTAAGTTTCAGGACAGCCTTGGCTTCCTGAAACCCTGTCTCAAACAAACAAACAAATGAAAGCCAAGTTTGAAACTTGGCAGGATTTGGAATTACTTGGGAAGGTAGGTTTGTTGGGTTTTTTTTAATATATAAACAGAAGAGGTTATTTAAATATGAATAAATATATTCACTGTAAGACTGTCACATTCAGAGTCTTATCACATTTAAAACGAGAAATATGAGTCAAAGCAAACTCACCAATGCTATATCATCAATAAGCAAGAAATCATGGCTACTTCTGGCATGCTGATCGTAGGGCTTAATTATTTTTCAATATTTTATTGTCTAATTATTCTATTAATTAATAATTTAATTTTATTAATAGCATTTTATATCAATTTTATATATGATAAATATATATGATGACATATATGATATATAAATATATTATCTATTAAAATATTTAATAAAATAAATGGAATAATTTAATTAATACATTTAAATATATTTTCATCTTGTCCTTTCCCTCCTTCAAGTTATCCCAGATCTTCCTTCCCTCCGTACTCACCCAACTTTAATTTCTTTCTCAAACATAAACAAAAACGCAATACAGAACTCTCCCAAACCAAGAAAATGAACACCTCTCCCCCCACCCCACCCCCGCAAAACCCACAACACCAAAACTCTAACAAAATAAAAGCATTCATAAAAAAGAAAGGTAGAAAAGAAAAGAAAAAAAGAAAAAAGAAAAACAACTGTGGAGTTCATTATATATTAGTCAACTACTCCCAAACATGAGAGCTTCCTTGGTGTGACTGACACTCTAATGGAGTGTTACTCCATTAGAGAAAACTGATTTTTCCCCTCTCCCATCAGGAACAAATGACAGTTCAGTTGTTAACCTTTACTCTATTGGCTAGGTTTTCATTCATTCATTCATTCATTCATTCATTTTTTTAATATAACAAACTTAAATATAACAAGATGAAAACTATCACATTGAATTTGGACAAAGCAAACCAACAAATGAAAAGAGCCCTAGAGAAGACAGTGGAACCAGAGACCCTCTTGTTTACACACTCAGGAATCCCATAAAAACATAGTTGTCATAGGTGAAAGTCAGCTTCCTATAAGAATGTGGTCAGACCTACCTTGAAGGTAAGGCTGTATCATCTCTGGGGCTGGGCCCTGCACTAAATAAAGGGGGTGTCGATGACAAGCTCTGCTCCTTGACTGGATGTCCTGTCTGTTCTCTGCAGCACCTGCGTGTCACTTCCCATATTTGGACTATAACCTGAAACCATGAGTCAGAACAACTCCCTTTCCCCTCAGTTGCTCTTGTAGGGTATTTTATAACAGCAATAGGAAAGAAGTTGAAATACACCCCCCCCCCCAATTCCAGGCTCTCCTAGAAGATGCAAACCTTTGTCAGCCATTGAAATGCAAATGGTCTACTTGAGCAGAGAGCTTGTGAACTTTCTTTCTAGATCTGGCTGCTGGGTAGCAGGTAGAAAGAAGGGCACCTACTTAGGCTGATGGCTGGTGACTGACAAGACTCAAGAAGAATGAAGACTTTGGGTACCTTGACCTCAGGATCAGAAAAAAACAGCAGAACTCCAAGGAACTTTCCAGTACCATTGGCAAAAAGAAGTTGGCCCAAACCTTTCAAGGACTAGTAAAGACTGCAGTACTTTTACAGTGGTCACCCTTTTCCTATTAGCTCATGAGAGTTAGTGAAAAAATTCCTTTTTGAAGTGTACCATAGAAAGGAAGCAATAGAGGATATTGCTATTTTATACCTCTACAGTAGGTAGCAACAGCAAAACCTCTGAGAATATACCAGTGCCGATAGCCTTTATTATTGAAGAGGGATGTTTAAACAAGCAGGCAGGTGAGGAACGAGGTAACAGCAGCAGAAACTGAGCCTGGGGACCATGGCCAAGGCTCAGAAATAGTTCAGCTCCATTGTGTAGACGCACCACATTTTCTTTATCCATTCATCAGTTAAGGGACATCTAGGCTGTTTCCAGTTTCTGGCTATTATGAATAAAGCTGCCATGGACATTGTTGAACCAGTGTCCTTGTGGGATGGTGGAACACCTTTTTGGTATATGCCCAGGGTATAACTGAATCTTAAGATAGAATTATTATTTCCAGTTTTCTGAGAAACCACCAAATTGTTTTCCAAAGTGGTTGTACAAGTTTGCACTCCCACCAGCAATGAAGGAGTGTTCCCCTTGCTCCATATCCTCGCCAGCCCATACTCTTGAGTTTTTGATCTTAACCATTTTGATGAGAGTAAGATGGACTCTCAGGGTCATTTTGATTTGCGTTTCCCTGATGACTAAGGACGCTGAACATTTCTTTAAGTGCTTCTCGACCAGACCTTTCGAGATTCCTCTGTTGAGAATTCTCTGTTTAGCTCTGTACCCCATTTATTTGGGTTGTTGGTGTATAACTTCTTGAGTTCCTTGCAAATGTTGGATATTAGCCCTCTGTCACATGTAGGGATGCTAAAGATTGTTTCCCAATCTATAGGTTGTTGTTTAGTCCTATTGACCGTGTCCTTTGCCCTATAGAAGCTTCATGAGGTCCCGTTTATCAGTTGTTGATCTTAGAGCCTGAGCCATTGGTGTTCTGTTCAGGAAATTGCCTCCTGTGCCAGTGTGTTCAAGGTAATGTCCCACTTTCTCTTCTATGAGATTTAGTGTATCTGGTTTTATGTTGAGGTTTTTGGTTCACTTGGACTTGACTTTTGTGCAGGGTGATAAATATGGGGAGAGGTCCAGTTAGCACCATTTGTTGAATGTGCTTTCTTTCCCCCATTGTACAGTTTGGTTTCTTTATCAAAAAAAAGTGTCCATAGGCATATGGGCTTATTTCTGGGTCTTCGATTCAATTCCATTGATCAACGTGTGTTTCTGTACCAATACCATGCAGCTATTAAAAAAAAAGAAGACACCATGAATTTTGCAGGCACATGGATGGAATTTGAGAATATCATTCTGAGTGAGGTAACCCAGTTCCCAAAGGATATGCATGACAGGAGCCTTGCATGGTTGTCCTCTGAGAGGCTCCACCAAGCAGCTGACTCAGACAGATGTAGACACCCACAGTCAAACAGTTGATGGAGCTTGGGGACTCTTATGGAAGAATAGTAGGAAGAATTTTAGGCCCTGAGGGGATAGGAACTCCACAAGAAGACCAAGAGAGTCAACTAACCTGGAATCTTGGGGCTCTCAGAATCTGAACACACATGGGTTGAACCTAGGTCTCCCCACATATATGTAGCAGATGTGTAGCTTGGTCTTCATGTGGATCCCAAAAACTGGAGCAGGGGCTACCCCAAAAGTTGTTGCCTGTAAGAGGGATATGTTCTTCTAGCTGGGCTTCCTTGCCTGGCCTCAGTGGGAGAGGAAAAGCCTAGCCTAGCTTTGAAGTTCCAGGGTGGGGGGATACCCAGGAGAGCCCCCACCCACTAAGAGGAGAAGGGGGAGGGATTGGGGAAGGATTATTGTAGGAGATGACCAGGAGGGGGCAGGAAGTAGGATGTAAAGTGAATAAGTAAAAAAAAAAAATTTAAAAATAAAATAGTTCAGCTCAGGTGATTGCAAGATCACTGCCCCACCTTCAGTCACATTATCTGAATATGCAAATCCTTCATCATCCTAAAGACACTACTGGGTTTCCTAGCCCTGCCCCCACCCTCCACCAATCTCAGGCTGACTTCTGCTTTGGTGTATTATTGTGGCACTTGACATGTTACCCCCTGGTTTAGTTGTTCCTGTGTGAACATTCTCCCCAAGAGGATGTGTTCTCTGGCACATCCATGACTGTCTCTTGGTGTGCTTGGCACCCCTGAAGTATTCCCCATAGTGATCATTAATCACTGTAGGCCCGACGTCCAACTCTGACAAATAGGAATCAATAATGTTGGGAGGTAATTAGAAAAAGATGAAATTAAATATTCAATGTGGAAAATGAGAATCTAGGCAGAGTAGAGATTTTTTTTTCCTCTGTAGCTTCCAAAGACAGCAAGGCCTTGGAAACAAGAAAACATGAGTGGAAACAGGCCTGAAAAGGAGTGGATTCGTGTGCTGCTGTGTTCACAGCTCAGACTGTAAAACTGTTTATTAGGGAAAGCGAATGAAACTCAGCTTTGCCAACATAAGGATCACTTGATTTTCGTCTTCACATGAAGCTCCAAAGTTTCACTGCCTTTCGGAACTAGATAAGTTCCTTAGAACTTAAAAATTTCACAAAATCAGAACACCATCAAACATTTGGTATGTGTAACAGACATCTGTTATGTGTGATAAATCATGCTTCCTAGACCTCTCCCCATAGCCTTTGAAGGAGACAGCCCTGCGTGACTCATGATCCTTTGCCTCTCTCATAGCAACAACCTTACTGGGGCTTAATTTAATGTAGCCAAGCCACTGGCTGTTTACCTGTGACGGTAATAGCATCAGCCAGTGTCTTCTGGCAATGCAGAACCTAGAGAGCAAAGCAAACTGCCTTGTCCCTGATGTCACCTCAGCTGCTATTGAAGGACCTCTGTTTGTTACCTCAAAATACTACTTAGGGTCTGGAGAGCTAGCTCAGAGGTTAAGTACTCTTGCAGAAGACCTAAGTTCAGTTCCCAGCACCCATGTTTAGCAGCTAATGACAGTTAGCAAATTCCACTCCAAGAGATCAAACCTCTGGTCCCTATAGGCACTAGAACTCATAAGCACATTCCAGCCCTGCCCCTGCACGCAGAATTTTTAAAAAATTATATATATATATATATATGTATATATATATATATATATGACCCACTAGAACACAAGCCTTTGCTCTAACTTCTGGTTCTGTGAGCAGTGGTGGGGAGACACAGCTCAACTTAGCTACTAGCAGTTCAGGATCCTCCTTGCCCCCTTAGAGATCCTCATGTAAGCCCCTGAACAAAAATGAGCGTGCCAGACTTCTGAGATGGCCCAAAGGGTAGGGTGCCTGCTGCCAAGTCTGGTGGCCCAGGCCCAGTCCCAGGAACCCATGGTGGGAAGAGAGAATCAATTCCTAGAAGGTGTCTTCTGACTTCTACACGTGTGCCATTACACATACGATAATAATAAGTAGGATATATATTTTTAAATGCCCATAGAAAAAAGTGGGAAGTAGGAATGCTGTCTCTAGTGGAACTGTCCTTCAAAACTGGCCATCACAGCCATAGATGGACCTATGTTGAGAGTGCACTAATACAGCCCACGGAGCCACCAGCTCTCAGTAACACAGAAAGGACATTCAGACAAGGGCATGGGAACACTCAGCAACCTCCTTTTGGGATGCAGAATGCTGTAGTTTGGATCTGGACCACTTCCCCAAAGGTCCCTCGGTTAAGGCCTGTTCCCCAGCAAGCCACTGGTGCCTTTGAAGGGGGTTGGTTGTATTGTAGGATTCCAGTCTTCCAACTCCCTTAGCTTCCTGCATTCCCTACTCTGACACCAGCACGGGCCCCAAAGAAATAGGGGCAGACCACGGAGGACTAAAAACATGGGCCAAAAAAAAAAAAAATGATTCCTCTTTAGAAGCTGATGATGTTAAATATTCATTGTTGCAACAGAAAGCTGATTAACATATAGCTCTTTCCTCCGTGCCATCCTGGGATATCAAATGAACATTCACCATGAAGAGATGACAGATGACTACTATAAATTTGCTGTTACAAAGGGCTCTTTCAAGTTTTTTCCCCAAAGTCAATACTCAGAATATAAGACCCCTTATATTTTTAACTCCAGAGCTCTCTCTGTTTCACATTTATCAGAGAGGGGAAGAATCTGCCCATGCAAGAGCTCTCTTCACACAGTCCTCTGGCATGACCCCTGGCTTTTATTCTCACCCTGGACCACCATTTTCTCTGTAGACCTGCTCTCCTGACTTTGTCCTCATGGGGCTCCCCGGTAACATGTTACAGCTTCGCACCCTGTGAGGATAGACTGGGAGACGAGTGACCATTGTTAGTCACTGTACTATAACGTAAGCCATGATTCCAAAACTCCCCTGTTTTATAGTTTGATAATTGTTCTGAATCAAAGGGGAAAATGAATGGATGCAGAAAAGGCCATTGATAAGAAAAACATGCCAGTTTATAATAAAATGCTCATTAAATTAGCAGTAGAAGGGAACTCCCTCCATATCATAAGGAACATGTATGAAAGCCCAGAGTTAAGTCTATGTTTATCATGGAAAGACTGACTTAATTCCACCAAGACTGAGAGTAGAGTCTATGGCCATAGCCCGGTGTGTGCACCTCATCTTGAAAGCAAAGAAGAATTAAAAAAAAAAAAAAAGACTTAGTAACTGAATCGGAGAGCTGAATGAGGTCATACACACACAGCCCTACTGTTCAGCGCTATGCTGACAGTCCTAGCCAGTGTAATAAGAAAGAAACAGCAAAATCTAACAGCATAGAGATCAGAAAGGAAAAGAAACTAAAGCTACCTACCTTTGTTCACAGATGCCATGATCCTGCCCATAGAAGATTGTAAAGAATATACGTCAAACTAACTGATGAACTTCATGAAGTCACCAAATATATGATCATTATATAAAGCCAGTTACATTTCCTATGGCTGGGTCTAGCAATCTGAAAATCAACAATAACCACAAAATCCCCTCACAACATTAGTATTCACAGAAATAGAAACCACAATATTTATGCGTTTGTTCCAAAAGTCAAGCCTAATACCTTTGATCTATAGACTCAATATGATCCCTGTCAAAATTCCAGCAAGCATTGTTGTAGCCATTGATCATCCTGAAGTGGAAATGCAGGGAAACAAGACAACCAAAACCAATTTTTGTAGAAAGAACAAACAGTAATTACAAGACTTAATTGTAGAACTTACTATAAAGCCGTGACAACAAATACAATATTGGCATTATAGCCCCCTGGATCAATGAGAAAGCAGATTTAAAAATTAGCCCTTATGTTGCAGTCAGTTCCTTCCAACAAAGATTCCAAGGCAGGATCCATGGGGAGAGTCTTTTCCAGAGATGCTCCTGAGATGTTGACATTGGATATCCATATGCACAATGATGGACCCAAGCTCTTAACTCACACTGTACAGGGAAAATGTCTATGCAATATCCATCACAGACCTACATATGAGAGATGGAAATTAGAAGACTTTTTGAGTCTTTGCTCTTGGTAAAGGTTTCCTAGTTATGTCTCCAAAAGCATGAACTATAAAAAAAGAAATTAATAAATTAAATTTTATCAAAACGGCATCACTTTCCCTGCA
The DNA here is from genome assembly GCA_036184795.1 of Tokudaia tokunoshimensis. Classification (NCBI taxonomy): domain Eukaryota; kingdom Metazoa; phylum Chordata; class Mammalia; order Rodentia; family Muridae; genus Tokudaia; species Tokudaia tokunoshimensis. The sequence goes on along the minus strand of BTHU01000004.1, from coordinate 33,122,898 downwards.
GAAGAGGGCAACAAACCAGTAGGAAAATGTAAATGCAAATGCAGAAGTATAGGAGGGCTGTGCACACCAAAATTAAGCCAAAGAACTCAATAGAAATTGGGGCTAATGGCCTGGAGAGATGGCTCAGCGGTCAAGAGCACTGACTGCTCTTCCAGAGGTCCTGAGTTCAAATCCTAGCAACCACATGGTGGCTCACAACCATCCATAATGAGATCTGATGCCCTCTTCTGGTGTGTCTGAAGACAGCTACAGTGTATGTACATATAATAAATAAATAAATAAATCATTAAAAAATAAAGTATGAGCTATATATAGGGGTATATATATACCTATATATATAGGTATATATATACATGCTAGACGGATAAACCTCTAAATATGTTAAGAGAAAACAAAACCAGGTACAAAGGACATGTGCAATGTGATATAATTTATATAAAACTTCCACAAAGTTTAAAATACATCACCAGTGATTACCTTTGGCCTGAGAAGGAAGGACTTAGCGGGAGTTATGAATGATGGTTTTCTATGAATAGAAATGTCCTCAACACAAAGAGACTGCGTTCCAGAGATAGCCAAGGCTGTACCTTGTGCTGTGGCTGGACTTGGTAATGTTTAAGAGTCACCCAGGTGGTACTAGTTTTGAAGACATGAAGGGGTCATGAAGAGCAGCTGAGGCTCGGCACTGTGAGAGGCTGTGGAAGGCCATTGGTGAGGTGCAGCCTCAGTTACAATTGATGGCCCAGGACTGAAGGGGTCATGCAAAGGAGTTGAGGCTTGGCACCATGAAGAGAGCCTATGAGAGGCTATTAGTGAAGCCTAGTTGCAGTGGAAGACAGCAGTGCTTTGGAGATGCCAGTGCCATGAATGACCACCAAGAACAGCAGCAGCAGTGAAGTACAGGCAGCTGGAGCCTAGAAGACAAGGTGTGTGCTACAAAGGGCAGGGCTGGAGAAGTGACCTAAGCCCTAACCCTAACCCTAACCTCCAGAAGATCGTGAGTGGATCCAAGACGCTGGACAATTAGAGTTTGATTCTGCTTTTGATTGTGACTGTGCTATTTTTCCCTCTTGAAGGAAGAAAGTATTTTAGTGGAGCCCACAGTTAAGAGACTTTGAATTGTGAAAAGACTTTGAATTTTAAAAGAGATTGGATATTTTAAAAGGACTGAAATTTTAATATGTAAGAATTTGTAAAGACTACAAGATTTTTAAAGTTATTTAGATCTTGGGAATGAGTAACAAAGTAAGGGTTGAGGCTTAATAGTGATGTGTTTGTGTGTCAAGTTGACAAGGGGTCAATTGTACTGGCTGGTTTTATGTCAACTTGACACAAGCTGGAGTTATCACAGAGAAAGGAGCCTCCCTTGAGGAAATGCCTCCATGAGATCCAGCTGTAAGGTATTTTCTCAACTAGTGATCAAGGGTGAGAGGGTCCAGCCCATTGTGGGTGGTGTCATCCCTGGGCTAGTAGTCTTGGGCTCTATAAGAAAGCAAGCTAAGCAAGTCAGGGGAAGCAATTCAGTAAGCAGCATTCCTCCATGGCTTCTGCATCCACTCCTGCCTCCAAGTTCCTACCCTGTGTGAGTGTGTGTGTGTGTGTGTGTGTGTGTGTATGTGTGTGTGTGTGTGTCTTGACTTCCTTTGGTGATGAACAGTAATGTGGAAGTGTAAGTTGAATAAACCCTTTTCTCTCCAAAAAAAAGAAAAACATCCTCAAACTGGAGGGTGGTGATGCCAGTACAATATATTTTTATTAAAAATAACTATATCACTATAATGCATGCATTTTGTTGAATAAAATTATGCCTCAATAAAGCCTTAATAAATAAAACCTTTTTAATAATGACAAACGCATCTTTAAAACTGTGGTATATGAACACAGTAAATCTGGAAGTAATTTTGTCGTGATTGAAAAGCCTCCAAATGATGCTTCATGGGATTTAGGTCTCATTTATTAAATATTAAAAAAAAAAACAAAACTGGTTCACATCAGGAAATCCAGGAATTTATTAGAGAAAAATATTAAACTACAACCATTGTATAATTGGTGAATATAATTGAAATTCGAGTGTCTTAATTGGAAGTATAAAGCCAGTCCATGTCTGTTTCTGTTTTAACTGTTTATAATCATTAAAGCAAGCATGGGGAGAGAGGCAGACCCTGGCTTAGAACCCTCCTATTACCTGGTACCCTACCAAGATTTACAAGACAGCGAACAGTCTATATCACATAAGTCTCCTTTGTGAATTGTCAACATTATTACACTTAGCAATAATATGTACCTTCCTATGTGTATATTTTTTATATTTGCATTTTATAATTTACATTACGTCAGAATGACATTAGATTTAAAGTAAGTGCTTTGGGAACTGTGTTGTTGCGTGGTGGGGTATGTTTGGTGTTCTAGCTTGTTTTTGTTGCTGTGATTAAAAACCCTGACCAAAATCAACTTTGTGAGGAAAGAGTTTATTTTGTCTTTAAAGTTACAGTCTATTCTCCAGGGAGGCCAGAGGCAAGAATTCAAGGTAAGTGCTGGAAGCAGAAACTGGGAAGGATTGCTTGCTGGCTTGCCTGTTCTAGCTTACTCCGCTTCCCTCTTGAAAGCCCAGGCCCACCTGCCTAGGGATGGCACCGCCCACAGTTTTCTGTACCCTCCTACATTCCCCACCCAATAAAGACAATGCTTCACGGACATGGGCACCAGTCAATTTGATCTGGGCTTTTCTTCATTTTAGGTTCCTGCTTCCTAGGCGTCTATGGGTTGTATCGAGTTGACAGCTGAGGTTAATTAACTAGGACGTCTAGACGCCTCAGCTTTTCTGGAATACCTGTAAACTCTTATTTTCTGGTTTGTTTTGTTTTTTTCCTGGTATCTCTCTTTTGTGTGTCCCAGGAACATGAAATAAGTCTCTGGTAAACTATAAGCTGATCTTAGCCTTTGCTTTCTGTTTCATGATGACCACTTAAAGAGCCCCCCGCCCCCCGTACGTCCCATGTGTATCTCCAACACACCCGTCATGACCATTATTGTGTGTTCCCACCTGAGGACAGTCAGGTGTCTGCAGTGCTACTGCTGGAGACAGTGATCGTCTTTGGACACATTCTCATGTTGCTATTATGAAAGAGAAACAACAAAAATATGCAATAAATTTGCAACAATAAATATGCAAGCCAGAAATTTTCTGTACTAGAAGAGAGATGGGAAAAGTGAAACGTTGGCCTCATACAAAATTAGTGCATTTATGGCCAAATAGGAATTCTGATGTTAGGAATTCTCCCAGTAGCCCTTGGGCTTCCTCTTCCTGTAAGTGGCCTGAGGTGACCTCTGAAAATACTTGGCTACTCTTTTGACCCAGAAAAGCCTAACAAAGGCATGCAAATCAAGAGGTTCAAATCTTTGAGTTCACTTTAAGAACACCCGTGAAAACTGCCGAGGCCATCAAGGGTATACACATCTGGAAAGCCATCGAGTATCTGAAAGATGGCACTTTAAAGACGCCAAGTGTGTGGTTCCAGTGGTATAATGGTGGAGTTCGTAGGTGCACCCAGGCCAAATGGCGGGGCTCAACACGGGGTCAGGGGGCAGAAAAAGAATGCTGAGTTTTGCTTCCCGTGTTCAAAAATGCAGAGAATAACGCTGAACTTAGGGGTTTATATGCAGATTCCCTAGTAATTAAACATGTCCAGCGAAGAAAGCGCCAGAGATGCGTGAGTCCCTTACAGAGCTCATGGTCGAGCTAACCTCTAAACAGGGGCTCCCTTGCCACATGGAGATGACCCTCACTGAAAATGAAAAAATTGTCCCAAAGCCAGAAGAGGAGGTTGCACAGAAGAAAAAGATATTTCTGAAGAAAGGAAAATGGCATGGGAATAAATTCAGCATAAAATAAATGTAGGCTGTCCCCCCACCCCACCCCCACTCCCCCACCGCCACCCCTCCACCTCTGCTGCGCTGATTTTAAAATCCTGCTTTCAGTGACTTAATGTGTTACTTTGGAAAAGCCATCTACTGTTTCTCTGTCTCTGTCCCATGTTCACAGAAATGAGGCTCTCTGAACCGCTCCGCTTCTTCTGAGCATTAGTTATTAACTTCAAAACCATTGTATAACTTCCGGAACTTCAGCACAAGGATATTACCATACCTGAGGGGTAAGGCTGGAGGTCCCAGTTCACACCAGCCTGTGCTCCCTCTCCCCTCACTTTGTTTGAGCTTGACAGTAGCTCACCTCTGATTGAAATCACTCACTTTAATCAGCTTACCCAGCTTCTCCTGAATCTCATTTGTGAGTTAAGTAGGGTTTACCTTGTCGGAGCCTTCCTGTAGGAAAGTACCATGGTTGTGCTGGTCACATACGCTTCCACAGAATATTCTAATTTCGTATTATTCAGTTACTTGGCTTTTGAAATTATACAGCTTCTGGGCTAGGAAGAACGTTGGAGATTATAAATGAATTAAAACTGGCCAAATAACTTGCACCTCAGACTTTGGCCCAATCTTTTTCAAGTCCCTGATGGAAACGATAAATAATATTAATGATGTCCCCGTTTGCTGTGGGTATATAAATGTCTGTTTATGTTTTCTAAGACTAATGTAATATAAAATCTGAACTTTTTGTAAGAATTAAGTTATTAGAGATGGCACATTCTTGTAATCCCAGCACTCTGGGATGGTGAGTCAGGTGGCAAGTTTGAAGCCAGACTAGGCTAAAATAGATAGATGATGTCTCAAAAAGCAGGGGAGATGAAGACAACTATGTAATGACACTAAGAACTCTCTGTGTATAAACAAATAACTTCGTGCACACTTCTGCACAGTACTGTTTGACTCTCGGGAAGAGGACAGATGGAGGTACTTTGTATTTGGTCTTCAGGATGGGTGCACTGTGATTATTTTTGTGTTCTGGAAATTGAGTTGTAACCTACAGAGTACGTGTGTGCTTACAGCTGCTAAATTACATTTTATGCAGCTAGTGGAAGAGTGCTGAACTCCAAGCCTTGCAGTCTGGCTAGGTCCCAGCCTGACTATCGCCCTTACTTTCTGGGATCCTAGACAAAGCATTTAATCTTTCTGACCCTGTATTTACTGATCTTTAAATGGATGGTCAGACTAAAGCCATTTCTGGGGCCAGGTTAATTAGTGTGTGCGGTGAAATGCTGCATGACCTTACTCTAAATGTGGGGTTTTGGTTCCTTACGAAGCATGCTGATCACACTACTCTAGCCCGGAAGCCGGTTTTCACTGTCTCTACTTCCTGTTTCCTGCATAAGCTGTCTTTGGGTAAAGCCCTTCCTTTACTCTTTCTTTGTTCAAGATATGCCTTCCACTATGTCTGTATCTTGTCTTCCTTTCTGTAACTCTAGGACCTTACTTACCCTTAGCACTGGAGTTTCTGTTTACTTTAAACGAAGCAGGGGCTGGAGAGATAGCTCAGTGGTTAAGGGCACTTTGCTGCTCTTGCAGAGGACACACGTTTTCTTGCAAGAGCCTATGTCAGTCAGCCCACGGCTGTGTAGCTCCAGCTTCAAGGGGTCTTCTGGCCACTGTGGGCACATACATATGTATGGAGTACCTATATATACATAAATGAAAACAATATAAATAAAATTTTTGTGGGGTCCCACTCCTAGACAAAGAACTAAGACCGGCAACCAAGGATTGCTGAGAGAGGGAGAAAGAGCCTTTCCCAGGGATAAGCCCCCTAAGTGATTATCCAAGACAGAGTAGTCAGCTCTGAAACATATTTTACATGTAACAATAATAAAGAAAAAGGGGTTATCAATTTGACCATGGATGGGGACATGAGAAGGATCAGGAGGAGATTTGAGAGAGGAAGGGAAAAAAAAACCAAAAGGAAAACCTGTAATAATTCAATTTTAATTTAAAACCTATAAAAATTTTAAACGAGTAAGTAATAAGGACAAATCTTTAGTTAAACAAAACTAAACTAAAATTTGTGAGCAGAGTTGGACAAGCCTATGATTTCATCACTTTGGAGGCTGAGGCAAAGACACACCTAAGTCTGAAGCCAGTGTGCACTACAGTCATTATGCTATAGTGAGTTATGGGCAGCCTACAACACACAGAGAGACCCCCTCCCGCCTCTGAAAAAGCAGAACAAAACCCACATAAACTGCTGAGGGGTAACTGAAAGTGCCCTGCCTGTTTGCGTTCAGGCTCCACCGCCTGAGAAGCACTATCCTTCCCTGGGCCTGCAGAACTCAGTGAGGCTGGGTGGGTGTGTGGACTCTGGAGCAGGCCGCCTGGGTTTGTTTGCCTCATTGTCCTTTCAGCAGCTGTTTCAACTTGGATCTGTTTTCTCACCTGCAAAGGAGAAGCAAGAATGTTTATCCAAGCATCATCATGCAGAGCAAGGGAGGCTTCTCTAGGTCCTCCTAGGACGGTGTTGGCCTCTGCGCAGGTGAGGAAGATGGAGTTGGAGCTAGGGAGAAGTCTGGGGCAGAGTAGGGGGTGCTAGTTCTGGGGCCTCTGAAACAGCACCCCCTGCCCCGCTTTCTCCTGTTTCTTGCCACATTCTTACCCTAAGGTATACATACTTGGCCAAAAGAATGAAATTAGCATGATTTGTGGATGATATTCTTCTCATTTTATTTGAAGCTACCTACTGCAAAATTTTCTCCCAAGTAAAGTTTCTGTCTGAAACATTTTATTGCTGTTGTTATTTATTTATTAGTTTGTTGCGGTTAGTTCTGTTTTCTACCATGCTTCCCAACTGGCGTGCTGTAATTATTATGCTCTTAAGACATTAAAGAAAAGCCCCCGACCCCAACAGTCCTTTGGACAGCCCTTCTACATAGCATTCATTTGAAAGGCAGTGCACACAAAAATCAATCTTAGCGAGTGTTAACTGATGAAAACATTTCTGCACTAACATCCAAGGGAAGCAACATGTTCTTAGCCTTTTCAAACCACAGAATAATCTAGCCACTCATGAGAAAACCAGTCATTTACTTTCTTTACGACCTTAAAAAAAATCTTTGTTTTTTTGGCACCAAGGCTTTTATTCTCTGTCAAAGCAAGTTTTAAAAGATGTAAAAGTTCCCCCCCCACACACACACATACACCCTGCTTTTTTAACAAGAGAAAGCCAACTGAATTATTTAACGAGGCTCTGAATGAGTACAAACCTACTTTCCACTTCAATATTTGAATATATGGGGGGTTTAAGAGGAGCATTTACACACTTCCTAAAGTGTAAATATACCTAAAGGTCTAAAGAATGAGCAAATCAAGTCTCACACTCACACAGCATGGGAAAATATTTTTACTGATATACCAAAGTTCTTTAGTATTTATAGAATTATGATGTTGCATAAACCTGCAACATGGAAAATACTAATCTGGATGAATCAATGACTAGTGTACGTTCATCAAACTCTCCCAGATGGAAGCAAGCAAACAAACAAACAAAAAATACTAAACATTATTGATAAAGGATCAGTTTATACATGGACTTTATCTGACTTTTAATATTCCCTTGAAACTGTAAAAATAAATCCTACATATCAACAAATGTAGAAATTAAAATTCCCAGGCTCTAAGATGCCATATTGCAAAGAGTTTTGTCTTGGAAAAAAACTAGATCTGCATATTTTTATTTAAATATAAACATAAGGGGAAATATACATTTCATAATAGTAAAAATAAGACTTCACAGAGGCAACTTACTGTAACTCGTTGCTCAATCATTTTTTTTTAAATCACTTCAGTCAAATCACACTAAAAAAAGTACGATGCACCCTTCCAATATGCTTCTAAACTGTAAAGCATTTGAATGTAAGATTAAAAGTGGTATGTTTCTAGGAATCAGCATCTCTAGTCATAACCAAATTCTCTGTTATATGGACAGGCATTTCTTTACTTAGAGAAGCATCATAATATTATGTATTTCTTTCTTTATCTGTCTTTGGTGGGATTTGTTTGTTTGGGGCAGGGTTCCTCTGTGTAGCCCTGGAACTTGCTCTATAGATCAGGCTGGCCTCAAGCTTACAGAGATCTGCCTGCCTCTGTGTCCTGGTTACTGGGATGAAAGATGTGGCTCACTACTATGCCTAGCAATGAGAATGCCCAGCAATCATTTATATTAAAAGGTTTGCTGCGATCCTCATTTACATTTAAGAAATGTGATTGCAGCCAGTTCTGAGGCTCTAGACAGGTCTTTTGGTTTTTGTTTTTGTTTTTATCCTGATGGCTGTTTAGATTTTTCATCTTTTTTTCATGTCGGTTACATTGCTCTAGGAATAAAATCCCTACTTCCAAACCCCAAAGCCATGCTGCAATCTCCCTGGTGTATTCAAACACTGGGCTTTATGCAGTCTACTCACTGGAACTATACTAGTTGGTCAAGATTTTATTTTGGAGGAGACTGTGATAAGAGGCTAAAGAGTATTATAATCAAAGGACATTAGATTTGGAAATTCCACAATGAAACCCATTATTGTGTACAATTAGTATATACAATTTTTTAAAGTATTTTGCTTGGGTTCTCTATGAAATCAGTGGACTTCCCATTCACGAAGCCTAGATGGGCAGATCTTATCAGATGTGTTATACTTCAAAGACTATTTCTCAAAAGATTGATAGAACTGACTTGTCTGGCTCTGAAATGTCTTTGAACTTCTAATAATTGAGTAATTAATTGAACAGATATCAGTCTAGCCAGATTTTCTATTCTTCCTTAGTCCCTTTTGGTCATTTGTATCATTTAGGCTTTGAACATTCCATTCATGTTTTCAAACTTCTTGACATGAGCTGTTTATATTTGGTATTTGTATGGTTTACCTTGAATCATTTTGTATTCCCAGTTGATATTTGTGCTTATATTAACGTGAGTTTTTATAGCTAGCTCATGGTTGGTCTTACTTATATACAGTTTTGTAGTCTCCACCTTTTACAGTGTTTATATAGTTCATAGTCTTTAATGTATCAATATTGTTGCAGTTAACCCTATATCTTACCTTTTTTAAAGCTCATATCACCTGTTGCTTGCCCTTTGCTTTTACTGCTTTTTTGAATTGAGCACTTTAAAAAAGAAAATCGCTCTACTGTAGGAGATTCATAATTATACTCTTGGTGGTTCCTTCATAATTTATAGTTTAATTCATCTCAGTCTATGATAATATTTACCATACCTATTTTTACCTACATATGATGTATCAATATATAATTTTCTCTGTAGTATTCTTTCCTCTTGAATAACTTTTTAAAAACATTTTTTTTTTTTTTCTTTTTGGTTTTTTTCGAGACAGGGTTTCTCTGTGTAGCCTGGCTGTCCTGGAACTCACTTTGTAGACCAGGCTGGCCTCGAACTCAGAAATCCGCCTGCCTCTGCCTCCCAAGTGCTGGGATTAAAGGCGTGCGCCACCACCGCCCGTTAAAAACATTTTCTATGGATAGGTCTTCTGTAGCCATTCATTTTGTCTTTTTAACATTTTTATCTTAAATTACATGTATGCGTGCATATGGATATGTACATGTGAATGCAGATATTCAAGGAAGCCAAGGAAGCTCTAGAGGCTTCCTATGCCCCTAGAGGTGGAGTTACAGGTGTAGTCTTAGATTTTTCACAACCTACTTTAATAAGGGTTCTCAAATGCTTCAACCCCCTTTCTAGCCCACTGTCCAAAGGTATGGGAGAAAAGATGGTAAATAGGACAAGGGAATGTGGATGGACCTGTTTAGAAGTAGTTCTTTGGAATGATTGTTCCAGTCTCTGTTGTCAAGATACCAGCAGTCCAGTTCAGTAGCTTCAGGATACTAACAGTCCAGGTCAAAGAGTATCACCAAACATGAATCAGCAGCAGCTGCATGATCCAGCAGAAACAGCTAGGCCTCCACCAAATTGACACAAGTCAGCAGGAGCGACCAGAACCAACCAGAAAGCCAGGAGAAGTTCTCTGCTGTTCCTTTCTCAGCAAAGTGAAGATCAGCAAAGACGTGAGACTAACAAAGTGTTGCAAGCAGCCCATCCTTGCCTGTTGGGTGCTACTTATACTCTCTCCAAACATTACATTTCTGAATCTCATGAGTCTTGCTTCAGCAAAACATCACATGAGTCTGTACCATATGACACAATCAGAAACTTCCGCTCATACAGGTGGTGGTGAAGCTGCCTGACTAGGTGCTTGGAAGAGAACTTGGATCCTCTGAAAGAGCAGTACACTCTTAACCACTGAGCATCTCTCCAGCTCCCGCGTAACAGTTCTTTTGGTGCGATTTACATCCTTTAGCTTTCATTGCAGTTTTTTTGGTAGTATTTAATCTACCATTAACCTCATCTAATGAAATTCCCTCTTCACAAACTATCGGGGTTTTTTTTTTTTTAAATCTCTAATGATTTTTTTTTATATTTTTTTTCCTCATTATATCCATATTTTTGTAACCTTGAATGCTTTCCAAATTCATTAAAGATATCCTGAATGTTATAGGTTTTGAATACCTGGATTTTCATTCTTTTTTCCCCCCATGTATGTCTGTGTACTGTGTGTATGCCTGGTGTCTGTGGAGGTCAGAAGAAGGTGTTGTATCCCCCAGAACTAGATTTAGATGATTGTGAATGGCCTTATAAGAATGGGGATATGACTCCTGATCCTCTGGAAGACTAGTTAGCCTTCTGAACTGCTCAGCCATCTCCCCAGCCCTCTCTGTATTCTTTCTAACTAATTTTGAGACTGGTTTTAATCAGAAGTTAAAACTTACAGATAAAATTGTGGTTTTCCTTTAAGATTTGGTAGGATGGCTGTCTGAGTTGTTTTTATTTTGCTGAACTCTAGCTTTCTGGGTAAGATATAAGCTTCTGGGGTTTCTGCCCATTGAATGTAGTGAAAACATGACAAGTGAAAAAGTCACCATGCAGACTAATAAGTTTCCCACCCCCGTGTAAACCCAAAAAGCTGTGCAGCTTCTCCCCCACAAACAAGGGCTATATACTGTTTTCTTTGCACACACAATTCCCAGTATTCAGCATAGGCTTGTAAAAAACCATATATATTCAGTGAACATGATTAAAGAACATGCTCGTGTAACTGCCAGAATGAGAAGAAAAAAGAAAGCAGGGGCAGTGGGAAGAGAAATAGAAGATGGGACAGAGGGAGAAGAAGGAGGAAGGAAGGAAAGAAGGAACAAGAAGGAGAAAGGAACTTCCATAGGCCAAGTCCCAGAACTGATTTTCTGCCTTGTGCTCCCCCCTTACCCCCTGACTATTTAAAACTTTGTTTCACAACCTCTGGCCTCAAGTGTTCCAACTATTCATCGCTGCCTCCCCAAGTCTACTCATCCTTGAAAACTACCTCCTTGTTGCAGGGTCTAGAGCATCTCACTGCAGAAACCAGACAGTATCACGAGTCTCACTCAGCTTGTTTCTTTCTCTCCAACGATCAGACATATTCTCTCAGGTCACCAGTGTGTGAAAGCATAGTGTGTGTGTGTGTGTGTGTGTGTGTGTGTGTGTGTGTGCGCATGTATACACTCAGAGCTTTCTAGGTCTTTGCAATGGAAGGGTTAGGTTGCTCATTGATGTTCTGTTGCATCTAGAGTCAGAAATCTGGCTTAAATTCTTAATACTGTCATTACTGCCACCATCTGTCACATTCCAGTGGCTTAGAGTTATGTGTACACATATGTGCAGAGACACTTCTACTTTCTTTGTTTTGAAAAGATTCTTCTCTTCCCCTGGTTTCTAGAATATCATACTAATTTAATCTCTACTCTTTCTCTTTTGCTATTTTTAAAAAAAATTCTTTTCAGCTCACCATCCTGTACCTGGGAATTATATCTTGGACTTTTGCAAGGCTTAGCTGTAAGTAATTTGTAAGCACAATTTCTTTTTGTTTCATAGTCCCTCTTGAGAAACACTACCTATATAACATTAATATCAAGGACCAACAAACCTCTGTCCTCTCCTGTCTCAGCACATGTCTCTAAGGAGACTCAGAGTCAAGATAATGAAATAACTGGGATCTTCTCTGCTTCTCTGACACCTGCCTCCAAATTTCAACCTCCTCTAGGACTTTGTTTCAATATAGTTATGTGTTAATGGCTGGTGCTTATATGGCTTGTATCATGGAACCCTGACTCAGGGAGGTGAGGGAATGAAGAAATGACAGACACACAGAGTGCTGGAATTGGGCGACCTGGACTCTCTAATGGAGAAGCAAGGGCACCCCAGAAGTTCACCATTTTTATTAAATACCATTGAATGGGGAGACAGTGTTATTCCTTACAGCCGAACAGAGAGGTGAGGTTATTATATACAGATAAACAAGGAGGCAGAATTATTACATATAGCTGAATAAGGAGACAGGTTTAGCTAATCTAGGTGGGAGCAGTCTCTGTAGGGAAACAGACCGCAGACTATGAACATCTGGAGCAGCAGTGGGTTGTGACCTCTTTGTGTGTGTGTGTGTGTGTGTGTGTGTGTGTGTGTGTGTGTGTGTGTGTGGTGGGGGTGAACAACTCTTTCACAGAAGTCATCTAAGATCATAGAAAACCACAGATATTTACATTATGATTCATAACAATAGCAAAATAACAGTTATAATATGGCAACAAAGTTTATTTTACAGTTGGGGATCACCACAACATGAGGAACTGTATTAAAAGGTCACAGCATTAGAAAGGTTGAGAACCACTGCTCTGGAGGAAGAAAGTGGTGGGTATTTTCTGTATTCCCTATCAACATTCCCATTTGAATCCAAGGAAGGATTTGCCATTCCTCCAAACCTTACCCAAGGAAGGCTTGCCAATCCTTTGGGTTTGAGGCACTTGTCCTTGACATGGTGATGGTGTCCATGTCAACAACACAGGCTTACTGAGAATTCGTTGGCTCCCTACATCTCCCCTTTTTTATTTCTTAGATGTTCAGGATAGATTCTCACGCTTAGACCAGGGGTACATTACTGCCGTCCTGGACACTGGACTGTAGGATGACAGGAAGGAAGATCCTAGCAGTCACAGTGCCCAACAGAGACACAAGGCATGTTTAGCAAGTTCAATGGGTTGACAGCTCAGGAAGGATATATATGCAGGATTAGCAAGAGAAATGAATCTGAGCATAAGCCTTCTGCTCTTCTAGGATATGCAGAATTGGATACATCCATGTGATCATTATCTCAGGTCCAAAGGCCTAGAGGGTGAGTCCCAACCAGTTTCTCTATTGTCCTGTCTAAATTGTAGGGCTGTAACCCATCTGGAATAATTGAACAGAGGCCACTGGGACTCCAGGAAGTTAGAGAAATAGCACCCCACCCCACCCCAAGGAAAAGCAAAGAGGCTTGGTATACACAGGTTTGGAAGAATGGGACCAAACCACTAAGTGAAAAACGCTTAGGCAAAGAGGCATTGGAAACATAGCATTCTGGGTTATTCACATTGGATGTTTTCAAAACAGCTAACAGTTAAAGCCACCAAGGTTTGTTTCCTTTGGCCATGTGCCTCATCCACCCAAACAATTCCACTCTGCACCTATTGGCCACTTTCTTGCCCTCAGTGCCACAAAGCCCACTCCAGCATCCAGGTTTTCATTGTTTCTGGGCTTCCCGGCCTGGGCTCTGGCCAGGCCAGCCCGCAGTGTAAGCTGCTGGACAGGGTCACCTTGCCCAGCATCTGCTATGGCACACACAGCTGGCCAGGCAGGCAGGCCCTCAACCCACCCGGAGCTTCACCACTGCACCTTCCTCGACTGTGTGCTGCTTGCTTTCTGCCAGCTGTAACACGAAAGCAATTAAACTGAAAGCAAAAATGGCAAACCTGCTTAGGTCCCTTGGCCGTGCATCTCCCCCTTGACTCTTTCTTCCACCCCTCCCTTCTTCTCTTCCTTCCTCCCTCTCTTCCTTCCTTTCCTTTTTGTCAAGTAGCCAAATTCTTACCCTGTTCCCTGGAAAGCAAGGGCATGCCCTCCTAACACAGGCCAGTAACTGCTGAAGCAGCAATGTCTCCACCCACTTCCATGGTTTTCCCATAGACTTCCCCAAAATACCTCTACTAGGCCCATATTTTACAGGCAACACTTTGATTTTCACCTCCTCCTTCACCTTGGCTTTTACCCTTACCATCATCTGTTTGCTTCTCTCAGGAGCCTCTCTCAGCTGAATAATGTGGGTTCCCTGTCATCAGGTATTCACTGTCCCCATCCCTTTTTGGATGCCACTTTGCCGTATCCTAAATGGCTTCAGGTACTGACCTAACAGATTTTGAAGGAATAACAGACTCACGGACATGCATACCAAAAAGCTGGGATCAGGTGGCTTCTCTCTGATGGAGAAGCCAAAGCATCTCAGAAGTTCAGTGCGTTTGCTATATACAGTTGAATTGGGCAGAGGGATTATTACGTAGAGCTGAACAAGAAGACAGGTTTAGTTATCTCAGTATTAGGTGCAGTGTCTGTAAGGGAACAGTCTTTAGGCTGTCACCATTTGGGGAGAAGAAATCTATGTTGGGTGTTTTCTACACATACTGTCCACATATCTGTACCTGGATCCAAGGAAGGCTTTGCCATCCTTCTGATGCCTTACTTGGGGAAGACTCTGCCCCTCCCAAGAGACCAGTGCATTGGTCCTCAATATGGCAGTGCCCCTGCCAACAAAACACATTTACTCAGGACTCTGCTTGCTCCCTACACTATCTGGTTGAAAACTGCTGAGAAACTGTGTGGAGATCTGGGATACTGCCTCCTTACACCTGTGCAACCTCTGTCTACACTTCTTAGGAAGTGAGTCCTGTAGTTTCCCCTCTTTAAAGCCTTTGACTTTCTCCATCTCTCAGCACTGTCTATAAAATGCAGTCTCTCATCTATCCCTCAGAATAACACCCAGATATGTTCTTCCCAAAGTGAAGATCTGTGCAGGCCACTTTCTTCCATGGGGTCAGTCTCTTGGTCGTAGGAGAGCTTCTATCCTAAGGCCTGAAAGACTCCATGAATTTTGGCCTTGACTACCTCATTCTGCTCCTGTCACCACAGTGTCCCCGACCCTTCCTCCAGCCCTGCTGATGTCCCTTCAGTTCTGTCTCAAATGCCCATTTTTGCTTGCACACAAATCTCTGAACATCCAGTTTTGCTAGTTTGGAATAGTGTTTTTATATTCAAACCAAGCACACCATTTCCAAGTTATAGATGTCTCGTCTCACCTCTTCAAGAAGCTTCTTTCCCTTTAAAAAGAATCCTGATATACAACCGTGCATAATTGTTAATGCTACTTTGTTCTCCAGTAAAACTCAAGCTTGTGTCCTTAGCACTAGGCACTATTAATATACTGGTAATATTTCTAAATGCACGAGTGAGTAAAATATGCAATGATTACCGTAAAAATGCAGAATCAGGAGCATAATAATTTAAATGAAAATATTTGGCTACTTTATTAATGACCTAATATGTATAATTACTTCACATATTCTGAATGACAGTTTTTTATGTTCTCATTGTGAGAGAAAATTACTGTTTATTTTAAAAAACATGAGTAAAATATCCATCTTATGGTTTCTGTTTATAATTTTTCTTTTAGGTGAAAAAAAGACTACTTTCAAAATATTTCAGCTTTAAACCATATACATATGTAATTTCACAAAGAATAAAATAGCAAACTGTCTAGCAAGGGAAGGAGTTTGTAAAGGTAGTTGTAACCACGTTCCCCTGTTATGAGTTATGGCATCGGCTAGGGTTTCTGTCATGTGTCATTGCGCATGCTTCCAGGACTGCGCTCAGAGCTTTAAAGTATCTCAGACATGTAGGACAATATCCAGGCTTTACCAAGTTCGTTCTACAAATGTGAAAGTCTGAGACTGTGATTCTCTATAAAGTCTAAAAAAAAAAAAAAGAGAGAGAGATCAAATCAATTTTCATTTTTTACTATATTGCAATAAAGGTGGAAATTCCTAAGAAAACGTTGTAAATGATAGAACTTGATGAAAACTGAAGAGTATGCTCTGAGCAAATAGTATAAAAGTGTTGAGGTTATGAAGAAAAGTTTTAAATCTTCTAAAAATTAATGAAAACGGATGGGTAGTGATGGTCTATGCCTTTAATCCCAGCACTCAGGGGAGTGGAGACAGGCAGATCTCTGAGCTCAAGGCCAGTCTGGGCTACCAAATGAGTTCTGGAACAGCCAGGGCTACACAGAGAAACTGTCTCAAAAGTACAGAAAAGGATTAGTGAAAATGGAAGCATACCTAACCTCTAGGGGCAAGGGAAAAACCACAGTAGGAGAGATGCATACAGCAACCAACATCTACCCCACTAGAGCAGAATATCAATATATATGAACTGTCTTCTGCCTCATGTGACTAGAAGCGGTACAGAGATCAAATTCAGTGTGATAGAAGGGGAGGCAGATCAGAGCACAAAGAGAGGCTTTCAAAAGTAGAAGAGTTTGCTTTTGTGAGAATATACAATTGACAAACCCTTAGCTAAAATAACAATAAAAATAAGTGACTTAATTAAAATGAGACACCAAAAAATGGAGTTGTATAACTGACACCAAAGAAATTCAAGATTATAAAAGAGTAGCCTGAGCAGCTAGCTGCACACCAGAATTTGAGGACACAAAATAAACAGACTCTTGGCACATTAACCTTTAGCGAGATTGAACTTTGGCCAGAGAGGCTGGGAACAATAGTGAACAAGGAGCCAGCACCAGCAATGAGGAGCCCTTGCTACATAAACGCCTAGTCACAATACATTGTGTAGACCTGTGACATTCCTAAACAAATAAACGTCTAAGATGGCTTCACCTTGGAGTTATGTCAGAGATTCTAAAACAGTTTAGCCAGATTTATAGGAGAGAAGGTTTTGGAATTCACTCTAAAAAGTCAGTATTAGTCAGACACTAAATGCAGAACGACACATTAAAAAAAAAAAAAAAAAAAAAGCCGGGCGGTGGCGGCGCACGCCTTTAATCCCAGCACTTGGGAGGCAGAGGCAGGTGGATTTCTGAGTTCGAGGCCAGCCTGGTCTACAGAGTGAGTTCCAGGACAGCCAAGGCTACACAGAGAAACCCTGTCTCGAAAAACCAAAAAAAAAAAAAAAAAAACAAAACAAAAAAACAAAAACAAAAAAAAAAAGAAAAGAAAAGAAAACTAAATACCGATATCGCTGATGAACCTAGAGGCAGACATGCTAGCAAATGCAGCCGGAGATACGGCTCATGGTGAAGGACGCTCGCTACTCTTGCGAAGGCCCCAGGTCTGCTTCCTGGAACTCTCTTGTAGCTCACAACCACCAGTACCTCCCGTCACAGGGATCCAATGGCACCTTCTGACCCCTGTAGGCACCAAGCATGCATGTGGCACACATGCATACAAGTCGGCAAAATACTCAAATACTTAAAACGTAATAGATTCTTTAAGAAAATACTAGCAACTTGAATAGAGCAGCACATTAGAAAGAACATTATATCATAGTCAAGTGGGAGTCAAGCCAGGAATGCAAGGATAGTTCAGCTTATAAAATCAATAAACATGATATGTTTCTCCTAAAGAATGTCTCTAAGATAGGGAATAAAGAAAAGGTGCCCATTTCACCCCTCTCAGTCAACAAAGACCCCAGAGCCCATGCTGGAACAGTCAGGCAAAAGAAAGCTAGTAGTCAAGTTTTTCCAACTTGTAAAGGAGACATTCAAATTGTCAGTTTGGAGATCACAGGATTGTGTGTAGAGAATCCAAAAGTTCCTCCAAAAGTCTCCTGGAAAGATAGTGAACGTAGTAAAGTGACAGGAAAGAAACATACAGGAAAATCAACAGCATTATTTCTATCATTCAATAATCAATTATCCAGAAAAAAAATCACAAAATAATTTCATTTACAATAATTACAAAACGAAACAAATATCACCTAGGAATATTTTGGAAGGTTCCATTGTGAAAATATAAAACATTTGTTCTAAGGGATTAGCGGAAATATCCTCAAAAATGAAATAATGTCTCATGTTCGTGGACCAGAATAAATACCATTAAAGTAGCAATATTACCCAAGGTGATTTACAGATTGAAGGCAGCTCCATCAAAATACCAAACAAAAAATTTCCACAAAACTAAGGGGGAAAAATGCCTAGAATTTGTTTTAACACTTAAGAGGCAAAGTATTCTTGAAACAATACAACAAGCAAGGCATGGTACTACCTACTTGGTAATTTAAAAAAAGTGACATTGACAGAGAGCCAGCCTCACAGAGTAAGAGAACCTGGAGCCCAGACTCGACTCTGAATACCTACAGCCGATGGGTCTTCTGCAAAGGTGTCCAGGACACACACTGGGGAAGGATAGCCTCGGAGGAATGGTGCTGGGGAAACTGAGATGCAGATGCAGAAGATGGAAACCACATCTCATCCCCATCTCTCACTATGTAAAAAACCAAACAGACATCATCTTAAATATTCATCTGGAAACTAGAACAATGGGAGGAAGTGATGAGGATTTTGTAGGCAAGACCCAAGCACAGCCAACCAAGGCGAAGTCAGTAAATGAGAGGCCATCATCTATAAACCTGCAGCTGAACCTTCTGAATCTGCTGGAGAGGCAGAGCATTTGCAAGCTGCATTACAGCTGAAGGACTGATTAAAGCTGTGGTATCTACAAGGTAGGGTACTGTGTAGACAGTAAGAGCTCAGGTAACTCCAGAATAAATCAATATCAGTAACAGCATCAAACCCCAACCAAATAACCAGATTGAAAAACAGGCACTAGACCCAAGGAGACAGATCTCCAAAGCAGATATACAATAGGAATGTGGAAATGTTCAACATCACTAATCATGGAAACCCAAGTCAAAACCACAGTGAGACATCACCTCATGCCATTCAAATGACTGCTCTTCAGACAAGGGACAAATGTTTTGTTGCTGAAGATGCAAAGAGAAGGCAACTATTAACACTTCAGGCAGATGCAAAGGTAGTGCCGTGGAAAACAGAAGAGCTTGGGGAAGTGTACTGGATGGTTTTGTGTGTCAACTTGTCACAAGCTGGAGTTACCACAAAGAAAGGAGCTTCAGTTGAGAAAATGCCTTCATGTAAGGCATTGTCTCAATTAGTGATCAAGGAGAGAGGGTCCAGCCCATTGTGGGTGGTACCATCCCTGGGCTGGTAGTCTTGGGTTCTATAAGAAAGCAAGCTGAGCAAGTTAGGGGAAGCAAGCCAGTAAGAAACATCCCTCCATGGCCTCTGCATCAGCTCCTGCTTCCTGACCTGCTTGAGTTCCAGTCCTGACTTCCTTTGGTAATGAACTACAATGTGGAAGTGTAAGCTGAATAAACCCTTTCCTCCCCAACTTGCTTCTTGGTCATGATGTTTGTGCAGGAATAGAAACCCTGACTAAAGCAGGAAGTTTCTCACAAACTAAAAATAAATCTACTACATCATCCAGCAGCCTCACTAGTGGCTATATGGCCAAATGGGAGTGAAATCAAAGAGGCTTCTGCGACTTCCATATTGACTGTGGCACAGTTCTCTATAGCCAAGCACAAACAAGCAAGTGCCTATCAACTAATGAACAGCCTGAAAATATGTCATATATTCATGGTGGACTACTACTCAGTTATGAAAAGTTTGAAGCACTGTCATTTCTGACAGTAAGAGCAGAAGTAGAAGTTGCTCAGTAAAATAAGTACAGAAAGAGACCACCACATGACCTCTGGTACGTGGAATCTCGAAAATGATATTTCCACAGATGTCAAGAGTAGAATAGTAGTTACCAGAATGGAGAGCTAAGCAGGGGAAAGACACAGCGAAATGCTTGTTAGTGGGCACTATGGTATAGGAAAGAGAAATATATTTTTGTGTGATATAAGAACATTATGTTGATGTATATGTTTAAAAGCGAGAATTATTTTTGCATGTTTTTATTAAGAAAATAATTACTTGAGAATATATATGTATACATATATATGCAGATTTAAACATTAAATGTGTACATGCACCAGATTTAACATAGTTCTCTGTAAATAAGTGAAATATTCTTATGCCAATTCATAAAGAAAAGGAGTGGGGGAGATGGCTCAAAGGATAAAGTGCTTGTCCTTTAGGCATGGTATCTAACTTTAACATCCACAGCCCATGTTTAAAAGGATCCAGCAATGGTGCCCTGTGCTTGTGATCAGTGTGCTGAGGAAGCCATGGTAGGCAGATATGTGAGGTCTGCTTGCCAGCCAGGCTAGCCAAACGTGAGCAGGCTGAGGCCAGTGAGACACTTACCTCACAAAACAAGGTGGGGCTCCTAAGGAATGCCATGGTTGACCCCTGACCTCCTTCACACACGTGTGCACAAATGTATACTCTCTCTCTCTCTCTCTCTCTTACACACACACACACACACACACACACACACACACACACACACACACACCAAATGTGATGCATGTACACAATAAAGCCATTAAGAAGAGTGATATCTTGGACATTGCAAGAACATTGATAGACCTGAACTTCAGTGTGTAAACTGAAACAGGGCCATTTCAGAAAGGCAGACACCACCATGTCTACATATCCAGAACATCAATTTCAAATTGTATGTGCCTAGTATGAAATTAGACAAGGAATAGTGAGAGGTAAGAAGGGGCTCTTGAGGGAGGTGGGAAGTAGATGTAAAAGGACAGTGGGGAGACACACTAATTGGGGGAGAAAGGGAACTAGGTGTCTAGCGGTGGGGGATGGACAGAAGAGAGCTGGAAGGGCATGGATGCAGAAACCATGGAGAAAGGCTGCCTACTGGCTTACCCTCTCATGGCCTACTCGGCCCCCCTTCATAGCGCACCCAGGACCACCAGCTCAAGGGTACATTGAGCTGAGCCCTTTCCCATTCCAGTCAGAAAACTGAAAAAAAAAATGCCCTAGAGAATTCCCTAAAGGTCAAACCTATGTAGACACTTTCTCAATTAAGATTCCTTCTTCCCAGATTACCTGAGCTTATATTAAGTTGATGTTGACATGAAACTCGTCAGCACAGTATGCTAGCCTAAAATACTCTACAGTAAAATGTTGAGTGTCTTAGTAATCAAGTAACATGTCAGGATCTAAGAGATTTCAAAGCCTGCATGCTTTCTGGTCATCTTTAGCAGCAAATTCTTCATTTTGTGCTAGAAAACTGGAAGCTGACTGTCCGATTGTCTTTCCTTTGCACTGTGTGACATCACGCTCAATTAGCGTTAATACATCTACAGCTGCAGTCAGCGAGTGGCATCAAATTCAAGTGCAGGGTATTCTTGCCTTTAAAAAAAAGTCTCTTAAACATCAATGACCCATTCTTAATATAGCCTTTCTATAGTAATTAAAATTTTATAGAGCTATTTGATGACTTTATTATTAGTTCTTTGGAAATCAATAGAATTATTTTGGTTCTCGCTTGTTTTTAAATATTAAGACCTAAGCAGTTTAGCCTGTTAGCTCAACTGGAACGTAGCACTAGTGTCGATTACCATGTGATTCTAGTCACTGCTTGTAGAAAATCCCTGGCCAAAGCCATGCCCGATTCTTCTCCTCTCTGGCGTTTAGGCTGCTTCTCTAGCTGTGACAAGCAATACCCAAGAAGAGTTTTCACTGTGCACCTATAATAACTTCCAGAGTAAAGGTGAAAATGAAAGAGCTGGTTCCCATAACTCTTTTCCATTTGGCCTGCCGCAAATGTGTGAGCCGGTGTGTGTGTGTGTGTGTGTGTGTGTGTGTAAGCTCAGGTACTCATGTGGAGGTCAGAGAACAGCCTTGGGACTTGTCCCTCACTTTCTCCCTCGTGCTGTTGTTTTGTGGCTGTTTACACCAGGCTTGCTAACCTGACAGCCTCTGACAAGTCTTCATCTTCCATTCCCTTATATACTGGGATTTCAGGCAGACATTACCATACTTGGTGTAATGTGGGTTCTGGAAGCCGAACTGAGGCCCTTTGCTTGTGTGACAACTGCTTTACTCATTGAGCCCTCCCTAGGCCCCCTTTAATTTTCTTTTTTCTTTCTTTTTTTTTTATGGTTATTTGTTTTCTTTTCTTTTTTTTTTATTTTCTAAGTTTTTTTTTATTTACATTCCAAATCATTTCCCCTTTCCCGTTTCCTCCCTCTCCGAAAGTCCCATAAACTCCCTTCCCTCCCTCTTTTCTCCATTCAACCCCCTCTCGTTTCTCTGTCCTGGCGTTCCCCTACATCCAGTCTTTCCAGGACCGGGGGTCTCTCCTTCCATCTTCTTAGAAATCTATTGATATGCGAATTGTGTCTAGGGTATTCTGAGATTCTGGGTTAATATCCCCTTATCAGTGACTGCATACCATGTGTGTTCTTTTGTGATTGGGTTACCTCACTAAGGATGATATTTTCAAGTTCTGACCATTTGCCTAGGAATTTCGTGAATTCATTGTTTTTAATTGCAGAGTAGTATTCCATTGTGTAAATATACCACATCTTCTGAATCCATTCCTCCGTTAAGGGACATCTGGGTTCTTTCCAGCTTCTGGCTATTATAAATAAGGCTGCCACAAACATAGCGGAGCATGTGTCCTTATTGCATGCAGGTAAAGCCTCTGGGTATATGCCCAGGAGTGGTATAGCCGGATCCTCTGGGAGTGTCATGCCCAGTTTTCTGAGGAACCGCCAGACTGCTTTCCAGAGTGGTTGTACCAGCTTGCAATTCCACCAGCAGTGGAGGAGTGTTCCTCTTTCTCCACATCCTCGCCAACAACTGCTGTCTCCTGTGTTTTTTATCTTAGCCATTCTGACTGGTGTGAGATGGAATCTCAGGGTTGTTTTGATTTGCATTTCCCTAATGACTAAGGATGATGAACATCTCTTTAGGTGCTTCTCAGCCATTAGATATTCTTCAGGTGAGAACTCTTTATTTAGCTCTGTACCCCATTTTTTTTTTTTATTTTTTTTTTTTTTTTTTTTAATTTAATTTTATTTTATTTTTTTAATTTACATTCCAAATCACTTCCCCTTTCCCGTTTCCTCCCTCCCCGAAAGTCCCATAAGCCCCCTTCCCTCCCTCTTTTCTCCGTTCAACCCCCTCTCATTACTCTGTCCTGGCGTTCCCCTACATCCAGTCTTTCCAGGACCAGGGGTCTCTCCTTCCATCTTTTTAGAAATCTATTGATATGCTGATTGTGTCTAGGGTATTCTGAGATTCTGGGTCAATATCCCCTTATCAGTGACTTCATACCATGTGTGATCTTTTGTGATTGGGTTACCTCACTAAGGATGATATTTTCAAGTTCTGACCATTTGCCTAGGAATTTCGTGAATTCATTGTTTTTAATTGCAGAGTAGTATTCCATTGTGTAAATATACCACATCTTCTGAATCCATTCCTCCGTTGAGGGACATCTGGGTTCTTTCCAGCTTCTGGCTATTATAAATAATGCTGCTATGAATATAGTGGAGCATGTGTCCTTATTGCATGCAGGTAAAGTCTCTGGGTATATGCCCAGGAGTGGTATAGCCGGATCCTCCGGAAGTGTCATGCCCAGTTTTCTGAGGAGCCGCCAGACTGCTTTCCAGAGTGGTTGTACCAGCCTGCAATTCCACCAGCAGTGGAGGAGTGTTCCTCTTTCTCCACATCCTCGCCAACAACTGCTGTCTCCTGTGTTTTTGATCTTAGCCATCCTGACTGGTGTGAGATGGAATCTCAGGGTTGTTTTGATTTGCATTTCCCTAATGACTAAGGATGATGAACATCTCTTTAGGTGCTTCTCAGCCATTAGATATTCTTCAGGTGAGAACTCTTTATTTAGCTCTGTACCCCATTTTTTAATAGGGTTGCTTGCCTCTCTGGAGTTTAACTTCTTGAGTTCTTTGTATATATTGGATATTAGCCCTCTGTCGGATGTAAGGTTGGTAAAGATCATTTCCCAGTTAGTTGGTTGCTGCTTTGTCTTTTTGACAGTGTCTTTTGCCTTGCAAAAACTTCATAATTTAATGAGGTCCCATTTGTCTATTCTTGATCTTAGAGCATAAGCTATTGGAGTTCTGTTCAGGAAATTCTTCCCTGTGCCCATATGTTCAAGGTTCTTCCCTAGTTTCCTTTCTATTAGTTTCAGTGTGTCTGGTTTTATGTGGAGATCCTTCATCCACTTGGAATTGAGCTTAGTGCAACAGTTAAAAATGTGGTGTTCCCCCACCCCTTAGCATGCTTGTATATGTTCGCTTAGTTGTTCATTAGCAAGCATTTATTAACTACTTCCTACATGCAAGTCTTTGGGATATAATGAATAAACTAGACAGAATATCATTTAACTTCTATTGGAGTGGGGGAAAGAGACAGTAAACCATTAGAACACTGAGCAATGCTGATAAAAGGGTGAGATAAGCTGTTTGGAGATGGATAACGATACTATTACTTCTTTGGGCAGGATTGTTACATAAAGTCTTTTAGACCAAGACCATTCAAGAGCCATCCACCATTTGAAAGCTGGTCTCTATAAACACCTGCACCAGATGTAGGGGCAGAAATGCATATGGGAGTTCCTGGGAAGAATGAAGGCAAGGAACAAGGGGGAGTGGTGGTGGCAAGACACTGAGGATTTCAAACAAACTGGATGTCACCATCACTTTCTTTGAAATACCATCACTGACATTACAGTTGCATTAGAGTTAATTGTAGCTCACTGATGCTGTTTGGCCTCAGAGAAAAGCCATGTATTATCGTGAAATTGTAGAACTGGGAGATTCCTTGGAAATTACTGGGCCCAACCCTTTAATTTTAGAGTCAAAATGAGAATTTGAGCCTAGAATGGTTAAGCGGCCTGTAGGAGGTTACTCAGTAGGGCAGAACAGCTATGGTTTAAGCATGGACTTTACTATTGCAGAGTCCAGTGTTCTTCCTAGAAAATCGTTTTTAAGAAGTCATTTCTATTTCTTTTAAAGTCACAGTATTTGTATGGCATACCCGATTCCTATTTGATTTTAAAAAACAAGCCAACATGTATCATGTAACCAATATTTAAATAGAATTTTTTCTGGTTTGAATTATATATGACCTTTACTTTTGTTTTATTTTTTATTTACTCTTTTTTCTTTTCCTGTGGTGCCAGAAATCAACCCCAAGGCTGTACAGTTGATGCATACAAGTAGATTAAGTATAAAATGTGGACCACAGAAGGACATGGAGGTTCAAGCTTGGATCATCCATGCTGTAGAATCCCTCAGAGGATGAGCTCTTCTAACATACTTGAAAAACAGTGGAAAAGTTGTATCTGCTTCAGTCAGATTTCAAAAGATTGGGAGTTTTCTTTCTCCTTATACATGTTCCCAATTTTGAAAAATGACTCCACCTTATTTATTTACTTATTTATTTATCTATCATCTATATCTATCTATGTATCTATCTATGTATCTATCTATGTATCTATCTATCTGTCTATGTATCTATCTATGTATCTATGTATCTATGTATATGTATCTATGTATCTATCTATGTATCTATCTATCCTCTATTATTTATTTACTTATTTTTGTTTTTTCAAGACAGGGTTTCCTCTGTGTAGCCCTGGATGTCTTGGAGCTTTCTCTGTAGACCAGACTGGCCTTGGACTCAGAGATCCGCTTGCCTCTGCCTCTAAGTGCTGCGATTAGAGGCATGCACTGCTGCTGCTGCTGCAGTCACCACTGCTACGGTGGCTACCTACCACCACCACCACCACCTCCCAGCTCACCATCTTATTTATATCATGACATATTTTAGATGTTATCCCTAATTCACTAACACTTTTATTTTCTTCAAAGGAAGTTGGAACTTTAACAGTATGTTCTGTGGGAATGAATTGTTCTGCATACAATATCATCCTTGTCACTGTTACGACGCAATGCTCTAGAATGTTCCAGGCCTCCTCTATAGAACTTGACCTGTATCAAGGTGTCAGTTCCTGCTCAGGTCATACTGTCTCTGCCCCTTTTACAACCTTGCTTTCCTCAGCCTGTTGTTTCACAATTCTTTTGACATTTCTTACCTGTTCATTATACCTTCTCTTCATTAAGAACACAGTGAACATTTTGCGTGAGACATGTAACAGAGATATTTCACAAAGCAGACCAGTAAGGACTACAAGGGTACACCATAGCCCAAAGACCAAATCTGAAAGCAGTCTGTTCTTGTAAATAGATGTCACTGGAACTCTGCTTTGGACCACATATCATCCGGAACTGCTTTGTTTTGAGACATGGTCTCAAGGTGTAGTCCTGGCTGTCCTTGCTGTGTAGATGAGGTTGGCTTAGATCGTACAGAAACTGCTCTGCTTCTGTCTCCTGAGTCTGAGATTAAAGGTATGTTCTACTATACCTTGCCTGAAGGTATTTTTATGCTATATGACAGGTAACCAAGACTGAATGACCAGCAAAGAATAAGATATCTATTTCCAGGCCCTTTATAGGAAAAGATTGCAAACACCTAACTACATACACACATGCATGAGTAAGAGGAAAGAAATAGCTAGGGTAGGATAGTGTCTTAGTTAGGGTTTTACTACTGTGAACAGACACCATGACTGAGGCAACTCTTATAAAGGACATTTAATTGGGGTTGGGTTATATATTCAGAGGTTCAGTCCATTAAGGCAGGAAGCATGGCAGCATTCAGGCAGGCATGGTTCTGGAGAAGGAGCTGAGAGTTCTACTTCTTGTTCCAAAGGCAAATAAGAGATTCACTGATTTAAAACATGAAATACTGAAAATTAGGAAGATATTTTTTTTCCAGTATGTTTTCACTCAAGTGGCCCTACAAATAAACTAGCTGGACAGCCAATTAAAGTGACCAGCACAAATAATCTCCCCAGGGTGATTTGTAACACATTAGAAAAACATCCTTCTTATGCAAAAACGATTAGCTTAATAGGATAATATGTCTGAAAAAGACTATTTGACACAACCCCAGCTGCCTTTTTAATGCTTTTGCTTTTTATGGGAAGGTCCCTTTAACAATTTCTTGACACTCTAGGCAAGATAGCTCATTAAACTCCTAGTCTAAATTCATTTTCCACAAATATGTCCAGTAAATGTATTCTAGTACCTAGCTTAGAAAGATTATTTGTGCAATAAAAATCTTAGAATCTGACATCTGAAATACAAGTTAACCTTAATAGTTGTTATATTGCTAAACAGGCAAAGCTGTTTTAGGTATTGTATTTCCTTGGTTGTTTTTATTACTCTTAATTTCATAAAGAGAGAAATCCAACTTTAGGTACATGACAGTCTTATTAAAATTAGGACAGGCATTTTCTCCTTTTTAAAGAATTACTCTTGTTATTAATTTTTATTATGTGTATCTGTGGTTAAGCACTTATGTTTACAGTTGTATGTGAAGGCATTGGATCCCCTAGAGCTGGAGTTACAGGCAGTTGTGAGCCATTTACCAAACTCAGATTCTCAGCAAGAGTAATATGTGCTATTAACTGCGGAGCCATATCTTCTGCTCCAGATATTTCTAATTTCCTTCCTTCCTCCCTCCCTCCCTCCCTCCTTCCCTCCCTCCCTCCTCCCTCCTTCTCTCCCTTCCTTCCTTTCTTCCTTTTCCTCCTCCTGCCACTCTTCCTCCTCCTCCTCTTCCTCTTTCTTTTCCATTCCCTATGCAGCATAAACTAATCTCAAATGTACTGTATAGCCCAGGCTGGCCTTGGATTCACAGCCTTCTTGCCATAGCCACTCAAGGTGTGAACCAACAGGCCCAGGCCTGTGCTTTCCTTAAAAAATAAAAACAACTCCCCCAAAACTTTTATTGCATGTCTGTCTGTCTGTCTATCTATCTATCTATCTATCTATCTATCTATCTATCTATCTATCTATCTATCTCTATCAATCATCTATCTATCTATCTATCTATCTATCTATCTATCTATCTATCTCTATCTATCATCTATCCATCATCTATTTATCTATCTATCTATCTATCTATCCACCTATGTATCTATGTTTGTGTGTGCATGTGTGTGTGTGTGTGTGTGTGTGTGTGTGTGTGTGTGTGTGTGCCTTTGCCTGCTGAGGCATTTCTCTATTCTTCCCTTTATAAGTCTTAAGTTTATATGTTTGTTGAGTACATCAATGAATAACAAGTGCTTTGAAAATGTCACAAAACGTGCTTTCTATTATTAAGAATACTTTGAGACACTCATAAATAAATTCCTAGCATTTTCATTTCAGAATACTGCTTGTGTACTTTGGGGTGAAGTATTGGAATTTTTCTTTTTAAAAATAACATCTCTAAATGCTGACAACTCTCGTCAGATCATCATGTATTACAAGTACATATCAAATCGTCACACAGTAACACATGAATATGTATAATCAAAATAATGATAAAAGAAGCAGATAAAAAAAATAAGATTCTAACATGTCAAGTGGTTTCTATCATAAGAAAAATGTGCCAGCTCTGGGGAGACAGACAGGAGAGTCCCTAGGTTTTGCTGGCCAGCCAGTCTCTTGGATGGGTGAACTCCAGGTTCAGTGAGAGACCCTATCTCAGAAAAATAAAGTGAGATATGATTAAGGATGACACCAGATATTGGTCTCTCACCTCAACTTGCATGTGCACACACATGTACACATCTATACACCACATACAACCAAGCAGAATAATGCGAAATAATTGCTTTCAAGACTTCACAGACATCTAAGTGAACATAGACAAGGACAAAAAAAAATCATAAAACCAATAAAGGAACAAAGAGAACTTACAGAGAGATAGAAATCATAAAGAAGAATCAACTTATTGAGCTAAAGAGTGCACTGAGTGAAATAAAGTGTTAACAGACATCCAGCCAAGCGGAAGCAGGAGTCAAGGAAGTAAAGAGAGGTCAGTAAGAATTACCTAGTCAGATGAAAAGAAACAATAACCAAACGCAGGTTGGAGGACTTATGAGACATTTCCAAATGAATCAGTGTGATGTGTTAATTGTCAGCTTGGCAGACTCTAAGAGCACTTGGTAGATGGCCTGCCTGTGGGAGGTTGCCTTGGTCGTAGTAGCCGAGCCAGCCTGTGGTGGTGCTGTTTCCTGGCTGGGGTCTCGTTTAAGTGGAGAAAAGGAGCAGAACAGTAGTATCTGTTGATCTCTGCTTCCTGCTTGGGGATGTCATGTGACCAGCTGTTTCAAGCTCCTGCCTTGACCTCTCCACTAGGATAGACTGTCCCCTTGATTTGTGAGCCAGGATACTTTCTCCTTCAGTTGCTTTTTTTTTTATTATTATTATTTTATTTTCTATACTCTTTATTTACATTCCAAATGATTTCCCATTTCCCAGTTTCCCCCTCCCCGAAAGTCCCATAAGCCCTCTTCCCTCCCCCTGTTCCCCATTTGCCTAAGAATTTCATGAATTCATTTTTTATTTTTTTTTCCTTGGGGCTAAAAAAGTAAATGTTTATTGAACAAATAAAAAAGGATCCCAATAGCTACATACGCATTAATTCTAGGTTTGTGTTATTCTTTAAAAATAGAATTGGAGAATAGACTGGTGGCTATTAGGAGTGAATTTTAAACTGGGATGATGGAGAGGAAAGTAGGTGAACATCTAAAAAGGCAACCAAAGTTACCATCATGTGTACAAATGTAGGATGGATTTTAAAGAACTAAATAAAAGCACACAAATGAATGCTCATAAAGCTGCTGAATTTTAAGTATGGCAATAGTTTTCTTCAATGCCAAACTCCTGACTGTGACATTATACAAGAGCTATGCTCAACGTTACATCAAAAGGAAACAAAATAAAGATTTGCATGATGTGATTTCTTTTTTTTTTTTTAATTTAATTTAATTTTATTTTTTTAATTTACATTCCAAATCACTTCCCCTTTCCCGTTTCCTCCCTCCCCCCTTCAGTTGCTTTTGCCAGGGTATTTATTCTGTCATAATGGCAAGAAAAGGAACCATTGTTCAAACCAATAAGTGACCTGTGAGACTGACCCAAGGAGAAGGGAGACATGCAAAAACAAAACAAAACAAAACAACAAAATGAACAAACAGAAACCCTACCTAAGGAAAGAGGAAATAATGATTGAAAACTTCCCCAATATGAGAGAAAATAAATAGGTTGAACATAAAGCGATCTACACAGAGACTTGTTAAAATCCAGGCTATTTTTGAGGGCAAAAAGAAAAGTCAGTCACACTTGCAACGAATTCCAATGGATATCTCAGCAGAAGCCTTGCAATTCAGATCCATATGATATATGTAGAAAACTCTAAAGTCTCAAGAATAACAAAAAAAAAATGTTAGAATCGATAGTGAATTCAATATGGAGTACTAAGTCACTGAGTGATGGTTTTATCTACAAGTAGCCAAAAAAGGAAACTAGGAAATAAATTCTGTTGTCTAGTTAGGGTTTCCATTGCTGCAAAAAGACGCCATGACCAAGATAACTCTTATAAAGGACAGGACAGCATTTCATTAGGGCTGGCTTATAGTTTTAGAGGTTCATTATCATCATGGCAGGAAGTATGGCAGTGTGCAAGACATCATGCTAGAAGAACCAAGAGTTCTACATCTTGATCTAAAGGCAGCCAGGAGAAGGTTGTCTCTTTTGTACTAGGCGAGGTTTGAGTACTAAAAGGCTTCAAAGCTCACCCTCATAGTGACACACTTCTTCCAACAAGGCCACACCCATTCCAACAAGGACATACCTCCTAATAGTGTCATTCCCTGTGGGTCAAGCATTCAAACAAATGATTCTATGGGGCCAAATCTATTCAAACCACCACACCTACTTACAATAGCAACAAAATAATAAAATGCTTAGGAATAGGCAACTGAAGATATGGAAAACTCATGCCAAACACTGATGAAGAAAATCAAAGTCTCAGGAAAGTATGAAAGACATTGTGTATTTTGGGGCTAGAGCAATAAATAATGTTTAATGACCACACTTCCAACAGTGGTTTATAGATTCAGTGCAATTGGTATAAGTCTCTGGCCTTTTAAGTAACAGAACTAGAAAAATTTTAATTTTAAGTAAAATTATAGAATATACTAAATAGTCAAAGAAATTGAACAGAAACAAAGAAAGTTAGAGGTATTACAATTCCTGATTTCAAAATATGTTACCAGTCTTTAGTACTCATAACAATATAGTGCTATAACTCAAACAAAGAGAGACTAATGGAACTGGTTAGAAAGCCTAGAAGTAAATTTATATCAATAGTTGGAGGACCTGATTGGGGAAAAAAAATATATCCAGTGGGGGAAATTATAATCTCTTCGGTAAATCATTCAGGATAAACTGGGTATCCATTCATACAAGAATAACTCTGGATTCTTGCCCTCTACTCTATACAAAACTTAACATGGACTGGATTAAAGACTTCACTGTAAGACCTGAAACTGTAAAGGTAATGGAAGAACAGGACAGAAGTGTCTTTATGTTGTTCTGGGAAATGTATTGCTGGATATGACACCAAACAGCAGAGAAAACCATTAACACACACACACACACACACACACACACACACACACACACACACACACACACACCATTCATCCTTTATGTCTGATAAGGAGATGTATGTGTGTGGAAGGGTATATAGCCCAAGAGCCAATAAGAAATGTAGTTTAGAAATTTGCAAAGGACTTAACAGACTTTTCTGTGAAGAAGACACAGAATTGCTTCCAGGTATTTGGGAAAGTGCTCAACAGGATTTATCAGCAGAAAAATGAGCCTCGAATGACAAGGAAAAGCATGTATGATAGATCAACTGAAATTAAAAAAAAAAGCCGAAAGAGTAGTGTTGGTCATGATGTGAAAAAAAAAAAAAAAGAAACCCTGTACATAGATGACATGAATGTAAATTGTAAAGCTGTCATAGAAAATTAAAAATGGAACTACCTTATGACCCAGCAGTCATATGTCATTTTTTACAACAGAAACATAATGTGAGCAAGCAAGTCACTTTCCAATCAGTGGATGAAACAGAAAGCAAATGTGCTATCTCCCTATACTGCCGCACTCTCAGCTTAAGGAGGAAGGAAGTTCTGTCATTTGTTGATAACATGGAGAGGCCTGGAGGACACTATAGTACCCAACCTTAGCCAGGCACAGAAAGACAAATTCTAGTGAGCACATTTCTATGTGGGTCTGAAATCGTCAAACTCATGAGTGCAGAACAGAGCGACGGTTGCCAGGGACGTAGAGGACAAAGTAGGAAGATCCTGATCATCGGTACCAAGCCTCAGGGATGTGTGACGGATAATTCCGGAGATCTATGTACAATTTGACTAAAGTTAGCAATGCTGCCTAGCACATTTGAAGCCTGTACGTACATATCTTAAGCTTGATCATCATAAAAATGGACAAATAGTTATATGAGGCATAGACATATTAATTAGCTGATTGTGGTGATTTCATATTATATACAAATAAAATATTTCATTGTGCATATTTATTATTTGCAGATTTCTTTTGTCAGTTGTACTTCAATAAAGCTTTCATGCTTCTGAGTGTCTCTGGAAGTGGTCTGAATGGGGACAGAAGACATTGGTTCAGCCCATAATGTTTGTGCTCCTCCCAGTAAGTCAATTACTTGAAGTGAGGATTTTTCATTTTTTGATATTTTAGTCAATGTTTCCTTTTCTGTGTCTTAGGTTTATTTGGGTCAGAGATTCCCTCTGAGAAGTTGATGAAATCTGTGTAATCTCTCCCCAGGAAAAGTAACTAAAAAAAATTGTTGCATATAATTGCAAGGCTCTGCAAACCTTGACATATGAGGATGGACTCCAGCCATGGACCAGTTTAAGATCTATTCTTCAATTATGGCCTAGTTAATTTTTAATATTGGTCTATATGTAGGCATTTTAACATACTCTAACTTTTTTTTCTATCAGACACTCTCCTGCCCAAAACTTACTGATTTATTCACTGTCCTGACTATATATCTCTCTTTTCAGTGAACTGGGCTGTATATTTCCAGTTTACTTAATACATATTAAACTTTAAAAAAAATCTTCTCTTGTAGTTTGACACAACTCTAGTTTTAAGGGATGATATGAGTAGAAAGAAAAAAACAGATTGTTTGTGGAATATCCAAGAGACAGAGAGTCCTTAGATAGTAGTCTCCCCACAGACTAATAATCTAAGAAAGAAGGTCTCTGGGGGAGAGGGCAAGGTGACGAGAGCCAGCATCAAAATACTGAGGACTGGAGTCAAGTGGAAGAGTTCAGAGGAAGCTGCCTGCATCACCATAATCCTTCCTCCCTTGTTTTAGAAATGAGAATTCAAGGAGGCTTGGGAACAGCTTGGGTGGCAGATGGTGGCAGACAGAGCCATTCCAACCCAAATTCGAGGATTGTAGCAAAGTCCTAGGCAGAAAGGATCTTTTTTTTTCTTCAAGGTCTTAGGTGAGGTCAGAAGAGAAGAAGAAGAAATACTAAGAGGTCTGGAGAGGGATGTATTAGAGGAAAAGTTAGAGAGGAGGCAAGAAAGGGAGGGTGTGAGACAGAAGTTCAGGAAATAAGTCACTCTTACCAATCTGGCAAATCTGGACCCATTCATTGATTACTGTGGCAATGTCGACTGCCTACCTGGTGGTTCTCTCAACAATGTTCACCTGTGATGATTTTTGTCTTATGTTTTGTTCTATTATTGTTGTTGTTTTGTTCATTTTTTTTTAGAAAGGTTACCATCTGAGTTTGCGCTGGCCCAGAACTCTCTATCTGGACCAAGCTGGCCTCAATTCAACTGTAGTTCTCCTGTCTCAGTCTCCTAAATGCTGGGATCACAGGCTTGTGCCGCCATGTCTGGCTATCGAGGCTGTCTAAATGTTCAGACAGTTAACAGTGCCGGGAGTTGGGATGTATCAGAGAAAATAAATGGGCTAATTTTTTACCTGTACTCCTCACCTTGCCTCAGTCTCAGGGCACATCAGTTAGCATTTGAAGCAAAAAGGTCATGCCCACACCATGGAATGGGGCCTAGTGATACAGCCCAGGTGACTTTTCAGAACCTGCTTCTGACTACCATCTCTGTGTTAGTCCTTGCTTTAGTTGGACAAGTTTCCCACAGAGGCCTCTGTGTTGATGATTTGGTCTCCAAGATGATGCTGGTCTTGGAGGGGAGATGGCCTTTTAATAGGTGGGGCCTTAGAGAGGTCTTCAGGGTGTTGACAGTTTGACTTTTACAGGGACAGTGGGTAATGGTCTTGTTCTCTCTTCCTGGCAGACGTGAATAGTTTGCTCTACCATGTAGGCCTCCTACAATAGTGTGGTTTGTGTCTGGGATTCAGGTTAGCCAAGTAAACGTGAATCCAGGTAGGGAGTTTATGGGGCAGGTATGTTTGGGAAATATGCATGTGGAAAGATCAAAGATGCTGGTCCAACTGGCCACATCACATAGAATCACCCTGCCAGTCATTAAGGAGGTATATGTTTTGGGGAACCTGATCCCACACTCAAATAGTTTCTGTTTATTTCACACAAAAAAGTAAAAATAGTTTCAGAAATCACATTATGCACATGATTCACATTCCCATTTCATATATTTATGAATCTTAGCCTTAAAATATAGCCTAGATCTACTTTAAGTAGTATATTCAACCAATATATTTATCCATTAAATACAATGAATGTAAACAATTAATTTTGATGGTTTCTACTAGAACCAAATATCAAATACATAAATTAGATAGGTCATTAGCTTTTGGGGAATTTACAAACCATGATTCAAATTTGTTAAACTCTTTTTGTTTTGTTTGTTGTTGTTTTTTGTTTTAAGATTTAAGACCAAATAGCCAACCCTATAATACATTTTATTCACTTGAGTAATTAAACTGAAAATATTTCACATATTTTTGGTATTTCCAACTTTTGCTCTGTTGGCTTTGGAGAATTAAGTGAAAACCTGGGCAAGAGGACCTCGCTGATCCAACGTGAGCTGTGGGTTCTTTGTTTCAGGGTAGATTGCCTTTAGGTCTGGCCTTCTCCTTTACTTAGACAGACTGGACATTTTGCCATCATAGCTAATGAAGTTTACAGCTATGAAAAGTACAGAAGTGGGGACTTTTCCCTATGTCTAAATTTTATTGTTTATAGGTTCATGGTGATGTGGAAGGCTTCTTTATTTTCTAAAAGATGGTTAATTTAAAAATTCTTGACGTTTTTAAAGATTTGCTTATGTTATTTTATGTATATGGGTGTTTTCCCTGCCTATGTATATGGGTGTTGTTGCCTGTGTGCAACACTTACAAGCCTGGACCCTCTGAGCCCAGAAAAGGGAGTTATATTCCTGGAAACTGGAGTCACAGCTGGTTGTGAGCCACCACGTGGGGGCTGGGAACTGAACCCAGGTCTTTTACAAGGGTAGCAAGTGCTCTTAACTACTGAGCATCTCTCTGGCTCCAAAATTTCTCAATTTTAAACTATATAATATGATCTGATATGATATAAACTAGTCTCATGATCATACAATCATTTTTTCCTTTCAGACCCAGGGGAATCATGTTTAGTAGTGTCTTCTTTATCTTTTCAGGATCTGCTAATGAAAATAAGACATAAATATATATTCTTATTTCTCTTTCTTCCTTTACAAAACAGGCAAGTTTAAAAATTCTCCCCATAGTTTTCCTTTGACTTTGACTTTTTTCCCAGTTGGTAATTCTTTGCACAGAGAATTTGTTAAATCATCTACATAGATACAAGCTCTCCTTAAAATTGTTGAAATTAATAATATGCTTTTTTTCATGTACATTTATGTTTCACCAATACATAAAAGCAACAATGTTATTTATTAATGGAATACCGTGTGATGTTTCAGTATTCATAAATATTGTATGATGTTTATGCATTGAGATAAATATATTTATCTCCTCAAGTATTTATCAGTTCTTTGTGGTGAAACAGTCAAGAGCCTTTTTTTTTTCCTGGCTTTTGAAATATAGTAGCACACTAGAACTTTTTGTTTTGAAACAGAGTCATATTATATAGCCTAGGCTAGTTTGAGAGTCACGTTATATAGCCCAGGCTAGTCTGAGAATCACATTATATAGCCCAGGCTAGCACCATCTTCCTACCTCAGCCTCTAAGTGCTGGGGTTGCATGGGCTACCATGACTGCATGCCAGAATTTCTTAGTCCAATCCAGCTTTTCCTCCTTGTCCCACTTCCCCATCTGTATGTAATTACTCTTTATTCCCCCTTCCCCCCCCTTTCACTAGGGAGTCCTGGCTGGCATGGCATTTACTATATGGATCTGGCAGGCCTGGAACTCAGAGTTCCTCCTGTTTCTGCCTCCTGAGTGCTGAGATTAAAGGACCCACACCTTTCCTTGAATCATAGTTTTTGGTATTCCATGTGTGAGTGACCTCATGTGGTACCCATTGTCTTCCTATGTCTGGCTTAGTTCACTTGATGCGATAAATTCCAGTTCTGTCTGTTGTTGAAAATGTCAGTCATTACTTTTAATGGCTGAGTACTATTTTAATGAATATATGTAGTACAGCAATGTGTTTTAAAGCTAACGTTAGTAGATTGCACTCTTACAACACTTCAGAATGAACTGGCTAATTTTCTGAAGCACAGTGCTTGAGCTCAGGACATCGGCCCCATCTTTTGAGGTGACTAGAATGTTCTGGCGTGTTAACCACGCAGCCGTGCCTACCTGGTTTGGTGATATGGCTCCTTCCTGTGTCTTATTTATTTCCTAATTTTCAAATTAATTTTTCACATAAAAAGCACACTAGGAATTTGTGGACTGACCTAAGAGATAATTAAGAATGATTTATGCTTAATGCAGATTGGAAAACTTTTCCTTCCAGAGTCTTAAAGTGGTACTGCAAGAGTTTGAGCTGTTTGAATTCACCGTGTTAAATCAGACCGACACTAATGCCCACCTCTAGTACGGTCATATGATCAGCTGACTCTGAAACTGAATTTTTGAGCTGCTTGAGCCCTTTCTGCCCTTCATTGCTCTTATTTCTCTCTGCTTATGATGGTCTTCTACCCCCGCCACTAATTACTGTGAGAGTGACCTCAAAAATGCCCAAGATTACAGGATAGACATGCAGTCAGTCTTTAATGGGATTCTTCGGGGATAAGGATGACCTTACCTTGTCGGCCTTGTGGTCTGCACCATGCACTGTGCTCTGCTCTTTGTATTTGCAGCTAACTCTATTCCTTATGTCTAGCATGACTTCCAGGAGGCAGCCAGCATTCTGATACCACATTGTGTAAAGCAACAGAAACTTAGATTGTTCGTCTGAAGCACATCTAGTAACTAGGGAACGGTCCCTCAAAGATGAGCTTTGTGGATCCACACAATAACTGCTGTACACTTGCTGTGTCATGGGGACCAATCTGCAGCAATGATGTCCAGGCTAGGCTGACAACATCTTGGTGAATCTTCAGCACTGAGTTCTTTTGGATTAATGTTTTTAAGTCTATTCATCTACTAGATACATTATTTTATTTTTTAAAGTAAATACTAAGATAAAACAATGTTGTGTGTGTGTGTGTGTGTTGACACAAGACCAATAATTTTGGCAGTGATACTTTACAATGGCTTTTTAAAAGTTAGTATTAAATGCCATTTTTAATTGTTTAGCTTGGTGGGGGCTTTAGAGACAGTGGTTCACTGTTTCATTTGGAAAAGCTGCTCTCTGTCTGGTTTGTGAACAGCTTCATTGTTTAGTTCACACAGAGGTCAGTAGTTCTAAAAATACACTTTTAATAGGTCATGGATTTGATGTTTTGTATGTGTTGTAGGGACTTGCCCTCGGTGGTTGAGATGTGTGGTTTTGTGCCCTCTCCTCACCCCCCCCTCTGGTGTGTGTGTGTGTGTGTGTGTGTGTGTGTGTGTGTGTGTGTGTGTGTGTATGTGTGTGTATGTGCGTGTTGTGGCTCTCTGTGTTGCCTAAATGTGGCTATATCTTGAATTGAAAGCCTGAGGCTTATAATCTTACAAACTAAATTCTTAAATCTCTATTTTGTGAAATGCCTATTATATGTCACTGAATTTGACAGATGTTTTGCCCGTGTAACTTCAGAACATAGGCTTTTGGTCAGAATTAAGTGAAAAAGATTTGTGGTCATTTCATTTGATTAAAAAACACTGGGGCAATTGACTCCATTCGGGCTGGCAGCCTTTACAGGTGACTTCAGCTTCTGTGCTGTCAAACCTAGCCCAGCTTTTCCTCTGCCCCAAGAGACTGCTTCCTTTGCTCTGGATTCTCTTCTTAGCATGATGAAGTGTTAAAATTTGTTCATTTTAGAACAGACCATTTAAAAATGAAAAAAAAAATCCACATTGTTTAGCTCACCAGACTGGGAGCCTTAGAGACCGGGTCTCTCTTCTCAGCTGTAGAAAATCTCTTAAAGCAAAATCGCATGACCCATAAAAAGGATATTACTTCAGTTTGAGTGGTTTCTTCTGCTCCTTAGTCAGCATTGAAAGCAGGACATTAACTGGAAGGAGCTTGGCAGAACTTATTCGAAGCTTCAAGTTCTAAATCCTGGCAGAGAGCATTCCTTTGAGTTAGGTTCTTCTATAACTTTTTAAAGTCTGCTTTCTGACTTAGAGCCCTACGTTTTCACCAGCGGAATTGAGATTGATACATCCACTGAGAGAAAGAAGGTGTTCGAGATGAAGTCGTTATAAACCCTTATGGATATGTTACCTCATCATTGCCCTCAGTCTCAGCCATATGGAATTTGGGGTAGAGGGACTGGAACTGGGGGTATACTCTGACTGTAGCTGGGACCTGGTGACTCTGGACTTGACATGGGAACTGGGATCTTTTTAGCTATGCTGGTCTGGGTTTTCAAACAATTATTATTTTTTTTTACCTGTGTGTGTCTGTGTAGGGGTGTCCAAATGCCCTTGGAAGCCAGAGGCCTTGGATCTCTAGATCTGGCATTCCAGGCAGTTATCTTCGGCCAGACGTGGGTATGAGTTTGGGCTCTCTTTTTTTTTTTGAACATGTTTTCTTAACACTTTTTTTTAAATTTTTTTATTAGATATATTCTTTATTTATATTTCAAATGATTTCCCCTTTCCTGGTTCCCCCCCTCCCTGAAAATCCCATAAGCCATCTCCTCTCCCCCTATTCCTCCACTTCCCTGTCCTGGTATTCCCCTACACTGCTGCATGGAGCCTTTCCAAGACCAAGGGCCTCTCCTCTCTTTGATGTCTAACAAGACCATCCTCTGCTGCCTATGTGTCTGGAACCATGGGTAACTCCATGTATACTATCTGGTTGATGATTTTGTTCCTGGGAGTTCTGGGAGTACTGGGTGGCTCATATCATTGTTCCTCCTATGGCACTGCAAACCCCTTCAGCTCCTTGGGTCCTTTCTCTAGTTTCCCGATTGGGGACCCTGTGCTCAGTTCAATGTCTGGTTGAGAGTGTCCCCCTCTGTATTTCTCATGCACTAGCAGAGCCTCCCAGGTGACAGCTATATCTGGCTCTGGTCAGCAAGTACTTGTGGGCATCGATAATAGTGTCTGGGTTTTGTAACTGTATATGGGATGGATCACTAGGTGGGGTAGTCTCTGGGTGATCTTTCCCTCAGACTCTGCTCCACACTTTGTCTCTGTACCTCCTTCTGTAGGTATTTTGTTTCCCCTTCTAAGAAGGACTAGAGTATCCACATTTTGTTCTTCCTTCTTCTTGGGCATCATTTGATATGTGAATTGTGTCTTGGGTATTCCAAGTTTCTGGGCTAATACCCACTTATCAGTGAGTGCATACCATGTGTGCTCTTTTGTGATTGGGTTACCTCACTTAGGATGATATTTTCCAGTTCCACCCATTTGCCTAAGAATTTCATGAATTCATTGTTTTTAATAGCTGAGTAGTATTCCATTGTGAAAATATACCACATTTTCTGTATCCATTCTTCCACTGAGGGACAGTTGGGTTCTTTCCAGCTTCTGGCTATTATAAATAGGGCTGCAACAAAAA
The DNA here is from genome assembly GCA_036184795.1 of Tokudaia tokunoshimensis. NCBI lineage: Eukaryota > Metazoa > Chordata > Mammalia > Rodentia > Muridae > Tokudaia > Tokudaia tokunoshimensis. The sequence continues at coordinate 33,083,060 of BTHU01000004.1, read as the reverse complement.
GAACTATGCAAAGAATCAACAAAACCAGGAGCTGGTTCTTTGAGAAAATCATCAAGATAGATAAACCCTTAACCAGACTAAACAGAGGGTACAGAGACAGTATCCAAATTAACAAAATTAGAAATGAAAAGGGAGATATAACAACAGAGACTGAGAAATTTGAGATCCTACTACAAAAGCCTATACTCAACACAACTGGAAAATCTGGAGAAAAATGGACAATTTCCTAGACAGATACGAAATACCAAAGTTAAATCAGGATCAGATAGACCATCTAAACAGTTCCATAACCCCTAAAGAAATAGAAGTGGTCATTGAAGGTCTCGCAACCAAAAAAAGCACAGGACTAGATGGTTTTAGTGCAGAACTCTATCAAACCTTCAAAGAAGACCTAACACCAATACTCTTCAAATTGTTCCACAAAATAGAAACAGAAGGAACACTACCCAACTCATTCTGTGAAGTCACAATTATGCTGATACCAAAACCACACAAAGATCCAACAAAGAAAGAGAACTTCAGACCAATTTCCCTTATGAATATCGATGCAAAAATACTCAATAAAATTCTCGCCAACTGAATCCAAGAACACATCTAAACGATCATTCACCATGATCAAGTAGGCTTCATCCCACGGATGCAGGGCTGGTTCAATATATGGAAATCCATCAATGTAATCCACTACATAAACAAACTCAAAGAGAAAAATCACATGGTCATTTCATTAGATGCTGAAAAAGCATTTGACAAAATTCAGCATCCTTTCATGTTAAAGGTCTTGGAAAGAACAGGAATTCAAGGCCCATACCTAAACATATTAAAAAGCAATATACAGCAAACCAGTGGCCAACATCAAACTAAATGGAGAGAAACTTGAAGCAATCCCACTAAAATCAGGGACTAGGCAAGGCTGCCCTCTCTATATATATTTATTCAATATAGTACTTGAAGTTCTAGCTAGAGCAATTAGGCAACAAAAGGAGTCAAAGGGATACAAATTGGAAAGGAAGAAGTCCTATTATCACTATTTGCAGATGATATGATAGTATACTTTAGCGAGTTTGAGCTCTTAACCACTGAGTTTGAGAAGGTATTTCCAAGTTTGTTTTTTCTTTAAGTTCAACCAAGGCACCAAAAGCAAACACTAACTCAAGAGAACCTTCCTTAAAAGAGAAGAATTCTACAATAACTAACAAGGCTTCAGCCTGGTGAGCAGGGCGTGGTCTCTGGCTGCAGGGCAGTGAGGAGTGCCCAGCCTCAATTTCTGAAGGCTTGACCTCTAGCAATCTTGTTCACTTAATTAGTTTTAGACTTTTTGGAAATTGACACAATCTTCCCATTTTTCTTTTTATCGGTAAAATAGGATAACAACACTAATCTTGGATCTAGTGGGTAGCTATGAAAGCACTTAGTACAAGAGAGGTTTTAGTTGTGTGGGTGAGTTGTCCCACCTCGGGATACTCAGGTGTGTTAAGTACACAGCTCTAGGTTCCCTTCAATTCTGATGTGTGGGGGCCACACACGGAGGCGTTCTCATTCACTCCTGGCTCGTCCCTCATTTCTAGCCTTTGCATGGGCTCTCTACATGGAGCTGGGCTGCCCTGTGCTGGCCGCAGGTCACACTCCCTGTCTGCACCTCTTGGTGGCCTTTCCCAACCATCCACTGGCTGGCCTTTGATTAGTCAGCTCCCCCTTGTACTTAAGTCACTTTCCTCCACCCCCGACGTGTTCTAAAGTCAAGCCTTTAGATGCATATCTTCTCCCTGCCGCCATCCCTTCTGCTGCCCACTTTAGTGCAACAGTTTTCCAGTAGGGATTCTGAGACTCTTTCTTGCCCTTTTCACCTGGTCTTGGGTGCGGATCCACCTTGCTTATGGTCTTTGTATCATTGACGACGGGAACCTTCTTTCTTCATTCTGTAGAGCACTTGCCCTGTGCCCATGGCCAGCAGAAGATGGAAACTTGCCCGCTTTGGAAAGTCTCCACGCTACAAAGTGAACTCAATTTCTAGTTTGAGAAAGCAGAAGCAAGATAGGCATGTTTTTACCCTTCTCAGCTAATAATAACAAGGACGATGACTACGACAGTGAGGATGGTGACGATGGTGACGACGGTGACGATGGTGACGACGACGACGACAATGATAAATAACGGTGATGATGATGACATTAACAGTGGGAGTAACTACATCACTGACTCTATCCAGCAACACCACCAACCTGTTCATTACCATGGCAGTTAAAATACAGGCTATATCATTTAAACTTTAAAACAACTCTGTGAAATTACTGATACTCTTATCTTATGTCGACTTGATAAAACTGAGGCTGAAGCAGTGACAACCCCAGGCTAGAGATGCCACACTGGAAGCCAGATGTGTCTGACTTTCACAGTCTGCTGCCTCAAGCTCTGGATTACACTGATTAGCTCTCAGGGCTGAAGCCTTCAACTTGAATGCTCACAGCGGCCAGGGCAGAAGTGAACCTCAGTGGATAGGCAGCCTGCTGGGATACCAGGCTGGGAGGGGGGCACTCCTCAGTGCTGGTTGCTGTAAGGCAGGGTGGGGTGCCAGAGGCCTGCTCTGGCTGGGGAATGAGTTGAGGTGGAATACAGAGTCAGGCGAAGGCTGAAGACTGATGATCCGTGGCCTTATAATCTTAAAATCTGAGCCTTAATAAGCTTTGGCCTCTTACTCTGTAACGCTCTTATAATTGTGCTTTAATAAGTGCTGGTTTCCATTCTCTTTAACTCAAGGACCCCTGGTTGGCCAGGTGAGAGGCTTGGACTCTTCATGAACCAAGAAGAAAAGAGAAGAAAGAAAATCTTTTACATAGACAATACACACAGGCACACATACATCATTCATTCACACACACTTTCTGGTCAGGCCCAACCACCTGTATCATTGACTCCACAAATGTTCATGAATACTTACATATATACATATCTACCTATACACACACACACACACACACACACACACACACACACACATTTGGTAGATGGGGCTGAGCCCCAGATGCCACATTTTATTCTTTTATTCATTCTCTCTGTCCTTCTTATACCTTCTTAGACAAAAGTTTTAAAGAAAATTACATCACAGATAGAATGTTACACAAAAGGGGAATTACAGGAGGATGTTGATATAAAGTTCAAAGCAGTGTTTTATTCTATAAGCTCATTATAAGTTCAAAGCAACATTTTCATGTGGCCTTGCTTTATCAAAGTGCACACCTGTGGTTTCATCCTTGGATCTGACCTAGAATGAATGTTTTCCCTTGATCAGAAATCTGTCCCAAGCCTATTTCTTTTTTGAGTGAATTTCAACTGTGAAGGCTCATTGTATTTCTTTTTCTCACTATTGTATGAGAGGTGGACACATTCTGTTCTTGAGTCGAACGTTATTACATCTTTCTGGCAAAACAATTAAAACAATCTCTCAAATTTTCTTCCTAAAATTATTTGAATCAGATCAGGAATTCTATAAAATCATGATCAGGAATTATGAAGTCATCAATTTGTCTACAAAGCATTACTCCATGATGGTACATCTTTGATGATCTGCACAAGAGAGTGGGATTAGACTATGTAATAGTGACAGGAAAAGGTATATCAGCTGCAAGAAGCAATCCTGAGATGAAGTCTCTTGGGACCTTGTCTCTCAGAGCTCACCCACTGTAGTCCATGCAAAAACAGTGGGCCACCTCCAGGAAAGTCACCTGCTAGCCTTTGCCTCTCATAGATGGCTCCTGACAATGGGGTACAGTGGGATGTTGCAGAAAGAACATCTGTCCTGTCTAGAAATAATCTCTGGTAGTCTGCATCTGATCTCAACAGAGAACAATTTTTTTTAGGACATAGATTTAAAAAGTTGGAGCTTCAGATTTTATAGTTCTCAATTCCCTAATTATTAAATATTGACATTTACTGCCAAACCTTTAGAAACCCAAACAAAGCTCTTTAAAGGTTAAAGTAATTATGTCTGAGGACTGAGTGGCTTGTTACCCCATTTAGAGTTAGGACTTGCAATGCTCCCACTATTTCAGTGAGTGGTTGTCAACATGGGTTGAGAGATACATTGTTTGCTATTAATCAGAAGTTGGACCATTCTGAGCCACTCCATAAATTATTGCTTAGGAGAAGACACTGGGTAAAGCCCATTTGATTAAATACTGCATGGAAACTAAAGGAAGTAACAGCGTGAGTTACTAAGAACCTACTCTGAGCCACACACCTCACAAATGCCGCCTTAGCTTAATCCCCTTAGCATTCCTCTTTAACAAGTAAGGGAGAGTTATATGTTAAGATCTGAGTGGGTAGATGTCAGCAACAACTGGCCAAAGGCATTTCTCCACTGTTGGGCCGTGCGGGGCTTGTGTTCAGAGGCACACTGCTCTGAAGGCCTCATCTGGGAACAAGGTAGTCCCCCTTTATATACTCTGTATTATTGAAGTGCTCAGTGTGAGTTTTCAGTGTCAATGGGGATGGTCCCTCTAATCAAAAGGATGTCTGTACATTACCCGGAATGCTTTGCTTTCACACTGTAACCCTATCTGAAATTCTAGCCTTGAGGGATTCCTCTGTGCTACTAGTAATGCTCCTGGGAAGGCTGCTCTGAAAGACATTCTTCAATTGCACGTGACCATGGTTACTCAGGTACCTCCTTCAGTATTCACTCGAGAACATGGGAACTTTCCTGGACGGTGGGAGACAGAGAGCATTCTGGAAATCATGAATCATGGCTCAGTCATGGTGGCTGGACGGTGGAACAAAGGAGCACCACACAGGTCTCTGCCTGCTGCTGGAGCAGGGTAGTAGGCATGGAGCCTGTACTGGCTGGTTTTGTGTGTCAACTTGACACAGGCTGGAGTTATCACAGAGAAAGGAGCTTCAGTTGGGGAAGTGCCTCCATGAGATCCAGATATGTGGCATTTCTCAATTAGTGATCAAGTGGGGAGGGCCCCTTGTGGGAGGTGCCATCCTGGGCTGGTAGTCTTGGATTCTATAAGAGAGCAGGCTGAGCAAGCCAGGGGAAGCAAGCCAGTAAGTAACATCCCTCCATGGTCTCTGCATCAGCTCTTGCTTTCTGACCTGCTTGAGTTCCAGTCCTGACTTCCTTTGGTGATGAACAGCAATGTGGAAGTGTAAGCTGAATCAACCCTTTCCTCCCCAACTTGCTTCTTGGTCATGATGTTTGTGCAGGAATAGAAACCCTGACTAAGGCTGGGCCTCTTAAAATACTTTGCCTTAATCTTATTTTTATCATGCAATAACTAATTTTTATTTCCAATTGAAGAACAGATGACAGAGTCTCATTGTAGAGCAGGGTGAGAGACAGAAGTCTTAGTCATCAGAATGTGGCAGAATCAAGGTGGCCATGTTTACAGAGTGGAAATCTGAGACGTGGCACCTGCAATAGAGCAGGGGAGGACTGCCTGGCCTCCCCAAGAGCCTTCCACTGGGAATTTGGCCTTGGTCTTTCTCACATTCCTGGAGTGGTGAGGAGTGTGGGATTCTTCAGTGTTGGTTTCTGCAAAGGCGAGGGAGGGGCTAAAAGAGCTCAGGTGATTCATGGCTAGGATTCTCTGACTTGTGTGAAGCCTTTGCACTGACTGTATTTTATTACACGGCTTTGGCCCCAAACATCCCATAATTGTTCACTGTGCCAAATCTGATAGAATTTTCTCATGTCTGTGTGCAACATGAATCTTGGCTCCCATGATTTTGGAGATTCCAGACAGCTCAATTTCCAGCTCCTTTCCTTTGGAAATCCAGCATGAAACATTTTGTTCTTTTGTTGTGGTTCTGAATTAATGTGGCATCCTTAACTTAATTTCGTAATTACTGCCCAATGGAAATTGTTGCTTTGCTTAAACAGTGAATTGTCTTTCTGAAATTCTTGAGTTTACGAAGAATGTAGGAATAATGTTTGGATTTATTTATGTATTAACATATACTAGATAGAATTCACACTTGGTAAACAATCTTAAACTTGTGACTCCTGAATGGAATCAGTGATGTGAGATGTGAGCATACCTATTTTAGATTGACACAGGGTGTTCTCAGAGTCCCTTGTGGGAGCAGAAATGTAAGTGTTGTAAATAGGACTATCACTGTCTAAGAATCTAAGAGGGTCTTTGATCATTAATGGTCAAATGACAGTCAGAGCCTTTACAATCAAGTGTGTCATGTGCCATGGTTTGAATATGCCCTCCAGTCTGTGGAAGATAAACCAAGCCACTGTGGAATTACTCCATTTGTCTAATCCATAGCCAGGTACTGGGAACGGCTTTTACGGGTGAACTGCTCTATTCTTTGTGATATATTTGGAGATAAGAACCATTTATTTAGTTCCCAAGAAAGCTGGTAGAGAGTAGTGTCTTTTAATATGGCATGTCCCTCAGTGATTCCTCTTTAAAAGCCTGTCCACCTCTGTGATCCTCTCTCTTGTCAGCTCATCTATTTAATTTTGGCTGCCCTTTTCTGAATTGAAGCCATCCATGTTCTTGGCATCAGCACATTTCTGTCAAGCCTCTTTTTATCTGTTTTCTTCTGTTTTTATCTAAGGCTGCCCACTTCCCCCCCCCCACCCCCCTTCCCCGGCCTGCATTCACATGGGGTTGCTGGACTATTCTAAACACATCGTGTGGTTGTGCTTCCCGGATCTGAGTCTGTTTCCCAAGGTCTTCCCTCCCCAGACTGCACAATTCAAGGCTCACCTTACAAGGCTCCTACCTGTCCCTTCCTTTTCCAACTTGGCCTTTAACCAAAAGCAAAATTAGGCTGTTGGGCTGGGCACCCCAATGGGGCATAGTGCGTCTCTTGAGAGTCATGACCTCAGGCTCACCCTGCAGACCAGTGTTCTCCCTTGCCGAACAATCCAGGCACTGTTAGATTTTTCTGTTTATCTCAAATCTGCAGCCCCCTAACTACAGTTTTCCTCCTCTTTAACGTGTGAGTCATCCTGGCACCTCAGCTCACTTTCCCTGTCTTTCTGACCCGCTCCTGCACAGTTGCTCACACTCAGGATTTTATGAGTTAGTTACCTTTATCTGGTTTTAGGACTTACAGACGGTGTTAACTTTCTTAAAAACTGAGCTACCTCCACATGTCGGAGTGGTGGCTCCGGGATCTTAACTAACGCTTGTGATGTGAGTGCCGGGGGTGATAAGGAGAAGCCAAGTAGGATCCTGTTCTCCATGGGGGCTTCATTACCACAGCCCAGTGTGTGGCTGTGTGTAACCATATGCAGTGTGCTGCCATCAGGTCCACTGAAGACAAAAACACTACTGTAATATAGTGGTGTTTTTTGGGGGTTTAAAAGCACCAAGTTCATCTGGCACACAACTTTAATCCCAGCACTCAGGAGGCAAAAAAAAAAAAAAATAAAAAAAAAAAAAGTCAGATCTCTGAGTTTCAGGCCAGCTTTGTCTACAAAAGAGTGAGTTCCAGGACAGCCAGGGCTACCCGAAGAGAAACCTTGTCTCAAGAAAACAACCAAAAATTAAAAAAGGAAAATGAAGATTTGTATCAATACTGCTGTTTTAGAACATTTGGTTTAAGGATCGATGTGGTCCTGAGATAGTAGTGAAGGTAATATAGAAATAGTTTATAAATTGTGGACAGTGTCTTATAATATGCTACGAAATGTCTTGTTGACTCTATGTAATGGCAATGCTGGGTAGCCTCTGGCATGAAGCTAGAGTCACAACTGGTCATGGGATCTGTGCCTCAGCCCCACTGTCGTCAGCACCGGCACCGGCACCGGGGCATGGCAAAATGCTCAAGGAGGGAGGGATCTGATAAGCAAAGGATAAGTGAAGAATCCCGCAGACATCCACAGTAGGAAGAGGGTGCTCTGCAGGGAAAACCCTGCCTCCTTGGGGTGACCTCACACGATGGATGAGGAACCACAGCCACCAGTGAGTCAGCGACAGGAAGTGGACTTTTGTCTGAGATGACAAATTATGGCCCTGTACTCTCACTGCGTGGTGAGGCCATACCCACCCCCTCCCCCCATCTCCCGGGGAAAGAATATCAGGTAAAGAGAGGAGTTCAAACTCACCCTTCTTCTCGGTTACTGGGACACCATCCTGTCCCTCAAACCCTCGCCCAGCTCTTGTCGATTCCCATGTCTGGTCTTGACCCTGCTGTTGAGGAAGTTCTGTCACCAGAAAGGCTTACGTGGGACACTGGATGATCTGTTACCTATCTGTGCTCCCCACCCTACAATGTTCTCTGCTAACTGACTACAACTGTATTTATGCACATGCTCCCTTTGGGACCATGTTTAATGTAGTTAACACAGCACCTTTTGAACTCATGCCATGACAATCACACCAAGAAATATCATGATTAGACAGATGGGGTGGTACATGCCTTAAATCCCAGCACTGCCGAAGGCAGAAACAGGTGGATCTCTGTGGGTTCAAGGTCAGCCTAGTCTACAGAGTGAGTTCCAGGACAGCTGGGGATTTCAGACACACACACACACACACACACACACACACACACACACACAAATCATGTTCTGTCTTAGCTGTCTTACTAGTTAATGATTTGCTATCTTTGGAAGCTCTGGGTTCCTAGTTCAGGGACCCTCGAATCATTTTATTTGTGAACAACATTAAGTGCTACAATGAGCAATATGGGACAGCAGTAAACTGTGTTTTCATAAATAAAAAGAGAGTTTGCACAATTTTTTTTTTCAGAGTGAAACCATTTAGGTAAACAGTACTATGGAATAAAGTCTCATTACTTTGGTAGTGAAGGTTTAATTCATTTATGTTATTATGATTAAATGTTCTCCAGGATTTTACAGTAGTTAAAACTGGCCTAATATATTTTAAGACTACGAATATAGACAGTTTGCAAATAATATTGATCTTTTAATTAAAGTTCATGATAAACATAGACTATCCTTTTTAAACACAAGCTTTTTTTAAAAAAAATGTGTTATTAGAGATGAGTGTCACAGTTATCAGTAACAAGGGAAGGTGCCATTCACGCCTCTGTGAAGGCAGGGCCTGTGACCCTCGTATCCACTTCTGCAGCTCCCATGGCACCAGCAGGTAACAAGAATCCAATAAATCGTCAGATGACACCAGCCACATATTACACTGCTGCCTGCCCAGAAAACAAATCTTGAATAATGTCTATTACTTGGGCAATAGCTTTCAGCTTGTGATGTGGGAGTCCTTGGTGTTGTCTGGAGATGCAGAAGGATTCTGCATACAGTATAGTATTCTTAGTTATGGTACAGTCCAGTTTAAGAAAATAAAAATGTATTGGTTGAAGGTAGGAAAGATGAAAAGGAGAAAAGAAAGAAGAAGGAGGAGGGAGAGGAGAAGGAAGAGGGAAGAGGAAGAGGAGGAGGAGGAAGAGTAGCAGCCACTGCTGCCACCATACCAAAGAAAAGGTAACAGCACACAGCACCTCCCCTTAGGTCCCTAGCTCCTCGCCTTGGAGTGAGAGGCTTCACGCTCAGTTCAGGCCAGTGTTAGTGGGAAACCTGCTTATGAACCTTCAAAGATTTAGATCTCAGAACATTAGTCTCTGGGTAGACTGGCTAAATGCTTTCCTTGGTCTTCCTTGACTTTAAAATCTTGGAGAAGAAATTTTATGACAGTTTCACTGTTAACAGGGTCTGAAACCTGTTTTACTTCATTACTTGGCAACCACCACTCTCTCCTTACCATCCAAGTTTTTCCCCAAGGGGTCCTCCTCAGCACCACTGTCTCTGTTCTGATTTGGACTCCCTGCCCAGTTCACTCTGAGATTTCCCCATTAATCTGTTTAATAGGCCTGGGGTGCTTCTGCCTTGACCTCGATGGAATGCTCCCTGTTGAGAGGATCTCCTTCCAACTTTCTGTCTGGAAGAAAGTGCGCTTCATAGTGTATAAGTTTCAAGGCCATTGAGTCACAGATATTTTTAAATCTACTCTTAAAAGCTTCTCATTTATGGACAAGAGGCAGTTCTTTGATGTCTCTTGTCCTCCAAGCAGTATGTTAATATTGTAGAAGTTCTTTAATTCACATCTTTCACAAAACAAACACCTTTAATCATTGGATACCTTGATTGTTCTCTGGTGCAAGAGCTAAAAAGTGATGTTGATCTGTAAGAATGCTCAAGTGTGTTGAAGCATGCAAATGCTGGGTGTTATACTTCTTCCCTTTCTCTTCACGGCAAGTTAAGGCTTCTAGTTCTCTCTCTGCAAAGGTTACTCCAAGACAAACAGTGACATTGTATTTCTGTGACCACAAGAGGTTATAGCTCATTGCCCCTGACTTCTGCAACTTCAGTCTAAATTAGAACTTGTGAGAAATGTTCTAGAGATAATTTTTATGTCATCTTCCCCTCCCCCAGCACACACATGCCTTGAGAAAGAGTCTTTCTATATTTTATCCCAGTGTTCCCTAAACTCCTGGGCTCAAATGAGCCTCTGGCCACAGCATCCTGAGCAGTTGGGACTGTAAGTGCAATCAGTTGCAACAAGGTCGGAGTGTGACTTGAATCTTAAGAAAATGATTATAAATAAAGCCAGGGGTCAGGATAAATTCTAGTCAAACACCAGTGGAGAGAAGTGGGCAGGGTTATGGTCTTAATGAGCATTCTTATTATTGAAGTTTAATTTATAAGGGCATGGATAAGTATTTTTGAAAGAGTGATATTTTGGCTTTATAGTTTATTTATAGAGAGTGTAGGCTGGGAATTAAAGTTGATTTGAAATCAGCCCAAATGAACTTTACTAACATTTTCTCACATACTATATTATTAGTAGTATATTAGTAGAAATTCTATGTATTAAAGATTCAACATGCTCTTTCAAATAATTGAAACATCTGGCAGAAATAAAACTCTTCTTCATGCTTCTTCAGGTTATAGAAAGAATGCAAAACACAGGCACTTCTCTCTCACACTGGAGGCCACCAATACATTCTAGGAGACTTTCATATTTATCTTATGAGAGCATAAATATTTTGTGTATTTATCTTGAAGATATATGAGAAATTTCATAGAACTGTATTTATTTTCATTAATTTTAAATATGTGTAGATGTGTGCACATCTCAGTGCACATATGAGCCATCTCTCTAGACCCTTGATGGCAATGTTTAAATAAGTGATCAGAATCCATACCTAGAATTTCCATGCTGACTTTTGCACCTGGGAATTGTGGCAACACCGACAACCAATGATTTCATAAGTGGTTTGTCTACATCTTATTCATCAGTGGACTGTACCCCAGGATATATAATCCAAATCAAACCTTTTCATGGAAGTTGCTTTTGGCCATGGTGTTCTATCATCACAATAGAAACCAAACAGATATGCCAACTTTGTCTACTGGTCAGCTGAATAACGGCATCTAATAACTCTGAGTATATGTAGTACCCAGATCTTATCTTCGAAGTCCATTTTCTAAAGATCCCAAACACCCAGAAGAAGCATTTAGTTCAAGACCATGAACAGAAAAGTCCAAGACGAGCCTGGAAAGTTATGTTGTTCCAAGAAGCAAGGAAAGAAGCAAGAAGGTATCAGGTGAACATGAGTGTTCAAAGCCATATATGTATTTTCATATTGCTGATAGAGTTGTGATTTGAATTCATTATCCAATACTGATTAGCAAGAACTACAAAAAGAACATGGCAGATTGTTGGAGTAGAGATGGGTGAAAATTGAAGATGCTTGAAAGCAGGTGCCAATTAAATTTTACTGTGACAATGGGGAAGGTAAAATATGTGGAAGGAGATGGACAAGGAGTAGGCGAAGAGAAATCCCAGAGAAAGAAATGGACAATTTGGTATCTTTAGGGACCGTATAAGTTACTTTTCCATTGCTATGATAGCTGCTACAACAGCTATGCCATCATGACTAAGGTAACTTAAGGAAGAAAAGGTTGGTTTTGGCTTATGGTTTCCAGAGGAGTAAGAGTCGTCCCACGGCAGCATGAGCAGGAAACCGAGTAATTTAGGCCTGAAGCAGAGAGAGAACAGAGGAAGTGAGGCAATGCAATGTCAAAGCCTGCCCCTGGTGATAGACTTCCTTCAGCAAGGACACACCTCCTAGACATCTTTAAACAGTGCCACCAGCTGAAGAGCAAGTGTTCAATTGCATGAGCCTGTGGGAGGCATTCTCATGCAAACCGCCACATTCTACTCCCTGGCCCCCAAAGTCCATGGACATGTCATAATGCAAAATGTACTTAGTCCAACCTCAAAAGTCCTGCTAGTCTTTCTCAGTCTAAAGTTTCACTGTCTAAAGTCTCAAGTCGTTTCTGAGGGATCCCTCCCATCTTAGAGCTTTCATGCAGGGACTCCCCTGACACACACTGCCTGGCCTTGAAGGCTTCTGAGGAATGGTCTGTTGACACCATTGCTCTTGCATCCTTCATGTCTCTAAAACTCAGCCCCTTGAATTACATTCATGAGAGCTTATGTATGTGTATTGTATGTATGTGTATATGTATGTATGTGTATATGTATATATATATATGTATATATATATATATATGTATATATGTATATATATATATATATATACATATACACATACAGTTGGTTTCTAGGAGCAGAAAACTCTTGAGGCCCTCTTTCCAAAGGTGGAAGCTTAGCTGGGTGAGGTCTTGTTCTGAAGGCACACTTTGTGTTATTGCATAGCAAGAGGTGTCACCTTAACTGTGCCAATTACAGCAATTACTGCCTCTCTTTCAACACAAGCCCGGGTTGCAACACTAAGCTTCCTCATGTTCTTTTCCTATCCAATGGCATGTTGTGTATTTCTTTCTGTTGCTTGCTCTTTTTCACCGTAGACCTGCATAAGGGAGATTAGTAACTACCATGCCACAGGCTATACGTTATGCTTGAAATTTCATCTTCCAAAGAAGCTAGATCATTTCTTTCTAATTTAGTTTCAGGCAAGTTCTTAAGGACAAGGACAGAAGGCAGCCAAATTCTTTAATAAGGTAGCTCAGGAATGGCCTCTAGCCCAGTTGCTAGTGTTATTCCCCTTGGAAATGCTTGACACCTCCAAGTCCACATCACCCTTAGCACTACCTTTCTTCTAGGCTCCTACAGGGAAAAAATGCTAAGAGTCCATTAGGTGTGGCAGATAGGCATAGTAGCAAGCAGCAGGCATGGAGGCAGGAGAAGGGAGCCGTAAGGCCACTTCTTTGACTGCCATCACAAAGCAGAGAGAGCAAACTGGAAATAGAGCAAGACAGTGAAAGCTCCAAGCCCATTTCCACCGATGTGCTTCCTCCAGCAAGGCCACACTCCTGAATCTTGCTAACTAATGAGGCCATCTGAGAAGCAAGTGATCAAATATATAAGCCTAGGAAGGGCATGTTTCCTTCATACTACCATGGGAACAGGGATATTGATATTTGTTAAGAATTGTGGCAGAAGTAGTAGGAGATGGAAAAAAGGAGCAATGGGTACCAGGCTCTATTAAGAGATGAGTTTCAAGCATCTCTTTGTGGGTTGAAGGGGTGGGGAGAGAATTCCTTAACCTGACCTTGTATGTGACTAACTTGCCTTCATGATATAAATGGTGGAAGATCTGAAGATGGCTAAGCATTTGTATTTCTTGAGCTTTCCTTCCTTCCTTCCTTCCTTCCTTCCTTCCTTCCTTCCTTCCTTCCTTCCTCCCTCCCTCCCTCCCTCCCTCCCTCCCTTCTGCCCTCCCTCCCTCCCTCCCCCCTCTAATAAAATGAATGTACTAAGTCAGAAATCCCTGATATGGTGACAAGAGCAAAGCCAGGTCTTTGACAACCCGTTTTTGACTGATGAGATGGCTCAGTTGGTAAAGGCATTTGCCAGCAAGCCTGATGACCTCAGCTCAATGCCCAGAACCCAGATGGTGAAAGGAGAGAACTTATTCCCACACGCTGTCCTTTCGGCTCACTGTCTGTTCTGTGCCATGCATGCCCTACCCCATACACACACAGATTAAATCAATGTAAACAAACAAACAAAGCAAGATATCTAGTTTAACTGTAACTAGTAAACAAGTCATTTAAGCTCTGTGAGTGTTGGTTGGGTCTAATTGCAGCCATTGCATGGTGTGATGTGCTTTCAGTTCACCTCTGCTTTTGCCCACTCTGTCACTAATGTGTATTTTATACCAGATAGTACCTTTACTGTAGCGGAAGATAAACAAAAGCTACACTCTTAAGATCTTGACTGGGAGTACTTTAACAAGTTTTGTGTAAATAGGACAGTAGATTTAGAGTGAAGAGCCAGGCTTTACTCCTTTACAGTCCTTGGAAGAAGCTGGAGCCAGAAAGGAAGGAGACGATGCCGAGCCTTCCTCTTCATGATGCCCTCATTTGGCAGATGGACAGAACCAGACAGATGGTGACAGGTCATGCTCCCTTTCTTTTCAACTGACCCTGTCTTGCCAAAGGACACTTGGCACTCTAGGAAGTATGCTGGTGCTCTCCAAAGAGATGCTGGAAGGCTTGTTTGACCTATGGAAGTGTGAAGAGGCAAGAATTCTCTCCAGGTACCATAGACACTCGAAAAAAGATGTAGCCCAAAAGAGGTAAAGGAAAGCTGTTATCCAATCAGCCTTTGAACAGACAGAATGGCCAAGTGATTTTAGAAATCCTTCACTTCATTTGCAGCATAAATATGTCTCTCTTATTAAATGTTTTCAGACCATATACTTTTGTTGTTTTTTTTTCATGTTTCATAATAGTCTATTGAATACCTCTGCCATACTATTTAATCAACCTTTAAATGGAAATTCTTGTTTTTTAAAAAACATGTTTATTAGCAAGGTGTGGTGACTCACTCCTATAATCTTAACACTTGGGAGACTAAGACAGGAGTATATTTCAGAGTTTTGGTCCAGCCTGAACTTAAAACGAGAAAAAGAGTATTTATTACGCATTACACTATAAGTAATATCCAGGTTCTTTTGCATGTGTACCTCTAATTATAACATTAGATGAATTCCTGAAAGTAGACACACTGAACTTTCATTATACACCACCCAACAAGCTTCCAGAAAGTTCTACCAAGTATATTTCCTATCTGGTCTCAACTGAGTGTTATTTCACATACTCTAGTCATTACTATGGCAACATTATTTTTTTTAAAAAAAATCCCTTGAGTTTTTATATAATAAACAGTAGTAGTAGCTAATAACTATATAACACAGTTATAATGAGAGACAGACAATCCCAGCACTTTCTGTATATGTAAAGACTGAATTCTAAGAGGACCTCCCCAAGAAAAACCTCCCACAGTACACACCTTATGCAACATGCAGGAGTGTAAATATGCTGCACTCTCTCTCCACTGCTATCTTATGTTGCCAAAGAGACTTGGACATGTAATTAAAGTCTCTGATAGTCGACAGTTAAGATAAAGTGGTCTGACCTTATCACAAGAACAGTTTCTTAGTTTGGGGGCTAGAGAAGACATCGAGGGAGTCTAAGTATGTCAAGGAATAGACGAGAGGATCACTTTGCTTGATTGACTGGAAGGTGGGGCCAACCACGTGACAAAGAAAACAAGAAGCCCAGTGTCCCAGAGGTGTCACTGGCTCATGATAAGCAAGAACATGAGAACTTCAGTCCTAAGGTCACAGGTCATTGCATCTGACATAGATGGTTTTACAAATAGGTTTTTGCTTTAGAACAGTCTGGTTTCTACTTTGGTTTCAGCCTTGTCATGGTCCAAGTGAAGAACTTAGCTGAGTCATGCCAGACTTCAAAAGCACAGCATCACGAGCTAGGACAGGGACACCAGTTTTACAAAACATGGGACACAGAAGCCAGGTGGAAGGAGATTCAGTGACCAAATTTGAGATAATTTGAGTATTGGAATAAACATAGTGGTGTAACAAGCCCCTACACCTTAGTAACCCCCCAGATCTTAGCATTACTGACGCCATGATGGAAGTACCATTCAGCCCATAAAACTCAGCACATAGCACCTTCTGCCAAAACAAAGAAAAGATCTATGCATTTAAAGTTCATAGTTCTGGAAAAGTCTCTAGATGTACTAACCTTGCTTTTTGGCTTATATAATTCTGCTTCTGGCTGACTGTTCTTGCTAAATGAAGTATGTCAGTCCAGTATATGGATTTTGTGCTTAAAAGCATACCCTGAGAAAGGCTTGGGGCTACACTAGGATCCCAAACACCCAGTATAGTTGCCTGCCAGCTAATAAAGACTATCTTTGTGTGTGTGTGTGTGTGTGTGTGTAGACAAAAAAATTGAAAATAAATTTATTTCCTTTTTTTTCACATTTTTTATTGAATATATTCTTCATTTATATTTCAAATGTTATATCCTTTCCCAGTTTCCCCCCTCCCAGAAAACCCCCAACCCATCCTCCCACCCCCTGCCTCCAAGAATATGCCCCTCCACCCAACCCACTCCCACCTAATCCCCCTCAATTTCCCCACGCTGGCGCATCTATTGAGCCTTCATAGGACCAAGGACCTCTCTTCCCACTGATGGCTGACAAGGCATTTCTCTGCCACACTTTTGGCTGGAACCATGTGTACCCCTTGGTTGATGGCTTAGTCCCTGGGAGCCCTGGGGCGTCTGGGTGACCAACATTGTCATTCTTCCCATGGGGTTGCAAATGATAAAGACTTTCTATTGGCTTGAGCCCATGTCCAGGTATCTGCCTCTGCTGGAGACCCTTCCATAGTATCTGATGGTAACCTATTGCAGACAGTGAATCTGCATAACAAATATATAAATTGTCTATCCAGTGGGTAAACCTCATTAATTTCAAGCTTGCCTCTCCACAAAACACTAATTTCAAATGAAAAGAGTAACTTTAAAGTGGGCCTTTTTTTGGGACAGAAACTCTTTTAATTAAATGTCGGAAGTGACACCAGGGACACAAGTAGGAAGCAGAGTGCAATATGAAGAACCCATCACTCTTGTCACAGACCTAACATGCATCTAATCATGAGGAAACACAGAGAGAACTGACATGTAATCTACAAAGTGTCAGGATCCCCCAAGTCAAAGGCAGACAGAACAGCAAAGCTGACAGAAGGAGGTTAAAGGGACATGACAGCTAAACTCAGGGCCTGATTCTGAACTGGGGCTTTTGCTGTGAAGGGCATTTCTAGAACAATCAGCAAGACTTGAGTGACAGCTAGGGATAAGTTGGTCGCAATGTTATCAATGTTAAATCTCGCTGAGGGCTGTCTGGTGGCTGCATGGAAGATTGTTCTGTTTGTAGGATGACTTTCTCAAGAATGTAGGAGTGGTGGATAATGAGGGCTGCAATGTCCATGAAATCAAAGCCTCCCTCATAAGACGGATTTCTACTACTGTGCTTGCAGCTTTTCAAAAAAGTTAGTGACAGTTTCAAAATATAGACCTTAATTTAAAATAAAAAGTTAAGAGGAAACTTCTTTTTCTTCTTTTGAAAAAATGTGATGAATACAGAGCCAAAAATTATTGTATTTACATTGATTAATTTGTGGCATTTTTATATGTAGCTTTGCAGTCATCTACTAGATATGCATACAAACATATATATGTGTATATATATACTATGTATAT
This sequence comes from Tokudaia tokunoshimensis, assembly GCA_036184795.1. NCBI lineage: Eukaryota > Metazoa > Chordata > Mammalia > Rodentia > Muridae > Tokudaia > Tokudaia tokunoshimensis. The sequence goes on along the minus strand of BTHU01000004.1, from coordinate 33,065,518 downwards.
ATGTATATATATGTATATATTTACATATACATAGTAAATGTGCATATGCATGTATGAGTCAGGGTTCTCTAGAGAAACAGAACTTGCATCTCTATATAAATGGGATTTATTAGAACAGCTTACAGGCTGTGGTCCAGCTAGTCCAACAATAGCTGTGTACAAAGGAATGGTTGAAGAATCCAGTAGTTGTTCAGTCCATGAGACAAATGTATCAGCTGGTCTTTAGTATATGCTGGAATCTTCAAGTAGACTCCTGTGCCAATGAAGGAATGGACTTGCTAGCCAGAGTGAGGGTAAGCAGGTAAAGAGCAAGCTTTCTCTCCCATGTCCTTCCAGCAGAAGGTGTGGCTCAGGTCAAAAGTGGATCTTCCCACCTCAAAAGATCTGGATTAAAAGTGGGTCTTCCCACTTCAAATGATTTAACTGAGAAAACAATCCATCATAGGTGTAACTTGACCCCCTAGTTTTAGTTAATTTTAGATGTAGTTAAACTGACAACCAAGAATGGCCATCTACCCTTCTCAACTTGACACACAGTCATATCTCCTTATGTCATGATTAATTTTCAAATGAAAATAATAACCAGGTCATAATTACATCTAATATAATATAATGATCCCATGTACAATCAAAAGCACATTATATATTTAGTGGACTCATAATTATGCCTATCATAATATAACTATCCCTCATGCAATCACAAGTGCATTAAAATTTTAGAATAGGTAGCAATGTCCCTTTGGGGGCATTCTTTTAGTATCTCAAACTTAAATATGATAACCACTTACATTCTCTCAATTGATGTTGCTTTACATGATAAAGAAATCGAGGAAAGATAACCGATTTCTGTACAAAAAATATTCTTAACTTGTGGTTGTTTTTGTTGAGTCACATGCCTATGAATTAAATCAATCATGCATCATGATGTTAGAGCCAACATGAATTATATAGTTGACTGGTGACATGGTGACATACTCATCTCTGTGATCTGAAGTGCCAACAGGGCCTGTTGTTATCAGATAAAGAGGGACAGAAAGGCCTGCTGGGAACACAGAAAAACAGCCAAACAGCCAACACAGGTTTTCTGAATTTTCACCAAGGCAACAATAGGTAACCATATTTGCACAACAAAATCTTTAATAATTTTCTTGCAAAAAATTCTTAAAAGATAGGATTATCACCCATGGTAATAACCTGCTTGTTCTTTTGAGGCATGTATGTATGCATCTAATAATTTATCATACACATACAGACACACACACACACACACATACATACACAGACACATACACACACACATACACAGACACACACAAACACAGACACACACAAACACAGACACACACAAACACAGACACACACACACACACACTGCTAAGTGACAGAAACAATTCAGAAGTAACAGATCCGAGAAACCATAGCAGATACAACATGTATACTGGTGATGGGACGTTTTGATGCATATCCTCTCTGGCGGTTTAAGGAAGAGAGCTTTGTTTGCTCTTTTCCCCCTTGGAGCAGCTAGGCCGGTTTGCTCAGCACAGGCTGGCAGCCCCTGCTCTGAGTCCAGTCGAGCTCGGAAAGGCCTGATGTGCTTCATCTGTGCCTTGCCTCCTCCCAGTGGGTGCTTTCAGGCCGAAGGTCTTCCAGAGCACCTCGTGGATGCCTCAGTGTGAGCAGCAGCTGCTGTTGGCCTTGTATCTGCATCTCACCCTTTCCAAGGCTCTTCTGAGAACAGAGCGAATTGGAAGACATGCTCTGAAGCATGACATAGAAAACACCACTATGTCCTTTAATGGGCTACCAGCAGAAGGTGTGGCCCAGATTAAAGGTAGCTCTTCCCACTTTAAAAGATCTGGATTAAAGGTGTATGTTCGCAGTGTAAAAGATCCAGATTACAGGAGGGTGGCCAGGTAGTGGTGGTACACGTCTTTAATTTCAGCTCTTGGAAAGCAGAGGCAGATGGATCACTGAGCTCAAGGCTAACCTGGGTCTATAGAGAGAGAGTTCTAGGACAGCCATGCTACATGGAGAAACACTGCCTCCGAGGGGAGAAAAGGGTGGTGGTGGAGGGGGGTAGTTTTCCCACTTCAAATGATTTAAGAAAGAAAATATATTTGTATGTGTGTGTGTGTATGTATGTATGTATGTATGTATGTATGTATGTATGTATGGTGTCTGGTATCTGGGTTTGTGTGTGTCTGTGTGTATACATCTCCGTTAGTACCTGTGTTTGTATGTGTCCACCTGTGTGTGCATATGTGGAGACCAGAGGTCAACATGAGATATCTTCCTGTATCTCTCTTCATCCTATGTTTTGAGGGAGCATATCTCTCTGAACTGTATATCACAGCAAACCCCCAGGGACCCATCTATATCTAATTTAATTCCTTCAGCCCCGGGGTTACGGGCATACACTGATTGCCATGCTCAGCTTTCACGCAGACACAGGACCTTCATACTTACACAGTGAGCACTTTATCCATGGGGACATCTCCGCAGCTGAAATATTTTATTCATGTCTTTATTAAATTAGAATATTCTTACTTTGTACCTTGCTTTAGAATTTTAATATTTATGCCTAATCTATCTGTCATCATCTAAGTTTGCTATAATATTAACAGGTTATGGTGACCGTTTGAGTATGAAATATGTTATGCTATTAAGAGTGTACAGATTTTGTTTTCAAAGAAGCTGAGTCTCTTTCAGCAAGTTTGTTAATCCTCTCATGTTATCATGTCACACAAACCTCAGATGGCAGCTTTAAATGAGATCAAGTAGCAGCAGCTAATTTAATACTGTGCTGGGAAGAAGAATGGTGTCTTCCATTTACATACCTTGAATCTTCTCACATTTCCCTTTGGACAAGACCAGGAGTATAATTTGCTAACTCCAAATAGGATTTGGAATGCTAATATTAAGTAATTTTTAGCACCCTCTCTTTCTCACATCCACAGTAACTAAAAATCTAAGTGAATCCATGACTGTGTCTCAACTTGCTCTTCCACTATAGATAATGAATAAAAAACACATACTTATTGCTTATGGTTCTAGGGGGTGGTGAGCCAGCACATTGATGTCTGAAGAGGGTGTGTTCTTCACTTTGAGAGGTATTCCACAATGATGGTAAAGGAAACCACATTCCTTCCATCTCCCCCTGATTCTGATCGCACTGAAGAGAGAAGGAGTCTTTGCAACTTCATAACTTCCTGTGAAGTCCCTCCTACTAATATAATCCCCTTTGAACTGGTGTCAGCATTCAGACCATAACATCGAGGGAACATTAGGAGGATCCTGGCATGTGTCTTCTGATGACACCATGTGTACATTTCTACTGAGTGTATAGGAGTGGACAAGCGGGGCAAAGTCAGCTGAACAGTTTTCCTGAAGAAGATGCACAATTTATCTCCCTCTTAACTGTGTAAGTGTTGTGGTATTTCTACTCTCTCTGTCATTGAATTCACTGTGTAGCTGAGAAAGACCTTAAACTTCTGATTCTCTTGCCTCCCCAGTGCTGGAATAATTCATACCATACCTGATTTCATGTTTTGTCAGGGAGTGAATTCGGGGCTTTCTGCATGCTGGACAAGCACTCTACCAACTGAGATACATCCCTGGCCTTAGGCAAGCACGGGTTGCCCCCGACCCCCTACACCTCACTCTCTCTGTGTACGTATTCTGGCCTGGGATTCCTAGTTTCCCTGTCTCAAGTTTTGAGGCATATGCCACCATGCTGATCTTTGTTATTTTGACTGGACATATTGCAGCTCATCATTTTAATTCATCGATCATTGATTGCTACCAATAAATGGTAGTTGTATTACTATTTCATATTATTTAATATTGTAGATTTTTTGTTTTTATTTTTTATGGTTTTAAGGGCAGAGTCTCACTGTAATGTCATTCCAGTCTTCAACCTCACAGGGACCCTCCTGCATCTGCCTCTCGAGTACAGGGATAAATGGTGTGTGCCACCATTCCTGTGCCACACATGCATGCATGTGTGTGTGTGTGTGTGTGTGTGTGTGTGTGTTTTGGCTGCATGTATGTCTTTGCCTAACACAAGTATCCTGTACTCTAGGAGGCCAGAAAAGTGTGATAGACTGCCTGACTAGAGCTGTAGATCATTGTGAGCTGACTCGTGTGTGCTGGGAAGGGAACTCTGCAAGAGCCACAACTGCCCTTACCCACTGAGCCATCTCTCCAGCCTCTGGTGGCACATTTAAATTCAAGCAGAAAACCCCACATACCAAACTCCTCACTGTCCTTGAGTTACACAAAGGCTGGTCCCCTCTCTCCCCATTCCTACTCCACAGGCAAAATCTAGAAGGTAGAAACTCATTTCTTCCTCTCTTTCCCCTAGTTTTAATAACACTTAGATTTTTCAGAAAACAAATTTGAAATCATTGTTTGGATGATGGTGATGTGACAGAGGTTGTGAAGTTAGAGATAACTGATGCTTTGCCACTTCCATCAGGGCTTGGTTGAAACTACCTTGGGGAGGGGTGGAACCAGGCCTCCCTTAGCTACTTAATGTCTCTCAGCACAGGGCTACTTGGCCACACATTGCTCATTTGTAGTGATCAGACCGGAGTACAAGGTATGTGTCTCCCTGAAGACAACTAGACAAGTAGACTACTAACTAAGACCGTAAGACAGATGGAAACCTCAAGTTACCAGACTCTGTCTCCTCCAACTGTAGATTTGCCTTCAGAGAGGGAGGAGACTGTTTTTCTTAATGACCCAAAATGCCTGGCAAAAGGAAACAGGAAGGAAGTGATTTTCTGTTTGTTTCTTCTTTGCTTTCCTGCCGCCCTTTCTCTCTCCAAACATCATCTAAACATCTTTAATTGGGATCAGTTTTTCTTTACTTATTAGCATAGAAATCTTTTCAAATCTCAACTGGCAGGAACACAACGTGAATAAATATTTCGTACCTATTATATCCGTTGCATTCGTTCATGATGTATCAGCACCTTCCGGATTGCGGCACTACCACTGAGTAGTTTTATAGTCTTTGTTGCTAAAGCGGAATAGATTGCTACTTTTTGTTAAAGTTGAAAAAAAATACTTTTATATAATATTTTATAAGAAAATTGCTTCCTGTATAATTGATCCTTTGTGGAAAAACTATTCATTCTAGAAGATTACAAACCCATAGACACTTTCTTTTGCCTATGTCTTTCTGCATTGCCTTTTAGTAGTTTAATTAAGTTGTGGAATATTTTCTTTTTGTCTTTCTTCTTCCAGAAACACCCACACACCTTTTCACGTACTTCCCTCCAGCTAGGTTTAAACTGAACATTCTACTCGATTGAGGTTTTCAAAAGGAGGATTTTGCCAGATGGAAATCTCTTGTGCTATTGAAGAGCAATGTCAGTGATATTTTCCAATACATCTGTATTGTAGTGTAATTCTCTACAAGTTTTAATGCTGCTTTATATGGAAGGGCCCCGAAGGCTCTCTGCTATAGAGGGTGCTTTATATTGTCCCAGTATTTCAGCAGTTGAGAATTTTGTGGGGTTGGAAATTACAGAACTCGACAGCAGAAACTTGGGGATTTATTTTTCTCATAATACTGTGTCCAGAGGGAGCAGTGCAGTGTAAGGACAGTGGAATCTTGATGTTACTGGCCCAGCATCTGCTCAGCTCTGCGGTTCCTTGTGTGTATCGTTCGTGTAAATGGTCCCTCTATGGTTGTCTCTCTGTACCTGCATTTCAGGTAGGAGGAATAGAAGGGCAGGGAAGGAGGTGTGTGTGTGTGTGTGTGTGTGTGTGTGTGTGTATACTCTTGTATACTTACAAGAGAAAGCAAATCTAGCCTCTGATTCTTTACATCTCATTGGCTGGACCTCTACTACATGGTCACATAGCGCCTCAAAAGGACAATATTCTAGCCTTGAACAAAACTGGAATCTGTTAGGAGGATCAAAGTGGAGAGCGGGTAGTAGCACGCTGCCGTCTCTGCCAGTTTCAAATTTCAGATGGTAACGTTTCTCAGCAGTAATAGGGAAAAACACATCAAAATTCCATTTAATTATTGAACTTCATAACCTTGCATTGGCCTTGGTCTGCACAGTTTCCTTTTAATGAACAAGCCTGTAATCAAAAGAAAAAGCCATGCATTTGTGACAACTAATCACACAAGAAAGGACAGGGTTTTTTTTAAAAATCATTTGGTTAAAGAACCAATCTCTCTTTCAAATCATACCAAATCTGTATAAAATTGTGTGACCGTGTAAAATTAAAAGTAAAGTTAACTAGAAGTCCCAGGCAGGCTATCACACTGTTATTGGAACGGAGTAGGGTCATGATGCTCCAGGAAGGGGCTGGCTGGCTGGTTCCAGGATGGATGGTTCAGTGGTTATGGACACTGGCTATTCTTTCAGAGAAACAAGGTCCAATTCCCAGCACCCACATGTGGCTTATAACCATCTATAATTCCTGTTTCAGGTAATCTGATGTCCTCTCCAGACCTCCTCAGGCACCAGGCATGTATGTAGTACACAGACATACATAGGCAAAACACCCATACACATTCTATACGTGTACATGCATGTATATACATATACACGTACATGTACACATATACACATATACAGATATATACATATACACGTACATGTACACATATACACATATACAGATATATACACATATACATATATACATATATACATATACACATATGTGTGTGTGAGTGTGTTTGTGTGTGATTGTCTAGGAAGTGATCTGGAAGGTTCAGAAATGACTGACAGATGACCAGGTTTTTAGGCTTTAACAAGTAAAAACTTAAAGGAATGATTAGGAGTTGACGGGGCTGTTTTTAAATGAAACAATGAAGAAAGGGGTCTCTACAGGAGCATACATGCAATCGTTGCCCCTTAATCCAGTCTATGGTAGATGTTAAATGAACATTGGAGTCAGTTCACAAATAAGTTCACAAAATACACAAGATGCCTCCATAGGACAGAGGTAGGGGAGAATCATTTGTCTAAACTAGAAGAGGTCAAGACATACAGGCCAGAGAAATAGCTTAGGGAAGGGTGTTCCAAAGGTCAGCGATAGTATGTGTGTGCACAGAGGTTGGGAGCTAATTCTTCTTCACAAAAGAATTATCAGATTCCTGTTGCAGATAAAAATATTTCCAGAGAGCTAGTGAGAGACTATGACCACACCACTCTGCTGGGCAGGTCTCCACAAAGGGTCTCAGTGGGCAACGTCAGGTTATCAGGAAGGCTTTGGCAACTCTAGGCAAGAATCCATTCCCTTAGCCTTTGCAGCCTCTAGGTTACCTGCACTCTTTGGCTTCACCCCTCCACCTCTGTGTGTGGCATCATTCTTCTTTCCAACCTGTGCTTCTGCCATCAGGTCTCCTTTTCTGACCGTGATGCACTGCCTTCTCTCTTACAAAGGCACAGTGATTTCACTGGGTACCCGGGTAAACCAGTATCCGAACTGATCTGGGCTACCTTCATCTCCCTTTGCCATGCCGTATGACACAGCATAGGTTCTGAGGACTAGGTCCTATGTGGGCATCACCTGGGGCACCATTATTTTTTCATACTATTGTGTATTTGAGGATCATCGATGGTTTGGAGTAATGAATAGCCAAGGGACTAGATGCTTGTCACCTATGCTGAATTCACTCTGTCCTGGGAAGTAACAAGAAGCCACTTCGTAGGTGATGGATTTCTGGTCTGTTTGGATTTTTGAGGCAGTACTCATTGACACAGGTGTGATGGAAGCTGCTGCCAAGAGAATGGATGAAGGAACATTGTAGAAAGCTATCTAGAAGACCAGAGCAGTAAGTCATATGATACCCCATATGCCAGGAATCAGAGAATACTGAAAGGAACTAAGAAGGAACAGGTGGAATCCAGATCCTGGTGCTCTGGAAAGTCACTTTCCAGATGACATTGTCATCTAGATGGTTAACAAATTGCCAAGTGTGAGGGTGTCCAAGTGGCAGGCAAGGAGGGAGGGGAAATGGGGAGTCTCCATAACCATCAGGGGAAAAATTAAAATTTTCTTCTTCTTCTTCTTTTTTTTTTTTTGAAGTGCCCTCACTATACAGTCCAGGCTGGCTTTGAATGTATCATCCTCCTGCTTCAGCCTTGTGATGCCAGAATTAAACTCAACACCATTGTAACATGAAATTTTAATTTTTAGTAATAGTTACTTTCCTCAAGCTGATTTGACAAAACTGAGAACACTAAACCTAGCCCTAACCCTAACTCTGACCTTAACCCATCATGGTTTCTTGTCAGAATGTCTAACCCTGTCGGCACAAGCTGTATAAAGCCACCTGTTTTTCTCTCCCGCCTTACAAAGCAGAGCATATCGCCTTAAGTGATCTGTGTGTTCCTTTTTTCTTGGGCTATTAGGTTATTGCAACAGCGTTGGGAGTTATAAAGAGAGGACGGGCCTGAGGCCAATTTTGCTTGGTGTCACCCTTTTCTGTGGAATTCTAGAGATTCACAGAGACTGGCCTCTTTCCCCTCTTGCCTCTTTTCCTCTCTACCCAAATCTCTTCTCCAACCTGGAAACGCACTGGGATAAGTAGGTTTGCATTTGAATCAATTTTTTAAAGGGCAAGGTTGATTTAGTCTCTCTGAACTATTGCAGACATAAAAACCTAGACGTTTTTAAAAGTTTGACTGTATGTGGAATTTGCTTCATATGCCCATGTTTATGAATTATGAGAGGGGCAGAGATTTTATAGATCTCTTGTCTGATTATTGATTTTGTTTTACAGTAAAAGGGCAGATTGAATTTTTTTCTAGAAAAATTTCTTGAGCGAACAAGATGTCTCAGTGGACAAAGATACTCACTCACTTGCAAGCCTGATGGCATGAGTCCATTCTCTGGTACCCACATGGTGGAAGAACAACGTGACTCTTATATATTGTTCTCTGACCTCTGCACATACAAGCTCACAGCATGTACAACTCACACCCACCTCTCCCACATATAAAATAACTAAATCAATGCTTTAAAATGGAAGTGTTTTTCTCAGATGCTTGTTTTCAGTATATTAATGAATATATTCATTTTATGGCCATATAGATTTATGCACAGGGGCAAAGTAATAGACTGACAAGAAAAAAAATGGCCAAGTTATAACATTAAATAAAATCCAATGTATACAAGTGCCCATATCATTATCGCATTTGTATACAGATTACACTAGTACTTGTGTGTGCATAGAATTTCTAAGGCAAAATGTAGTTGTGTATCAGGGCTGAATAGAGCTGAATAATTATTTTTTTAAAGATTTATTTATTTTATGTATGTGAGTACACTGTCACTGTTCTCAGACGTGCCAGTAGAGGGCATCAGATCCCATTATAGATGTTGCAAGCCACCATGTGGTTGCTGGGAATTGAACTCGGGCCCTCTGGAAGAGCCGTCAAGCCGGGCAATTTTTAAGAAGTAATTTTCTATGTAATTTGACATTATTTTAGGCGGTACCTTAATAATTGAAAGAATAAATTAAGCTGTTTACTTGTGATTTACAGAATATTAAAACTGACCTTGAGAATTTTCTACTTGTAAGATTAGCAAACTTTATTTTAATATGTCCTGTCTTTTAGTAGAAAAGATTAAGAAATAGCTGAATTATGTTTCAGTATAGTTAGTTATTCTCTCACATATTTTAGTTTTATGTCTTAAAAGATTCTTGGTATCATAAAATGTGGTTTCTTTTATAATAGAATCTGTGATAGAATTTTCCTTATAAATGGTGAAGTAACCTCTAGAAGCTTAGTTCTTGTACGTGTGCGTGCATGTGTGTATGTTTGTGTGTGTGTATGTTCATGTGGTGTATGTGTATGCATGTGGGGTGTGTGTGTGTGTGTGCTTCCTTTTGTGATAAAAGTTTAGAAATTATGTTTCAGCAAACATGAAGTCAAAATGAACTACAACCCTACATTTCAGAGATTGGCACTCTTAGGCTCGTGGCTGACCGAATCGTTTCTGCTCAAATTTCCTGTTGTTTCCTACCGTGCATTTTGCAGCTTTTTAGAGAACAGATCTCATAAGTTGCTTAAGCCATTTATTCTTAGATACCTTGTTTTGCTTTGCCTTTTCTTTAGAGTTAGATCTTTCCCGGCATGCTTGGTTCTATCATGGAGTATTTGTTATGCAGCTGAGCAGTCTGACCATTATTAGTTCTAGTCAGTTCCCATTTGGCTCCATTAATTTTTCCAGGGCAAAAACTTTATGCAAACTAGAATGCCTAGTGTTTTATAATGGAATGAATAAGCACCGTTCTGCTTAGAATTTAAAAAGGAATTTTGGTCATTGGGGAAAAAGAGCTGCCCCAGCTCGTCTCTGGCCACAGTATTTGAACTAACGTTCAAAGTGTTTTGAGAGCTGTCATATGGAACAGATGATAATTTGATACCATATGAAAGCTATCAAATGCTGTTAACAATCTTAGGCTCTTTTGGTAAAATCCTTGTTATCTTAGGAAACTTATCCTCACGGGTGACTGATTAGTCCATATATCCATACAGTTAATATTGAGTTCAGCAATAATGAGTTAGTTATAGAGCTTCCAGTTTCTAAATCTAAATATAACTTTGTCTTCCTCGGTATATTAAAAGACACCCCCCCCCAGAAAACAGGTGGAAATAACTTTTAATACCACTGGAAAACTCCGATTCCCTTTTATAAATTATAATCCTGCTATTTATTTTTCTCATCTTTAGAGAAGTCCCCACTTTTCATCTGCCTTGTAGAGACTTAGTTAAGCCTATGTGTCTTTGTTAATTTGTCTCTTTTTTAAATTAACCATTTTATTTGTCTACATTTCAAATGTTTTCCCCCTTCCTGGTCTCCCTTTCACTACCCCCCTCCCCCCTTCTCCTCTCCTTCGCCTCTAAGAGAGTGCTCCCCACCTCACCCACCCACCCACTCCCACCTCTCTACCAGATCTGTAATAATGGAACTTTACATTAAAATGCTTCTGAAATCTCTTGCCACTGAAAAACTATTATTACATTGTGTATAAAAATATTCATCCTATACTCTAAAAGAATTTTTCCTAAATGCATTAGTTTTAAGTGTTTTCAGTAATTAAATCTATCAAGAAGGCTTAACATTTTGACAGCATTCAAACACATTCTAAACTGTCACATAATGTACGTACAGAGTACTTTCTAAAACCAAGTACTCCTAATGATTTAGCATGGGAGACCCTGTTTAAGCAGCAGATACTCACCCCTAAAACATTTAAACGGGTTGGACTTCTCACTTGCAAGTGAATAGTAAATGACTTGGGCGGCACACATTTGTTCATGAATCTGGAAGAGTTGCTCTTAGCATAGCTCAACAATAGTTTATCTGAAAGGCATGGGAACTATGTATTTTGCTCTTCTGAGATTTTAAGAACTGTGTTAAACCCTGGTGGAGCTAGTCCCTTAAAATGACATATGCTGCAAGCTTTGCACACTGTGTGGCTGTTCACAGCGAACAGGGAAAACTCGTTTTGGTGGCTTGCCACCAAACAATCTCATCTCAGCTTGGGCTTGTTTGCCCTGCCGACAATGAGTTTAGCCTTATTTTCAGAACGTTTTATTATGTGAAGTAGATCTGCTAGACACTGGTTGCTAGATCTATGTGGTCCTCCTGAGTCTTAGGCATCCCAAATGGTAGAAGGAGAAGCTGGACCAAGACAATTGTTTATAAATTTTCCAAGTTCTAAATCTGAATGTCTATTTAGTTCTTTGACATGAGAAATAATACAAATGAATCCATTTTTATGATGCCCAAATGTAATGATTCCTTAGAAATGTACAATAGTATTGAAAGGCAAATAGCAATTATGTCAAAAGATTTAAGTAAGTATGAATTTTATATATAGCTTGGTAAACCAAACTAGATTTCAAGTTCGTGAAGACAAATTGGGCTTTTGGTCACATTGCTGATTCCTAGACGTGACTTTAGGGTGAGATTTTAATACTTGTACTTGAAATTTGGGGCTGGTTAGATGACTCAACAGGTTAAGTGCTGCCAAACCTGGCGACCCAAGGTTGATCCATGGAACTTAAGTGGTAGAAGAGAAGCAAGTCTTAGGCTATCCTCTCACCTCTGCACGTGTACTACGGCACATACATGCTCACTAATGCTTGTGTGCACACACACGTAAGTAAATAAATATATGAATGTAAAAATGAATAAGATTTAAACCACATATAGGTGTGGTAAGGAGTGCTGTGGGGCTTGTATGGCTCTTCTCAGCAAGCCAGGAGACGAGATTATACAAAATATGGCCCTCATAAACCAAGGTAGCAGAAAAGGGAATGGGAAGACTCATTTTTCTTAATTTCCTGAAGCTTTGAATCTCAATTAGAAGAAAAATGATTCCAAATCTAAAGGGGGGAAGCTGTCCATTGAGAAAAAAATTAATCTTATGAACCAGAGGGTCAGTGAGATCTCCCAGCTAGAGAAAGACATAAACAGAAAGGTAAGTTGGGGAGAACAGTGAAAGCAATAGACAAGGTACAGGAAGCCTGAGCTAAGAAACTCTCATAGGTTTGTTGAGATGTCCATATGTCTGCTACCTATAGTATAAAATAGAAAGCAGCCTTTCTCTGTCTCTTCCCCCACCCCATTTCCTCTGGTCTTGCCCCTTGTCACTTCTTTCATTTACCTTACCCAATGGTAAAGGCATCTATGTTTGTCATTTCTGTCTGTAAGCAATGCTATTAAAAGCACATTAAAAGAAGTCAAAAGTAATGGTTGGGAAAGAAGAGCTTCTGTGTACTTAGAAATTGATACCAACATTCTTCTGAGCGGCTAGAAGATATCCAGAGAAATTTTATTCATGTCTTCAAATAGAATTTGTTGAACACTTAAGTCTATTTTGTAGAAGTGCTAGAGACACATGTCCTGGTTAAGTTTCTATTGCTGTGATCAAGAGCGTGACCAAAAGCAACTCAGGGAGGAAGTGGTTGACTTAGCTTGGAGAACTGTAGTGTATCAGTGAAGGAAATCAGGGCAAGAACTCACGGCAGGAACCTGGAGGCAAGAACTAATGTCATGGAGGAACACTGTTTACTGGCTCAATCCCCATGGCTTGCTCATCTTGCTTTCTTATACCACCCAGGGCCACCTGCCTAGGGGAAGACACCACCCACAATGATCTGGGCCCTCCCACACCAATCGCTAATCACAATCTCTCAGTTAATATTCCTCTTCCCAAATGACTCCAGCTTGTGTCAAATTGACAAGAAATTAACAAGGATGCTATGAATTCATTACTTTTCTTGTTGTCATGGTAAAATGTGTCACAAAAGCCACTAAAGAGTTTGGCTTTGGCTCCCAGTGTGAGGGGTATACCCCATCATGGAAGGGAGGCGTGGTAGTGGGGGCATGAGGTAAGTGTCTGGTCACCTTGTGTCTGCAGACAAAGTTGAATGCTAGAGTTCACACTCTGTCCTTTCCTTTTTCTTCACTGTGGGACTCTGGCCCATGCAATGATACCACCCACATCTTTCCTTGCCAGTAACTCCTTTGACAACTTTCTCACAGATACATCCAAAGGTGTCTCTCCTAGATTACAAACCCCACCAAATAGCCAACAAAGAGTAACCATTACAGGCTATGAGTGGAAATATGGTGCAGTACATATCTAGCAAAGGAGATAAACATCAAACTGGTCATTATGCAAATGTGAGGACAAATAGACATCACAGAAGAGACAGGAACAGGATGAGAGAAGCCAGAGGCCCTCTCTGATTCAGATGGAAAGGTGTGACTGTGTCATTCAAGTGGGAGGTGGCTGTACTCTTACAATGAGAGTAGAAATGGGCAGAAAGGATATGAATTTTGGGAGAAGCTTATTGGTAAGAGGTCGTGTAAGAGAGCAGCTGTAGTCAGGGGTGCCAGTGTCATTAAAGCCTTAAAACAGAATGTTTGGGACCAAAGACTCACAAGCTAATTATACACTGGCATTTATAGCCTTATTTCCAAAGCTGGTGTGCAATCTATCTACACATATTTTTACAGGGTTTTCAAAAAGTCACGGGACCTTTGCTATTTTCTCCTCCCTTTAAGATTTAGGTTACTGTAAATACCAGTGGGCGTGAGTCATTTGTTCCACTGTATGTGAAATAAAAATTTATGAAACGAGGATGCTATAACTCAACCCCATTTAATTAACCTGTCTGCAGTGCAGTTGAGTTTTCCTAGAGAGACGCCTGCTCACTTCAGTGCTGCTGCAGATGGTTCTCTCGGGGAGCAGGTTCTGAGGCAGAGCTGGGGGGATGCAAGGTGTTTATCAGGGACCCACACCTATGACAGGAAGGACGAGGAGCCAGGATGGAACAAGTAAAAACCAACTCGGTGGGAAGCTATGAAGTACATTTTCCACATGAGCACATCTCGGTTGGGACAAGCTTGCTTTATAACCCGTGTTGCTTAGTCAGTGGACAGGGGTTGTCAGACCCCAGAAGGGTGTGCCTTTAGATGAGGCTGCACTCTGCAGCTGAGTCCAACAGTGAGAAAGGGGACAGCAGAGGTGAGACTGAGTCCCCATAGCAGAAAGTTACTACTGGAAAGGGTTGTACACCTCCACGTTCACCACACTGTATCACTTAGAGTAAGAGTGAGGAATTAATTCTTCAACTGATGTGTCTCTTTTCTCCCTGAAATTTAAGACCTATGCCCATTCCTAGTCACCAAGTTTCTGTCAGTTGGGGTGATTGCATATAGGAGAATTAGGAGGGAAAGAGGAGGAGTGGCGAAGAACAAGACAGGCAGAGAAGAGGGACCAGGAGAGGGACTAGTCAGTAAAGTGCTTGCCACACAAGTACAAGGACCCGGTTAGATCCCTAGCTCTGAATAAAAGCTTGGTATGGCGGTGTGTGCTTGACCTCAGCACTCAGAAGGCAGAGATAATCTGCTCAGTGGGTTCCAAGATCCCATGAGAGACTCAAAAAGACTACCAGCAGTTTCAAAAAGAACCATGGAGGTTGACTCGTGAGAAAGAATACCAGAGGTTAACCTCTCAGGCTTGCCTTGAACATACATACACATGAACCCCACATGTGTACCTTTACTAGTGTATTAGTTTGGGTTTTACTGCTGTGAACAGACACCAATGACCAATGCAAGTTTTACAAAAGGCATTTACTTGGGGATGGCTTACAGGTTCAGAGGTTTAGTCCATTGTCATCAAGGCAGAAGCATGGCAGCATCCAGGCAGGCATGGTATAGGAGGAGCTGAGGGTTCTATGACTTTATATAAAGGAAACCAGGAACAGACTGGGCATCCTCAGGCATCAAGGAGGAAGATCTCTAAGCCCAATCCCCCAGTGACACACTTCCTTCAACAAGGTCACACCTTCTAATGGTGGCACTCCCTGGGACAAACATATACAAACCACCACATTCCACTCCCTGGCCCCCATAGGCTTGTTCAAACATGAGTCTATGGGGGCCATACCTAAACATAGCATAATGCAAAATACATTTAGTCCAACTTCAATAGTCCCCACAGTCTATAGCAGTCTCAACAGTGTTAAAAGTCCAACGTTCAAAGTCTCTTCTGAGATTCATCCAATCACTTAACTGTAATCCCCAAAGCAAGACAGGAAACCAGCTGGGCAGTCTCCAAACTCTGCATCTCCATGTGTGATGGCAAAGCAGTCTTCAGATCTTCAACTCCCTTTTCATCTTGTTGACTGCAACAAGGTTCTTTCTCCTGGGCTGGTTCTATTCCCTGTTAGCAGCTTTCCTGGCAGGCATCCTGTGTCTCTGGCATTTTTAATATCTTGGGGTCCCCAAGTCAACTTCAGCTTCACAGCTTCTTGTTCCAGTGTCTGAGATCCACACATGATCTTCTGTGCATCTCCAAAGGGCTGGAGTCACTTCTCCAGCTCTGCCCTCTGTAGCACTCTAAGTTCAAGTTGATCCATTCTGCTGCCACTGCTGTTCTTGGTGGTCATCCCATGGTACTGGCATCTCCAATATGCTAGGGTCTTCTACTGAAATTATGCTTCACCAAAGCCTCTCATAGGCTGTCTTCATGGTATCAAACCTCAACTCCTTTGCATGACCCCTTCAGTCCTTGGCTGTCTACTACAACTGAGGCTGCACTTTCACCAATGGCCTTCCATGGCCTCTCACAGTGCCAAACCTCAGCTGTTCTTCATGATGCCTTCATGCCTTCAAAACCAGTACCACCTGGATTATTCTTACACATTACCAAGTACAGCTGCAGCATGAGCTACAACCTTGGCTATCTCTGGAACACAGCTTCTTTGTGCTCTCAGGAAACACTTCTCAGAAAATATCACCTAAGTGATGCTGGTCTTTTCTTAATCACAACTAATTTCTTAGATCCAGCTAAACAGCATCAATTGTCCCAATAGTCTCCTTCTCCTCTTGAGTATAAAGCCAGAGACACATGGCCTAATCTGCTGAATTCTGCTGTTTGCAGGAGCTGGAACATTGACCCCCTTGTTCTATTACATTATCACTAGCTTCCTTTATTCCAACTCCTTCACTGCCTAAGCTTGGCTGTCCTGGATCTTGCTCTATAGACTGACTTTGAATTTGGAGATCTGCATGCCTGTCTCCTAAGCACTGGGATTAAAGGAGTGGTCCACTAAGTGTGGATTTAAATTTTCTTCACCTAGAATTTGCTCTATTCTAGGCTGGCCGTGAACTCAGAGATCTGCTTATCTTTGTCTCCTAGGATTAAAGGCTTGCACTACCATGCCTGAACCTAAATTTAGTTGGGAGGAATCTTGCCTCAAAGTCACTACTTCCTTAATTCAGTTTAATATCCTTGAATTCAGCTCCATTTCACTTCCTGGTGTTCCTTTAATAATCAAACTATATATTTTGTATGTTTCCTTTCTCAGCTTGCTATGTTTGTTCAAAATGCTCTTCATCAGACTTAACCATAGAAAAAAGTCTCTGTTGGGCTTTCCTGAGACTTCCTTTGTCAATGCAATTAATATACATCTCTTTTCCTTACCCTTAGGCAGTCTCTTCAGAAAATGGCAAAAAGCAGCCATGTTCTTCATCAAAACATCACAAACACAGTTTCTCAACCACATATGAAAGTTCTTCTCCACTGAAACCTTTTGGGCCATTAGGCCTACACAGTTCAAATGACCCTCAATACCACTGTCTTCCATATTCCTACTAGGCTGGCCCATTAAGCCCCACTTAAAGCATTCCATGACTTTCCAAATCCAAAGTTCCAAAACCCACATTCTTCCAAACAAAAGCATGGTCAGGCCTATCACAGCAATACCCCACTCCTGGTACCAACTTCTGTATTAGTTTGGGTTTTACTGCTGTGAACAAACACCAATGACCAATGCGAGTTTTATAAAAGACATTTACTTGGGGATGGCTTACAGGTTCAGAGGTTTAGTCCATTGTCATCAAGGCAGGAGCATGGCAGCATCCAGGCAGGCATGGTGCAGGAGGAGCTGAGGGTTCTATGACTTTATACAAAGGAAACCAGGAACAGACTGGGCATCCTCAGGCATCAAGGAGGAAGATCTCTAAGCCCAATCCCCCAGTGACACACTTCCTTCAACAAGGCCACACCTTCTAATGGTGGCACTCCCTGGGACGAACATATACAAACCACCACAACTAGTGTACACACACACACACACACACACACACACACACACACACACCACACAAATGGCATAGAAAATACCCTGGAATATAGTTATAATATCCACTCCTGGTTATCACTTTTGAAAATAATTATGTGAACACAGCTTTAAAAACATCAGACAATCAGTCTGTAAAATTTAAACTGTTCCTTGCTTCTTGGTAGATATGGAAAGCATGAATAGAAGAGTTTGGCCATTCATGATGATTCAGAGAAATGACAGCTCAGGTATTTTTTTTCCCCTACTTCCATCTGTCCCTTTTGATTTATAGCATGTTATGCTGTTTTGAAATGATACAAACTTAGAACGCTGATTTCTACAATCTATTAAGAAAACTGGCTTTGCTTACTAGTTTGCTATTAAGAAAACTGCATTTTCAGAGTCGCTGGCCAGTTCTCTTGCACAGGATCTGTTTCAGCCACAAGCTGTGGATAGGACAGTGCCTGCTTCTGATGGTTTTTTTTATTTATTTTTTTTTCTGAAGACATTTGGATTCTCTTGTAGCAGATATTAGCTATTCATATCAATGCAAATGTGTGTTTTTGTTAGAATTGTTCAAGTTATTGTGATTTAAGTCATAGCTTTGGTGGACTTCTTCCTGCAATTCATCAATAAGGTTAATCTACTAAATTAGGAGATTAGATGTCTAGGTGTGGACAGTACACAAATATTTTACACGGTTAGAGTCTTATTTGAATGATTACATATTTAGTGTTAATTTAAAAAACTTTTTGCAAATTTAGCTTTTAAGTTAGATATTTATTGATGGCTACAGTATCTCATGTAGTTTGATTAATAGATCAATATATTATGCTTAAATATTTCCTGTTGATGCCTAACATTTTTTTAAGTGTGTGAAATGCAAGTAAACTGAATACCATTGTAATTTCTGGCATTGACAATGTTCTAGCTCATGCAGAATTGTTCTTTCTCTTGCCCTTTGGAAGCAATATTTTACAAGGACTGCAGCAGTCATGATCTAAGAGGGTCTAGACACCAGGTATGAAGTGTATCACGAATGTTGTGACTATCTTTTATTTGCTTTTAAAAATAAAAATGTGATCTAACCTCATTTTTCCCCCTTAACTAAATTATGATTTTGAATGATGTGACACTATTTCCCTGTCATTTTTTTTTGTCTTTATGAAAAACAGATATCCTGGCAGTCCATATGAAAGATGGGATGAGGAGCTCCTGGTATAAGCCGGCAGACTACCAGCAGTTACATGCCCTAACCAAAGCCACAAAGTCTGCGTCTGCTTCCGCAGAGCAGAAGGTTAGAGGTCTTTGGTTTTTGTTTGTTTGTTTGTTTTTAAGTTTGGTAAACATAAAGCTGCTAGGAGATATGATTGAAATTACATTGAAATTACAAAACAAGTGGTTGTCCAGATGGTTTTCAGAATCTCCAGCTGTTGACAGTAGAGAGCATCAGCTGACACTCATTGGCTGTCCTGACCATGACGTGTTATAATTTACATGCACTACAACATTTAGTACCATCATTGTTACGTCTATATTCAACTTCATCTTTGGAAAAATGGTTATTTTATTAGCTTTTGACAATTTCTAACCCAATAGGAAGAGTATAATATTCTGGCAAGTGCCACTGTTTATTTCCTGATTGAGTGCTCTTTTCCCAACACCATATAAATACGCCCTTGGGTATTTTCTATTCTAGAACTTTATTTTTTTCCCCCTCCAATAGGTGTCCAATGTCATGCAAAGGGTAACCTTGACTAAATTGGAAGGAGCCATATGCAAATGACTGTGTGTAATATTTTAGAGCTATGTATCCTTAAAGATTACTCAAAAGGCATAGTTTTCTCACGCAAAGAATGGAGTTCATTAAAAATAGCATTGTTGATTTTTTAAATGAACTCTCTTAGCATCTGTTGTTGTTGTTGTTGTTTGGTTGCATTGACAAACCTGGTAAAGTAGTATGCTAATCTACAAGTTTTCATTTATATTTAAAGTTTTAGGATTTGCGTGGTTTTGTGCGGCCTTTATTAATAGTATCATTTAAAAGGCAATTCTTCCAAATGCAAAGCGCATGTGATACCTTAGTCTAGAGAAATTACAGATCTCCATCAGTTATATCAGCACAAACTGAGGCGACCACTTAACAAGGCGGGGCATGGTGTGCTTGGCTCAGGTTCAACAGTAAATTCTTGTCATATTAAGCAGACATTTCACATAATTTCACAGAAAAGCCCAGTGACTATCCTCCTGGAAGAGTGGTTTGTGACTTATGTTCTGAGACTTCACAAACATATATAAATTCATATTTAATATTTATTTTATTATTATCCACTGTAAGCATAAATATGAAATCTTATGTTTCCTCCTAACATTTTATCATATTATCTTTGTATTATTATTCCTATATTATTTACTCACTACAGACCAAAGAGTTTAGGCTCTGTCTGCTATTTAGCTCTGGAGACAGAATGTGACTATCATTGTGTACTCCCTTACCCTTGTGGAAGGAACTGTTTGCTGGAATAAAGAGGTAGTCTATCAATTAAGCCCAGGAATAAAAATGATATATAAATATAATTATTCACACAATAATAAATATATTTATGCAATATATAATAATAAATAAATATATTAAATACAAACTGAGAAAAGCATGCTTCCCTGAATCTGATTTTGAAGGAATGGTTAAGAAAAGCCCTTTCTTAGGAAATGTCACTGAACTTGATATTGCAAGAGCATTGAAACATTAACTAAGCAGATCTCGGGAGACCCCCCCAGTGTGCACAGTGCTTGCTGTATGAGCATGAGGACCTGAGTCCCAACCCTCCCAACCCATCGGAAGGACGGTGTGCCTTCTGTAATCCAGCCATCGATGAGATGGAGACAAGGGAAGTAGAATGCTTAGAAGATCACAGGCCAGTTAGTCTGTACATGTAACAGCAGATAGGGTCTTTTGAGACCCTGTCTCAAAGAAAATGGAAGGCAAGGGAAGACACCCATGGCTATCCCATGACCTCCAGAGCTCATAAATGCCTCTAATGACATGTGTGAGTGGGTACACACATATAACACACACACACACACACAAAACAGAGAGACAGAGACAGAGACAAACACACACACATACAGGGAAAAAGAGAGACAGACACATACACAGAGAAAGAAAGAGAGAAAGACAGACAGCAGACACACACAGAGATAAACACATGACAGACAGACAGATGACAGACAGACAGACAGGAATTTTAAAACTAAGTAATCTCTGTGCTCAGGAACCTGAGGCAGGAGATTGTGGTTTAAGGCTAGCCTAGGTTACATAGCAAAATTCTGTCTCAACACCAGAAATAAAACCAAGTGACAAGCATGATTGAATTGAGGACAGTAAAACTGTGTGAATTGTCTTTAACTCTGTGATGTTGGGACTCCTACTACCTTGAAACCTTCATATAGAGGCTTTCCCATGTGTTGGAATTCTCCATCCCATAGGATAACCTTCTATAATAGTGTCAAAATTAATGAATATTTTTGGTGTATTGAGATCTATCAAGTTTCTGAAGCAAAAGGGCTACAAACATATCCTTTATTACATCTTTGTTAATATTAGAATATGTAAATATTTTTGCTAATTTTATTCATCCATCCATCTATCCATCTATCCATCCATCCATCCATCCATCCATCCATCCATCCATCCATCCATCCACCTACTCACTCACTCATCCATTTGAGACGCATCACAAAAGACATTTGGGTTGAATGTTGAACAGTTAATTGAGTGCTAAATTCAGTATTTGCTCAAGGCCAATTTCTCTTTAATGGTAGGCTCCCTATCCAAGGCCACACATTTGAGACTTTAATTACAAAAAGCTTCACATTTTTAGCATTAACTACAAGACCAGAAAGTTTTCTCCAGTGTCAGCTGCTAGATGTCACCTCAGGCCCTGGGATTCACACCTGTGAGACAGGGTAGACCCTCCTGTCAACTGCCATATAAGTTGCATTGCTGACTTTTTGTTTATAATAGAAGATAATCCCCAAAGATGCCTTCTGATTACATATTTTCTAGAAATAATGGCACCTAAATTTTGTACTCTTTCAATTTCTGTAATTGTTGAAAATGTCTCAGTCTTCAGTGATCATTCTGTTAAGTTTTTGATTCTGGATTTTAATTCCCACAATTCATAAGACAAGAAAGTGTTTTGTTTTTTGTTTGTTTGTTTTGTTTTGTTTTTTTTAAAGAAGTAGTATCTTAGCTGCAGTTTTGTATTTTGGTTAGTGAGAACAAATATGTTCGGAGAAGTACTAAGTAATTTTCTAAGACTTTAATTTTTCTGCATGTCATTTATAGTTTTTATCCTATCTGGATAAAGGAAGGTGTGTTAGAAGTGTTATTATACATGGATTTTGGAACTTTTCTCATTCAATTTGGAGACTTCACATTGATATTTTGCTTTAATTTACTCTTTAAGATACAAGTGATTCCTAAATAGAGTTTCCTTAAACGACTCAGGACTTAAATAGAATTAAATAACTGGGAATTAAATAAAGCTCTTAAAATATATTTTATCGTTATGGATACTTATATGCCAAACAGTCTGTACTAGTTAGAATTACCAATGTCATTTCTGTTAGTCTTGCTTATATTATTACTTAAATTTTTATAAAATATATACAGGCTCAAAGAGTAATTATATCTTATGTCACATAGATAAGGATTCACTCAGAATATTTGTATTAATCATGTCTATTTCCCTGTTCATTTCACTACTTATGTGTTCAGCTTTTACAGATGAAATTCACAGTCTTAACTGTCACTGTTTGTTAATGGTCACAGCACTTTACTCTGGCAATATTAAATAGATCTAGGGTGGTAGGATGTTGACACGTGGACCCGTAAGGGGAATGACACCTCAAGCTAGATGTGGACCACTCAGCCACTTGACAGAAGATCATTAGTGACATAGTATTGTCGGGTAGATGTGATGCTGTTCTATATAATCCCCGTGTCACTGGACATGATCAATTTCTGATGCCAGGTGAGACTCTGAAGTAAATGCCAAACTTTACAAAGACCAATCTCTAATCTGAAGCTGTGTAGTGGACCTGGGCTGGAAATGGAGGCCAGTTTTTGGTACACTGTGTCTCCATTCACAATTTATCATGTTTAAAAGCAATTTTCATAATTATTTGAATTTCTTTGCTGAGGATGGATATAGCGTCTTGTTCAATTCAAGCATCTTTCCATTAAATCTTCTTACCCCCAGGGAAAATTACACACATAAATGCAGTTACTTTGAATGGTATTCTGAGTCACTATGTGACATCATCTAGCTTCAGAAAGGATCAGCTTCGGCCAAGTTTTATTTATGCCACAGTTATTATTGCCAGATTGACTACACACTCCCCAGTGCTAAACCATTTTGGAGCAAAATTATGCCAGTGATGATGTCCTAATATATTTCACTCACAAACATTTAGTGTGTTACTCTAAAACATCAGAACGTAAAAGCCCTATCGCCACTACTGTGTACGTAATGTCAACTTCTCAATGATTTGCATTATCTAGCTAGTATTATTAAATTTCCTTGATTGCATCAGAAGATTTTTCTCAAAATGTACTCAAAGAGGCATCTGAACCCAATCCAGATGTTGCAATTCACCTTGTTAGGCTTCTCCCTCCATCCTCTTCTAGTTTATAATTTGTGTCTCAAAGAAGTCACATCATTGGTCTTTACAGTTCCTCGCAGTTTGAATCATGCCAACTGCACGATATTGTGTCACAAAAAATGTTTTTCTCTTTGTAGTCTCTGCAAATTGGTAGTCCTATCTAGCGAATTGATCAGATGCGGGCTCAATTTACTTTGGAAAGAACACTTACTGATGGAATTTTTGTTCTCCAGTCTTTTCCTATTGCCAATGGCGCAGCAGTGAATAATTCTGTACACCTTTGCCAGGATGGTTTTCAGATATATTTCTATAAATGATGTTGCTAGGCCATAGTTAATCAATGAAAACATCTAATGTATAGCCGTATTACCGTCTGTGTGGCTTGTATCATTTTCTATTCCCATTAGAATTTGAGAGGGAGCATGTTTCACCCGCACCCTGTAGAATGCTTTGTTAAGCCGCTGCTAGCCTGGCAGCAGCTGAAGAATTGCATCTTAGGGTAGAGTTTCTTTTTTATGTTGACAGTTCTTTATTGATAGCACTCACAGAACATCCTGGTGAATTGTGACAAATGTGTGAGCATGTGCATTAAAGCTCTAGCTGTACCCTGCTTGTGGACACTCTGTTTCTGAAAGTGGATTCTCTGATCCAAGGGTCTTTTGTAAAATTTCAGAAGGCTCAGTCCCCACTTCATATCTTAGATATCATAAGTAGATTTTTGTTTCTGATTTTTTTTAATGAATTCATTATTTTTGACATTCTTTCCTTGAAGTATTTTAAATCATCAGCATTCTGCATGCATTATCGTCCACCTTAAAGATGATTTTACATGGCTTGTCACCCAGGAAAATGAATTGGAATCATGTAGAAATCTCTGATGAAGATACAACTTTAAATCTTTGAGTTCTTTTAAAAGCTTTTTTTTCTTTTTTCTTTTTTTCCATTTGTGGCCTGAGGATAAGAGTAGAGTCCATGGCTGAATTTCCAAAACAAAACAAACAACAGCAATTAAGATGTTGCACAAAGTGTTGGAAATGTTTAATGAAAAATAGTGGCTTGATTTTTTTTTTTTACTTTTATATTCTATTTAATTGTCCTTTCTCTGGGCCCAAAGGCAACAACATTGATTTTTTTCCCTTAAGTTATAAAAAATTATGTTCACATCTTCCACCAGTGTGTTTTAATTTTTTGTACAACATGGACCAAATGTGTCAAAGGAATCTAATTTTAAAGTTGTGTCTGTTGCAAGAAACTTTAGAGACTGTAGATGGTAAAAATTTGAAATTGGTTTTAGACATTCTTAATTCCAGGGCTAACGTGCTAGACTGTGGACTTAACCCATTCTTTCATTTTTCGATAGGTAGAAACCAAATGTGTTTTTACCAATGTCCCCTATCTAATTTTTCTTAAACTTCATCATTATAACAGCCTCAGGAATTTCTGAGGATAAGCTTGGATTTTTATCTTTTTGAAGTCATTCTTTGGGTATTTGTTTGCTCATGTCCCTAATTTTGAATCAGAAACCAGAAGAGCACAAAGATAAACTCAAGGTTAAAGTAATCAGTGTATGGCAGCTTGAAATAGCATGCATTATGAGATTCCATTTTGGAATTTGTCTTCTCAAGTTCATTATTGATATTTCACTGCTACAAAGTACTTTATAGCAGAGAAGTGGTTTATAGCAAAGAAAGTATGAAATACATACATTTTTGTCCAGTTTCTGATTCCCAATTTCTTTTTTTAAAAGATTCATTTGTATTATTTTGCAGTTGTGAGTCTGTGTGTGTGTCTGTGTGGCATGTGAGTACTGTGTCTATAGAGGCCAGAAGAGGTTTTCAGATACCCTGAATCTAGAGTTGTGAGATACCATGTGGGTGCTGGGAATCAAACCTGGGTCCTCTGCAAAAACAGCCAGTGTTCCTAACCACTGAGCCATCTCTCCAGCCCTGACTTGTACGTTCATGAATTTTTACAAGTGTCCATGTGAAATACAAAGTTTGGAGTTCACATGGCTGTAGGTGGAGTCTAACAAAGAAGCAGATGCTGCTTGAGGGTCTGGAGTCAAGCAGCCTTAAGTGTTGGAAAGTAGTTGAGCAGATGAGAGAATGACGAATCAGTGGTCTGTGGGGCAGCATAGAAGTGGACAGCTGCTGAAGTTACTGCCACCCTCAGGTCAGAGGGAGAGGACAAAGGAGTGGCGTGCTACCACACCCCCTGGGCCAAAACCTCAGAGCTATTTGGAACCATATCCACAAAAGAGTGGGTGCACTGGAGAACCTGAGACCCTTCCAGAAAAGAGAGGCATGGGTACTGCTGATGACGCTTTGGCTGTGCCTTGTCTCCTTCCCTCCAAACTTCCACAGTTGGCATCATCCTTTGTCTGAACCAGCTAGAAGCCAGCTGAACAGGGCATCTGAGAAAGAGGCTGAGCAACACACCAGGGAGATGGTAATGGACCCAAGCTTTACAGAAGTTGGCTGCATAGTCTCCAGAGTACTCAAGTGTTTCATGTTAAAAGGTCACAGATCTCGGTGAACACTACATTTAGTTGAAAAATTAAGTTTCCATCTTCCAAAATTTTTCAGTATTTCTTTGTTAAGCACCTTGCAATAACTCTCTGCCTGACTCGGAGAATTTTTCTATAAAGCTAGGAAGTGAAATGACTGCAGTTGGGCGTTCCAGGTCCTGTTCTTGAGTACTGAAGCTGCGACTAGAGCCAGGTCGCCTAGCATTGGGCTTAATGAACCTTTCCCATCTTATGATGACAGTTCAGATCCAACCCAGCATCAGGGGTCTGCGACTGTGATGCTCCCAGCTTTATGATCTTCACCAAATCTTTGAACCAAATCTTCATGGTCTTTGGCATTCTCATGCACAAAACAGGAATAAATGGACCTAAATACCTTGTAGAGAACATGGGTCCAAAATGGGGACAAATGTAGAGAAACTCTTGAAAAGTCTTCCTTGAGAATGAAGTGGGGGAATTAGCACAAAAACCAGAGCGATGCTGCCGGGGAGACGCTCAGCACACATCACTCGCTGCCATTCCAGGGGACCCGGGTTCGCTTCCCAGGATTCACATGGTGGCTAACAACCATCTATAACTCTGATTCTAGGGCATCTGACACTCTCTTCCTGCACCTGTGCATACATGTGGTTCCCAGACACAAATGAAGGCAAAACACCCATACACAGCAAGTAACAGTAAAAAAATAGGTTTATACTAGAGAAAGTAAGCTGAGCACAAGCACTCATTGTTCTATTTTTCATAACTGTAGACACAATGAGATCTGATGTTTTATCTCCTGCTCTCTAGACCATGATATATATATATATCATGGTCTAGAGACATTGTATATATATATTGTACTTTGAAATGGGAGCTACAAAAAAACCCTTTTCTTTAAGTTTCTTTTGTCAGAGTACTTTATCCCAACAATAAAAATGTATCTAAACAATAAAAAATGCAAACAAAAAAGCAAACAACAAAAACCAGTAAAACAAACAAATGAAAAAACACAGCAACTTCACAATTTTTTTTTAGCACATCTTAAACAGGATTTTCAAATCGGCCAGTATTTCAGGGCATTCTGTCTTTCTTTTAATTGCTATTTTTGTTTTTTATGTTTGTTTTTTGAGGATGTCCCAAACTCTGGGTTTAGCTAAGGCTAGCATTGAGTTCATGATTCTCCTGCTTCCACATCCCGATGCCCAGATTATTGGCTTGTATCACCGTGCACAGCTCTCCTCCCCCGATATTTAATTCTGCACTTATTTTTGGTGGATTGTGTGTTAGATGTACTAGCGATGACTGTAAAAACAGGAAACCTTTCTTTTGTGGAAATTCGTTTCAAAAGATGCAGTTTTTTCAGTAATTCTCTGAGAAGTTCATGCACATGTTTGGAGCATATTCACCATTTACTCCTCCCCCCAACCCTCCCTGGATCTGAGGAAACGTTTTTCAAAGCTTGAACGCTGCCTCTCTTTTGGTTCTCCTCTAAATGTAGATCAGAAAAGCCATGGAGACATCAAGGGCAGCGAAAGAGCAGATGCTGGTCAAGCAACACAAGCAGGTGTGGTGGCAGGAGGAGGAGAGACTGAAGGGGATCAGGTGAGACTGGTGACCACCCCCCACCTCCCGTCAGTGAGAAGGCATGGGAACCCCTGGGAGTCCTACACCCCATGATCGATTCACATCTATAATGTCCAATCTCTGTTAAACCATACAATCAAAATCTAGAGTTGTTTGAATCTGAATCACATTTTCTTAGCTTACTCTGGAAGGCAGGGGGGTCTGTGGATATGCTTTTGCTTCCTGACCTCTGTCAAGCACGCCCTCTTTTACACTCCCCATTCCTGTGTGCACGGATGTATCACACAGTGATGTTGGCTACATGTTCTTCTCCATATGAAGCAGAGGCTCCCCAGGGACAAACTTCACAGTCATCTTTTCACAGTGGGTACACATAGGAAGCTTAATAAATGCTCTCAAGACAAGGGAACTGAGGACTTCAGGCTTAATGTTGCACCAAGTCTCTCTCAGTTTTGACTTGGATCCTCTTCCTGTTTGTAGCAGTCAAAGATGAATTAAGAGAAAATGATAATTTGATGTTTGACCTTAAATATAAGCTCTGCAAAATCAGTTTTCTTTTCAAAAGAAAAAGGCCAAAAGAGAAAGCAGATGTTTTTGCCCCCATATGAGGCTTAGCCGTTTGCTCTGATAATGTAGCATTTATGAACTATGGTTTAAACAATGTTATCACATATGCTTATTCTTAGGAAGGTAGAGCATTGTTGTGCTCTTAGCCTATGTCGTTTCCGAATTCCATTGCTTTTGCTTTGGACTTGTGTGCTTTTATGTCCAGTGATCCCTACATGAGAGGTGCAGGGCTCAGGATTAACTAGGCCTTTAAATTATGGCAAGACAGAAAAATAAAATGCTATAAGCTGTACAACATACTTTGGCTATATAAACCAAATCACACTGTACACCAAATTCTTCCAATGTCACCTCTTATAGATAAAAAATATTCAAAGTCACTGAAAAAAAAAGCATCTTGAAAATGTGCATAACCTGAAATAAAATAAGAGGAAAGCCACTTGTTAATCCAGTGGTCACAGATATGGGCGCAAATGAAGGAGGACATTAAGAAAGGGTTCCTTTTCTTCTTTCATTTTACGAATCTTGAACATTCTTTATTTCCCCCAATGTGTGGAGTGAGTTGATCTTGAGCCAGA
This sequence comes from Tokudaia tokunoshimensis, assembly GCA_036184795.1. Taxonomy (NCBI): domain Eukaryota; kingdom Metazoa; phylum Chordata; class Mammalia; order Rodentia; family Muridae; genus Tokudaia; species Tokudaia tokunoshimensis. Next base: position 33,036,980 of record BTHU01000004.1, on the reverse strand, counting down.
CAGATGAATCATATGCATAGCATTATGGAAACACTCATTCTGTTGGCTGAAGAGGAGGACACAGAGAGACTGGAGGCAAGGAACTCTCCAGTGAGGATGACCCCCACTGTCTGCAAACTTATAAAGACTAAACACTGTACGCACACACACTGCCAAGATCATTTTCTGTGTTATTCTAGAATGTAAGGAAATTTTAATGCATATTCAGTGAAATCAAAACTAACAACAATAGGCCACCCATCAGAGAAGCGGCTAGATGCTGGCAATGTGGGGACCTTAAACAAGTTAGTAGTTTAAGTGATGTATTTGTCTATCTTAGAAAATCTGCCTGTCATGCAGGATGGCACCTGTAAGCTCAGCACTCAGGATGCTGAGGCAGGAGGATCACTACAGTTTCAAGGGACTAAATAGCAAGCTGCAGGTTAATGTGGACTACAAGTAAGATCCTGTCTCAAAAAAATTAAAAATGAACACACACACACACACACACACAATCTGTACTCCCTTAATAAGGAAAAGATTCTTATTTAAGGGCTTCAGACCTACAGAAGATAAGGGGTACAATGGTGTTTAACCTCTCCTTGGTAACTGAGTATGTACCGGATAACATAGTTAAAGGTTAAGGTGCTTAACCTCAATCCAGAGAATAACTGTACCATGTAGGTCTCGTTGCTCTCCTGGGGCTGCTGCTGGGACTTCTGACTGAGCTGAGAGGGTTAAAGTGTCTGCAAAGGGTAAACAAGCTAGCTTGTAGGAAGCTGGAATTGAAACATTGGTATTTGTTTCCTGTGTTCCATTATCTTGGAGCTGGCTGGCTTTTCTTTTTCTTGAAATGTTTCACTCCCATCAAATCACATCTAGTTCTCCACCCTTGCTAGTCCAAACCAAGGGAGGAGGGACCAGGAGATGGTTCAGTTGGTAGAGCTTGGGAGGGAGGCACAAGGACCTGAGTTCCATTTCTACTACATACATGACAAAACTAGCCTGGCATGATGGCCACAGCATCCTAATGAGATGGGGACAGGATGGCCCTTGGAGCTTGCTGGCCCGCAAGTCCAACTGAGTTAGCAAGATCTGAGCTGAGTGAGAAACCCTCTCTCAAAAACTAAGGTAGAGTGCTAGAGAGTGGCTTAGTTGTCCAGAGTACGTGTTGCTCTTGTTGAGGACCCAGGTTAGCATCTCAGGGAGTCTGACGACCCCAGGATCAGCGGATCTGATGCCCTCTTATTATAAGCAAAACATACATGGTGTACCTACGTACATGTACGCAGGGGGCACATACATATGTGCGAGTAGCACACACCAAGAAATAAATCTTTAAAAACAGAAGGTGGGGAGTGCTCAAAGATCATGCTCAATATCAGCCTGTGGCCTCTACCCGTGTACATGTGTGTCCACGCACACGACGAGGCACAAGTTAGGACCTTGAAATCTGCACTTAGAGAAGTAGATAAAATTTCCAAATACCAAATTTTGTTTTCTATTTAAAGTCGTAAGTTTTTATGTGAAATTTCACTTACACAAATCATATGGCCTGTGGACTCTACTACGTGTTCCCAGGAGCGTTTGCTGTCACTTTCTTCATGAGCTTTGGTGCAATTACTTGTAGACCTTATGATGTATTACTATCTTACCACAGTTTGCGGATGGTTAGCCTAGTGAAGGGCATGTCTGAGGCTAGTACAGGTATCACCCTTGCCTGAGAGTTTAAAGTTCTGCGTGGAGAACTGGTTCCCTCAGATCACCAAAGGAGCACACAGCTTCCCTTTCCTGGCAGTTTATGGGCTCTATTCTTTCCTCAGCCTCTCAAACAGAAGGAGCCAAGCTGGTTCCTCCAGTGCTCCATTTGTGTTTAAACCACTCTGTTCTAGAGTGAATTCTTGGTTGTCTTCATGAAAATGCACCCACCCCTTCCCAGCCTCTAACAAGGAAAAGAGAAAAAAAAAATGCCATGGGGTGGTGGTGGTGGTGGTGGTGGTGACGCTCACCTTTGATCCCAGCACTTGGAGGGCAGAGGCAAGTGGATCTCTGAGTTTGAGACCAGCCTGGTCTACAGAACGAGTTCCAGGACAGCCCGAGCTGCACAAAGAAGCCCTGTCTTGAAAAACAAACAAACAAAAAGGTACCCACCACGCATACAACAGTGGCAGGTATGCTCTTAGAAGCAAAGGCTTGGGGAATGGCTCGCTCGTCTGGAAGAGCACATAGCTAAACAAGACCAAGAGGCTGAGTTTGATCCCCAGTAACCAGGTTTAAAGAAAAGCTGAGTCCAGCATGCAACTGTGATCCCAGTGCTGCAGAGGTGAGGACGGATGGATCCCTGGGCTCACTGGCCAGCCGGTCCAGCCTGCCGGCTGATCTGTGTGTCCGTGAGAGATATACCTCAAAGTGGAAGACACTTACTGCTAACCTCTAGCCTCTTGGTACACACACCTAAACACATGGACATACAGACAGACCTGCACACACATATGTACACCCTCTCCCCTTTCTGATAAAAGCTACATGCTGGCTAATAGAAAAGTGTCACTTATAATAGCCTTTCACCTTTATTCACATATATGATTTGATTGAAAGGTGATGGCACAAATACATGCGACCATCCTCCAATATTACAACGCTAATCATGGAAACTTTTTGGAAATAGTGTAAAATACAAGTGATAGGCAAAGCAACCCCACCAAACTACAACATGAATCGATAAATATACTGCTATTTCAATTACATAAAATACCCGTAGTCAAAGAATAGAAACTGGTTTGTGAGATGAAAAAATGACAATCATATTAAAGAATTATATTAGGCTACTGGTTTTCTTATGACATTTCAAAACTAAAGTACACATCAGCAAAAAGCCTCAGACTTAGTTACATAAACAAGGGGCCCAAAAATATAACTGTGCTGAATGCCCACCTAGAGGTTTTATGGTTTTACTCTAAAGATGACTGTATTTTTAAGAATATAGTAAAAGATTATAAAGATTTATTGATCATTACTGGAAAAAACCAAAATGTTCATTTGTTCCCATTTTCCTGACTCAGACTCTCATCATCTCTGAGCTTTATGGCCTCTTTGCAGGTCCAGGCTAGCTTCTCTCCTTGTCTTCAATGGCCATTGTTGCTACTCGCCCCTCATCTCCAAACTGCTGTCTTGGGAGTCTTTCTGTGCTGAATACTTTGCATGTTGAGTGGCTCTGCGCGCCCCGAGTGCTTAGCGTGGCATGCTGCTAAGAACTGCAGGGATGCTGCCCGTGCTCACCCCATCGTTCCTGCCCATGCTAGGAACTCAGTACATGGCTCAGATCAATGAGCAGATGTACAAAACCAAATCCAATAGTTCCTACTCTGCTCGCTTTAAAGCTATGTGTATGATTATGACTGTACAGAAATTGATTGAGATCATGTCTGTTTCAGATGTAAATTGGAGTCTGAAATAAGATCTTGTCTCAATGAGGAGAGCATTGGAAATGAATGTTTTTGTGAGCTTATGAATTTTGGTGAGTTTTTTTTTTTGAACCTCTATATAAAGGGGAATTTTATTTGGAACTATGAAAGATGTTCCCCTCCCCCTTGCCCTTCATGTTCAGGTAATAACACCTGTTTGTTTTTTTCTAAACAAATATTAAAAAGTATAAATGAATAATCTGTTCTTTCCCTAGAATAATTATGTCTCCTTGACTCTATTTCACGTCACACAGAGAAAGAGCTGTCAGAACAGTGGTGTGCATACCTTACAGCTGTGATCGACCCTATTCATCAACTGAGAACAGTTCTGAAGAAACAGCACCGCACTTCTCAGAGTGCACCCAGCCATAAGGGCTCAGACTCAACGGCGGTTCTGGAAGAGGTCAGTAAGTTGTCTTTTAAAAACATAATGTTGGGCTGGAATGATGGCTCATCAGTTAAGAGCACTTGTTGCTCTTTCAGAGGATCCGGGTTCAATTCCCTGCACCCACATGGCAGTTCACAACTCTCTGTAACTCCAAGATCTGATGCCCTCACATAGACATACAGGCTGGTAAAACTCCAATGCACATAAAACAAAATAATGTATGATATGATATTTCATTTTTGTCTGAAATAGAACAGTTGAAGCAAACACCTGCCCTGTGAGATTAAGTAGAAGGTTCCTCAGTATCAACAGGCACTTGAGTGTGTCCGGGCACCCTCATTTTAACTCACCCTCCTGCTTTCATCCTTGCCACCCCCCCTCCCCTACCCCCAGTGCCTTTTCAGATCTTGGCCCAGGATATGGAGATCAAGTTGTCTGATTACTGAATCTCCCCACAGGCTTTTCCTAGTCTAGTAACAAGCCACAACCCCCTCCACTCAGTCCTACTTCTTCAATCACATCTCTTCTATGACACTGCCCCATATCATTATGAGGTTGGTCTTACATGTGCCTTTCACATGTCAAACCTACTACGGTCCCAAAGCTCTCAGGCCAGCTCTTTCCTCTGCCAGGCTGATGGCCCCATCTGCCCTTTAGTTCTTTGCTGACCAGAGAAGTCTCAGTTGTTCCTAACCGGCCACCCTGGGGTCATACCTCTTTCCTCCTCTTCATGCCTCCGTGTGTCATTTGTTTGCTAGTTTGTTATGCTAGGTGTAGGGTCTGAACTTTCATCTCTTTACCTGAGAGATATTCTATAATGCTATACTTCTTCCATGGATAATAAAAAGCTTTAGCTATGTCTAGCTGTAGACTAGTAGCTTTTCAGTAGCTTTTCTCAAGGATGCTTGAGAGCGAAGGAGTGATTGAAGTCTTACCATCAACAATTCCAAACTGAGAACATAGCTTGCTGGGACCATTGCGCCATGAGCCCTGTTTTGGTAAAAGGTCTGGACTCCTCACCGAGGCTTGCTTGGGTGATGAGCCTTTAGCCAGTCTGGCTGCTCTTTTCTTCACAGATCTTCAAAAGGATTTTTCCCTCCTCTACTCTTTCACCCCTTACTTGGCTTCTGAGACTGTGTCTTTCAATAGGGATAATCTTGAGTGAGTTGCAGTCATTTACACGCTTCCTGTGCACATGCTCCGTCCTCTAGGTTGACTTTGTCAAGAAACAATCCAAGGCTGCCTTTGAAAGACTTCATCAGGAGCAACAGCACTTAGAAAAAGAAGTTTTGGACTGGAATACGAAGGTAAGCGCGATGTAACTACTGATTTTCCTCGGTCACCCACTTTGTGATTTTGTTGAATAAAATAACCATTTTTTTAGTTCCTAGGTCACTCTTCAGAAGAAAAGTCTCACCTGCTCAGTGGACAGCCCATGGAGTTAGAAACATTGGACTGCCCATACCCTGATCTGAAATCATCAATCCTTAATGAGTTCTGTAACTTTACAGAGAAATATCAAGAGAAACTTGAAGATTTTGATCTACAATTAGAAGACATACGCAGGTGATCAAATATAACTCCTTGACTCCCGAACGCATTCGAATTTGTGTTAAGGGTCACCAGATTTCTGATTTTGCTGTCTTCTAGTTATATGCGATTGCAATATGATCAATATAGTTTTGGCCTAGGTTGTTGAATAAAAAGAATCGGTCTTATTTTACTTTATTATCTCTTATTTTATTATGATGCTGGGGATCTAACCCAGGGCCTTGTATATAGTTGGTAAGTTCTCTTACAGCAAGAATCCTTTGGCTGTTGGTGTTTGAGACAGGGATTTACTCTGGCTTGGCAATGGCTTGCAGTGTCCTCTGGTCTCAGACCTATGGTCTCCTTTCTTAGTCTTCCAAGTGCTAGAGTTGCAGCCATGCACCATATACTCAGTTGGGAAGAATGTTGTATGTTTATTTTGCTTTTTCTTGCTTTAAAAATATTTCCTTGATACCAAGCTTGTAAGAGTTTTATTGGGCCTGGTGTGGTGGTGTACACCTTTAGTCCTAGCCCTTGGAAGGCAGAGGCAGGTGGATCTCTGTTATGGAAAAACAGAAGTTTCATAAATCATAGCAACACTCTGTATATTATCCACAATGCTTCTAATATAAATGATTATGTGCTTTATTTGATGACTATTTATTTGAAAATTCTTACTAGACAGTGGTCTCTGTTAAGCTTCTTTGAAAGAAGTTCTAGATTAGTCTAGAAGATGGCCTTGGTTCTTAGACCACTGGCTGTATTTTGGGGAAAGAAATGTATATATGTGCCCTAACCAAATATGACTTATGTACAGACAGTATGTGAAGAAAAGTGGTACATGCTGGCAGTGAGTAAGAAGGTAAAGTCCTATGAGTTTTCAGGGGTAGTTTCTTGGAGGAGGGAAGATAACTTGAATTTGGAAGTGGTTTGCAGTAGTCTTCTGCAGCTATGAGCACAAAGGCATATAAATACACTCTCTAATTAGCAGAGTGAATGACATACTTAATTATAATACTAACTGAACTTCCAATTTATCAGGATCTTGATTTACTATAACATGACTATTTTCCTTTATGCTTCTTGTAATTGGGTCTTAGAGAATTCTCATGGTCTGAGTATGTGCACATGTGTGGAAGTGTATACATTATTTATTTATTTAGTTTAGTTTAGTTTAGATATTTTGAATCAGGATTTCACTATGTTGCTCAGGCTGTCCTGGAACTCACTATGTAGAGCAGGCTGGCCTTGAGCTCACAAAGACCCATCTGCCTCTTACTACTACGTGCTGGGATTAAAAGGCTTTGCTATGATGCCTGGCTGAGGGTGTACACACTTTGCAAGGACTATTTGTCCACATTATCATCTTAAGTCAATGTAAACTGAGCTTCTAAAATGAAGTAACTAAAAATTTTCCTAATCTGATACAATTATTACCCAAATTCCATGCTTTATATTAGGGTCCCAATCTTCCTCAACCCTCCTTAATTCATTGTTTTTTAACTTTACTTAATTGTTATGTAATTATCTCCATACAGAAGCTTGTTTGAACCTATTCAGTCACAAAATAAATCCCCTTCATCATGATATATACATCATAATATATATGTGCCTGTATATAATGTACACAGTGCACACATTTTTACTAGTTATTTGTTGCAGCAGTGAAAAGCTGAGCAAAAACCATAAAAGGACCAACTAGGTTTGTAGATGATGTCCATAGAAGTTATTTTATAGGTGAAAAGGAGAAAAATGCACATTTACAAAATGGACAGTATTCAGGTATCACTGTGAGTGTAGAGCCAAGAGAGCAATATACAGAGCAGCTAGTGTGCAGCAGGGAGGAGGGATCTGCAGCATAGTCACACACAGATTTGCCCTTGAGTGTCTGAGGCAATGCGTAGAACTCAATAGCATTCACTGCCTCTGGGAAGGGAGACTTCAGGTAAGATCGCAGGGACTCACCATCACACTTGACTAAGAGAAATACGTTTTTAAGAGAGAAAAATAAAACAAAGGTTAAAAAAAATTAAGCAACAAACAAAAATGTTGGTAACATGTGAGATGAAAGATATAAAAATACCTAATATGTAAAGATACTTTGCAAATTAATTGAATAATAAGCAGCAAAGGAGAAAACAAAAAAAGAGATGAAGAAGGAAATTATTTCCTTTTCCTGCTAATATTTTTTAGTGTTTACAAGCATAAATCAGACAAGATTCTCAGTACATGTTTTCTTAGTGTACTATTGCTGTGATGACACACCGTGACCAAAGCAACTCTTATAAAGAAAAACAGCTAATTCAGGCTGGCTTAAAGTTAAGAGGTTTAGTCCATTATTGTCTGACAGGAAGCATGGTGGTGTGCACACAGGGACGGTGCTGGAGAGGTAGCTGAGAGTTCTATATCTGAATCAGCAGGCAGTAGGAAAAGAGAAAGTCAGTAGGCATGGCTTATGCTTCTGAAACCTCAAATTCCAACCCCCAGTGACACACTTCCTCCAACAAGGCCACACCCATTCCAACAAAGCCACACCTCTTCATCCCTGTCAAATAGCACTACTCCCTAATGGCCAAACACTCATATATGAGCATACGTAGGGCTATTCCTATTCAAATCACCACATTTGTGATCAAGTTGATAGCACACAGAAGTGTGGTTCACAAGTATGCTCTACAGGATTAGAAGCTGGTAAGTCCTACAAAGGCATAGATTAGAGTCAGAGAACATACTGGGATTTTAGAAGGCAGATTACAGTTCTGAGAAAAAAACTTTGGGGCTAGGTTTCAGTTGGACAATGACATGATGAGAAACCATGAAGTGGGTTGGGAGGGCTGGTCATGCAGACATTGAGCATAAGAACATCATAGCCCATGTTCATCAAGATGTATGAGTGTGCCCAATAAGGATCCAGTGTCCAGGAACCCAGGGATAGATCAGCAGAATATTTGGATGAGGTTCAACAGGTAAGAGTGAATATTAAGCTATTATTTGTGTTGAGTGTGTGTGTGTGTGTTTGTGTGTGTGTGTGTACCTCTGTGCATATGTGTGTATCTAGCTGTGAGTTGCATTCAAGGACCCATGCATATTCAGCAAAAAGAACTCCATCCTCACTCAAGAAGTAGGGTATTTAGAGCTGTTTTCTAACCTCATCTTTTACATAATTGACCTTGAACCTCTTAGACCAGTGGTTCTTGACCTTGCTAACACTGTGACCCTTTAATACAATTCCTAATATTGTGGTGACCCCAAGCATAAAATTATTTTCATTGCTACTTCATAACTGTAATTTTGTTACTGTTATGAATCATAGTGTAAATATAAGATATGCAGGCCCCCGTGGAAGGGTTGGCCATTCAACACCCAAAGGGGTTGTGACCTACTGGTTGAGAACCAGTGTCTTAGACTGTGCCAAGCAGAAGAGAGCAGTAAGAAGCCCTGGTTCATATTGTGTCAGCATAGCTTTGCAATTATTGTGCTTAATGATGGCAGGGGTAGGGCACAGGAAAAGATTTGACACACAGGAAGTTGTTAACCTGTCTCAAAATATGATGAGAAGAAGTGATAGATAAGTCAATTTATGGTCTCCATGTATGTGCACACACAAAGAATCTGGGGAATAATATGTGTCTCTTTAGAAATGACATTAAAGGAAAAAATCATTAAAGTATTTGACTTCAGTGCTGTTAGATATTAATTTTTCCCTTCTCATTGGTAGCAAAATCTTCAAGACTACCTGTGCTGGTTAGTGTTTGGTCAAACACATTAGCTGATGACATGGTGGTGGCCTTGTTCAAGGTGGTGGGAAGTCTTGAGCTCTTGGACACCATTTGAGGGTAGAGACAAGGCATCTTCAAGTAGAGTCACAAAAGTAAAAGCCTAGGGAATTGCAGTAGGAGTTGACTGCTGCACCTGGCTTGTTTTAATTGGGTATCTAAGAGAATGGGAGTGGGCAGGCTATCTAGTTGGGGGTGGGAAGTTTAAGTGTCCAGGCTTGGATATGCTGAGTTTGGGGCAGCCATTTTAGGCTTTGTGAGTTGAGTTTTACCTTGTGAGTCATTAACATGAGATTGGATATGGTGACCAAAGTAATGATCCAGGAAAGAAAAGAGACCGAAAAATCCTCCCCAGACATGTGAGCAGAACAGTGTCAGAGAAAAGAGGGAGAAGCAACAAAAGATAGACAGATGACAGATAGATGATAAATAGATAGATGGATAGATAGAGGATGAGCGATAGATGATAAATAGATATTGATAGATATAGGTAAATGATAGATGATAGATGGGCAGATGATAGATAGATGCAGAGAAACAGAGAATGAGGACAGATGAAGAAAAAGAAGCCTGTACTATTTATAAAGGAGGTTATGAGCCACTGAATAAATGCTGCATATGCCAATGATTAATAACTGTTTGGATCTAAAGGGAGATAGCTGGGAGCCATTTTTGTTGGCAAAGAGGATGCAAATGGCTAGTTGGAGTGGGTTTGAATGAGTGGGTGGAGGATAGAAAAGAATGAAAGTGGACAACTTGAGAATTTTTTCTGCCAAGATGAGCAGCAGGGTCTCTTTTTGCCGTTGAACTCCCCACTCTCTTATGTTTTAATTTTATTTCAAATAGGTATAATAGCAATGTATTTGATGTTTATGGGGTTAACCTAGTAAGGGGTAAACTTTAATGGAGAGGGACGGCAGGGAGGAAGGAGGGAGGGAAGAGCCAGACAGAGGGAGAGGGAGTCTGGGAGGGGAGAGGGGAGGGAGAGGGGGAGGGAGAGATATGTTTTGGGGAGGCTTAGGATCAGCCCAGGGCGATTCATGTATGTCAGAACTAAGGTGGGGGCAGGTGGTGCATAGCATGGGATTCAGATGCTGGAGGGTGAGATGTCACAGTGACCTGGAACTTCTCAGTCATAATTCTAATCACAAATGAATCAGAAATGTATGGTTCTCTCTACTTATCAAAGAAATGGAAAATAAAACAGAACTCAAATACTTACCTTGTGAGAATGACCAAACAGACTATAGTTTTACCCACGGTGAAAAAACAGTATGAGGGAAATGACTATATGCATATAATTGGCATGTGACATTTCTCAAAGCCACACGATATTTGTCAAAGGTGGTGATGGCACCAGAAATCTACAGGACCAAGAACATGGTTCTGTCAGTAAAGTGACTATAAAAGACAGGCACAGGGACCTGAGCTCAGGTCCTGAGCAACCACATAAAAAGGCAACTGTGGTCAGACATCTGAAATCCTCGCACTGGGGAAGTGGAGACTGGATGATTCCTAGAGCCTAGAGCCAGCTAGTCTTAAATAACTGGTGAGCTCCATGTGCAGTAAGGAGCCTTGGCTCAAAATATATGATGAAGAGTGGTTAGCTATCCAATATCAACCTCTGGTCTCCACGTATACACATGGGCAAGCATGTACACGTACAATCTTTATATTGGGGGAATAATAGTTGTCTCATCAGAAATAATAATGGAAGAAAAATATCTCTAAAGTGAAATAAATATTTTACCTCAAGTGTGTTCAATATTGATTTTTCTCTTCCCACTGGTTGCAAAATCTTCAAGACTGCCTGTGTTGGTTGGCACAAGCTGACATCATCATGGGAAAGGAACCTTAACCAAGGACTTGCCAGCATCACACTGGCCTGTGGGCATGTCTATGGAGCATTTTTTATTATTATTAATGATGGATGAGAGAGTGCCTGCCTCATTGTGTGTAGTGCCACCCCTCAGCGGCTCGTCCTGGGTCCTATAAGAAAGCAGGCAAGCAGGCTGTCCACACTATGGAGAGCAAGCCTATTGAATCAGCAGAACTCCATGGGGACTACAACAGTTCTTGCCTCCAGGTTCTTTGGCTTTCCTTTATGACAGTCTATAAATTGTAAGATGAAATAAACTTTTTCTTTACCAAGTGGCTTTCAGCAATAGTGCTTACCACAGCAACAGAAAGCAAACTAAGACGTTACCTAAGGAGCCAAGCGTTAGGCAGCAGTGACATCTGGCATGCTGTGTCCATTCAGCACATTGCAACTCTAATTCTAATCCATAGGGATTTTTAATGACACAAATAGCTGTGATATGTGTTATGTAAGTACAAAGCAGGTCACAAAAGTAGGTTATATAATGTAAATTCTCCTGGTGTTTCTTAAAGTATGACATATACATCTGTACAGACAGCAGAAAGACTGGAAGCCCAGTCATCCAAAGAAACAATAACTGCAGTCACCCCAGGTGGTGAAATTATAAACATTTTCACATATTTGGTACTTATTTTATAAGGCAAATCGCAGGTTTAGAATTTTAAGTTAAAAGTTCAATAGATCATTGATATTTAATGAGTACCTCTTGCATGGTATGACAAGTACCCATGACCTTAATCCTTGGCTTATCTCATTTTAATGGCTGTGTTTTGTCAGGCCAGGCACCCATTTGTAAGTTTGTCTCTTGGGAGGCAGAACTGGAAGGTCTGTGAACTTGAGACCTGCCTGGACCACATAGCCAGACCCTGTCTCAAGGGATGGAAGACACAAAGGGACAAAGGAAGCTGTTTTGTACATTAAATAACCACTGTTCAGAGAAAGGACAGCCATTTCCCTAGTTTGGAGCCCTTCGTAATTCAGTAGATGAGGTCTTTTCTGTCTGTCTAAATAAGAAAGCTATTTACACATGCCAGGAAGCTTGAGTGCTAGATCAGAGATATTTTATGAAAACCTGCGAGCCACATATGTAATTAACTTTTTAAACCAGTTGTATTAAAAAGTTTTTAAAAGGTGATGAATTTCAAATATATTGCAATTAATATTTCCAAAATATTATAACTGCAACATGCAACAAATATTTGAGAATTACTGATGAGCCGTTATGCACACTCCTTTTTCATGTAGCCTGGGAAGCATGCTCATAACCCAGATCGTATTAACACGGACATATCCAGCCACACCCATGTACCTGGTAGCTAGCATCTTGGATAGCACAGCTTTAAAGGATGGTCTCATTTACCAAAGCACGCTATAAAAACAATCTGACGACAACAGAGCTCCACCCTTCATTCTTCATACTGACAAAACACTTTGGATTCTGTTATGGTGGACTTGGCCTGTGTGCCATTAAGAACAGGAAGGCAAGTTTAATTGCATCTTTTAGACTCAAAAGAGATTGCAGCTTTAATTTCCTTACATTTAGATGAATTAATCATATAGATGAGACATAATTGTGTGATGGTGCATTCAGTTGCATCAGATCTGAAGTCAATATGTAGACAATGACAGCCAGATCACAAGTGATTTATAATTTTTTATTGATAGGTATATTAAATTTTGTACTATCAGCTCATAATTTAATATTCCAAGAGCTGAATCTGACTGCTTTAACAGTGAGCTCTCACAAGATATCCAGTGCTCTAAGATCACACTTTTCAACGTAATCGTTTCGATTTGTCTTATTTTGTTAGCACCGCTCAGTGCTCTGTAAACATTTCAGTTTGTGTATTTCTCTCTGAATTCAGAAATAATTACATTACAGAAAAGTTTAAAAACAGAGATAGGCAAAGAGCAGAAATGAAGTTAATCTAAATCCAAGAGAGATCTCAGAGTAACATTTTTGTTTATGGAAAGGAGAACTCTGTATGCATATCCACGGCTTCCCTAGTTTGAATCCCACCTGTTGCTGTTCTTCCGCTCAGTGTCGATTATTTACAGAGGTTCTCCTTTGTTTTGAGTCACCCAATAAATATCCTTTTACATGCATTTTATTAGATGAATAGTAGGATAATGTGTGATCATATCATATAAATTCAGTCAACTCCTCACTTTTGAGTCATAGGTATTCTACATTCTGATGTTCTTTTAGAAACGTTGAAATGGACTGCCTTGTCACTGCTTTTCTTTTTTTTAATAACTCTGTGATTGTGCTCTTCAGTTGGATTTTAGAAATGGAGATTCTGAGTCAAACAATATTGTTAAGTGTCGAAGAATATTGTTATATTTCCTTCCGGAAAATCAACCCAAGTTATATTTTCTTTTCTTTTTTCTCCTTTTAGGTTTGTTCTTCTCTCTCTCCTCTCTTCCTCTCCCTCTCTCCCTCACCTTCCCTTCTATCCCCCTCCCCACTCTCTCTTCCTTTTGTTTAAGACAGATTCTTCATACCAGGCTGACCTCAAACTCATGAACTCCGGTGAGCCTGAGCTGCTGACCCGCTACCTCCCAGATGCTGGAGTCTCACCAATCCCAGCACAAAGTATAACACATTTCACCATTTGGTTCATCACTAGTCTTAGTGATAAGGCGTTATATATTGCTGTCCCAAGGGCACATCACCAGGGTTCTATTCATGATCTTTCCTTGTGTTCCCACGTTTGCCAACACAGTGCACCTCTATCAGTGTCCTTCAGTAAAAAGAGAAGCATATACATCCAAAGCAAACTGTGTACTCCATGGCTACTATGGATGAACTGGGACAAGTCAATGACAGAGACAACATGGCCTCATAAAAGTTTAAACAGACAGATGCCTGTGCATGTGTCTCCTCCCGACAAACACAGTGATTAGAAAGCAGGGAAATAGCAAAACCGAGATGACATGAGTTCACTGGCAAACGAAGTCACAGGTTAAAACATTGCAGTTTAACCACCACTGGGTGTTTTGTCCCATTGGCTAGCTGACCCAGGCAGCCAACATTGGCCACTGCAACCGCCACTTCCCTTGGTACAGTTGATTGGACAGACTGCATTGGGATTGGTTTTAGTTGGATTCTGCATATGGTGTCTGTGTAACTTCTACAGCTCCTCTCAATATGTGCAGGGGTCTCAGTGTCAGAGCTTGCAGGAATTGCTGGATTTGCCTCTCTCTTTCTCTCTCTCTCTCTCTCTCTCTCTCTCTCTCTCTCTCTCTCTCTCTCTCTCTCTCTCATTTGGGATGGATTATTGCCTGCGCCGGGTACAATGGGTTTGACGTTTCTATCAGTTTCTGTGGGTTGCTGCCTCATTAGTGTGCCTACGTGTGTTGCTTCATGCAGATACCGAGTCAAGGTGTTGTCAGTATCTGAGGTCTTCACCATGATGCAAAGCAGTAGCCTAGTGAGTGGAGAGTCAACATAGGCTTCTGGAATAACTCACACATGTGAGATTCAGTAGAATTCAACCAGGGTCAACCTGAACGTTCCCAGTTCAGTGTTCTCTGTTTTATGAATGACCTGTTTCACCTCACCTTTTAGAAAATCATACTGAAATGATGATGTGTGGACTTCAGTGTTTGGAGGCAGAGGAGAATGAATGGAAGCTGAATGGCATATGTCTTGTTCTCTGCATACTGAAGTCCTGGCGTGTTAGGAATTCCAGATAAACATGTAAACTGGGAAGTCTGGGCATGCTCTAATGAAGACAAAAGTTGCAAAACACTTTTAATTATAAAATTTGGATAGACCAATAAAATAGACATGTTAAATAGCTAACAAATATTTTTTTGTCCTAGGTATTTTTTTTTTATTAACTTATTCTTACATGTATGGGCATTTTGCCTGCACTTATATGCCCGGTGCCCACAGAGGCCAGAAGAGGGTATCAAATCTCAGGGAACTAGAGCTACAAATGCTTGTGACTGGACATATGCATGCTGGGAATCAAACCTGCCTCCTCTGCAGTGCTCATAACTACTGAGCTTTTGAGCACCTCTAGGAGACATTTCTAATTATCAAAGTTTAGGGTAATTTTAATGTTTTCTTTAGGAACCTTTAAATATTAAACAGTTTTTGATCTTAGAAAGTAAATAAGAGATTCTTTTTTTAATTAGCCACGTAACCAAGTATGTTTTGTTATCAAAATCACTAGGGAAGTGGTTATCTTGAACAAGAACTTTGGTAGATAGAAGCTAACTCAGTCTTAGTTATTTTACATACATGATTCTGTAATAAGAAAAAAAATGAAGGTTTGATCAAGAGAGATAAATGTCCAAGTTTTAGTTTAGAAACATGTATATGCTGAATGTGATTTTATATTTTAGAATCTAAAAGGCCATGTTTCTAAGAAATGACTGCTTTGGTACTATGAGGAAGCTGTTCTGCTCGAACATTCACTTCTTTTGGATTTTACTGTGCCAGTTCTGTGCATGCATGCACGTGTGTGTGTGTGTGTGTGTGTGTATGCATATGTATATGTGCATATGTATGTGTAGGTCTGTATACATGGCAAATCTTCTCCCTTCCCTCTCAAATAGCAATGTAGTGGTTATGCTGTTATTATTGTATGGGTATTTGCCTTAAGACTTAAGCCTGCTTCCCTGGAAGCTGCTATAAATATTCTAGAAATGATAATATTATGATATTCAACATGCCATTTCCTTTCAGCATGTTTTTTCATTTTTACTTTTTGTGTACTAGAGAGATGACTTAGAACTTGTGTAATTTTGGTAAATAGAGAAAGATGGTTGAGATGTGGAGCTTCCTGAATCAACTGCAAAGTCAAAATGGATGTCATCACTGCACAGGGGTTACTTAGGTTGAATGTCTGCTTTAAATCTTTTATAGTCATCCCATACATTTAAGTGGTTTTCAGTGTCATTAAAATAGCAACTAATTAATACATTCATGAAATTTATAAAAATGAACCAAATGCCACAAATCTTTCTGCTGCTATATTTATTTATAACAGTGTGTGCAGCTTAGTGTGTGCTTGTATTTGAAAAGCATTTCAATAAATGTTTGCTGTTCACACATTGTGGACAGCTACAGTCTTGTACCACTATTTAGTAGGCGAAGTCATCAAAGTAATTAGTTTAAAAGTACTTTTCTATTTAATAAACCTTTTAAGCTGTTTGAAAATTATGGGTAAGATTGCTTGTGGATTATGTTAGGATGAGGTATATAGAAACAAAAGATGGTTTCCTAGAATAATGGAATCTGCTAGTGCAGATGCTCTGAGAAGGCTTTTGAGGGCCACAGGACTATTAGCAGATGCTCTAAGATGGTGTATGAAGGCTGTAGAATAGAGAGAGGGGGTAGAATGCCTAGGTAAGAGGGCATCTTGGTGGAGGCTGATGTTGATGTCAACTGAGTCAGATTGGTACCAGAGTTGACCTCCTTGGAGGGATCTGATTGGACTAGCCTTGTTGACCTATGTCTATCAGTCAGCTGCTATTTGTAGTCAGCATTAGAAACAGTGTGGGAAGGAACCTCAGAGTGAGATGCTTCTGCTGTGACTCAGGAATTTTTTTTCCACAGAAGAGAAGGGTCTCTTCAAGTCCCCAGCCAAGACTCCTGGCAGCTTGGTGGTGGGGATCTTCCCTAAGAAACAGCTACTATTTTAAAGACAAATAATGGTTTAAAAGGACAGCAAATCACTGGGCCTAGGTCTTGCCCCTTTCCCCTCTGCAGAACACCCCACATACATATGAATCAGATAAGGGTGGAAAATCAACTGTATTCAAGGGCCCTTTGATTTTAGAAATAGCTTAAAACATTAACAAGGACACGGGCTTTCATTCTGTTCTTCAATTGCTTGTGGGATGATATTGAAGAATTTCTCCTGCTAACTGCTGTTAAAATGCATCCACATTATCGTGAATGAAAATGGCCCTTGAGAGAGGACCTGAGACATTGTCCTTGACAACCGGAGGGTATTTTAAATGCCAAGTGAACGCAGGCAAGCTTTTCTTCTAGGTTAATTTTCCTACTTGAAATGTTTTATTTGCAGAAGCCTTTGGCTGTCTGCACATGCAGAACCTATCCAATTGGAACCAAAACACTCAGTGTATTCATGAATGAATTCATTTTAATATTTCCCCTGCATTGGATTATTATGACATACTGAACAGCTTTCTCTTTGTAGACCACGTCCCACCCTCTTTTTCTCCCTTTATATAGTAGGTATGGAGAATTTTCTCTTTTGAAAGATATTTTTCTCATACTTCCTATCAGTGTACTGAAGGGACTAGGTAACTTTATATGAGGATGGTGGAATCCCATTAGTTCCACTCACTTAAAGACTCTTTTGTTTTGTTAAAATGTCAAATATTTTTCAGAGGTAGAAAGATACCCAAAAAATATTGAATTGCATAATTTAAGGTGTAAGATCATTGATACCATAGGAATAAACAATGGTGATCTGTCTTGGATCAACGACATATTCGTTACTATTAATACTTCCCTCTGATTGCATCTGTATTTGATTATTCTAATTTACTTAGCAGGAATAATAATCACATGCAAATAAAATCAGAATATAAAGAGGCATTAATTCAGTTGAGAGTTCAAACTGACAATGCAACTTTTTCACTTTGCACAGGACTTTGCTAATATTTTATGCAGAATGTAAATCATGCCATGGCTAGAGGAAGTAGAGCAGGACTAGGTATGTTGACTCAGGGTGGACATGTGACTAGGGCAGCTTGCAGGATCTTGCTTACAAGTGACTTTGTGTAAAGGTGCTTCCTCCAGCCTCATGATTTTCATCCCAATCCCTGAAACCCAAAGTAGGAGAGAACCAACTTCTGTATGACGTCCTATAACTTCCTGTGCGCACATGTACACAGACACACCCACGAATGCACACATGCATGCACACACACATAGGTGAAATAAAAACCCAAATTATTTATTTGGTCATTAGAAATGTGGCAGCATTGTTTGTCTTTTCACTACCAATCTGTAGTCTTATCCACAAAGCATGAGGTAAAGAGAATAAAGTAAAAGATTATTTGACTTGCCTTGGAGCCCAAAGCACAAATAAATGCCTCTCTCTCTCTTGATCTGTCTATTTTCCTTTTAATAAAATGTTCATCCATTTACATTTGTGTTTGTCTCTGGCATAGAAATGGGAGCTTTGTTGAATAAGAAAAATATTATCTTTTTATTTAATCTTTATCCTTAGTAAGCATTTCCCAGTGTTTATCTACTCCATTCACTGGTGATAGCTTTTAAAATATTGCTATAGGCAAGATAGAATAAATATTAAAAGAATATCGTGTCTCACCAACATCTTTGGATTATTCCTGGAACTCTGGCAAGATCAAAGCAAGGACTGAAAGAGCCCACTGGGTGTGGGCTTAGAACTATGGATCAAGCACTTGGTGGCTCACTTTTGGTATCAGCTCATCTCAGCTGAGCATGTTGGAGCATTCCCATGGTCTCTGCCCCCAGAATGAAACTGGAGGCTATCCCGAGACCAGCTCGAACAGCATAGTGAGATCTTAGCTTCAAAAGCCTCATTTTCTACCCCGATCTTCACTGGCTGATAGCTTGAACAGTTTGAAGCCCCTTAAATCCCATGATTGTTCACCTATGTGTATAACATTTTTATTGCTTCCAGTAACTTTCAACTAAGTGAGGAAGAACAGTGGATTTACCAGGCTGTCTTAGACCAGTATCCTGGAAATCTCCTCGGCAGAAGGGCCCTGTACTTGGACATGTTGCAAAGATATTTCCCTCACAAGTCCAGGCGTCATTTGGTGAGTGATCCCGGTGATGAATATGCATATTCTATATGCCTGTGAATTGCTGTGTTAAGAGGTCCATAATTAGTGAGGCAAATGTATGTCTGTTAAATAGTGCTCTGAAAATTCTTTATTCCTTCACTATAGAAGATATGGTCACAGGCTGCAAATCTGTGTGGGTCATTTTTGAAGCCTGTAAAGTCTGAAGGAAGTCCAGGGCCAGTCTGTGCCCACCTACCTGGAGACCTTCACCATGATTTCCCAGCCACACAACATCCATTTACCTCTGGAAGTCACACCATCTTTTACCTATGCTATGGTGGTTCTACCACATCTGGCTCTCGCCTGAAACTTGAATGCCTGCCTTCTACCCACAGAGCCTGTCTCACTTCAGTCCTGGAAAACCCAGCATTGTCCCTGGGTAATGTCACTAGCCTCCACCACAGCTCTGCCTGATTCCCACATGGTTCCAAACACAAACCTCACTTCAGGGACTAAAGACACGACTCAAAGTTACCCGAGAGGAAATTGGGAAATTATTATTTCCTTCTGTAGCGGGCAAGACGACAACAACAGCAAGAATCTAGATGTCACCATGTTATCAATGAACTCAATGGTAACTCACCTTATGACGTTCCCTTAGCAAATGTGCAGATTTAACTCCTGGATGAGCTGTGCTATGAAATGTTGTGTGCTGTGTTTCTGCATGAGTTCCGTGAAAGTCCTTTAGTACACATGACAATGGTTGAAATATCATTGTTATTGTTAATGTCTGGTGAAGAACCAAAGTAAAGGCTACACATTACTGTGGTCATCCTCTCCCATGCCGCTTAGCCTGCCCCACTCCATTCTCCACCCCATGTAGTAAGAATTTAATTGTGGTCTTTAAGTAACTCGTTATAGAGCTTTAAAAATTCTTAATTGATCAAATTAGAGGTTTCTTTTTATTCCCTATTAGGTTTGTTTGCTGCAGCAGCTAGCTGTCAAGTGTAACTCTGTAGATTTTTACATTTTATTACTATTGATGTGATAAAGATTTTTACATTTACTTTCTACACTGGATTGATTACTATATATTTCCTGCATGGTGCATGCTTCCTCTCTTCGATGTTTGACAAATGTTAAATATATTTTTAGCTTTCTAGAACAAAGCTAAGGAGTTCACAGGATGAGTTTTCTCTCTGGTTAAAGTGAGACCATGGTGTACTTTATCATGATCCTAATTAATTCCACCTAAAGCATTGTTCTTTATGTGGGAATTACCTTCTCTTGCTTCTTTTCTAACGCCTAGCAACTCAGGGATCAGGTAATTTGTCAGATTCAGAGGTGTGGGCTATACTAGAAAAGTAAAGACTTCTAGCAATGACTCTCATTTCAGAGTCCCCTGCAGGGATTTTAGACAGACCAGGTTCCCTCTGCCCCTGAACTCCTCTGCTTCTGCCCTTCCCCTGGGACTCTGTACTTCCCAAGGTTACTATTCACCTTGGGAAGAAGTGCCTGCTGCCAGTGTGAGAAGCCACGTCCCTCATGGGGGCAAGAGGCAGGGCAGGAAAGGAGGCCAGAGGGCATTATCCCCAGATTACTTTAGGCATCCCAGCACTTGAGCACTTTAGTGATTACAGTCAAAACTGTGCCTTTCCAAGATTATTGTGGTATTTGAAGACTATTTTAGTGGGGCTGGAGAGATGGCTCAGTGGTTAAGAGAAATGGCCGTTTTTCCAAAGGACCTGGGTTCAGTTCCCAGCACCAATATGGCAGTTAACAACTCTCTGTAACTCCAGTTCCAGAGAATCCAACACCCTCACATAAACATGCATGCTCCCAAAACAAATATGCACATAAATTTAAAAGAAATAGATAAATTTAGCAAAGTATGTTATTTGACTGAAACAATGCAATCATGTAAAATGCTAAAATTGACTTTAAAAAGGAATATTTAAAATTACATATGGGGAAAGATTGATTTTTGTTAAAACATTGCCATTTAGAATTAACATCCATTGAAGGGACCACCTGGACAGCTCCCATCCTACCTGAGGAAACGGAGGACGTAGAAAATTAGGTGACATCATTAGTTGCCAGTTAGGCACAGTCTCTGAAAAATGGAGCTTGTGTCTTGTTCCTGGGTATAGCGAGGATGTTTTTTCCTAGTTACTCATATCCATTTTGCAATAATGGCATGAATTATAGGCCCTTTTCAGAATGATAAGCAACTGCCTTCTGTTACCTTTGTAGGTAGAACATGAGAAATACTGTGTCCAGTATCATTTTACTAAAGAGCAGAGAAGAATCCTGATAGACAATTGGAATAGGAACAGGAAAGACTTTATACAGAAAGCCATGCTGACTCTCCTCGAGGCCTGTGCAGCCCATGAAACGGAGAGCCTGCTGGCCAAGGACAGGAAACAGCAACAGGAACTGTGTGCTGACCTGAAAGCCAAGGTAAGACGATGTATTGGGTGCTGTGATCCAGGGTGTAGATTAAGAGTCTACCTATGCCAGGCTGTGGTGCCGAACACCAAAGACAGAGAGAGGTGGATTTCTGAGTTTGAGGTCAGCCTGGTCTACAGAGGGAGTTCCAGGATAGTTAGAGCTACAAAGAAATCCTGTCTCAAAACCCCAAAACCAAAACAATGAGCACAGAGTCTACTTCTGTTCAAATTCTATCTGAAGATCAGTTTCTCTGAAAAGCCCACCTTGATGAAAACTGTTGGTCTGAACCATAGATGTTGTGATTCATTTAGGTAAAAAATGGTCCATAAGTTTATAAAGCTCAACCTAAGGTTACTGTAACAGGATGATAGTATTGAAATTTTGATGGTGACATCTAAGGCCTGCCATAGGTGCCACCCATCAGGTCTGGCTAGATGGAACTGTCTGGTGCTGCGTCAGACTCCGTTCACATTGGAGGAACTGAAAAGGCCAAGAAGGAAAGACTCACACGGAGCATGCGTGAGCAAGCTTGGTGGCCATGTGTGGCCCTCAGCAAGGTGTGGGGTGTAGGTAGGGCTTTGCCCCTCCTCTGGCCCGCTGAGGGGCTTCAGTATGCTTGAAGAGCTGTGGTTGGAAGGCTGGAGTGTGGGTGTCTGCTGCACACAGGCAAACACAGAGGCACTGTCCCCATGCTAGAACTAAAGGTATAGGTTACGGCTGTGCTCGAGTAACTGCTTTCCTCTGCAGTCACAGGGCCAGTGAGTGAATTGTGCTCAGGTACAATGTGATGTAGTCATCTTGGCTTCCTGCTAAGTCATTTAGGAGGATCACGAGGGCACAACAAATAAGATAGTTTATTCTCTTAGTAGGAAAAAAAAAAAACCCTGGCAGACATAGTATAGTGAGTAATATATCTAAAAGCAAACGCCTGTTTGGAAACGTTGGAGGAAACATGTTTGGTCGGCATTTTTTAAAAAGTAGGAAGATCTTCTCTTCATACTGCACAAGTTTGGGACGTAGAAAAGTACAAGTTGTCTCTAGGCTGGTCTACCCCAGGCTGTAGAGCTGGTATGTGTTTCTCATTGTTGGAGGCCAATAGGGAACACAGCAGCAGGGGCAGAGGCAGTCCATGCCTCTAGACTGCCTCTGTTCACTTTGTGAGCATTGCTGTTAGCCTTTGAACGCTGCTGTGAGCAGGGTGTGCTGCCAGGCACTTAAGTGAGCTATAGAATAAAGTCCACTTATTAGACCCCATGTGAACACTGAGCTACGATACACCACATACAAAACAAATTTCTGTGACTCAGAGGATGGCTCATGGCAAGTTTTATTAAAGACTGCCCCTTCCCCCTAACCACCCTCCTTACACCGTCACTGTGGGTGTCTTCTGTCTACCTCAAACTATATCTACATCAAATCACTGAGTACGCAGTCTTTAGCCTTCTTATGTTCACCATATCTCCTTGAACCTTGTTGCATGTGGAAATAACTTGTTCTTCTTAGTGTTGTATAGCATTTCATTTTATAACAACACAATTTATAGAGTTTGCTGAATTTTGCTATTCTGAACATAATTGAACATGCCCTCCTGAACGGACGTGCTGATTCCTATTGGGTCCTTAGGAACAGAATGGGTGGATCATAAGATTTGAGAAGATGTAGCTTGAGTAAATGCTCAGATGGTTTCCCCAAGTGGCTATCCAGATTTTCAGCCCACATCCTTCACATCATGTTCTCAGTACCGTCGCCTCTCTAGCCTTAGCCTGGTGACTAAGGAGCGGGGGGACTAGTTGCAGATTTTCATGTGCATTTAAAATAACGGTTGATGGGGGCTGGAGAGATGGCTCAGTGGCTAAGAGCAGTGACTGCTCTTCCAGAGGTCCTGAGTTCAATTCCCAACAAACACATGGTGGCTGACAACCATCTGTAATGGGATCTGATGCTCCCTTCTGGTGTGTCTGAAGAAGGCAACAGTTTACTCATATACATAATAAATAAATAAAACTTAAAAAAATAAAATAACGGCTGAGAATCTTTACTCATTATCTAGCTAGTGAACCTTCCACTCATGTCTTGCCCATTCTTCTCATGGGTTTCCTACCTTTCTGTTCCTCATTGCATGCTTTTTATGTGTTCTCTCTACAAGTTTTCTCTCTTTCTATCAACCCATGGCTTGTCTCTTTAATCTTTTAGCAACGGTGTTAGCTAAGAAAAACTTTTTTTAATTCTTCTCTCATATATTACATCCTGGCCTCAGTTTCTCCACCCTCCCTTCCCCCAGCCTCCCTCCCCTACCCCCACTGACCCCTCCTCTCCCCCAGATCCACCCACTCCTCCTCCCATCAGAGAAGAACAGGCCTCCCAGGAACATCAAAAAAATATGGCATAACAAGCTACAAAACAAAGGCAAAAACCCAAACAAAACAACAACAAAACAAAAACAAAACTAAAAAGCAAAAAACAACCAAACAAACAAAAAACCAACAGGCATATATCATCACATTAAGGCTGGATAAGCCAACTCAATAGGAGGAGAAGGGTACCATAAGTAGGCAAAAAGAGTCAGGGACAGCACCCTGCCCCCCCCCCCAACTCCCTTAACCCCACTTCAAGTATTTTTCAGCTATTTGAGATTTCTTTGTGGAGAATTCTGTTTAGATCTGTACCCCATTTTAAAATGGAATCATTTAGTTTGCTGGTATCTAGCTTTTTGAATTATTTATATATTTTGGATATTAGCCATCTGTGATATATGGGGTTGGTGAAAATCTCAATCTTTTCCCATTCTGTAGGCTACTGTTTTGTCCCATTGATGGTGTCCTTTGACTTACAAAAGCTTTTCAGTTTCACGATGTTCCATTTATTAATTGTTGATCTTAGTACCAGCACTAGTGGTGTTCTATTTAGGATGTGGTCTCCTATGCCAGTGTGTTTCAATATTCTCAGGTTCAGTGTATCTGGTTTATGTTGAGGTCTTTGATTCACTTGGATTTGAGTTTTGTGCGGGGTGATAGTTTTGGATCTATTTACAGTCTTCTACATGCAAATCCACGTAGGCCTGCACCATTTCTTGAAGATGCTTTCCTTTTTCCATGGTATATTTTGGTTTTTTTTGTTTGTTTGTTTGTTTTTTTTATCAAAAATCAGCTATCCTCAGATTTACATCTGGGTCTTCAATTCAATTCCATTGATCAATGTGTCTGGTTTGTTGGTTTGTTTATTTATTTATTTTTGCCAATACTGTGTGTCTTTTATTACTACAGCTCTGAAGTACAGGTTGAGATCAGGGATGGTGTTACCTCTGAAAGTTCTTTTACTGTTGAGGGTCTTTTTTTTTAAAATTACCCTGGGTATTTTGTTCTTCCATATGAAGTTGAATATTGTTCTTTCAAGGTCTGTAAAGAATTGTGTTGGAATTTTGATGGGGATTGCATTGAATCTGTAGATTGCTTTTGGTGGGATGGCCATTTTCACTATGTTATTCCTACTGATCCATGAGCATGGGAGATCATTTCATCTTCTGATATCCTCTTCAAAGACTTGAAGTTTCTACCATACAGGTCTTTGATTTGCTTGGTTAGAGTTACCCCAAGATATTTTATATTATCTGTGGCTATTTTGAAGGGTGTTGCTTCCTTGATTTTTTTCTCAGCCTGTTTGTCATTTGTATATAGAAGGGCTACTTTCTTTGATTTGTTTGTTTGTTTTGAGTTAATCTTGTATCCAGCCACTTCATTGACGGTGTCTATCAGCTGCGGGAGTTCCCTGGTAGATTTTTTTGGTTGCTTATGTATACTATCATACCTTCTGCAAACAGCAGTACTTCGACTTCTTCCTTTCCAATTTGTATCCCATTTAGTTGTCTTATTGGGTGAGCAAAACTTTGAATGGTGTTCTGTCTTCGAAGTTCATTCCTTTTTATCCCTGTTGCAGAGGACTCTGATCAGTTGTATTAGTCTTTTTGTGGCTGCTATTACTTTATCATCTGCCTCTGGGAGAATCTTTTACCTCTTCCTTTGTTCCTTCCCTGCCCGAGGTTGTCACTAGACACTGGACACAAGTGCCTGTAGGGAAGAGGCACTCTGCCTTCCTTGTTCATCCACAGTCCTTCTTAGTGGTTCTGAGGATATTTTCCCATGACAAACTGCCTGATGCCTTTAATGGTTCTTGTGAAGGAGATATTTTCCTGCCATGCCCAGAAGAGGATATTTTCCTTCTCTTTCTAGCTCCGGGGGATCTGTTCGTGTGTCCTATGGGCTTGCTGCCTTCCCTATGCATCTGTAATATGCCTTCCCTTGCACATCTGCACTGCCATTAGAGACTTCCTCTCCCTGGACACACTGACCCCAGTCTTTCTTTCGAGCACTTGGAGATCAGCACAGCAGAGCCTGAGAGTGGGCACAAATTCCCCATGTGTCTGTCGTTTCTGCAATCTTCTATGCTTTCATGCTCTGTTAAATCGTCAAAATGTGCAAGTCATTAATATTTATCAATTCATTACGAAGTCCTAGCTGCTGTCTTCCTGCACCTGCGCACAGTGGGATCATCTTACCCAGGTGCTCTGTTATAGGTGATCATCCTTTCATATCACATGTGTCCTTAGAGGCCCCTGTCCTAACTGGATTATTGCCCTGTGGTCTCTGCTGATTGGTTTGTGAAAAATCCTAATGTAGATGAATCCAGGCTTTTAAATTTTTTTTTTTGATGCAAAAGTAGGAGTGACGATCTTTTTCAACTTTGGAAAATACCAATGAGATGGTTCTTTTCAATTTTTTATGCGCCCCAGTTAAAACCTTAGCTGATTGTAAGAGGTCGTTGTCAAGGGTATCATGCCAGGCAGGGCTTTGTGCATAGTAGGACCCCCACCAAAGGTGAATAGAACCCAAAACTAAGGTAGAATGCCAATAAGTGACAACCTGATAGGCTATTCAGATAAAAATGTGCATGGCCCAGTGGGGACATTTTACAGGGACATTCCAGCTAGCAATCCAGGTGATGGGCCTGCCAGGGCAGCAAGAGTTGGTACTAGCCACCAGCGGGTTTAGTTATACCATGTCACTGAGCTCAGATGACACTGCTCTTCTCTCTCAAACCAATTCCAAGACACGGTAGGCTTTTGTGGTTCCATCTCCTCCAGGAGACTGTGCCTGTTCTGTCCCCTGATCCCTGTCAGCTAGGCACCAGAGTGTCATCTGTCTATGTCAGCTGAAGTATGGGACTGAGCAGACTGTCAGGAAGACCCTGTGGAGAGCAGAGCGTCCCCAGGAGATTGCTGACATTCCAGACACTGTGCTATGTCCCGCCTTCCCTCTTTCTTTGCCTTTCTGTGGATCCTGGATGTAGAAGGTCACAGGAAATGGAAAGAGAAGTCATTTTATAATCATAAAGGACCCTGATCTACTGGAACTGTGCCCTGGGCTCAGAGAGTGTGCTTTATGACTTACAGGCCCCATTCTGCTGAACTTGGGTCTGGTGACAGGAGAAATGGGGACTCTTTAGTCATAAAATGGGGTCTATAAGCTATTAGGTGCTGCTTGATTATATCCCATATATCACAGTGTCCAGCATGTCAGCAGTCTGCTAAGTTCCCCTGCTCTCCATAGGGTCTTTCTGACAGTCTGCTCTGTCCCAAACTTCAGCTGACACGTGGTGGTGACACTGTGGTGCCTGGCTAACTGGCACAGGCATAGTCCCCCGGAAGAGGTGCGACCACAAAAGGCTACCACGTTTTGGATTTGGTTTGAGTACTTGGATTTCCCAGAGGTAGAAGACCCTTTTACGGATGGGCCTGGAGGAAGGTAGTGAGGTCATGGGAACTCTGCCTGGGAAGGGATTGGTGCTATTTCTACAGAGCTCATTTGCTCATGTGAGCATGTGCTGTTTTAAAGCAAGGCATGTGTCCTCCTGCATGAGATCAGCAGTCTCTCTGCTTCTCCATCATAAAACGATGCATCCAGATACCATCACTAGGATACCAGTGCCATATTATTTGAACCCTCTAGCTATCAGAATTGTGTAACCAACAAAATTCTTTGTAAGTTCTTTAACTTCAGCTGTTATAACAACAGAGAGCAGACAAGAGCGTGTGAACGCACCCCAGTAAGTGAGAAGAAAAAGTAGACAAATATGAACACACAATGGTGCTGGAGTAGATTTTATTGTCCTGCCAATACAGTGTTAGCTTTAGAATTTGCATTTCTAATGAGAGACTAAGACTCAGTAAATTGCTGGGATGGAATCTATTATAAAAGGAAAGAGATAAATCTGTAAATTGTACAGTAATTTAAAATGTTCAATTATGCTTACAGTTTTTGACATGGAAGAAACTGGGAGATTTATCCCTTCTCCATCCTTTTACAGATCTGAGAGCTGAGCCCTGAGAGATGAAGTGGCTGCCTAAGGTTCACACTAGCTTGCAATTCAACACTATCTTGGCACCCCCACAGGTTTGCATGCAAGAACACTACAGAATAATAGAAGATATTTATTATACTGTTGACTCCAGGTGTGCTATGTATTAGAGCCACAGAATATGGGAAAATATTATTTCATTGTAGCATAAATTTGACCTTTCAAAAACTAATACACTAGCTAGGGTAAACATCAGTTAAACATTTAACCATAATTTTGTTCTCAGACTTAGAATTTAAAAGTCTTTGGAGGAGTCAGTTGGATGATTTATGTCTTAAGAAAAGTATAAAAGGAGTTTTGGAATGCCGAATGCCCGTTCTTTGACTTTTTTAGTGTTCTGACAGTAATCGTTGCTGTAGCAAAGCCGAGGTGGTTAGGCGTCTCACTCTCTGGATGAGACGGGGAGAAGCAGGTGCTCATATCTCCTGCTCCCAGGAAAGCTGCAGTCCTTGTCGTGTCCAGCTCGGACCACCTGTCAGCTCTACCTACAGGCGATGCTTCCAACCTGTCTTCAGAGCTCAACTGCAGAGGCTTCCCCAGATATGCCTCGTTAGTGGCTTTTCTCTGCTTCTATACTGAGTGATCGTGTACTGTTTTGGGAAAGGAAGCACCCTTTAGACCCCCATGCCAACTGCGAGGCTTGCCCTCCCCTTCCAGTTCCTTCTGTAACTATTTAGATTGGACACCTCCACTTGCCCGACTTGCCTAGACTCAGTGACAGACATCTCCTAGTTACCAAGAAAATTATACCACTGGGAAATAAAATCGCCCCTATTCCATTCCCCTACACTGAACACCTTTCTGTTCTTGGTGGTGGCAACCTTCCTGCCCAGGCTTCCCATGGGTGCGGCGAGCGATACCACCTGGGTGTTCAAGTCCAGTCCTCACTAAGGTCTGTCCCTTTGCCACATGGCCCTGGAGCCTGCTGACTCTGCACTTTCTGTGCTTCTTGATCTTTTTAGTATCTTCCTTTACTTATAAACCATTTCTTCTCCAAGGAAACCTCTTGGCTCAAAGTTGCCCTCTGCACCTTGGCGGGGGCAGGGGCGGGGGCGGGTGGGGGTGGGGGTTGGTCCATCGCTCCCTTTCATGTGAAATCTGCTTCCCTACGCCATTCCATTCGCCCTTGTTCTCGGACCTCTGTAGTTTTCTGTTCACGGTTACATGTGCCCTAATCCTCCAGAGTTTTTCATCCTCATCTGGACGCTCCGATAACATGCTCTGATAACCGCCCACCTTCCTCATTCTTGACTCTTGGGTTCTATTAAGGGATTCCCGCAGTCATGTCAAGTGTCTGTTGTCCACATGACTCTAAAACCCTGGCATCCTCTGGGTTCCTTCCCTGGCTCCTTGTTCTTGTTTTATTCCATTGCCCATCGAGAACCCTCATGATGTACTTCTTCTCTCAGATACTTTCCTAAGCCCCAAATAACTCTCTCCTGACTTGTCTAGTGACTCGCTGATTATATTAATTTTAGAAGCCTCCAGATGCCTCAAAACTAACATCAAAAATGGAAATCTTGAGGTTTCCTATGGTAAATTGTACTTTTAAAATTGAGACTGTGTTTTGTATTCTCCCTCGCTGTTACATTCATTTGATAACATTGGGAAATTGTCTGTTTTAACCCAATACCCTTCCCTTTCCATCCTTGGGCCCCTGACTAAGTTCTTAAACTATGTATTCTAATGCTTTGTCTTACTTTCTGCCCTTTCCAAGTCTTTCCCTTAAACTGAAGGTAGAATTCTCTGTCTAGATTTCAGTTGAGAGCCTGGAGTGATAACGTGGACCTGCACACTCCAGCACTCAGAGGGTGTGGCAGAAGGGATTTGAGGACTGGATCACTCTGGCCCTGGGATACATAGCAAGACCTATTCTCAACAACAGCAAACAAGGTAGTAGAAGAAGGAAAAGAAGGAGAAGGGGGATGGAGAGAGTGGGAGAGTTAAATAATTAAAAAACATTTTTTTTCCCTGCTAACTCCTCAAAAGTATGCCTTGCCTTACAATAATGGGAGAACTTCTTGGTGGGTTTCCAGGTCCTCAATAAATTGGATGTGACTCTCTTTTTAGCTTCCTTTCTCAACATCCTCCACTCTACACTTGCAAGTGAGGAAGACCAAGTCACTGGAACTCACTCTTTCTCCTGCTATGGCACTGTACACTGTACACTGTATACTCTCCTGGCCCTGCCGTTTCCCCTGTGGCTGTTGGCTTTTCTGGTATGTTTCTCTGCTTTCCCTTTGTCTGATTATATCTTGACCACCTTTCAAGGCTTGGCTCAAATGTCCACTGCAGAAAGACTTCATTGAGTCTATAATTAGATTTAATACATTCTTTGTTCTCTCTGGCTCCTGGTACCTGACTCTGGCCTGCCAGTAAGTATGATTATAGCACATTAAAAAACACATGTCAGCAGCACAACTGCAAGTGACATCCCATTTTCTCCATTTTGTTACTGTATAAACTCCTCCTTTCCCCCAATATATTTTCCAGTGTTTGGACTATGAGAGGCCTTCAGTAAATTCTGTGAAAGTGAAGTGTATAAGCTGCAGGCATTTCTCTCCCTTCTCAGTACCTCCTGACACAGTGATATTTCTATTACCTTCTTTTTTACTTTATTTATGAGGAAGCTTGCTGTAGAAGCAAGTATATCATGTGCAAAGTCATTAGGAGGCGAAGTATAAGACTTAATTATCAACACTGAATATGCTAAGATGTTAGATGTAGTTTTAAAAATAAACCTTGGCTACCTATAAAACTGGGATATATGTCAGTTGTGAACCAAATCACCTCTGTTTTCTTCTCCCTGTCTCATTTCCATGCCCCTCCCCCCCTCCCCGTTTCATCTCTCCTTGGCTGAATGACCTGGCCATGAACCCCTACTAGTGATGGAAATTAGATAATGTGTGTTAAACAACAGCATTTTGAATAAGCATCATCTGAGTCCACTCCCCATGGTGTGAGCCCCCCACACCATCAATTCTTTCTGTCAGCCTCCATTTGCTGTTGGAGAGTAACCTTGGCATTGGCTTTCACCAGTCAAACTCAAGGTACTCAAATCCAGACGGAGAGTTTTTTTTTTTTTTTGAGTGTAGTTAGAGTGGTGATGAATAACTGCTATCAGACTGACTTACTCAAACTGTAAAGTAAAATTTAAAAGGGTTTATATGTATTTGGCAACCATGCATAGGTAAGATCCATGAAATAAGAGAAGCTTTGAATGTGAGCCCATATTTACCCTGAATCTCTTCATGAGGCTATTTTCAATATGGAATAGAGAGAGACGTACGTACGTGGAGAAGAACAGTATTGATAGGAGACTCTGGGCTGCAGAGAGCTTGGTTTAAAACAGGTAGGATTTTAGAGGTTAAAAGGGGATTTCAGAGGTAAAGAACCCCCAAAACATGTATAGAGACAAACCTTACATCTTTTTCCATCCTATAATCTCTGAACGTACAGGGGGAATGTTAAAAGACCAACGAAGAAGAGATGCTAGATAGCTGGGAACTAAATAGAAACCCCAGAGGTCAGAGAACACAGTGCTGTATAGGTTTGGGATTGAAGTTCTAGCCCAGCCCAAGAAGCAGAGACCTTCAGCCAGAACTAGGGCTAAGCTTCAATATTCAAAGCCATCTATGTCTATGACTTACTTTTTTCACCCATAATCAACTTCCTAACAGTTCTGTAACCTTCTAAACAGGATCATTGGTTGGAAACCAAGCATCCAAACACATGAACTTATAGAGACATTCCCATTCAAACCATAACACAGTATATGCAGGAACTGATCCTTCAGATACAAAAGACCCTACTTCAGATTGCCTTTGAGATGGAAGTGGTCCCCAAGGCTTAGTTACCAGCCACATGCCTAAGTGACCACAAACAGGGGACAGGATGTTTTCACCACATAGAAACCCTAGTGCCTATACATGTCATTTACTTTTATGTTAATTTCTTGCATCATCTCAGGGAATACTTGCTGTGTAATAGAATATGTAGAAGTTGCATCTTAGATGTTAGAGACCCATACATAAAATACTTCCTTGGTCAGATCAGGGTAAAAAAAAAGACAATAATCAGAGGATTTAGATGTCTAGTGTACCATATGAATTAAAGATGCAACAGTTTTTTCCCAGCTGAAGACATTTACTTGTAGATGCTTTGGCATGATTAACTGTGGCATGGACCATCAGCATAATCGGTGTTAGCATGGCGCTCTTCCTTGTAGGCTCTAAAGTGGGGAGGCATTCATAAGGAAGTTCCCAGTGGGGAATATGCCTATGTAACATTGAGAGAAGCGGGGCTAAAGAGATGACTCAGCCGTTAAACTCACTGACTATTCTTCTAGAGGTCCTGAGTTCAATTCCCAGCAACCACATGGTGGCTCACAACCATCTGTAATGGAATCCGATGCCCTCTTCTGGTGTGTCTGAATAGAGCAAATGTGTACATACATACATTAAATAAATAATTTAAAAAAATTGAGAGAGTCAAGGGAGTTCCTAGGAACCCTGGGATCAATGCCAGAAAGTCTTCTTTGGTCACAGCAGCAGATAGCATTTCCTATATGTAGCTGTTCTGCACTGTCTGTGGCTCTCGGCAGGTAGCTAATTAAAATTCCACAGGGCTTGGATACTTGATGAATCTACATACAATTTTCAAGTAAAATATTACAAGTAGTCCAACTCTTAAAATGCCTTGGTTTTTAAAGCTGATTTGTCTGCATTGGGTCTAGTATATAAAGTTTAAAAGAGGCTGTACATTTTTATGTTCTTTATGATGAGAGTCTTATATCTCAGTGGCAAGTCATAACAATATCTCACAAGATGTTTTGCAAATGAAGATACTTGGTCTGGAATGTAGATGTTTGTATCTTACTGTGATTGTGCACAATAAAAAAATAAGTCAGCTGTAATATCAAGTTCTGGATAATTAATGAGGGAGGGAAGTCACAACTTGGAGTTGGAAAATCAGGGTTTTAAAAATACTTTGGAAAAAGAAAAACATGGCCATTTAAAGAGAATCCTAAGCGTGTCTGCTGGAAAAGAGCAGGGTATCCAGACACAAAGCCAGACATCATAGGTTAGTTGATTTCCAGCAAAGACGCAAAGTTCAGTAATCCAAAGTGGACAATTGTTGTAAACCATTGACTTTCCATTTTATATACAAATGACCCTCAATTCATACTGCATGCCCGCTACAAAATATGACTCATGGATCATAGACCTACATGTAAAGACAACATAGGAGGAATTTCTTACAATCTTGAGTCGCAAAACGATATCTTAGACATGACACCAAATGTATTATTTCTAAAAGAAAAAAATGATTAATTAGATATCCTCAAAATGATCAAAAGACACAAACAAAAGTCAGGCTAATCAACAAAAGAATATATTTGTATACTTAGTGTCTAAGAAAGACTCAGATACATTATTTATAAAGAATTCTCAAATATTAATGATAAGAAAATAATTCATTTTAATATGCGTATATGTGTTCTGCCTGTGCAATGTGAATGCATTTTCATATGTATGTAGGTATACATATGTGTATGCACATGTGTTTGCAGGTATGAGGTTGAGTCTGGGAGGTCTTCCTTAATTACTTTCCATAATATTTAACAACACAGGATCTCACTTGAACCTAAAGCTCACTCATGGCTAGTCTGGCTCTAGGGGTCTCGCCCCTGTTTTCTGAAAGTTGGAATTACAGGCAGGCTACCATGCCCCCCCCCCCGAATTTAGATAGACTCTGGACATCTAGACCCAGATTACCATGCTTGTGTGGCACTTGTGTCCCTTACTGGTTTCTCCTTAAACACATGAAGGGAAGAATGCATTTTTAATTCATCTTTTGACCACTCATGGTGGGCCCCCATCCTAATCCATACCATTCTCAGTAAACGCCACTATAACCTGCCCTGTGGGAGGAATTTTGTGATGCCCATGTATGTTCTCTGATAATTTACTTGTGTTTCATACCACTCTCATCTTTGATGTTCAGGATTAAGCAAATTGCATTGTTAAATCTGTTGATGACATTAACTTAGTTGAGCAGTTGTGTGCATGAGATGGTCCCCCCTTCTCTCTCTCTCTCTCTCTCTCTCTCTCTCTCTCTCTCTCTCTCTCTCTCTCTCTCTCGTGTGTGTGTGTGTAATATCCTTTTATTCTGGCATTGTCATACTAGAGAATCATTAGGCACCAAATTAGGGTTTAATTGTGTAGAAAGATTCAATCCTGACTTCTTGCTTTTTACCCTAGAGAACACAAGAAAGCTTTTATCAAAATCACCTTGAGGTAGTATTGATGGTTTACAAATTTGCAAGGATTATCTTTTAATGTATCATTTATTTTCATAGATCTCTCAGGACAATAAAAAAAAGAAAATAAATCCATTACTTACTAGAGAAAATCTTTGTTTCTATATCAGTGATGCTCACGTACATCCCATGCAGTGGGACACCCAGTGGCCTCAGTAATGGCCTCTTGGTGTTGGCTATCAGGCTCATTCTGGCCAAAACTATTTCCGTTAGAACATTTTCCTTATGGCCTGTGTGAGAAAGCCCCCATTTTGAAGCCATCTAAACCAACCATTTGAGTCTCTTGCCTGCATTGTCTGATTGTAACCATTTGGCTGTAGTGGCTTAATGCAAATCCTCCTTCTGTATGTGAGAAAGGCAGACTAGGAAAGGAGTAAAGTTAAACAACAACGGCAACAAAACCCTGAGAAAATGATCTGTCACTGCCTGAGGCATTTGTAAGAAAGAGAATCAAGTTTCTGAGCATGAAAGAACTGCATGAGACAGTTAAAATGATTCTTCCGGGCTCTTTGCCTAGTTCTTTACTTTCACTAGAATGGGATTTGTAAAAAGGTGCACATTGAATGCCAGAGTATTTGAAAGCAGCTAAGTTGCTTATTACTAATATATTTTCTGCTTCTTTTTTACAAAATTATTTTTCTTTGACAATAACGATGGAAGTCATTAATTTCCCCATTCAACAACAGGCTTTTGTACACCGCCTACCCCCTTGTGTTAGGCACTGTTATAGGTACAAGGCATTAAGAGATGAATACTACATCCTTAGGGATCTCAGCTTCCTGTAGAAGAGACAAAGGACGTTGATACAGTCATCTCGGAGTGTGGCAAATCCTGTGGGAGAGAGCTGATAAAAATTCTAGGAGAAGCAAAGGAGTCTATAGGAGGGGTGGGGTGTCATGGTCAGCCCCAAGGGAGTGAACATTAAGTAACAAGCTCAAAGAATGGTGTCAGATTTGTGAAGTTGGCATGGAGGACATTCTAGTCAATCTTTTATAATCAATATATCAGGGTATTAAAAATAGTTTGATTTTTTTTTCTTTTTAATTTATAGGT
Source organism: Tokudaia tokunoshimensis (assembly GCA_036184795.1). Lineage (NCBI taxonomy): Eukaryota > Metazoa > Chordata > Mammalia > Rodentia > Muridae > Tokudaia > Tokudaia tokunoshimensis. Next base: position 33,001,963 of record BTHU01000004.1, on the reverse strand, counting down.
TGAAGAGTAAGAAGAGACAAGCTAAAGAGATGCTAGGTCTTGCAGGGCCTTGTGAGCAACGTTAATGTGAATAGCATTCTAGTGTGTGTGCATGTGTGGGGAGCCATTGTAAGGTTTTGGTAGAGGAGGGACATACTTTAAGGTAACTGATAACTGGAATTGGTGAGAATAGAGATAAATTTTATGAGAAAAGGTATAAGGGCTGCCAAGCACCCATTGCTGTAAGTCTGGATGAGAGAGGCTGGTCCCCTGAACTATAGTGATGATACAGAGAGGAAGGAACAGAGGGTTCTTAGGAAATTAAATGTGCAGGATGGTGTGAGGAAGGAGCAAGAGTCGGAGGTGCCATGTCTCTGCTGTCCTTACCGCATGGATGAAGAAAAAGGAAGGGTGGATGAATTTGTTCATTCGGTGGCTATTTAAGCGAGTGCAGATTTTATGCTAGCATTCCACTGAGTGTATAGGAAAGAATCCAAAGTCCCAAATCTTGTGAATCTTACCTCCTGGAAGTTTGAGCGACATAGATGAACAAACAGTATCTGTGCATAAAAGAGGTGAGCACTAAGAGCAAGGGAGAAAAAAAAGTACTAAGCAAAGTACACAAAACTTGGCAGGGGAAGACAGTAGTTTACAGACTGGAAACCCTTTTGGAGAAGGTGACAACAGCAAAATCTTTATAAAGCTATGAAGGTAGCATCTAGTAGAAATTCTGCCTACACAAAAGGAACTGCGAACATAAGGGCCTTGCCTGTGGTATTTAAGAACAGTATTTAGTCCCGTTGGGCTGAGCAGAGGATGACATGAGCTGGCTTAACTGGCAGATCCTTCTGGCTGTTGGTTTAAAGTAGACTAATTGGGAAAAGGATGATCTTGGCTGACCATTAAGAGACTTGACATAACCTAGTCTGATGGTCAACACAGGAAGTCTATGTGACAGTTGTACTGCTGTCACAAGCTTCTAGCCTACTGCTTTATGGGGGCCATATCTCAGTATTCTATCATCCCTCTATCCCATCTGTCCCCTAACACGTTCTTTCTTTCTCTCTCTCTCTCTCTCTCTCTCTCTCTCTCTCTCTCTCTCTCTCTCTCTCTCTCTTTCTCTCTCTGCTACCTATTAAAAGACCTTTACCTTTCTTAGCCCTCATTCGAATCAAACTTTTGTTACAAATATTTTCTTGGCTTTACCACTGTGCCAGTCTCCAAGAAGTGTATTTTTATCTTGTCCATGTTTTAAAGTTTTGTGAACAGAATCAAATAGAATATTAAAGTGTTGTGCAGGACATCTTTCCTTCAATATTTTGTTTTGTGTAGCTGCCACATACAATAATATATTGGCCCATTTTGCTGATATTTTTGTTAGCCTTCTGAGAAAGAGTCTTTCTCTCTCTGTAGTCTAGGCTGGATTGGAAACCTTTTGCTGTTGACAGATGTATGGGTTATTTGTACTAAAGGAACCTGGTATCAGCTTTTCTTCCTACTCCCAGTACACACCTTTCTATAGTATCTGGCTATGAATGATATTTCTGGCTCATAGGAGATGTATACCTGTGAGTTTGAATGGTATTAGCCACTCTTTCATCCAGAGTCTGAGCCAATCTATATTTACAGCACAAATGCATAAAAATTCTTGTTTGTCACCCTTGCATGTTGGATCTTTGTTTTTAAACCAGTTTTGTGAATATGTTGTAGCATTTACCATTGTTTTGACGTGAAGTACACTGACTTTTAATTGTCTTTTAGATTGTTTAGTGGTGACATAGATCACTTTTCTTTATGAAATGCACGTGTAGGCAGTACAAAATGGACTTGATGGATTATTAATAATAATGAGAAAAGAGGACGTGAAGTTGGGAGTGAGATAGGGTGGAATCCACAAAGGAGAGTTGGAAGGAGATGATACGAAGGTCACTATGGGGAGTTGGAGGGAGGTAATGGCGGAGCTAAGGACATGATAAATATATTTTGTATAAATGTGTGAAACCTTCAGAGAGAAAAATATTATTTAGAGAAGAAGTTGTCAGTTCAAGTTTTCCCCCATCCTTTTCCTATATATTTATTATGAATTTGTACTTGATCATTAACTACATCAGACACCAACCATTGGGTTATATGTGTTCCAGATATATTTGTATCTCATCTTCTTTCTTTTGGAAATATCTTTTCATTAAGAAAATTTTTGAGTTTTAATATTTTGAAAATGTTTTGAGACAGGGCCCAGGCATAGACAGCAAAGACTCATAATCTCTCCTGCCTTTCCTGCTGGGAAACTCACATGTACCCTCAAGCCCAGCAAAGTTTTAAGTTTTCACGTAATATATTTATGCACCATTGTTCTTTTTGCCCAATGTTTTATTGATTCTTTGTGAGTTTCCCATCATGCACCCCAGTCCCACTCCTCTCCCTACCCTCTTGAATTCACCTTCTGCCCTTGCAACCCTCCTCCTGCAAAAGAAGATAAAAAACAAACAAAAATAAAAATAAAACAAAACAAAACAAAGCATAGAAAACATCTCATCGTGGAAGCTGTCATGTGGCACAGTGTGTCCCACAGTGTACCCCTCTGTCCACACATCTTCCTGCAAATGTTCACTGCAATTGAGTCATTGATCTGGTTCAAGGCCTCTGGCCTTTGCCATATCACCAATATTGGATCCTCACCGGGACTCCTCCCCAGTTATCCCGTTGTTGCCCTGTGTCATGGAGATCCTGTAGCTTTGGATCAACAGAAACAGCCCTTTCACATGCTCCAACAGTTCACAAATGATGTAGATTTGGGGCTGGGCCAACTTAAAGCCCTGGCTCTGGGCCCGGTGATAGCTGAGCTGGTCAGCCTGCTGGCTCTCCTGCATGCCTGGCTGAGCCCTTTAGCATGGCTCCGGCTAGCCCACTCAATGTTGGGGCATGCTGGGGGACAGGGTTAGCTCTCCTGCTCTAATGCCATTGGGCCAGTTCACCTGCACTCACACCACTAAGAACCAGTTCCACTCTGCTGCCCAGTCAAGTCACAGGGCCCACTTTCCCAAGTACTGCAGCCTGCCGAAGAACAATGCCAGCTCTCCTGCTTTCATACCCTTAGGCCTGGCTCTCCTGTGCCTTTCCCATCAGGGCCAACTCCATTGTGCTGCAGCCAGTGAGGAGCAGGGCCAGCTTTCCTGCTCTAATGAAGACTACTGCAGGTGGTCAGGGAAGCAGGGGAGGGCATTACCTCCAAGCCCACACCATAAGGCAGCTCTTCTCATGCTCATGTCCTTGGCTTGGTCACCTGTGTCCCCTCCACCAGGGCCAGCTCTTTCTTGCCGGCCAGGGGAGCACACCATTGGCTTTTAAAGTTAATGCTTTTTATATTTTGTGCAAGTAATCCTTTCTTACCCCTACATCTGAGTCCAAGTTCTTTTTAATCTTCTAGAAGCTTTGCTACTTGGACTTTGATGCTCAGGCCTATGATTTACTTGGTTTTTTTTTTTTTAACATTTTTATTAGATATTTTCTTTATTTACATCTCAAATGTTATCCCCTTTCCTGGTTTCCCCTCCGAAAACCCCATATCCCATTCCCCCCTCCCCTTGCTTCTATGAGGCTGTTCCCTCCACCCACCCACCCACCGACTTCTGCTTCCCTGTCCTGGCATTTCCTTACACTGGGGCATCGAGCCTTCAGAGGACCAAGGACCTCTCCTCCCATCGATGTCCAATAAGGCCATCCTCTGCTACATATGCAGCTGGAGCCATGGGTCTGTCCATGTGTACTCCTTGGTTGGTGGTTTAGTCCCTGGGAGCTCTGGGGGGTACTGGTTGGTTCATATAGTTGGGAAAATCTCCTTAGTGAAATAAAATAAAGGTTTAATTTTACTTATCATAAGGATGCTCGGTTGTCCCAGAGCTTATTCTGTCCTTTCCCACTGCCTAGTAGTTCCATCTGTACCCTCCATTCTGTTTCATTCATCTGTATGTAATCATGGGTCAGTACCCATCTTAATTCCCATAGCTGTATAATTAGTCTTGATTTATCGTAGAGTAAGTCTTAGCACCTTGTTGGTTTTCCTAATTCCTAAGCCTTTGCATTTCAGGTTCGGTTCTTTTTATAGCTTTATTTTTATTTTAAAATGTTAATTATTTGAGAATTTCACACAATATATTTTGATGGCATCACTTCCTCTTCCAACTCCTTTTGAATGTACCCATACAACTTGTGCCTTCATATTTGTTATAAATCCCACCAAGTCCAATTTGTGCTAATCATATATATTGGACATGTGGTCATCCACTGGAATACAGGGGGCCCCACCTTAAAGAAATCTGGGTCTCTCTCTTGCAGCAGCTATTAATTATCAATATATTCTTAGCTAGGGGGTGGAGTTTCATGCTTACCTCTACCCTTCTCCTGCTGATCCCTTCCCTTTGCCTTAGGGCAAGAGCTGTAGGTATCCCTTCACAGCTGAGCTCTCAGCAAACCTTTGTTCTCAGTACTTTGACTAGTTCTGAGTTTCTGTAGTAACTTCAGCACTGACCAAAACTGACATTAATACTAGCGTATAGCCATAAACGGAAATGTTTAGAATGCAGTTTAATGGGCACATTATGTCCGTTAACAAAATATGGAAGTAGTGTGTCTGCTAGAGCCTGTGACTTCTCTGGCCATGGCTTTTGTCCAGGTTTATAGTACCAGGATGAAATCACCCCTGGTGGAACAGGCCTCAAATCCTGTCAGAAAGTGGCTGGTTATCTCTAGTGCTGGTTTGAAGGGGAGTTGTTTCTATAGTTTGTGGAGTTGAATATTTGGTTTCCAGTTGGTGGACTGTCTAGAAAGGATTGGGAAGTGTGGCCTTGCTGGAGGAGGTGTGTTACTAGAGGTGAGCTTTGAGGTTTTAAAAGCCCTGTCTTGCTTTCTCTTTCTCTGCCTGTGTATCAGGATGCTAACTCTCAGATCCTGCTCCAGCACCATGCCTGTCTGCTATGATGAACATGGAAGCTGTGGAGCCCTATGAAACTAAGCAAATCCCCAGTTAAATACTTTCTTTTATGCATTGGTCATGGTGCCTCTTGACAACAATAAGACAGTCACAAGGTCTTGTATCAGTAGTGCATAAGTCCCAGTCAGTAGTGTCCAAAGCTCAGTAAGGCCACTCATGTCTTTTCTCCCAGCCATTGCATAGCACCTTTTGGTACTACAAAGGCTAGCCAGCAGGGATGAAGTTTCCAAGTCAGTTTCTGCTTGATTTCTCTATGTCCTTCGATCAAAGTATGTGATCTCTTCAACAATAAGGCCTTATCTTCTAGTTCTGGTGGGCCATCAAGAGTAGTGGCAGTGTGCTGTATTGTTTTGGTGGCTCTCTAACCAATAACTCATAGCCTAACCCTGGCAGTGAAAGTTTCATTTAATGGCTCATATCTGCTGGGAACAGCTTTATCTACTCATATCTCTGTGAAAGCTCATAAAACTTTTTATTAGTGTATTTTCATTGAGTAAAATGATGGACTTCATAATGGCATTTTCATACATCATGTGCTGTAGTGATTTTCATTTCCCATTATTTGTGGTTCTTATAGTTTTAACTTATAGCTTGTGTTTGTTTTTTACTCCCACGATTTTAAATTCTTTGCCTAGCAATTTAAGTTCAATTTGTGTCTCTATGATCATAGCATATAGACTATTTCTGGTAATTTTCACAGATAACTTATTGTCCTTTCTGTTTATCTTTATACATCTTTGTGGTAGTTACTGAATTAAATACTCCTAGAATCAGTCTGATAGCAGATGGCATCATCTTCTTCCCAGGAACACATTCCTTCTTCTTTCATATGTATGAAAGTATTAAAAGCCCAGGACCAAAGCTTGAAAATAATGTCTTCTTTTTATTTTTCAAGGCAGTGTCTCATTGTGATGTCCAGCCTAAGTTTTAAGTGTCAAAGTTTTCCGAATCACTCAAATTATTCAAGGCCTCAGCCCAGGGGTCATTTTCCTCTGACTTCTACTTTAGTGCACCTGGGCTCCACATCCTGTTGTAGCTTTAAGAATCTATTCCAGATAAGTTTTATTCCTGTGGTAAAACCAGGCTCTAGTGGAACAGCTAATCAAAGACTTTGTCCTACCTGATCTTTCTGAGAGATACTTCTCTTCCTCTCAGTGGTGACTGTACCCATGCTCACCACTGAGCTAATGAAAAAAGCTGAGGCTTTGAGAAGCCATCAAACCCCCAATATTATTTATCACACACAACTGCTTAACGTCTGGATAGTGTTGATATTGTTAATTTTTAAAAATCTGATTGGCTTTTTTCCCCCATTTTTAGCCATTCAGCAGAATGTTCATCAGTCACTATTGATTTCACTTTCAAATAAATTTAATTATATCTTAAGAAAGAAAATCATTATTTCCTGCAGACTGCCCGTGGGTTTAGTTATGAAGGGATACCCTAGTGACTGAAGGTTATAAATACTGGAGCAGTGGGTGGACCACTGGTGTTAGTTAGATTATCTTGGCTCCAGTTACCTGTAAGTTTGTTAACATGGAACAAGTTATCCAATCCTCTGAGTCTCTGTTGCCTTTTAATAAAATAGAGAATAAACATAAAAGCTCCATCTCACTGTACTGTATTATGTAAGGCCATGTGTGTAAATCACAGAGCGTCATCCTGGCCTTTAACAAACAGCTAAAAGCATTTAGTCATGGTTGTCTCTATTGGAAAGCCATTGGGGAAAATGTCAGTAGTAGGCTTTTGGTGGGGATTTGGTGGGTTACTGTGGCCAAATAAAGTCTAGTTCCTTTGTGGCTTCTGACTGAAACAAGAACCACAGATAGCATTTATCTGTCTGTCTTGTCTCCTCCTCCTCCTCCTTCTCCTCCTCTTCCTTCATCCTTACTCCTCCTCCTCCTTCTTTTTCTTCTTTTTTTTCTGAGTTTTTGGGACAAGGTTTCTCTGTGTGGCCCTGGCTGTTCTAAAACTCACTCTGTAGATCAGACTGGCTTTGAATTCAGAGATCCTCCTTCCTCTGCCTTCCCAGTGCTCGGATTAAAGGCATGTGCCACCATCGCCCTGCAGCAAAAGGCATTTTAGTGCCCCCTTTCACACTGGGGAGAAGATCATGTCTCCTTCTGAGACAAAAGTATAGTTTGATCTGTGCTTATTTGAAACGATAATGAAGTTCAGGTTGCCTGAGGACACTACAAAGGCCAGCAGATTTGCAAAGTGGTCTAGAATTGGAAGAAATAAGTCATCTCGATGGAATGGGTGCAGGGAGAAAAGGCTAATAGCACAACTATCCATGTAGCCATTTACCCCACCAAGGTGAACCACAACAACAACAAAATCTTGGAAAGGAAATCCAAGTCTTGACAAGTAGGAAAGGAGCAGGGCAAATACAAGAAAGAAGTAATTGAGAAGATGCTGGAGTGGAGAAATCTCATGCATAACTTTCATTAAACCCACTTAAATGATTACAAAAAGTCAGTAGTATATTTAGCTTGGTTATTATTCTCCCTGATTATGGCAAAATATTAGCCTAATTTGGGATATATTCTTGGAATATATGGAACTATGAGTATCAGGAATGGAAGTTATTACCTGAAAGAAATACGGAGTTATTTAAAATAGGATTTTTATAAAATGGTCAAGGATGCTGTAAATAGCCTTTCAGCTTGCTCTGCTCAATTTTCATATGCACGTGGCATCACATATGCACGTGGCATCACATATGCACGTGGCATCACATGTGCACGTGGCATCACATATGCACGTGGCATCACATATGCACGTGGCATCACATATGCACGTGGCATCACATATGCATGTGGCATCACATATGCATGTGAGTATTCATTTGCCCTGAACAGCTCTGTGCAGTGAACCTGGAGTTATTCTTCAATTTGACATATTTAAAACAGTTTCAATATTAATCTGTGTGCTGCAATTTGATTTAAAGTTATAATTAGTCTTAATAATTTTGTTTTGTAAGAGAATCTTTTGAATTGTTGGTTCTGCCCTAGCACTAACCATCTGTGTTGTTATGAATAGATCACAATATCTCAAGGCCTCAATTTCTTCATCTGTCAAAGGAGAGAGTTGGTCTAAATTATCTCCATCTTTAAGATTCTATGATTTGCATGTAAAATGTAATTTGAGTATCTCTCTAGTAAATTTGCATGTGTGACTGAATTCCGAGTGTTAGCTGGGCAGTTTGCAATTTGTATTTATAGGCTGGTAATTAGCATGAGGCATCAAATTTTTCTGTCGTATTATCAAAGCATACATATTCTCTAATAAATCTGACCTTTAAATAATGGTGCTTTGTTTGACCTTCCTGACACTTTCATTGCCTGTCCCAGAGCCGTGATTATCTGTATATAAATGGCCACGTCGGATGCCTTCTTAGTTCACAGCATTTCAGTTGACTGAAAATCCTCATCAGTGATCATGAAAATGCCATTGTGGATATCTGAATGGAGTCTCAGCTCACCTAAAGGAACTGTGTGCCCAGTCTTAAAGTTACCTTAGCAGTGTAATGAAGCAGCCTCGAAGGCAAGCCCAATGAGTTCCTGTGACCTCATTCCAACCTGATCAAGTTCTTAAAAATCCTCAAGTCAAATAATTACTTTGCAAATAAATATCAACATTTAAAAATGTTTGGTTAAATCAATTAGCTTTACCTTTCAGGGAGGAGAAATGAGAGGGAGAACAGGCAACGAGAAGAGCAGGGAGCGAGAGCAAGCAAGAGAGGCATTCTGACCATTCTTTTATTTTAAAGTGAGTAGAGGCACAAACCACCAAGTCCTTGGGTGCTGAAAGGCTCTGCGGATATAGACACGGGATCCTGCCCAGGACTTCCATGGTGAGGAAGAACTCCTCATGATGGATAATTCTTCAGTATCTTCATGATCCCTTGTACTTTTCTGGGGCAATAATAGTTTCTCCAGAGATTCTTTTTTTCAAGTTCAATTTTCCCCCATCAAGAATCTTTTACAAAATATATTGAATAAATATAACCAACTGCAACCCTGACTTCCAGCTGCCATCAAAGATCTCCAAAGAATATACTTTGATTATAAAATGAGATTGACAGGGACCAGAGAATAAAGAGAATTCCAAGAAGTCACTGAACTGTTAAGTTCCTTTGTTCACAGGAATTCCCTAGTGTGAAGCCACATAGAAGTGTTAATATCAAAATGGTCTTTTTACCCTTTTTGAGAAAGAAAAATCCTAATTGCTTCCTAGAAGCAAATGGCACAGTATCCACTTGTGCACATAGGTGCTCTGGGTGAAAACCTATTATATCGTCCATATCTAAACAATGCTGCAATCACAGTTGTGTTAGCTCCCTTAGCTTCGGAAAAAAATTAACATATTTTTCTCTGTCATTGATGCTACTGTATGAGAGAGGACAAATTACCTTCTATGAGAAACAGACAAGTCATTGAGTTATAGGAAACTGACCCATTCGAAATACTGGAGCATTTACTTAGGGGTAGAACTCATTTGGCAGATTCTTGACAGTGACATTTCTTGTGCTTGTGGGGAGGTGGGAAGAAAAGAAACATTCTTCCCAGAGAAAAGGGGCAAAAGTGCTCCTTCCTTCTCCTCTCTTTCCCTCTGACACCTACCAAGGTAAAATGACTTGGCCCTGTTCATTCTCACACTGTGTGGGCAGCCATTTTGCTAACTCTGTAGAATATGTAAATTCACTCAGCTCTCATCTGTTCCTTTTGGAGTCCCTCTCATTCTGGATTTTTAGGACCCTCCATAACCTACACCTTTTCTAATCTATGTCCTCTCACCATGTTGTCCCATGGTGATTCATCCAACACCAACCCTGTGATCCAACTTTCATCTTCAAACAGCTGCCAAAATAAGCAACCTGAAACCAGCCCTTGGCCCCCGTTGCTTCTGCTCAAGAGACTGCTGAATGACTTCTCATGACCTCCACAGTGGTTGTCAATTCCTTCAGCCCCTGGATTTCAGATTTGTAACAAATACTCCATAAAACTGTATGTACATGCTCAAAATGAAATCCATAGAAAAATATGTAACCTATACATATAATTTGAATATTAAACCAATATAATGTAAAGGAAGAAATAAAGCTATAACACCAGGTATAAAATAATACGTATTTGATTGTACAGATGTTTGGATGTGACACCATCAGATGTGCACCTATGTGTGCAATGACAGTCACAGTGGCAGCTGCAGGTATAGAATAAGTTGGGGCTTGAATTCTCAAGTGACATAATTTTGTCAAATGGAAAATACCAGGGACATGATCTGTAACATTCTTTCCAAAAGTTTAAGCACAAATGCCTTGGGAATCTCTTTAAACTGCTGATCATATGATCACGGGTGATGCATATGCTGCTGGTCTATAAACTATATGTTGAATCATCAGACACTGAACTAGATAGGCATTATCTGTATCCTAAGATTAATGCCATCTTACTGAAATAACAGTAAAATCTTGACGTTCATGCAACGCTTGCAGCCTGGAGTCATCTGTTATTGAAGTAGCTTCTCTCTTGGAACATCACCTTGCATGTAGTGGGAACCCAGAACAGGGAACAGGAAACTGCCAAGAAGACACAATGTCTTCTCTAAGGAGATGGTGGCTGAGGTTTGAATCCTCTTCAAGGAACTGATAACCTTTTGAGGGAGTGGGATGGTCTCTAGAGGAGACCTGCTAAACCCAAACTGAGCCTACAATTCCATGCTGCTTACCTCTCAAGGCATTTGAGTGCCTCAGACAGTAGAAAGGTGGAACAGTACAGTGACCCAGTCTTTCAATCAGGAAGGTGCATACGACTCATGTTTGTAAAGAACCCAGACTCAGGATAGTTCAGGAAGCCTAAAGGGAATTCAGTACAGGGCTGACTAGCAGTTCTAGGAGTAAAGGCTTCATGAGAGAAGGACACACCATTCTGAGAGATCTATCAAGACTTTCTGCAGATGGAGGCGAAGAGAGATGAAAGGTGCCTCAAGTCTACTGAGGGAGAAAAGCAAAGACCTGTGAGACACATATGTGTTACTACTTATCTTAGTTAGGGTTTTACTGCTGTGAAACCATGATCAAGACAACTCTTACAAAGAACAACATTTAATTGTGGCTGGCTTACAGGTCCAGAGGTTCAGTCTGTTATCATCTGGGTAGGAAGCATGGCAGCATCAGGGAGGCATGGTACAAAAGGAGCTGAGAGTTCTACATCTAGTTTTGAAGGCAGCAGGAGAAGACTGCTGTCTTCCAGGCAGCTAGGGGGAGGGTCTCAAAGCCCATCCCCAGAGTGACACACTTCCTCTAACAAGGCCACACCTCCCAAAAGTGCTGCTTCCTGGGTCAAGCATATTCAAATCACATCACTATGTCCTCTGTTAAGCCATAAAAACACTTTTGCAACCTTTTATGGTAAATATGAATGGGTGTGAGAGAGGACACAGTGGTATACAAAGCTGATGTGACATCATGTGTAGTCAAAGGAGCCTGAGACATTGAGTGTGTCCTAGGTCCTACCATAAAACACCTCCTCCACTCCTGCTCCCCAGCTGTGGCACCTGCCATCACCATAACAAACATATCTAACTTCCTAACCTTCATTTTGACATCTAGAGCAGGTCTGTATTACTCTTATGAAAAATTTCCTCCTGGCATTGCCAGGTGCACACCTACAGCCATATTTTGTGGTATAGAAAGCACAGTCTTGCTTGACCCAATTTTATTGTAGGTTATTCACTTGTCACATTTTCCAGTCCCCTCTAAAGTCATGATGTCACATTAAAAGAAAAAAAAATCACTCTAACCAGTCTTTTGGCTATTTTTGTGGGTTATTTCTTGTTCCACCCTTCTTCACTTCTCTTCTACCCTTTCATCCCCCTGACTTCAGATAGGAGAGAAAAAAAGGAGAGAGAGAAAGGGGTGGGGGGTGACATTACCTTTAGACTACTTGCTGCTGATTAGGGTTGTTAAGTTCCTTGGGGTAAGTTTGATCTTTTCCTCCAGGATATCTAATTTTTTTCTTCTTGTTTCTTCTTTACACACAACTACTTAACAAACCACAACCAATAGCAACCAAGAGCAACTAGAAGTAACTCACATCAAATAACCAACAGCCCACCTTGTGTCCCTAGCATTTATATACCCTTTGAAGAGTCCACAGAACTCCAAACATCACATACTTGTAGAAATTATCTGCAGCTGGCAAAATCACATGCCATTTAGAGCACGAGGCAAATCATAGTCAGCTTCTAGGGACAATCTGAAGCAGCCCCATATCTGACACCAGGGATTAAAAGAAAAACATATTCATATAATATTTCTGTGTTTTTAAAAGAAACCAAAATCCTCACTACAAAACAACTTTTATGTCTATAAGTCTTTGAACCTTTATTTTAATTGACAAGTAATTACTGCTTATACTTACCTGGGAACAATAGGCTGTTTTGGTGTATATAGACATTGTAGAATATGTAAGCTAATAAACACAACTGTTACTTCAGCTATGTATTACAAGTCTTAAGTTCTAAAAAGATACATTATGAATTTCATTGCTCCATGCCTTCCCACTGAGTGCTGACAGTCCCCCTTGAATGTCTAGCAAATGCTCCAGAAAACATAGAACCCCCACATCAGGCTTTGTTTCAGCTGCTGTGCTCTGGAGTAAGCCTCTGTATATCCACTCTGTGTCCAAGGCAAGGCAATCTGTGACTTTGTTTGGAGTTCTGAGTCTACGACCCTGATATACAGTTAAGCTTAGAGAATATACTGTCTATGTCAAAAATAAGAATTACCCAAGTATTGGCAGTAGTTTTGTACTTTTTCTTCCTTGTTTTCATTTAGATTCTTTATTCTGTTTCTGCAAGAATTGTTCTTAACCTTCCTTGACCCAGTGTGGCAGAGAAGGGAGTCTGCCCCTCTGTCAAGGAGACCACTTTGTACACAGGACCTGGAGATCAATCTCTGTCCCTAGCACTTTCTCTGCCTATCCCTGAGGTTGTCCCAAGATCACTGTTCTCTCTGAAATTGAACTACAGTCTTTTGACTTTTCTTCTGAAAGTCCTGCTGTAAGTGTTACCAAATGGTCTTTGACTACTGTCTTTAAGCCTGTCCACCTTTTTCTATGGCACCGTCAGTGATGACCGGTGCTTGGCTCGGGTATCAAATAGGCAACAGACCCGTGTTTTAGCTTTGCACTGTAGGAGAAGGAATAGAAACAAAGATCAGTGAATATAACCCGTCCTGTAAGGAGGCAAAGAGGATGTGAGATGCCCACAGTTTCCAAGCCTAAGAGGCAAGGGAAATGGAGAAACCAGGAGAGTAATTTACTTTTGTGACAAAATAAGTACATTTGGTTTTAAAAGACATTATTTAAATGATAGCTATACTCCTAAATAAGAAATGAAACATTTTCATTGCATTTGACTTCAGTATAATAAAAAGGGATATATTGCAAGCTACTCAGAGAATGGTGAATTATTATCAGAGATTTAGAGAGTACAAATAAAATTCTCAGTGTAGCTAAAAATTGGCTTCATTAATCCCTTTAGTTGGTGAAAGTGAAGATGATATTGATTAAATTGAAACAATGAGTGGGTCTATTTCATGCGGGCAGTGGTGCTTAATCATTATAAACATTAAGAATATGTTTGTATAATTTTCTCTTATTTTTTTCTGAAATCACATTCCAGATTGCTCCTTTTCTTCAGGAATATTTTGCCAGCATTCACCTGCAAAGCCTCTTAGCTGTCCTCTGGTAGAGTGCACATAGATGGCTTCTGTCTATTCTTTAGGTTTTAGAATAGGAAAAATGTCCCTCTCCACAAAGTGCCTATACATGTAATCAATGTATATGTAGCAGGAGATAATATGTGCCCAAGGGTTGAATTCTATTTGCATTCTCATCAGGGAACTTGGGAAATACATCATCTTGAATAGACCAGCTGCATTAGTTTCTTTAGAGGAAATGAACTTACAGAATGGATCTCTTTCTAGATATATAGAAAGGGGATTTATTAGAGTGACTTACAGTCTATGGTCCAGCTAGTTCAATAATGGCTGTCTACCAATAGAAGGCTCAAGAATTCAATAGTTGTTCAGTCCATGAGGTAAGATGTCTCAGCTGGTCTTTAGTACAAGCTAGATTCCTGATGAAGTGGGTTCTAATGCCAGAGAAGGAATGGGCTTGCCAGCGAGAGCAAGGGCAAGCAGGCAGAGAGAGCAAACTTCCATCTTTCATGTTCTTTACATAGGCTGCCAGCAGAGGTTGTGGCCCAAAATAAAAGGTGGATCTTACCACCTCAAAAGATGTGGATTAAAAGTGGATCTTCCCGTCTCAGATGATTTGATTTAAAAAAAAAAAATCCCACACAGGTGTGTCCAGTCATTTGGATTTTCATTAATTCTAGATGTTATCAAATCTACAACCAAGAATAGCTGGTTGAAGCTTTCTAGTCAAGTCCATCCTACCAACTTTGTCACACTTGTTAACAAAGGCTATATCACTGTGGCAAGTCAGAGGTGGACTCTGCTGTCAAAGTGGAGACAGCCCAAACTTTTTACATCATATCACCTTCTGTCTGAGGGGATAGACTTCATCTGCACCACCAGGCCGTGGCTCTAGTGGCTGCAGTGATCTGGATCCTGCAAACAGGCCATCATTCTTTCTTACTTTTCTCTCTGGTCCCTTCCCCAGGTCTGCTGGGAACTTGTATAGAGAACAGCACTCCTCCGTTAGAGCTGACTCTTAGGAAAAACCACCTCCATTTCATATTAATTCCATGATATTTTTCCTGTTTAATAATTGTCATGTTACAAAATGTACAAGCACAATAAAGTAGTGTAGACACACAGATTACTTTAGTTAAGAATAAAAGTGCTAACTTTTAAGCAAGTTGATATTGATTTTACTGCTTTGCATAATATAGCCAAAATTCTATGGCCACATATCTTCTTGTTATTCTAACTGAAGAGATATAATAAAAAATAATCCCATAATTTAGTTTCAGTGAAGATATGACTAAAAATAATAGTCACCAAAAGAGAGGAATAATGTATCCTTTGTCCTTTATAGAATTAGTATAGGCTAAAGCACTTTCAGGTTAGCGATAGTACAGAGGTTAAGAACTGTCTGTTCTTCCAGAGGTCCTGAATTCAATTCCCAGCAACCACATGGTGACTCATAACCATCTGTAATGAGATCTGGTTCCCTCTTCTGGCCTGCAGGCATACATGTAGGCAGAATACTATATACATAATAAATAAATCTTAACCTCCTAAAAACCCTTTTAAAGATAACTTCTGAATATCTTCTGAAACATTCAGTTAAGGGATTGCTTGGATGTAATTTATTTTAGAAAATGATCTCAAGGAGGAAAAGTGAAACTTTAAAAGAGTCAGACAAAGGAGAGAAGGCCACTTCCAGGATTTTTATTTTGGTCTCTCTTGGGAGCAAGACTATGCATGCTGTGAGGAGCCCCAGAAAACATACTCCAAAGCTGTTCTTTGAAAGAATGGAAGGGAGGGAGGATGTGCTCCCCAACTCCCATGAACGTTGATCACGGGCTGCACCTCTCCCTTGCTATTCTAATTTATGCATCTGTTAGAAAGAATGGGCTCCCGCAAATATATCAAAGGGGCCAGAGGACAGGAAACTCTGGAGCAGAAAGTGAGAGGTATAGGGTGCAGGTGAGGAGAGACTGAGTTGCTGCTGGGGCATGCCTCTGAGCAGCTGCCTGCTATAACACCTGTAGTCAGGAGATCGGACAAAGGCCAAAAGGTGCATGAAAAGGTGTTCAGGATGACAAATGGAAGCCAAAGTCACCACCTGATGACACCTTACCCTCCAGCAGGCAAGCTTTGACCAAAAAGAAATGAGATGGTCTGGTTCCGACACAGTCTTAGATCTGAGCTGTTCCAGCCATCTCCAACAGGAACAGCGATAGAAACTTCTTGAGATGGTTCATCTTGTATAGTTGAAACTATCATTCTTTCAGTCTCTCATGGGAATTTTCCAGAAGCACCTTACACACTGAGCTGGTCGAGGCCAGCTCATTGAGAAGACGTGAGGACTGAAAAACAACTTTCAGACTGACTGTCTTTGCGTTTTACATGAAACATTCGTTTTCCTGGATAGGAGGCAACTTTCCTGGACAAGAAAGCTTAGTCTGACTTCAGGGTATTGAGTAGGAAGAATGGTCATGCAGCTAACGTGCTCGGTTGCACAGACTACAGGCCGGAGAATATTCCTGCCAGCAGACTCCAGTATTTAGGTGCACTTATGTCTCATTCCTACGTCTCATTCCTACCCCGGAACTGACTCACAGCCTCAGAAAACCTGCAGTTACAGATCCTGAGTGATGCGCCGTCAGGAGAGTCCCACTTGATTATCCTTCAGCCAGTGAATCTAGATAACGGTTCTGAGATTTTGTTTCCTTCTGTCAGTTTTTGTTGTAAATAACCTGAATATTTTTCTCTGTTTCCTGAATTCCCAAGAAACAGGCCTATCATACCTACTTCATAAATCATGGGCCCAATTAGAAAGTGCTTTGGAAATTCTTAACGTAATTGAAAATGTATTACTTAGGAAAATGTATTACTTGAGTAGTTGCCAATAAAAACTCATTAATTAAAAATAAAGAAGTCATAAGTGCTGGTGAGGATGCAGAGGGAAGGGTCCTCTGCAAGCTTCTGGGAGTGTAAATGGCTGCAGACCCTAAAGAAAGTGATCCAAAGATGCCTTAAAGAATTAAAAATAGAGCTACCATGCCATCCGACAACCCCTTTACTGTGTGTTTTCCCATGGAAATGAGATCGACACTACACAGAGGCATCTGCACTCCTGTGTTCATTATGGCATTGTTTACAATAGCCCAGATATAGTGACAATGCAGTTGTCATCAAGAGGGTGTGTGTTGTGTGTGTGTGTGTGTGTGTGTGTGTGTGTGTGTGTGTGTGTGAAATGTAAGCTAGACACAATGAAATATCAGCCAAGAAAAGAAGGCAATCCTACCATCTGGGACAATGTAGATGAACCTTGAGGGCAGTGTGCTCAGTAAATCAAGGCAGACAGGGAATTCCAAATGCTATGCTGACACCACTTGTAAGTAATGTCTAGCAGAAGGTAGACAATTGGTTATTATGTGGGGGAGAGGACATTTTGTTCAAAGAAAACCTTTCAGCTGTAGGATCAAGAAATTGCGATCTAACACACAGCATGTCTCCCACCAGTAATGAAATTCAACGATGTACTTGAAATGTGCTTAAATTTTCTCATCACAAAACCAAACCGAACCAGGTAACCAGAGTTTAACTAACTTGATTGTTATGATCATTTCACAAAGTATGTGGCTGTCAAGTAGAACAGTGTGGGGCTGAAGAGATGGCCCCGAGGTTAAGAGCACTTATTCTTGCAGAAGAGCCAGCCAGGCTTCTGTTCCCAGAACCACAGGGCAGCCCACAGTCATTTGAGCTCCAGTCCCAGGGAATCCAATGTCTTTTCGTTTTTTTACCTCATCAAGCACCAGAAATCCTTGTGCTGAGGATACGTACATGCAGGCAGCACATTCATACCCATAATATAATATAATTATGCCTAAATCCTTAAAAATAAGCAAAATGCATATCTTTATACCCTTATTTATTGATAATATGCCAATAAAACTAGAAAGAGAAATGTTGTCTAATACCACATGAGGGGAACACAAAAATGTCTGATACATGAGTTCATACAGAGTAGCCAAGAAAAACTGACCTTATTTATTTGAGACTGGCTCTCTGTAGCCCTGGCTAGCTTGGAACTCACTGTATAAACCAAGCTGACTTTGAACTCCCAGATCCATCTACCTCTGCCTCCCTAGGGCTGTGACTAAAGGCCCATGCCACCATGTCTGATTTTTGAAAAGTCAAGGAAAGTAAAGCCTCAGTAGGATGCCACTGTATCTCTAAGAGTGAATGGAATCACTTATTTCTCACCAAAATGATTCCTCTCTACATGGGGTAATTCTAGATGTCTAGGCAAAGTATGCCAACGAAGGAGAAAGCAACCGGGGTTTTGATTGTTCACATGTGACCCTCATGACCCTCGGAGTATTTATCCAAGCAAAACGAAAGCACGTTTACACAAAATCCTACACATGAATGCTCCTAAGAGTTTAATTTGTGATTACTCACAACTGGAAGCAACTGATGAATGGATAAAGACTCCACAATGTGTTCATGCAATGGGATTCTCCCCAAGTTCCTCCAAGAATCAGAACTGAAATATGCAATAACTGGGTGAATCGGAAGCACTTTGTGCTGTGGGAACAGTCAAAACTAGGAATGAACTTAGAATTGTTCCTCTTACATAGCATTTGAAAAAGGCAAACCAGTAGGTTACAGAGAAAACAAGCTAAGGCGGCTGCCATGTGAGAAGACCAGTGTCCAGACTGGAATAAAGGAGTGTCAGAGGCTTTCCCCCCAAATTAAAAACATGTGTCTGCATATATGTTTGTGCAGGTGCACATAGGTGCCCAGGGAAGCCAGAGATGTCTGATCCCCTGGAGTTACAGGCACTTTCAAGCCACTTGATGTGAGTGCTGGGAACAGAACTGGGGTTCTCCACACAGTTGCAAAGAACAAACAACTCACCATCCTTGCTCTAAAAATCTCTGTAGTCCAATAAGGAAGGCAATTTTAATAATTTTGATTCATTGTGGTTAATTTGGGGATTGACACCAAGAGCAAAAACAATGATCATGTCCCTCTGGATCTGGGACAGTTTACAGAGGAAGGGATGTTTGAGCTGAGCGTGGTGCAATAGATAGTAAATACTTGGCTTTTGCGGGAAGGGCCGGGAAGGGAGGGAGGGCATTACCAATGTAGGAGTGCTGCTAGAAGTGGCAGGGTCTGGGGGAAGAGCCACATATAGGTTGGTATGAGGAAAACCCAAGCTGCTTGCTGCAGAAAGGGATGCTTGTTGATGGATAATGAAGGACCTGATATCTCTTGCAGAGTGTGGGCTTCATCTCATAAAGGATAACCTGAATATTAGAGTGGGATTTTAAAGTTTGTCTTCTAAGAATGAGAGCTCACCTACAGCATTAAAATTCGGCAAGTTCTGCATACAAATTCACCTGCCAAAAAGCTAGAATATCTAGTTTTGAGCACTAGATGCTTATCTTTGTTCTCTCATGGCAACATCCAACCAAGGTGAAAGGCACCTAGGTACCTTTAGGTGAGGTATGCCAGATGTGCACAATCTCCTAGTCACTACCTACTGTCTTAATGCCCAGCTTCCTTCCTCTCCATTGGTGTCTATAAGCATGTGCAAAGGCTTATATACAGGAGGCCAGGAAAAAGATGTGATCTTATTTCTCACTATGGAAGAATCCAACATAGAAGTTGTGAGGCAGAAGCCTATTGGGAAGATCATCAGATTAGGAAAGAGACAAAGAGTGTTCACTTGAACACATGCCTTTGGTCGATTACAGTCTCTGTGGCACAGGGTTTGGTGACAGGATGGAAAGGAGGGGAGTCTAGGCTTGCTTTTGTCTTGGACAACTGTGTAACGTGTGATGTCAATTAATTTTGCTAATGTAGCTTCTGAGGGACAGACTGTGGTTCTGTTCTGAATTTGTGGCTTTTAGAAATCTGCTAGGGTCTCACAGTTAGTTGGATACATTGAACTAGAGTCATGGTCTTGGGAAACATGAGCCCATTTGAGGTTCTGGAGACCCTCTGTGATGAGTGATAAGGGGTGGACCAAAAGAGACCACCTTAGAAATGCCAGAAGGTGTATGGAGACTGGGTTCATCTATCTAATGGCATTGGACAGTTGGTATTATTAGTTCTGATACATTTCCAACTTTAAAAAAATATGCCGCTAATTTAATTATGATTTAGAATCATTCCCTGTTAATTTCACAGATTATGTCCTACTTTGTGAACAAGTGGCAATACCATCCGGGATTCAAAACCCTGCCTCTGTGATCCAAGAGCTGAGTATAGAGGATTGCAGGCATGGGAAAACTAGAGTACCACAACTCACTCGACTCATTGGAACAGACAAAAGTTACTTTCAATGTTAAAGACTGCCAAGGCACATTAAAATGTATAGAATTGCCAGGCAGTTGGATTAGCTCTGTCATGACAGATAGCATCTTTTTTTTTTCTAGCTGAGAGTAAGGAGATCATGAGTAAGCAGATGCCTGCAATAGGGACAGCCTTGAAAGACAAAATTCACATTTCTAAATCTCTCAACGTAAGTGGCAGTTAGAGTCACACCATCATGCTTTAGGCGCTCAGTTTAATATGGTTTTATGGATTAGGACAAAGTCATCTCCTTGGCTGAGTAGTATGGAATTTTCTGCAAGGGCTCATATCTATCCCTCTGAGAAACATAAGCAGAGTGTCGGGGAGGTTGGCCGAATGCCTAAACGAGCTTCCGTGGCGTCGTCATTAACAAGTAAAACTGGCTAAATCTGGAACATAAAACAAACGAATTCCACATTGTTTAGTACTTATCTACTCAGAACATTCGTTTTAGGGTTTTACTATGACTTTATGGGAAAGAATAATATTTCCACTTTCTGTGAACATATTGTAACACCACCCTAGCCTCCTGCCTCTTCCTTAATGACTATTTGGAAGAAATTCAATCCAGGGGAGTTTAGCTTCTCATGAATTCTCAAGAAATTGATGTGTTAAACTTCCATCAGCATTTTTGGTGATAATCTGCCGGAGTCCTCTATGCAGAGTTATATATAACTGTATGTGTGTGTATACATATATATACATATACATATATATGAGTATACATACTATATATATGTATACACACACAATTATATATAATTGGCCCTTAATTTTGTGTTGCATTCTTCATCCTTCCCCTCTTCTCTACTTTCCCCCACCCCTGCCCCCTGTTTGGAAGATAATTCTTTTTTACCCCCTCCCATTGTACTCTGGCTGTGTTTTCTAGAAAAAAGCATTCAAACAGTGCACATATATCTATTTTGAAGTGTTTATTACTGAGTAAGACAAGTGAAAGGGGCTCTGCTGATGATAATAGAAGTCACTTTCTTTTATGATTTTTTTTCCCCAGTTACTCTTCTTGTGATCTCTGTTTGACTTCCCTGCTTGGCTGCCTATATAGGTGAAATGTAATGAGTTTCCCGTTTGAAGAGTTTGCAAGACCTGCTATGTTCCTTAGACTATCTTTTGTTGATTCTATGCTCTATCTGGGAAGAAGTGAGCTGAAAGAAAAGGACTACCCTCCCTAAAGGTTTCTATTTCAGCCTTTATAAAGCAGGGAGTCCATAAACCGTAATCACTCTTAACACACTCTGCAGCTGTTTTCTTTAATATTCATTCTTGGCTATGTCCTCTGTTTCATAGCTCCAAAACGGTCTTGCTCCCTAAAAAGGTGTGCTCAAGTGTTTACTGATCTATGAGAACCTCTTTCAAGGTCCTTTTCATTAAAATGATAACTCTAGTGGAAATCCAGCCTGTTGGAGTATATGTTTATGCTAGCATAGACCTGTGAATTTAAAATCATCTGCTAATGCTGAGTTACGTGATAAGCCACACATCCCTCACCCTCTCCTTCTTGGCATTATGGTACCTTAATTACAAGAGAGGATTTTTTAGATAGCTTCTTCCCAACAGTCCATTTCTCTTGCATTAGTTAATTGTATGCCTTGTTAGGCACAAATCCTAGGTCTCTCTCTCTCTCTCTCTCTCTCTCTCTCTCTCTCTCTCTCTCTCTCTCTCTCTCTTTCTCTCTCTTTCTCATTGATTATGTGGGATTCTCACATCATGTACCCTGAGTGCTCTCACTTCCCTGTCCTCCTGTGTCTGCCCCTCCTCCTTGAGACCCAACGCCCCTGCAAAGGTTTCTATTTGTTCAAAAGGACAAATCAATTTAGTGTTTTCCATATACTTACCAAAACATGGTCAAACGTCTAGTGGCCAGTCCCCCAAGACATCTGCATGGCCTTTGGTGGCAACGCTGGCTACAGACATTAATATGACTGCTGGCCCAATCAGGACTACCGATCCACTCACGAGTCTCAGTGGCTGCATGAACCATGAGACTCAGGTACACATGCTGCTCACACCAGGATGGCCCCCAAGGCAGCAAATCCTGAGGACATCACCAAGGGATCGGTCAGCAGTACAGATAGCATAGGTCCACATGGATGTTGGGCTTCAGTGTGGCCTAGGGCAGCAGCATGGCGTCATGTACCTCAGTGGTCTTTCAAGGAGGTCCAATACAGAAAGTAAACCTTTCCTATTCCTGTGTGTGTGGGGTGTGTGTGTGTGTGTGGGGTGTGTGTGTGTGTGGGGTGTGTGTGTGTGTGTGTGGGGTGTGTGTGTGTGTGGGGTGTGTGTGTGTGTGTGTGTGTGTGTGTGTGTGTATAAGCAAGCACAAGTGAAGGTAGTAGAACCTTTATGAGCAGTGAGGCCTATTTGGAGATTTTTAGGTCATTGGTCATCCTTTAGACAGAATGTGACATTCTGATTTCTACTTCTGTTTGCTTCCTGGCGGCCTTGAGATGAGCTGTTTGCCTGAGCCATGTACCCCCTTGCATGATCTGTGACTTTACATAGCAGCGATAGGATCAAGTGACCATGGACTGAAAGTTCCGAGACTGAGAAAAACCAATGTTTGTTCTTTCTAGGTTTATTATATGAAAGACTTGGTTATAGTAGCAGAAAGCTGATGAATATAATCTCTGTTCAGAGTGTATAGGACATAAACTAGAGTCCTAATGTGGAAACTATTGAACCACAGAAAAAAGAGGACATGAAGACAAATCAAATATGACCAATTGTGTAGTTTGAAAATATTTACTCTGGCCTCAGTGAAGTGGGAGTAACAAGAATGGATTCAGAGAAGGTCTCATGCGATGAGGCTGGTGACTGCTGAGATGGGAAGGGAGTTCAGCCAGTGTAGCCAACAGGCTTTGTGTATCTGGAAATCATGGACCTACGATGCAGAGATAATTCCTAAGTTTTAGGCTCATGTAAATGGGTGGGATTTATGTGTGCATTATTATTTAGATTAACTAAATTAACCTAAAGTTCAGATTAACCCCACTTTAGATTAACCTAAAGCTCAAAATGATTACACATCATGTTCCAGGGAGCTGATTAATAACAAAGGCACAATTCAAGCTCTACTTTATGATTTCAAAACCTTATTTCTCCAGTCTGTACTGCACTTCACAATTGATTTCAGAAGGACTGTGCCCAGTGCTGTTGGCATGATAGCTTTTTCTTTAGGTCACAGAGCCATAGCAGCTTAGCCTTGGGAAGCATTACAGAGCTCCTCGGGTTTCCGAGCTCTTTTGACCATGACCCCTAGTGGGAAGGCTATTATGCCACAAGTGAATATACACATAATGGAAACAAAATTTTCTTAGAAATACTACCACTGCATTACTTGAGGCGTGCTGTTTTCCTCTGTTCCCACTTACACAAAAATGCTAGTTGCTATTCACAACATTGACTTTACAGTACAAATTACAAGTTGTTTGAAGAAACACTGAACTAGTCCTTTTAAATTTTAGAAGAACTGGAAAGTGATTTTTTTTTTAAAAAAAAAAGCTATTACTGAATTTTCTCTCTTACTTTTCTTTTAAATTGATCTTTTTTCATATAATGTATTTTGATAATAGTCTTCCTACCCTCATCTCCTCCTAGACCCTACCCACCTCCCTACCCACCTAACTCCACATCTTCCTTCTCTCCCTTTCTTTAGAAAGCAGGCAAGCAAAACAAGAAAACAAACAAACAAGAGTAAAACAAAACAAATGCATGAGCAACACCTACATCTGCAGTCGTGTGTGTGTGTGTGTGTGTGTGTGTGTGTGCGCGCGCAGTTACTGTAAAAACACAAAATAAGAAACCACACTATATAATTAAAAAGACTAAGGTAAAAAAGTGCCCAAAGCACTATGAAACACAAATAATGCCATTGAGTTTGCTTTGTGTTGGTATCTATGGCTAGACATTGGGCCTGCCCTTAAGTATGGTTTGTGTATCAACTGAGACTCCACTAGAGAAAACTGGTTTTTCCTTTTTGAGCAGTTGACATTTGGAGATAGCTCCTGTTTTAAAGATGGGGGCACATGCCCACTTCTCCTCTCAGTGTCGTGCCTTCCTGTCCCCTGGCTTGGACCTGTGGAGGCCTTGTGCATGCTGCCACAGTCTCTGAGTTAACATATGTGTCAGTCATGCTGTATGTAAAAGGCACCGTTTCTGTGGTGCCATCCATCTCTACTGGTTCTTACAGCCTTTTTGTCTCCTCTTCTAAATAGCTCCCTGAGCCCTGAGGGGAGAAGTTTGATGAAGATATCCCGTAGTTCTCACCTGAAGAATATCTAATGGCTGAGAAGCACCTAAAGAGATGTTCATCATCCTTAGTCATTAGGGAAATGCAAATCAAAACAACCCTGAGATTCCATCTCACACCAGTCAGGATGGCTAAGATCAAAAACACAGGAGACAGCAGTTGTTGGCGAGGATGTGGAGAAAGAGGAACACTCCTCCATTGCTGGTGGAATTGCAGGCTGGTACAACCACTCTGGAAAGCAGTCTGGCGGCTCCTCAGAAAACTGGGCATGACACTTCCGGAGGATCCGGCTATACCACTCCTGGGCATATACCCAGAGACTTTACCTGCATGCAATAAGGACACATGCTCCACTATATTCATAGCAGCCTTATTTATAATAGCCAGAAGCTGGAAAGAACCCAGATGTCCCTCAACGGAGGAATGGATTCAGAAGATGTGGTATATTTACACAATGGAATACTACTCTGCAATTAAAAACAATGAATTCACGAAATTCCTAGGCAAATGGTCAGAACTTGAAAATATCATCCTTAGTGAGGTAACCCAATCACAAAAGATCACACATGGTATGAAGTCACTGATAAGGGGATATTGACCCAGAATCTCAGAATACCCTAGACACAATCAGCATATCAATAGATTTCTAAAAAGATGGAAGGAGAGACCCCTGGTCCTGGAAAGACTGGATGTAGGGGAACGCCAGGACAGAGTAATGAGAGGGGGTTGAACGGAGAAAAGAGGGAGGGAAGGGGGCTTATGGGACTTTCGGGGAGGGAGGAAACGGGAAAGGGGAAGTGATTTGGAATGTAAATTAAAAAAATAAAATTAAATTAAATTAAAAAAAAATAATTAGAAAAGCAAGGAATAACTGTAAAAAAAAAAAAAGATGTAAGTTTTCCCAAATCTCTCTTTCTCAGCACGTTGTCTAGTCGTGGATCTTTGTATTAGTTCTCATATCCTGTAGGAAGCAGCTTCTCAGATGATGGTTGAACAAGACTACAATCTATGAGTATAGCAGAATGACAGGAGGAGTCATTTTATTGCTATGTTCCTTTAGCAGAACAATAGTATTTGATTTCGCCTTGGGTCCAAGGCCTATCTAGTCTCAGGTTCTTGGCCACTTGAGCACTGTCAGGCAGGGGTTCTAACTCCTGGAGTGGGCCTCAAATCCAATCAGATAGATTGGTTATTCCCACAACTTACTTTTCTGCCACTATTGTACCAGTATATCATGCAGGTATGTCATCATTCTCGACTGAGGGCTTTGGAGCTGGGTTAGTGTTTACCTTTCTCCTCCATAGCATGCAGAGTACCTTCTAGTACTGTGAATCCTAGTGAGCAGGGATGAGGTTCTAGTTAGGCACCAGTATGACTTATCACTGTTCATTGAGATATGTAGGTGTTATCTTCAGCAATAGGACCTTACCATCAGTTTGTGGAGAACAATCAATAGCCTCGCCAAACACCTGAGATATTTAGAGGTTTCCATGAGGCCCTTTGGTCAGCAACTCAGATGTAACCCATTTCTGGAAGTTTCACTTGGTGTCAGACATCTTGTGGGGCTTTGTCTCCTCCATTTTGTGGTGCTTCTGTTTAGATTTTTCAAACACACACATTTCGTGTGTGTGTGTGTGTGTGTGTGTGTGTGTAAAGAAGCTTCTACTGTAGTAAGTTTCCATCTGATGTTTCAAATGGCCCTTGGTGTTAGCTGTCCCTCCCTATATTCTCTTTCTTACCTTCCTCTTTCCTCCCCCTCTCTCTTTAATACTTCTATTTGTGCGCTGCTCAAAGCCTGTACCATTTCTCCACAATTGTATATTCTTGTATCCCCTAGCTTCAGAGATCCTTCTCCCTTTTCTAGTCTTTTATGTATAAACTCTTGCTATTGTAGTGAGAATTTTGGTTTCCTTGAAAACACAGAAATATTACAATAATATTTTACTTTTAATCCCAGCTGTGGAATATGGAGTTATTCAGATTGTCCCTAGCGCTGACTATGATTTGCCTCATGCTGTAGCAGGGGCGTAATTTTGCCAACTACAGATGGTTTCTGTGAGTATCGTGTTTGGAATTCTGGGAACTCTTCAGAAAGTATATAAATTCTAGGGCCCTAAGAATGAGTGTTGGTTAGTTGCTGTTGGTTGTGGTTTGTTAAGTATGGTTTGCAAAATAATAATAATGAAAATAATAATAACAATAATAATACACAAGAACTTAGATATCCTGACAGCAAAGATCAAACCTGCCCCAAGGCACTCAATGCTCCTAATCAGCAGGAATTAGTCTAATGATAACAATGCCCCCCTTTCCCCTCCATTCTTACCCAGTGTTGGGGGTTGGAAGGGTAGAATAAGGATAGAAGGAAGAAGAATCTACAAAGTAGCCAAAAGTCCAAGGTCATACAGATTGTAGCATACCTATTGAAAACTTAGTTTTCTAAGACTTAGCAATCAATAGGCAAGTGAGTTTCTGATTCTACATCACTCTATTAGACAACTTGACATTATTGGCTTCATATATAAAAATTGACGAATAAGTTTGGATTGCAAGCTGGTACAACCACTCTGGAAAGCAGTCTGGCAGTTCCTCAGAAAACTGGGCATGACACTTCCGGAGGATCCGGCTATACCATTCCTGGGCATATACCCAGAGGCTTCCCCTGCATGCAATAAGGACACAGGCTCCACTATGTTCATAGCAGCCTTATTTATAATAGCCAGAAGCTGGAAAGAACCCAGATGTCCCTCAACAGAGGAATGGATTCAGAAGATGTGGCATATTTACACAATGAAATACTACTCTGCAATTAAAAACAATGAATTCACGAAATTCCTAGGCAAATGGTCAGAACTTGAAAATATCATCTTTAGTGAGGTAACCCAATCACAAAAGAACACACATGGTATGCAGTCACTGATAAGGGGATATTAACCCAGAATCTCGGAATACCCTAGACACAGTTCACATATCAATAGATTTCCAAGAAGATGGAAGGAGAGACCCCTGGTCCTGGAAAGACTGGATGTAGGGGAATTCCAGGAAAGAGAAGTGAGAGGGGGTTGAATGGGGAACAGGGGGAGGGAAGGGGGCTTATGGGACTTTCGGGGAGGGAGGAAACGGGAAAGAGGAAATGATTTGGAATGTAAATAAAAAAACTTAGAAAACAAAAAAAAAATTAAAAAAAAGCAAGCAAATAAGTAGATACCCAGTTGTTGGTTATTTTCTGCTTATTAACATTTAGTTTGTTGTTTTTTAGAAGTCTTGTTTTATACTAAGGTTAGGCCATCCAGGATGCAATTAAGTCAGACGTTACATTTTGCTTGGAAAGTAATGGATCTGGAACAGTCAAGATAATAAAGAGTGCATAATCTCTGCAAGTCTGAAAAGGACTAATAAAAAGCCACAGAAAATGGAAAGCACTTATCTAGGAGGAGTGATAAAAACGCACTTATGAAGTTACCCAAGAATCCAAAGGATAATTGTGAAGCTAAGAGGAAAAGCCAAATATTTCAGCTAAGCAAAAATGCCAAGTGGAGAATAGAAAGCCTCAATAACATTTGCACAATCACAGGAACTATTTCTTGAGTGAAGTTAAACAGAAATGGGGCACATAAGCTAAAACAGCCTAGGCCTATAATGCTGGAACATTTTGGAAAATTTTTAATGGAGCTCTCAACTGTTAGAGGTTTAATAAAATGAAAATTTGACATTATTGAGCTGAACTGAATTTGGAGGCTTACAGTAACACCGGGGGAGAAGAGAAAGGATTGTCTTGCTGCTTTTCATACACACACACACACACACACACACACACACACACACACACACAGTCTAACTTTTGAAGAAATATGAGGTGGGTGTTGAAAACCCTGACAAAGTTTCTGGATGTTTTCCCCATCCCAGAAGCACCAATGGAATCCAGGAAGCGCAGATGCAGTCAGAACTCAGAAAAATCTAGGTTTCCTCCACAGTGGAGGTATCAGAAAAGGAAAACCTATGGCACAAAATTCTCTCTCTCTGTAGCCAATCCTGGGCCAGGCATGTGAGTGTCATCATCTTACTTCTAAGCATAACTCAAGAACATTGTCTATGGGGGGAAACACTGTAAGAGTTTGCTGAACACTTACTAACTCCCTCCACGTCACATCAGCTCTGGACAACACAACAACACAAATTCGTGCCAGCTCTTAAGAAATTGTTAGCCCATCCTAAGGATTTGGTCCATGTTGTTCAAGATGACAGGGACATAGAGAAGCAGCATCTGGTCTGGACATGGTGAATTAGAGCCTCCTAAGAGAGAATAAACCCAAGCTTAGATTTAAGTAGGGTCAGGAAGAAGTAGGCAGATGAAGGATTAAGAGCAGGCTTGGAAATTTCTACAAATATACCAGACCAGACAACACCCCCAAGAAGTTTAGCGTAGCCTTGGCAAACTGTATACATATATATGTGATATTCTAGAAGCTTTGGCAAATGTATTTTTTTATTATTTATTTTATTTTATTTTTTTAATTTACATTCCAAATCACTTCCCCTTTCCCGTTTCCTCCCTCCCCGAAAGTCCCATAAGCCCCCTTCCCTCCCTCTTTTCTCCATTCAACCCCTTCTCGTTACTCTGTCCTGGCGTTCCCCTACATCCAGTCTTTCCAGGACCAGGGGTCTCTCCTTCCATCTTCTTAGAAATCTATTGATATGCGGATTGTGTCTAGGGTATTCCGAGAGATTCTGGGTCAATATCCCCTTATCAGTGACTGCATACCATGTGTGTTCTTTTGTGATTGGGTAACCTCACTAAGGATGATATTTTCAAGATCTGACCATTTGTCTAGGAATTTCGTGAATTTATTGTTTTTAATTGCAGAGTAGTATTCCATTGTGTAGATATACCACATCTTCTGAATCCATTCCTCCGTTGAGGGACATCTGGGTTCTTTCCAGCTTCTGGCTATTATAAATAAGGCTGCTATGAACATAGTGGAGCATCTGTCCTTATTGCATGCAGGTAAAGCCTCTGGGTATATGCCCAGGAGTGGTATAGCCGGATCCTCCGGGAGTGTCATGCCCAGTTTTCTGAGGAACCGCCAGACTGCTTTCCAGAGTGGTTGTACCAGCCTGCAATTCCACCAGCAGTGCAGGAGTGTTCCTCTTTCTCCACATCCTCGCCAACAACTGCTGTCTCCTGTGTTTTTGATCTTAGCCATCCTGACTGGTGTGAGATGGAATCTCAGTGTTGTTTTGATTTGCATTTCCCTAATGACTAAGGATGATGAACATCTCTTTAGGTGCTTCTCAGCCATTAGATATTCTTCAGGTGAGAACTCTTTGTTTAGCTCTGTACCTCATTTTTTAATAGGGTTACTTGCCTCTCTGGAGTTTAACTTCTTGAGTTCTTTGTATATATTGGATATTAGCCCTCTGTTGGATGTAATGTTGGTAAAGATCATTTCCCAGTTAGTTGGTTGCCGCTTTGTCTTTTTGACAGTGTCTTTTGCCTTGCAAAAACTTTGTAATTTAATGAGGTCCCATTTGTCTATTCTTGATCTTAGAGCATAAGCTATTGGAGTTCTGTTCAGGAAATTCTCCCCTGTGCCCATATGTTCAAGGTTCTTCCCTAGTTTCCCTTCTATTAGTTTCAGTGTGTCTGGTTTTATGTGGAGATCTTTGATCCACTTAGAATTGAGCTTAGTGCAAGGAGATAAGAATGGGTCAATTTGCATTCTTCTGCATGTTGACCTCCAGCTGAGCCAGCACCATTTGTTGAAAAGGCTATCTTTTTTCCACGGGATGGTTTTAGCTCCTTTGTCAAAGATCAAGTGACCATAGGAGTGTGGATTCATTTCTGGGTCTTCAATTCTGTTCCATTGATCTACATGTCTGTTACTGTACCAATACCATGCAGTTTTTAACACTATTGCTCTGTAGTACAGCTTGAGGTCCGGGATACTGATTCCCCCAGAGGTTCTTTTACTCTTGAGAATAGTTTTAGCTATCCTGGGTTTTCTGTTATTCCAGATGAATTTTTGAATTGCTCTTTCTAACTCTATGAAGAATTGAGTTGGGATTTTGATGGGGATTGCACTGAATCTGTGTATTACTTTTGGTAAGATGCTTATTTTTACTATATTAATCCTGCCAATCCATGAGCATGGCAGATTTTTCCATCTTCTGAGGTCTTCTTCAATTTCTTTCTTCAGAGACTTGAAGTTCTTGTCATACAGATCTTTCACTTGTTTGGTTAGAGTCACGCCAAGATACTTAATATGGTTTGTGGCTATCGTGAAGGGTATTATTTCTCTTACTTCTTTCTCAGCCTGCTTATCCTTTGAGTATAGGAAGGCTTCTGACTTGCTTGAGTTGATTTTATATCCGGCCACTTTGCTGAAGTCGTTTATCAGCTGTAGGAGTTCTCTGGTGGAGTTCTTTGGGTCGCTTAAGTATACTATCATATCGTCTGCAAATAGTGATAGTTTGACTTCTTCCTTTCCAATTTGTATCCCTTTGACCTCTTTTTGTTGTCTAATTGCTCTAGCTAGAACTTCAAGTACTATATTGAAAAGATATGGAGAGAGAGGGCAGCCTTGTCTAGTCCCTGATTTTAGTGGGATTGCTTCAAGTTTCTCTCCATTTAGATTGATGCTGGCTACTGGTTTGCTGTAAATTGCTTTTACTATGTTTAGATATGGGCCTTGAATTCCTGATCTTTCCAAGACCTTTAGCATGAAAGGATGCTGAATTTTGTCAGATGCTTGCTCAGCATCTAATGAGATGACCATGTGGTTTTTTTTCTTTGAGATTGTTTATGTAGTGGATTACATTGATGGATTTCCTTATATTGAACCATCCCTGCATCTCTGGGATGAAGCCTACTTGATTGTGGTGAATGATCGTTTTGATGTGTTCTTGGATTCGGTTGGCAAGAATTTTATTGAGTATTTTTGCATCGATATTCATAAGAGAGATTGGCCTGAGATTCTCTTTCTTTGTCAGATCTTTGTGTGCTTTTGGTATTAGTGTAATTGTGGCTTCATAGAATGAGTTGGGTAGTGTTCCTTCTTTTTCTATTTTGTGGAACAGTTTGAAGAGTATTGGTGTTAGGTCCTCTTTGAAGGTCTGATAGAATTCTGCACTAAAACCATCTGGACCTGTGCTTTTTTTGGTTGGAAGACTTCCAATGACAACTTCTATTTCTTCAGGGCTTATAGGACGGGTTAGATGGTCTATTTGATCCTGATTTAATTTTGGTACTTGGTATCTGTCAAGGAAATTGTCCATTTCCTCAAGATTTTCTAGTTGTGTTGAATACAGGTTTTTGTAGTAGGATCTGATGATTTTTTGAATTTCCTCAGTTTCTGTTGTTATCTCTCCCTTTTCGTTTCTGATTTTATTAATTTGGATACTATCTCTGTGCCCTCTGGTTAGTCTGGCTAAGGGCTTATCTATCTTGTTGATTTTCTCAAAGAACCAACTCCTCGTTTTGTTGATTCTTTGTATGGTTTTATTTGTTTCTATTTGATTGATTTCAGCCCTGAGTTTGATGATTTCCTGCCTTCTACTCCTCTTTGGTGTATTTGCTTCTTTTTGTTCCAGGGCTTTCAGGTGTGCCATTAAGCTGTTAGTGTATGCTGTCTCCCGTTTCTTTTTGGCGGCACTCAGGGCTATGAATTTTCCTCTTAGCACTGCTTTCATTGTGTCCCATAAATTAGGGTATGTTGTGCCTTCATTTTCATTAACTTTCAAAAAGTCTTTGATTTCTTTCTTTATTTCCACCTTGACCAAGTTATCATTGAGTAGAGCATTGTTCAGCCTCCATGTGTACGTGGGTTTTCTTTTGTTTTTGTTGCCATTGAAGACCACCCTTATTCCATAGTGATCTGATAGGACGCATGGGATTATTTCTATCTTCTTATATCTGTTGAGGTCTGATTTGTGACCAATTATATGGTCAATTTTGGAGAAGGTACCATGAGGAAGTAAGAAGAAGGTGTATTCTTTAGCTCTAGGATGAAATGTTCTATATATATCTGTTAGTTCCATTTGGTCCAAGGCTTCAGTTAGATTCACTGTGTCCCTGTTTAGTTTCTGCTTTCCTGAACGATCCATTTCAGAGAGCGGGGTGTTGAAGTCACCCACTATTATTGTGTGCGGTGCGATGTGTGCTTTGAGTTTTAGTAAAGTTTCTTTTACGAATGAGGGTGCCCTTGCATTTGGAGCATAGATATTCAGAATTGAGAGTTCTTGATGGTGGATTTTTCCCTTGATCAGTATGTAGTGTCCTTCTGTGTCTTTTTTGATGACTTTAGGTTGAAAATCAATTTTATCTGATATTAGGATGGCTACTCCACCTCGTTTCTTGGGGCCATTTGCTTGTAAAATTGTTTTCCAGCCTTTTACTCTGAGGTAGTGTTTGTCTTTGACACTGAGGTGCGTTTCCTGCATGCAGCAAAATGCTGGGTCCTGTTTACGTATCCAGTCTGCTAGTCTATGTCTTTTAATTGGGGAATTGAGACCATTGATATTAAGAGAGATTAAGGCATAGTGATTATTGCCATCTGCCATTCTTGATGCTATCTTTATGTTTGAGTGGTTATCTACTTTTGGGTTTGATTCAAGAAGGTTATTATCTCATTTTTTCCAGGGTGTTGTTTCTCTCCCTGTATTGGAGGTTTCCACCTATTATCCGTTGCAGGGCTGGATTTGTGGAAAGATATTGTGAAAATTTGGTTTTATCATGGAATATCTTGGTCTCTCCATCTATGGTGATTGAGAGTTTTGCTGGGTATAGTAGTCTAGGCTGGCATTTGTGCTGTCTTAGTGTCTGCATGAGATCTGCCCAGGATCTTCTGGCTTTCATAGTCTCTGGTGAGAAGTCTGATGTGATTCGGATAGGTCTTCCTTTGTATGTTACTTGGCCCTTTTCTCTTACTGCTTTTAGTATTCTTTCTTCGTTTAGAACATTCGGTGTTTTGATTATTATGTGACGGGAGGTATTTCTGTTCTGGTCCAGTCTGTTTGGAGTTCTGTAGGCTTCTTGTACGTTCATCGGCATCTCTCTCTTTAAGTTAGGGAAGTTTTCCTCCATAATTTTGTTGAAGATGTTTACTGGCCCTTTAAGTTGCAAATCTTCACTCTCATCTATACCTATAATCCTTAGGTTTGGTCTTCTCATTGTGTCCTGGATTTCCTGGATGTTTTGGGTTACACGTTTTTTGCATTTTGCATTTTCTTTGACTGTTGAGTCGATGCTTTCTATGGAATCTTCAGCACCTGAGATTCTTTCTTCCATCTCTTGTATTCTATTGTTGATGTTTGCATCTATGACTCCTGATTTCTTCCCAAGGTTTTCTATCTCCAAAGTTGTCTCCCTTTGTGATTTCTTAGTTGTTTCTACTTCCTTTTTTAGTTCCTGGATGGATTTGCTGAGATCCTTCACTTATTTGTTTGTATTTTCCTGTATTTCTTTAAGGTATTTTTGCATTACCTCTTTCAGGATTTCTTCCTGATGACCCACGTTCTCCTGCATTTCTCTGAGTGATTTTTGTGTTTCCTCCTCATGGGAATCCATCTGTTGATCCATTGTCTCCTGCATTTCTTTAAGCAGTTCTCGTGTTTCCTTTGTAAGGGCATCTAACCGTTGATTCATTTCTTTAAGCAATTTTTGTGTTGCCTCCTTATGGGCATCCATCTGTTGACCCATATTCTTCTGCATTTCTTTATGCCAATTTTGTGATTCCTTTGTGAGTGCATCTACCCGTTGATTCATCTCGTTAAGCGATTTTTGTGTTGTCTCCTTGTGCGCCTCCATCTTTTGATCCATGTTCTCCCACATTTCTCTAAGCGATTTTTTTTTTCTAGTTTCTTTTTTTTTTTTTTTTAATTTAATTTTATTTTATTTTTTTAATTTACATTCCAAATCACTTCCCCTTTCCCGTTTCCTCCCTCCCCGAAGGTCCCATAAGCCCCCTTCCCTCCCTCTTTTCTCCGTTCAACCCCCTCTCATTACTCTGTCCTGGCGTTCCCCTACATCCAGTCTTTCCAGGACCAGGGGTCTCTCCTTCCATCTTTTTAGAAATCTATTGATATGCTGATTGTGTCTAGGGTATTCTGAGATTCTGGGTCAATATCCCCTTATCAGTGACTTCATACCATGTGTGATCTTTTGTGATTGGGTTACCTCACTAAGGATGATATTTTCAAGTTCTGACCATTTGCCTAGGAATTTCGTGAATTCATTGTTTTTAATTGCAGAGTAGTATTCCATTGTGTAAATATACCACATCTTCTGAATCCATTCCTCCGTTGAGGGACATCTGGGTTCTTTCCAGCTTCTGGCTATTATAAATAAGGCTGCTATGAATATAGTGGAGCATGTGTCCTTATTGCATGCAGGTAAAGTCTCTGGGTATATGCCCAGGAGTGGTATAGCCGGATCCTCCGGAAGTGTCATGCCCAGTTTTCTGAGGAGCCGCCAGACTGCTTTCCAGAGTGGTTGTACCAGCCTGCAATTCCACCAGCAGTGGAGGAGTGTTCCTCTTTCTCCACATCCTCGCCAACAACTGCTGTCTCCTGTGTTTTTGATCTTAGCCATCCTGACTGGTGTGAGATGGAATCTCAGGGTTGTTTTGATTTGCATTTCCCTAATGACTAAGGATGATGAACATCTCTTTAGGTGCTTCTCAGCCATTAGATATTCTTCAGGTGAGAACTCTTTGTGGAGCTCTGTACCCCATTTTTTAATAGGGTTACTTGCCTCTCTGGAGTTTAACTTCTTGAGTTCTTTGTATATCTTGGATATTAGCCCTCTGTCGGATGTAAGGTTGGTAAAGATCATTTCCCAGTTAGTTGGTTGCCGCTTTGTCTTTTTGACGGTGTCTTTTGCCTTGCAAAAACTTTGTAATTTAATGAGGTCCCATTTGTCTATTCTTGATCTTAGAGTATAAGCTATTGGAGTTCTGTTCAGGAAATTCTCCCCTGTGCCCATATGTTCAAGGTTCTTCCCTAGTTTCCCTTCTATTAGTTTCAGTGTGTCTGGTTTTATGTGGAGATCTTTGATCCACTTAGAATTGAGCTTAGTGCAAGGAGATAAGGATGGGTCAATTTGCATTCTTCTGCATGTTGACCTCCAGCTGAGCCAGCACCATTTGTTGAAAAGGCTATCTTTTTTCCACTGGATGGTTTTAGCTCCTTTGTCAAAGATCAAGTGACCATAGGAGTGTGG
This sequence comes from Tokudaia tokunoshimensis, assembly GCA_036184795.1. Lineage (NCBI taxonomy): Eukaryota > Metazoa > Chordata > Mammalia > Rodentia > Muridae > Tokudaia > Tokudaia tokunoshimensis. The sequence continues at coordinate 32,966,436 of BTHU01000004.1, read as the reverse complement.
ATTCATTTCTGGGTCTTCAATTCTGTTCCATTGATCTACATGTCTGTTACTGTACCAATACCATGCAGTTTTTAACACTATTGCTCTGTAGTACAGCTTGAGGTCCGGGATACTGATTCCCCCAGAGGTTCTTTTACTCTTGAGAATAGTTTTAGCTATTCTGGGTTTTCTGTTATTCCAGATGAATTTTTGAATTGCTCTTTCTAACTCTATGAAGAATTGAGTTGGGATTTTGATGGGGATTGCATTGAATCTGTGTATTACTTTTGGTAAGATGCTCATTTTTACTATATTAATCCTGCCAATCCATGAGCATGGCAGATTTTTCCATCTTCCGAGGTCTTCTTCAATTTCTTTCTTCAGAGACTTGAAGTTCTTGTCATACAGATCTTTCACTTGTTTGGTTAGCGTCACGCCAAGATACTTAATATGGTTTGTGGCTATCGTAAAGGGTATTATTTCTCTTACTTCTTTCTCAGCCTGCTTATCCTTTGAGTATAGGAAGGCTTCTGACTTGCTTGAGTTGATTTTATATCCGGCCACTTTGCTGAAGTCGTTTATCAGCTGTAGGAGTTCTCTGGTGGAGTTCTTTGGGTCGCTTATGTATACTATCATATCGTCTGCAAATAGTGATAGTTTGACTTCTTCCTTTCCAATTTGTATCCCTTTGACCTCTTTTTCTTGTCTAATTGCTCTAGCTAGAACTTCAAGTACTATATTGAAAAGATATGGAGAGAGAGGGCAGCCTTGTCTAGTCCCTGATTTTAGTGGGATTGCTTCAAGTTTCTCTCCGTTTAGATTGATGCTGGCTACTGGTTTGCTGTAAATTGCTTTTACTATGTTTAGATATGGGCCTTGAATTCCTGATCTTTCCAAGACCTTTAGCATGAAAGGATGCTGAATTTTGTCAAATGCTTTCTCAGCATCTAATGAGATGACCATGTGGTTTTTTTCTTTGAGATTGTTTATGTAGTGGATTACATTGATGGATTTCCTTATATTGAACCATCCCTGCATCCCTGGGATGAAGCCTACTTGATCGTGGTGAATGATCGTTTTGATGTGTTCTTGGATTCGGTTGGCAAGAATTTTATTGAGTATTTTTGCATCGATATTCATAAGAGAGATTGGCCTGAGATTCTCTTTCTTTGTCGGATCTTTGTGTGCTTTTGGTATTAGTGTAATTGTGGCTTCATAGAACGAGTTGGGTAGTGTTCCTTCTGTTTCTATTTTGTGGAACAGTTTGAAGAGTATTGGTGTTAGGTCTTCTTTGAAGGTCTGATAGAATTCTGCACTAAAACCATCTGGACCTGTGCTTTTTTTGGTTGGAAGACTTCCAATGACAACTTCTATTTCTTCAGGGGTTATAGGACGGTTTAGATGGTCTATTTGATCCTGATTTAATTTTGGTACTTGGTATCTGTCAAGGAAATTGTCCATTTCCTCAAGATTTTCTAGTTGTGTTGAATACAGGTTTTTGTAGTAGGATCTGATGATTTTTTGAATTTCCTCAGTTTCTGTTGTTATCTCTCCCTTTTCGTTTCTGATTTTATTAATTTGGATACTATCTCTGTGCCCTTTGGTTAGTCTGGCTAAGGGCTTATCTATCTTGTTGATTTTCTCAAAGAACCAACTCCTCGTTTTGTTGATTCTTTGTATGGTTTTATTTGTTTCTACTTGATTGATTTCAGCCCTGAGTTTGATGATTTCCTGCCTTCTACTCCTCTTTGGTGTATTTGCTTCTTTTTGTTCCAGGGCTTTCAGGTGTGCCATTAAGCTGTTAGTGTATGCTGTCTCCCGTTTCTTTTTGGCGGCACTCAGGGCTATGAATTTTCCTCTTAGCACTGCTTTCATTGTGTCCCATAAGTTAGGGTATGTTGTGCCTTCATTTTCATTAACTTTCAAAAAGTCTTTGATTTCTTTCTTTATTTCCACCTTGACCAAGTTATCATTGAGTAGAGCATTGTTCAGCCTCCATGTGTACGTGGGTTTTCTTTTGTTTTTGTTGCCATTGAAGACCACCCTTATTCCATAGTGATCTGATAGGAGGCATGGGATTATTTCTATCTTCTTGTATCTGTTGAGGTCTGATTTGTGACCAATTATATGGTCAATTTTGGAGAAGGTACCATGAGGAGCTGAGAAGAAGGTGTATTCTTTAGCTCTAGGATGAAATGTTCTATATATATCAGTTAGTTCCATTTGGTCCAAGGCTTCAATTAGATTCACTGTGTCCCTGTTTAGTTTCTGCTTTCCTGAACGATCCATTTCAGAGAGCGGGGTGTTGAAGTCACCCACTATTATTGTGTGCGGTGCGATGTGTGCTTTGAGTTTTAGTAAAGTTTCTTTTACGAATGAGGGTGCCCTTGCATTTGGAGCATAGATATTCAGGATTGAGAGTTCTTGATGGTGGATTTTTCCCTTGATCAGTATGTAGTGTCCTTCTGTGTCTTTTTTGATGACTTTGGGTTGAAAATCAATTTTATCCGATATTAGGATGGCTACTCCACCTCGTTTCTTGGGGCCATTTGCTTGTAAAATTGTTTTCCAGCCTTTTACTCTGAGGTAGTGTTTGTCTTTGACACTGAGGTGCGTTTCCTGCATGCAGCAAAATGCTGGGTCCTGTTTACGTATCCAGTCTGCTAGTCTATGTCTTTTAATTGGGGAATTGAGACCATTGATATTAAGAGAGATTAAGGCATAGTGATTATTGCCATCTGCCATTCTTGACGCTATCTTTATGTTTGAGTGGTTATCTACTTTTGGGTTTGATTCAAGAAGGTTATTATCTCATTTTTTCCAGGGTGTTGTTTCTCTCCCTGTATTGGAGGTTTCCACCTATTATCCGTTGCAGGGCTGGATTTGTGGAAAGATATTGTGAAAATTTGGTTTTATCATGGAATATCTTGGTCTCTCCATCTATGGTGATTGAGAGTTTTGCTGGGTATAGTAGTCTAGGCTGGCATTTGTGCTGTCTTAGTGTCTGCATGAGATCTGCCCAGGATCTTCTGGCTTTCATAGTCTCTGGTGAGAAGTCTGATGTGATTCGGATAGGTCTTCCTTTGTATGTTACTTGGCCCTTTTCTCTTACTGCATTTAGTATTCTTTCTTTGTTTAGAACATTCGGTGTTTTGATTATTATGTGACGGGAGGTATTTCTGTTCTGGTCCAGTCTGTTTGGAGTTCTGTAGGCTTCTTGTATGTTCATCGGCATCTCTCTCTTTAAGTTAGGGAAGTTTTCCTCCATAATTTTGTTGAAGATGTTTACTGGCCCTTTAAGTTGCAAATCTTCACTCTCATCTATACCTATAATCCTTAGGTTTGGTCTTCTCATTGTGTCCTGGATTTCCTGGATGTTTTGGGTTACACGTTTTTTGCATTTTGCATTTTCTTTGACTGTTGAGTCGATGCTTTCTATGGAATCTTCAGCACCTGAGATTCTTTCTTCCATCTCTTGTATTCTATTGTTGATGTTTGCATCTATGACTCCTGATTTCTTCCCAAGGTTTTCTATCTCCAAAGTTGTCTCCCTTTGTGATTTCTTAGTTGTTTCTACTTCCTTTTTTAGTTCCTGGATGGATTTGCTGAGATCCTTCACTTGTTTGTTTGTATTTTCCTGTATTTCTTTAAGGTATTTTTGCATTACCTCTTTCAGGATTTCTTCCTGATGACCCACGTTCTCCTGCATTTCTCTGAGCGATTTTTGTGTTTCCTCCTCATGGGATTCCATCTGTTGATCCATCGTCTCCTGCATTTCTTTAAGCAGTTCTCGTGTTTCCTTTGTAAGGGCATCTAACCGTTGATTCATTTCTTTAAGCAATTTTTGTGTTGCCTCCTTATGGGCATCCGTCTGTTGACCCATATTCTTCTGTATTTCTTTATGCAAATTTTGTGATTCCTTTGTGAGTGCATCTACCCGTTGATTCATCTCGTTAAGCGATTTTTGTGTTGTCTCCTTGTGCGCCTCCATCTTTTGATCCATGTTCTCCCGCATTTCTCTAAGCGATTTTTGTGTTTCCTTTGTAAGGGCTTCTAACCGTTGATTCATGGTCTCCTGTAACTCTTTATGAGATTTATTTGTGTCCTTCTTGTGATCCTCTAATAGCATCATGAGAAGTGATTTTAAATCCAGATCTTGTCTTTCGGGTGTGGTGGGGTATCCAGGACTTGCTGCTGTTGGAGAGTTGGGTTCGGATGGTCCCACATTACTTTGATTACTGTTAGTAACATTCCTACGTTTGCCTTTTGCCATCTGGATACCTCTGGTGTTAGTTGGTCCTGCTGCCACTGGCTGTTGGTTGGACCTCCTGTGAGCCTGCAAAGCTATTTCTGCCCCCCCTGGATTACCAGGATTCCCCTGGCACCGATTTCTGGGGCCTGCCTGCTCCTGAGTGACTTTGGAGCCCTAATGTGCTTTGCCCCAAGTGATCTTATATTGGGGAGGCCTTGCACATCTAAAGGCTCAGCCTAGTGGATTCCTGGAGCAGAGGTCGCCAAAGGGAGGCTGGCAGGCTCCTGCCCTGTGCAGGGGTGTGTGATCTCTCCTGGGGGGGGGAGGGGGCGTCCCTCTGCCAGGCAGAAGTCCCACAGCAGATCTGGCGCGCTGGTCACTGCAGATCAGCCCAGCACCTGGGAGCAGGTTACACACAAGCTGCCTGAACCCGAAGCGATATTATGCCTGTCTGTCTCTGAGCCTGGCGGTCCCAACTACCTGGTCACTGGAGCAAAGATGGCGGAGGGCAGTCTCCGTGGCGCCGCTCACCCTGTGGTCACGATGGCCTGCCGATCTGGCACCCAGACGACCACAGCGCCAACCCGCCCTCGGGCACAGACGGAAGCCCCAACAGGCCGTGTCCCAAGTGATGTTATATCGGGGGGAGAGCCTGGGTACCGGTCTCTCCAGCGCAGTCCGCGGGAACAGAGGTCGCGGAAGGGAAGCTGGCAGGCTCCCTCCCTGCGCGGGGTCCCTCCACCAGGCAGAAGGTCCCGCCGCGGAACTGGCGCGCTGGTTACTGCAGATCAGCCCAGCACCTGGGAGCAGGTTACACACAAGCTGCCTGAAACCGAAGCGATATTATGCCTGTCTGTCTCTGAGCCTGGCGGTCCCAACTACCTGGTCACTGGAGCAACGATGGCGGAGGGCAGTCTCCGTGGCGCCGCTCACCCTGTGGTCACGATGGCCCGCCGATCTGTCACCCAGACGACCACAGCGCCAACCCGCCCTCGGGCACAGACGGAAGCCCCAACAGGCCGTGTCCCAAGTGATGTTATATCGGGGGGAGAGCCTGGGTACCGGTCTCTCCAGCGCAGTCCGCGGGAACAGAGGTCCTCTAAGCGATTTTTGTGTTTCCTTTGTAAGGGCTTCTAACCGTTGATTCATGGTCTCCTGTAACTCTTTATGAGATTTATGTGTGTCCTTCTTGTGATCCTCTAATAGCATCATGAGAAGTGATTTTAAATCCAGATCTTGTCTTTCAGGTGTGGTGGGGTATCCAGGATTTGCTGCTGTTGGAGAGTTGGGTTCGGATGGTCCCACATTACTTTGATTTCTGTTAGTAACATTCCTATGTTTGCCTTTTGCCATCTGGATACCTCTGATGTTAGTTGGTCCTGCTGCCACTGGCTGTTGGTTGGACCTCCTGTGAGCCTGCAAAGCTATTTCTGCCCCCCATGGATTACCAGGATTCCCCTGGCACCGATTTCTGGGGCCTGCCTGCTCCTGAGTGACTTTGGAGCCCTAATGTGCCTTGCCCCAAGTGATCTTATATTGGGGAGGCCTTGCACATCCAAAGGCTCAGCCTAGTGGATTCCTGGAGCAGAGGTCGCCAAAGGGAGGCTGGTAGGCTCCTGCCCTGTGCAGGGGTGTGTGATCTCTCCTAGGGGGGGAGGGGGCGTCCTTCTGCCAGGCAGAAGTCCCACAGCAGATCTAGCACGCTGGTTACTGCAGATCTGCCCAGCACTTGGGAGCTGCACACACACAGGCCGCCCGAGACCCAAGCGATATTAAGCCTGTCTGTCTCAGAACCTGGCTGTCCCAACTTCCCAGTCACTGGAGCAAAGATGGCGGAGTGCAATCTGCACACTCTCCGTGGCGCCGCTCGCAAATGTATTTTTTAATGTATTATATGTCAGTCATGGTTACTGGTCAGACAGTACTTTTTTTTATTTCTCCCCCAAAATAATTACAGCTTACTTATGTTTCCATAACTGTGGCTGATACAAAGTTAATGTTTAATTATCTGTAATTGTTTTAAGAGCCCTATGAAATATGCATGTTTCTCTTTGCTGTTTGTTATGCTTTCAAATTAAACTGAAGAGTATGTCGTATTCGGGTGGCCTTTTGTATAAGGAAACGCGTGCAATTAGTGAAATTGAATCAGAATAAGAGTGACTATTGAGGTCACACAGCTCAGTCCTTCCTTTAATATGTGAGAACTCTAATACATTCGTTCAAAATAGTAATGTTGTTGGTTAGTTGCAGAGAAGGGACTGAAATGCCCCTGTTCAAAATTCACTTTCTTTATGCAGTATTGACGTAACCAATTTTTTAAAAGCCCACAACTTTGAACTAAACACATGTTAACACTGTTACCTTGACATTATTCCAGTGATTGCCTTTAAAGTTTCCAGGGTTTTATTTCTTTTAAATTTTCATTGCATTTTCCCCCTCTGAGAACATATTACATATTACCTTCCTTTGAACCATTTCACTTACGGCAAGAGCAAGGAAAACATGCTAAGCACTCCAGTTTAAGCCCTAAAGTTATTTGTAGCTGACAGACACACTCTGGATATTATTTGTCCCCTTATGGGCTAAGATCTCACTCAGAGATAGGGCACTTAGCAGGAATATTAAAGCATTTAACTAAAGACCTGGAAAAAACTGTCCTGTAGCTAATAATCTGAATAACGCTTTTCTTAAAATGTGCACCTGGCTACCAGGGAGGCACTGTTCTTTCGTGGTTATTATTGTCACACAGCTCTGCTCACATGCTCTGTTTGGAGCTGTGTAATTAGCAGAGCCTTTAAAATGAAATTGCCGGAACGTTCTTCTAAGCCGTTCTCCCTTTCAGTCAGCGTCACTCAGCTTTCTTTGCTTTCTTGGCCTATTGTGCTGTATTGATTCCTTCACCCACCTGCCAGCTTCCGTATTATTAGGCCTTTCAGAAAAATCTAGCAATGGCTTGTCTTTCTCGCCACATCCAAACCTCCCTTTCCAAAGGATCCACTGGGTGGGATTTTTTTCCCACCCAATGGCACCTTTCCCCACTGTTTGTCACCTTATCCATTATGTCATTTGAAAAGCCCCCATTCGGCTGTGCCCATGGCTAGAGAGCCCGACTCTCATTGTCAAGATCACACCAGTCTTGCTTCTATAATCATGCCTTTGGGCACAATTATAATCACAAACACTGTCATGAGTTATTGACTTCAGGTAAACATCCGAGGCCTCTGACTGTTGCAGTCCTTCCAAAGGCAAACCGAAGCAGCTTAGTTTCTGAAGGCTCATGTCTTACTTCAGGTTCCCTGGGTCCGGTGCTTCTTTTTTCTCTTGCTGACATCTGCAACCTACTGGTTTGCGACTATTGAACTTGCCTGTAGTTTTACCGTCCTGTGGTAAAATCTATGTGCAACCTTAAAAAAAAGAAATCAATGTATGATGTCTTTTCTGGAGAACAGAGGAGGGATTCTTTTATACTTGCAAATGGTAGAAAATGGCAACTTCGGCCACTTGCTGGGCACACTGTTTAGCTTGATTAATTACTTACAAGGTCATTATTGAGTATTTATGATGTATCAGTACTCTGCTTGATGGTGTAAGGAGGAGGCAAATGTGTGAACTATGTTCTAAGTGGAAACAATATATTTAGCATAATTAGTGAACAGTTATAGTATGGTACATGAGATAAAGGAGAGGTGTATGTAGTGGAGATGTTTTATGAAACCCATGAGCCATTATCTGAGCCCCAGCTGGGTGATAAGTATCTTATGAAATTGAGGAAAACCAAGGACGTTGCAAGACAAGAGTGTTTGTATCACTCCATGAGGTTAAGAATGTGTTGGGGTCTTAAGAGTTGACTCACTGGTTAAGAGAAATGACTGCCCTTCTATAGCATCTGCATTCAATCCTAGGATATACATGGCTTCTTACAATTGTCTGTAGTTCCAGTTTCAGGAAATCCAATGCCCTCTTCTGGCCTCTGTAGGTGTCAAGCTCGTACATGGTTCATAGACATACAGGCAAAGCACTCATACAGATAAATGAAATAATTAAAAAGAGAGAGAGAGTTGGTGTCAACATACAATTAAAAAGAGCAAGAATAAGAATAGTCATTTCAGGCCAAGAAACATGTTTGCCTAGAATCGCATACTAACAATGTGGGGTTAGGAGTGAGAAAGTCAACTTAATCGATTGACATCACCCTTCCAGACCTTCTAGTCTTGTTCAACACACTTGGCTGAAAGATTTTGAGTAAACTAAAGAATTACAACCAATCTCAATGGTTTTGAAATTGATTTCTCGAAAAGCTCATCTAACCTTAAATACATACATACATTACATATGTACGTACATATATACATATGAAACCAAATTGTATACATATATAAAATCATTGCATTATATATATGAAATCATCAGGTTATTTATATCACCAAAGATTGTGAAATGCAAAGAAACAATTATTTTGATGGGCGTACTCTTCATACTCCAGGGAGACTTGTGTTCCCACTGACAGAAACGGGTATATTTGAGGAGAGACAAGTACCCTAGGCTTCGTATGAAGCTGTGGAAAGACCACAGGCGCCAAGTTTAACTTTGGAAGTCTGGACCATAAGAAACAGTAGCAAACAGGAAAGTCTTTAAGAATTTGTATAGGGTTGGATTGCAGGCAGAAAGCTGATAATGTAGATTTTACAGTCAAACCCTCAAGAGAAGACTTCATAGAAGTGGCTTAAATAATGAAATAGAGAGTCATACTGGAGGTGAAATAGGGTACGGGGTTAGTGGCTAGGGGGCAGGGAGAGAGAAGCATGTACTGTTGCAGATGTAGGAGAGAGCTATGGCACAGCATGCAAAGGAAAGAATCTTCTTTGCCAGATTGGTCAACAGGTGGAGGAGAGAGAACTATCCCTTTGAGTTATCCGGAGGGAGACTGTTAGTAGCAGTTGTCAGGACACTGGATTTTGAGTTGGTAGTGACCTGTTCTAGACTTCCAGTCCAGAGAACTCAGCCATGCTGATCAGAGAGAGGGGCTGGGGTAGAGACTGTACTTGCAAGCCATGTTCTTGTTTGTTTTCATAGATGTGGCAAAATATATTTTTAGAAAACTAAAAATTTGAATATAAAATATTTAAAAGGTAAATTATTAAGAGTCACTTTAATCATATTTGGTGATATTATGTCTCAGTTTTAATTTTGTATGCTATTAATGAATGATGCTTGAATGAAATACTCACAAAATTATGTATTACCTTTTGTAAGAGGAGGTTTGCACTCTTGAGTATTTTTCCTTACTGCTTTGTCAGCCAGATGAGTCCAAGGATCAGAAAAATGTTTGACCTTATTTTTCATTAGTCTCATTTGTTTTTTCTTCATAAAACAATGTGTGTTTACAAAAAGAAAAACGTACCCAGCCTTGAAAGGTTGGAATTACCTTATTGAGTCTAGAAATGTTAGAATAACTTTTAAAATCTTTCAAAATAATTTTCAGAGGTTCTATGATCATGTTGATAAACCTCCTTCCAAAAACCTTGGTACAGATACAAGGATTACTTTACGCTAATTAAATCATACTATAAATGTAGTTTACATTGTTAATTGCATCTGAATATTATAGATGTTTTCTTATCAACAAATATAGAAATGTAGCATAGATATTGTATGAATGTACAAAATTTGAATTAAGCCAACTTCTACTGCTATGTATTTAGACTTCCTCTGAATTTTCTGTTTTAACCTATGCTTCAAAGAGAATTGTTATGGTACATTTTTTGTGCACTTGTCTAGTTGATAGTTATATAGTCTATTGTTTGTGTGGTTTCTATTGCTGTGATAAAGATAAGCAGAGGCAACATACGGAGGAGAGTGTTTATTTCAGCTTACAGCTTATAGTCCATAATGAAGGGAAATCAGGTCAGAAACTCAAGCAAGAATGTGCATTCAGGATCTGAAACAGAGGCCATGGAGGGATGCTGCTTACTAGCTTGCCCTCTATGGCTTTGCTTAGATTGCTTTCTTACAGAACACAGGACCTCCTGCTCAGGGCTAGCACTGCTGATAGTGGGCTGGGCCCTCCTACATCAATGTCCCACAGACTTACCCTAAAGAAATTTGATGGAGGCATTGTCTTGCAGGCTTTTATTTTTCAAAACCTACTTTAATAAGGGTTCTTAAATACTTTAGCCTTCCTTCTAGCCCATCAACCAAAGGCAGGGGAGGAGGATAGCTAATAGGACAAGGGGGTGTGGACCTGTTTAGAAGTAATTCCTTGGGGCGATTCCAATCTTTGTTGTCTGCAGCCCAGTCTACTAACAAAACACCAAACATGAATCAATAGTGGCTGATCCAGAAGAAACTGCAAGGCTCTGCTGATTGGCACAATTCCACGGAAGTGGCAAGAGGCAGCAAGAACTCCACCAGAAGTTCTTTGGTGTGCTTCTTTCTACAAAGTCATGACAAAGGAAGATCAGAGAAGAAAGCAAGGCGAACCAATGCCAGCCTCTTCCATTGTCTACTAGGTTATACTCTTTCCAAACCTGATGTGTCCTCTCAAGCATCTGTTCCAGCAAAACATCACATACTCTTTTACCAGATAGCTTCCAGAAAAATAACATGTGTCTGTTCTCAGAAAAACATCCTCTTACATGTCTGCTTCAGCAAAACATCCTCTCATAAGACAGCTTTCTGAAAAACATCACATGACAAAACTGAGTCTCAACAAAACCAGAAATTCCCACAGTGTTTCAGTTTATGATTCCCTTAGTACAATGATCCTTGCATAATTTCCTGGAGGCAAGGATAAGGATGAAAGGTTATGTGTATTTTATATTGTGAAATATATTTACATATTGATAAAAGCTACGAAAAGTATTTGTCTAACAATAGCAATATCCATACTCTGGAAGTTCCTTTCTATGTCTACATCTTAATTTATACTTATTTTCTACACTTATAATATAAAGAAGCCAAACTCTTTCAGTAGTTCTTAAGCCTTTTAGGTCTTAGGACCATTTCAGAATTTGAGTAGTAGTTGGATATGTGATGGTGTGTGTGTATGTGTGTGTGTGTGTGTGTGTGTGCACATGTGCCTGTGTCCAGGTGTGTATGTGGGTGCCCATATACATGTAGAGGCCAGTGATCAACACTGGGTATTTTTCTTCATTGTTCTTTACTTTAAAAATACTACTTTTATTTCTTTTGCATGTTTATGAGTGTGTATACTTATGTCACAGCATTTATATAGAGGTCAAAGGAAACTTAGGGGAATGGAACATATTTCTATAGCCCTTGTGGGGACTGAACTTAGGTCATCAGGCTTGGTATCACATACCTTTATCCACTGAGTCATCTCATCAGCCTCATCTACCGTAATTCTTAAGACAGTACTTCTCACTGATAAACAAGAATGTGCTAGTTTGGCTGTATTGGCTCTTCTGCAAGCCCAAGAATTGGCCTGTCTCTACTTCTCCTAGTGCTGGGGCCACAGTGCTGTGCTTGGCTTTTTTACATAGGTGCTGAGGATCAAACTCAGGTCCTCATGATTCCATGGCAGACATTTGACTAACTGACTCCAGTTCCTGGGGATCCAGTGCCCTCTTCTGGATTCCAGGAGCCCCAGCCATGAACATGGCACACATACTTACATTCAGGCAAACACTCATACACACAAAACAAAACAAATCTTTTAAAATGTAAAATAAACAAGAAAAACCACAATCTAAATATAAAGAAAATTTTTAAGGCAATTACCCAGACCATGTAAGTGTCAGGAAGCTAACAAAGGATTGCACGACCAACTCTATCCATGTTTTACAGCATAGGCAAAACAAACCACTTCTTCTTTTTTTTTTTGAACAACATTTTTTTAATTGAAAAATGAAGTAAAAACATTTTATGAGCCGGGCAGTGGTGGCACACGCCTTTAATCCCAGCACTTGGGAGGCAGAGGTAGGTGGATTTCTGAGTTCAAGGCCAGCCTGGTCTACAGAGTGAGTTCCAGGACAGCCAGTGCTACACAGAGAAACCCCGTCTCAAAAAAATTTTTATGATAAAATTGAAGATATACATGGAAAATATTTCTGAAAAAATTGAAAAAATATAAAGAAAAACATGTTAAAATTGACAATTTTCATGGAAAATTAAAGAGTAAAATGGTAGATGTAAGGAACATTGCTAAATTAATTGAAAAAGGAAGTAGAAACATTTAATGGTAGAATTGAAGATTTACATGGAAAATATTTCTGATAAAATTGAAGAAATGTGTAGAAAAACATGTTAAAATTGACTATTTCATGGAAAATTATACAGATAAAATAGTAGGCATAAAAATATTTCTAAGTTGATTGAAAGTGGAATTATAAACATTTTCTGATAAAATTGAAGATCTACATGGAAAATATTTCTGATAAAATTCAAGAAATATATAGAAAAACACGTTAAAATTGACTATTTCATGGAGAATTATACAGATAAAATGGTAGGCATAAAATCTAAGTTGATTGAAAGTAGAATTATAAACATTTTCTGATAAAATTGAAGATTTATGTGGAAAATTTATTTCTGATAAAATTGAAGAAATATATAGAAAACATATTAAGATTGAAAATTATCTTGGAAAATTATACAGATAAAATGTTAGACATAAAAATATTTCTAAGTTGATTGAATTATAAACTTTTTCTGATAAAATTGAAGATTTACATGGAAAATATCTCTGATAAAATTGAAGAAATATGTAGAAAAACACATTAAAATTGACTCATGGAAAATTATACAGATAAAATGATAGGCATAAAAATATTTTTAAGTTGATTAAAGGTGGAATTATAGGGCTGGAGAGATGGCTCAGCGGTTAAGAGTACTGACTATTCTTTCAAAGGTCCTGAGTTCAATTCTCAGCAACCACATGGTGGCTCTCAACCATCTGTAATGGGAACTGATGCCCTCTTCCGGTGTGTCTGAAGAAAGCTAAAGTGTACTTGTCATATACATAGAATAAATAAATAAAATCTTTTTCAAAAAAAAAAAAGAAAGTAGAATTATAAACATTTTCTGATAAAATTGAAGATTTACATGGAAAATATTTCTGATAAAACTGAAGAAATATATAGAAAAATATGTTAAAAATGAAAATTATCATAGAAAATAATACAGATAAAATGATAAATGTAAAAACATTGCTAAGTTAATTGGGAGAGGAATTACAAACTTTTTTTGATAAAATTGAAGATTTACATGAAAAATACTTCTGTTAGTCTATGCCTTTTTATTGGGGAATTGAGTCCATTGATGTTAAGAGATATTAAGTAAAAGTGATTGTTGCTTCCTGTTATTTTTGGTGTTATTTTTATATTTGTGTGGTTACTTTCTTTTGAGTTTGTTGGAAGGAGATTATTTTCTTGCTTTTTCTAGGGTGTAGTTTCCCTCCTTGTGTTGGCATTTTCCATCTATTATCCTTTGTAGGGCTGGATATGTGGACAGATATTGTGTAAATTTGGTTTTATCATAGAATATCTTGGTTTCTCCATCTATGGTGATTGAGAGTTTTGCTGGGTATAGTAGTCTGGGCTGACATTTATGTTTTCTTAGTCTGTTTGAGACTGTTTGGTCTATATGAGATCTGCCCAGGATCTTCTGGCTTTCATCGTCTGTGGTGAGAAGTCTGGTATAATTCTGATAGGTCTGCCTTTATAAGTTACTTGAAAATTTTCCCTTACTGCTTTTAATATTCTTTCTTTGTTTAATGCATTTGGTGTTTTGATTAATGTGTGCCAGGAGGACTTTCTGTTCTGGTCCAGTCTGTTTGGAGTTCTGTAGGCTTCTTGTATGTTCATGGACATCTCTTTCTTTAGGTTAGGGAAGTTTTCTTCTATAATTTTGTTGAAGATATTTACTGGTCCTTTAAGTTGTAAATCTTTGATCTCTTCTATACCTATAATCCTTAGGTTTGGTCTTCTCATTGTATCCTGGATTTCCTGGATGTTTTGGGTTAGGAGCTTTTTGCCTTTTGCCTTTTCTTTGACTGTTGTGTCACTGTTTTCTATGGTATCTTCTGCACCTGAGAGTCTTTTTTCTATCTCTTGTATTCTATGATCTATGACTCCTGAATTCTTTCCAGGTTTTCTATCTCCAGAGTTGTCTCCCTTTGTGATTTCTTCATTGTTTCTTCTTCCACTTTTAGATCCTGGATGGTTTTGTTCAGTTCCTTCACTTGTTTGTTTGTTTTTTCCTGTAATTCTTTAAAGGATTTTTGTGTTTCCTCTTTAAGGGTTTCTACCAACTGACCCATATTCTCCTGTATTTCTTTAAGGGATTTTTGTGTTTCCTCTTTAAGGACTTTTACCTGTTGACCCATGTTCTCCTATATTTCTTTAAGGGAGTTATTTATGTCCTTCTTGAAGTCCTCTATCAGCATCATGTGATACAATTTTAAATCCAACCTTTGCTTTTCTGGTGTGTTGGGGTATCTGGTACTTGCTGTGGTGGGAGAACTGGGCTTTGATGTTGCCAAGTAGCCTTGGTTTCTGTTGGTAGGGTTCTTGCACTTGCCTTTTATCACATGGTTATCTCTGGTGTTAGTTGATCTTCCTGTCTCCGGCTGGAGCTTGTCCCTCCTGTGGGCCTGTAGGCCTGTGTCCATACTCCTGGGAGACCACCTCTCTTCTGGCAGGGTCTGTGCACAGGAGGCCGTGGAGCCGCCTGGCTCCCCTGTGCAAATGGCGCCAGAAGACTCCTGTCGCAGCAGCTCCACTGATCATACGCCCTGTGCGCTCCTAGTTGTTCCCTTCCAGAGAGAAGGTGTAGGTCTCACCTCTGCACTTGGAAGTGAAAGCGCTGCTGGGAGATCCCTCTCTTCTGGAGGGCCATGCACTGATGTCTGTGGAGCTGCCTGGCTGCCTGGTGCAAATGGTGGCCAGAAGACTCTAGTTCTCTTTCTTTCAGCAGTTATTGGTTGCCTTCAAATTTTGTCTAGGGGTGGGACCCTATGAAACTTTCACCATTCCGCATTAACATTTCCATTGGCAAGGCATTTCATATACATGGCAAACATATCATTCATTGAGCTAAACCCAGCCTAGAATTTTTTGAAAGTCATTGATTCTTTTATGACTCCCAGAGTTCAGCTAAAGAGTATGTGGATGTGTTATTTTAAAGTTGCTGTTTTCTATACTAGCATGCATACATATTATATCCTCACATACACATAAAACATAGATGTACATTTGGAAAAACTTGAGTCCTCTTTGACACAAAACCCTGTCCTGTATGGATTCATGTGACAGCACATAGTTATGAAAACTAAGGGTTTCTATTTGTTTCAGGTTTCTCAGTGGCGAGCCCAACAAGAAGAGCTATCAAGACTAGAAATGGAAATTTCAGCCAGAAGAAGAGAAAGGGAAGAGGAGAAAGAAAAATTGTGGAAAAAGAAGGAATTGCTACGAAGGGAGGAGACAGAGATTAAGGTATGCAATTTCTTGCTTTCTTGGATGTGCGAATGGGTCCTTAGTTGGGCAATTGAGCTTTGATTCACTCTGGGAGTTTGCCATAGATTCTCCCTGGCCATTCCAGGAACATTTGTGAGAATTGAGCAAAGTTTTGCTTTGTCCTTTATGTGATGGCTGAAGAGAGAACCCATGTTATTGGCTTGTATTAACACAGGTTTCTTGACTAAGTTCGTTCCATATTGGGGGAAAAGGGAAAATTTTGTGGCTATTCTTAAGTCTTGCACTAAGAAATGATAAGGTAAAGCTTTTGGTGTACTAGGAGAGCATTTTGGTTTACGGTAGTGTGGCCAATAAGAGTTAGAAATGTACTTTTTGGCAGAATACATTATACTGGGTACAGTGTACAATTCATGGAATGCCAAAAGGCCCTTGAAGACTTCATTCTTGACTTATTATTTATTAGATATTTTCAGTTATACAAGTTTACCATTCTTCTTTTGGACAAATGTTTGTATCTAAGTCTTAAAAAAAATGCTCACCAAAATCTTATCCAAGCCACTGAAGTTCTGCTGCTGATCTACAGAAGATATAAATGCATGTGGCTTGTTTTGATTATTTTATTTTAGCATCTAGACATTTTTGTCTGTTCCTGCAATAAAAATTTCAAAATTTGCAGTAAGGTATTTTAGTTAAAAATGTTATCAGAGTTATCAAGCAACATTTCAGAGAGCTGCTGACTCTGGAAATCATTCATGAAAGGTAGTTAACTCGTGCCCAGTGCAAAGAAAGGAAATTGATCTGCCACATAGCTCCTCCAGTCTTGCATACCAGGGTCCAGAAAGTTCACTTATATTGACTTGAAGTGCATGATGTAAAAAATGATTTTTTTTAAAGCTGCTTACAGTGCTGAGAATGGCCTTTGGTGGACTAGCTTTTCCACTTTGACCGTGGTTCAGAGTTTGGGGTTCTGTAATCAATGGAGTCTGTGGAACCCTTATTTAAGGAGTTTTTTCCTTCAAAGTTGAATACTGGGGGATAAAGGAACTGTGTGGACTTTAAAACTATGAGCCAGTTTTGCTGCATTTCTGACTCCTTACTTGCCATTGATCTTGACTTGTGTCATGCCTTTGCTCCAGCAAGCTGAGTGTAGTGAGGGGCAGCATGTGTGCAAAGCAGCACATCGGAGCTTCTACAGCCATTTGACAAAGTCAGCTGGTAAGCAGTTGCTTTTCGCAGTTCTTATATTTTTTAATTAAAAATTGAATTCCATTTCTCCCTCTAAAGAAGTAAATTGGGTGGTTTCATCAGGCCCACATTAAGAAAGGTGATTTCTGAAAGGAATAACTTCACAAGCCTCAATGATTAGTAAATATTGATCATGTTTCAGATAATGGAAATGAGCTGTGTTTCTTTGTGGGGCAACTCACTGATTGTTAGCTGTCATGAACATTTAGGAAGTGTGCATCCCTAGATATGCCTTCTATGTAGAGGGCTCTCATAGCATTTCTTCCCTACAAGTAAGTATGACCCCAGATAACACTGTATATCTAAGAAGACAGTGCCTCTTACTACATTCAGAGCAGGGCATTGCTGCTGTCTTCTTTGCAGTTGATACAGAAGATTTCTAGAAGGCAAAGAAAGAGTTTTTAAAAGGTGAGTTAGAAGAACTTTCCGAGTTTTCAGAAAGGGATGACATTTGACTTCAGAAACATTAAAGCAAGCGAGCAAACACAGAGAGAGCGAAGGGTAGAATGATTGACAGCTGTGGTGGCCAAGCTGATGGCAGGTCTAGTAAAGCCTAAAGCAAGAAGGCACCATGGAGATCAAAGAGAACTTCACTGACATTAGTTGCAATGCCCTTTCTACATTTTAGAACATAAGCCCTAACCTATACCTAGGAGCATTAAGGAAGCAGATGCTGAAATGCTGTCAAGGCAGCCACATGCCCAGGGCATTCTTTTGGGTTCCAGTTGCATTCCCTGAAGCTGCCAGCAGGGTCTTACTTCCCCATCTTGCATGTGCTAATGAGGGACACACAGGAAAGGGGAGACCAAGTATCTCATGCATGCAGAGTTGTGGTGACCCTACTGTGCTTCTGCGTGTTCTGACATTTGATTTCAATTCTTAGAAATTATATAATACCAAGGTATCTGGTTTATTTCACTTCACTTACTTTCTTCTTATAATAATTTTTTTCGTTTAGGAAATATTTTTTTAAAAGACTGATTAATATATTAGTACCCATCACCTAGCAGTGAAATTTTTCATATGCTTTATATTGTCTCACATCTTCAAAGAAAAAGTGTTACATTACAAAGTTAAAGTCATTTTCAGAAGCCTCAATCAGTAAGTACCTTCTTCTCCTCCCTAGAAGTTTGGTTTCTGTCATCCCAAGACAATATGTATCTGTTAAAACATTTGAATGTGTAGGCTGTCATTTAATCTTCTTTCTCCATGAGCACTATCACCCTGCACCACTCCTCTCCCATCCCAGCTTCTGTTTTAAATCGTTCCTATGCTAACAGTATAGAGCAGAGCTGGTTTGTTTATCTTCTTAGAGTTTTCAGTGTTCCATAGTAGATAGACCCACCAACTCCTGCGTTCTCCTCCCTGGCCTTCATGCCAGCCTGCAAAAGCTTCTTGTTTTGCCCCATGTGCAGCTGTGGCCACCATGTAGACACCCTTTGGCCTATCCAGAGCTTTCTCTATATAGGTGGTTTTAGGAGTAAAATATGTTGTAGGATCCATATACTTTTAATTTTATATGATTTTTAAACTTTATATGATTATTATAATTATTTTTTTGTAAATGCTGCCAATTTGACAAATGTGAAAAGCACCCCATTGGTATTTTAATTTTTATTTCCATTGTTGTTTGTGAGACTGAATAGCTTATGATTACTAGAACATTTTCTCTTTCATAGATTGCTTATCTGTACTTCTTATCTATTTTCCTATTTGTTGTTTATTAATCTATAGCTGGGGCTTACAATCACAAGATGCTATGTTTTAATCAACTACTGGGGTTGCAAGGACTTTGTTTTTCTGGCCATTTGCCTTTTAATAATGCCTGAAGTTTCTATAGTTTCAGAGAGCATAATGACTAAGGAAGAAAGGCATTTATGTCTTCTTTATAAATTGTTCTTTCCTTTCTGAACTAGGACCTGGTAATGAGACCATCTCTGAAGACAACTCTTATTTCTGTCTCTTCTGAGGGCCATATACATTACACTGACTCAGAACCAACTTCTGTGTTATTGTCTAGTCCTGGGACACTGTGCTGTGAGCCAGTGTGAATGTCAGAGTTCTCACACATGACACTAGCGTTCTGCATCGACTCCTTTGATCCTCTGGTGCCCAGACTAAAGGAGGCTGCCCAGCCACTTCTCAGGGAGTGATTGTGCTGTCCTGAGCCCTACTCAGTGTCTCACCAAGTCCTGGGCTCTCTGTTGTTCTTGTCAGCTACTCAGACCCTTATTAAGGTCTAGCCTTCCTCTGACTTGAGCTACATCTCCTCGGTCTGATTTTGGAGTTCATCTTTCTATTTGACCCTAGGGCTATGGTGTGTGTGTGTGTGTGTGTGTGTGTGTGTGTGTGTGTGAGAGAGAGAGAGAGAGAGAGAGAGAGAGAGAGAGAGAGAGAGAGAGAGAGATTGAAAGAGAAATTTTGTTCAGCATTACTACATATTTATGTTTATATATTTATTCTAGATATTTCTACATAATGTCGAGTTCCATTATCAATAGACATACTACCTTGATTAATTACAAACTTACATTCTTATTGCTTTAACTATTTTATATGCTAGAAGCAAACTTTGTTTTTCCAGACCTTTAAAGCAGCTTGTCTGATCATCCCCCTACAGGTGATAATCCTGCAGACAAAGCCCCCTGACTGGGACATGCTTTCTCCTAGTCCTGCTGCTTCTTCTCCATTTTCCCACCTGACTATCTTTTATTTATTTATTTATTACTTTTTATTTTCCATATATTTTTTATTTACATTCCCAATGATTTCCCCTTTCCCGTTTCCTCCCTCCCCGAAAGTCCCATAAACCCCCTTCCCTCCCCATGTTCCCTATTCAACCCCCTCTTGCTTCTCTTTTCTGGTATTCCCCTACATCCTGTCTTTCCAGGACCAGGGGTCTCTCCTTTTATCTTCTTGGAAATCAATTGATATGTGAATTGTGTCTTGGGTATTCTGAGCTTCTGGGTTAATAACCCCTTATCAGTGACTGCATACCATGTGTGTTCTTTTGTGATTGGGTTGCCTCACTAAGGATGATATTTTCCAGTTCTGACCATTTGCCTAAGAATTTCGTGAATTCATTGTTTTTAATTGCAGAGTAGTATTCCATTGTGTAAATATACCACATCTTCTGTATCCATTCTTCCATTGAGGGACATCTGGGTTCTTTCCAGCTTCTGGCTATTATAAATAAGGCTGCTATGAACATGTGTCCTTATTGCATGCTGGGGAAACCTCTGACTTTCTTTACTCACAAGGAAGCAGCGAAGGAGAGAGAGAGAAAAGCTCTGCCCTGCCACAGACCTCACCTGAGAATGTCTGGACAGGACACTCTCTTTGCTCTAATGTTTCTTCCTACAATTTATATTTCAGGGCTTATTTACAAAGATAATGTTTTAGTTTGTGTCTAGTGCTAAAGTTTACTCTTATAGGTGCCCAGCACCTTAGATTACCTATTCCCGCCCCCTGTGGAATTTCAGTTGGATAGAATAGTCATACTTTTCATGGTTTTATCTCAAGACCCAAGACAGATGTTGATTTGCTGAGAATAGATAAATTGTTACCTGTTAGGTAATTTTCAAAGGCATCTTTCTATGCTTGAAATTATTGTCATGATAAAATCAGAGGATGGTGCCTTTTTATATGAATGAGCACAGAACTATTCTAAGAAACAAAATTATTATGCTAGATTGTCCTTAAAATGACTGATAATGTAATATTAGTCTCTGCATCACCCTTTTGCTGTATGTGGCTCTTATGGTATGAGAATATCATAAAATTTTCTCTGTATCATAGGGTTTTAGGAGATGCATTGCTATGGAATGATAAGTCTAGGATTCCATGGACTCCAAGTTAGTTCTAGCTTTTCTCCCAGGATGGAAATTGTGAGCAAGGGACATAGACTAGGGCCATATGTCTTCCCTGATATAGTATTTGAAAATTCTCTGTAAATGTAGTGAAATCCAGCACTGCCTGCATCTGAACTGGGAGGCATTGCTAGGCAAACCAGATGTCACCAGTGGGTGTATAATATTCAGTTCTACCTCAGAGACACTTTGGGAGGTATCTGCCATTTTGTGAATTCTCAAGTTCATGTACCATCAATTCAGTAAATGCCCAAAGTCAGCTTCAGTGGAATGTTGGCCCTTGAATGTTCTGGAAAATACCCAGAATTATATACAACTGCAGAGAACCTTGGAGAGGAGACAGTGTAAAACCAAAGGGCATAGGCTATCTAGCAATGATAGTGAAAACAGAGTGCAGGTTATATGCTGGGAATAGTTCTTCTGCTCAGAATATTCCAGAAGCTCCATTGAAGTGAAAAGTTTCTGGAAGTGCCATGTGATGTAGACTCACGTGGTGTTTTGCTGAGGCAAGACCCGTAGGAAGACACATGATATTTGGAGAGAGTATGACTCAAGGGACAGTGAAGGTGCTAGCTCTGCAATTCTTCATTGGTCTGAGGTCTTTACTGGTCTTTGTTGTGTCAAGAGAGGCACAGGAGAGAACTTCTCCTGTCATTCCAGCTGGACCTGGTTGCTCTCATTGATTCATGCCCATTTGGTGGAGGCCTGGTGGTTGGAAGCAAATTTTTCTCCAGATAAAAGTTCTGCTCTGCCCAAACCTTAAATTTCAGTACTGTAACTTCAAAAGCAGAGAGCTAAACTACACTATGCAGGACTTCCGCTTTACAGAATTCTGAGTTAAAAAGCTGTAAAATCTTGTTTTGTACTACCAAATCTGGGTTAATTTTTGTATAGTAATTGAAAAAAAATCATTAAACTGGGTTCTAGAATACCAAGTATGTAGAAGTCGGTTTGGATTTGGAAGTGAGGAAGAGCTAGAAGAATTTTGAGGTTATCACTTTTGAGGTTGATTAATTAAAAATAAAAACAAAACAAAAACAACAACAACAAAAAAAAAACTGGATTACCTTCAACAAATGAGTAGTATAAATGGCAGATGTTTAAGACATGGCTGATGTGGACTCTAACAAAAGTGATGAGTTTTGGAAGCAGGAGAAAGGCAGCCTTGGGGACATTAAAGCTGGGTTAAAAAAAAAAGGAGGTGGGCTTGTGGACACTAAAGCTGGGTAGAAAAGGAGTTCCAGAGTAATGAGCTTCATTAGGAGGAGATTGATTTTGAAAAGCTGTTCAACAAAAAGGATGCAGACTTGATGATTAGGAAAATTCTCAACCAGCTTAGAGATTCTCTTTTGTTACAAGAGTCTTATTGGTTAGCATAGATACTGGGCTAGATGTATGAGTATATAATCCTTTACTGAAGCCTTCAAAAGATCAAAAGGTCAACACATTCAGTTGTATAAAAGATCCTCCCAGAGTTTAAAGGTCTTTCTCTTGGATCTTTTGAAATTAGAAGAATTTCAGAAGTTTAAAACTGATGACTCTCAGCCATCTCCCCAGACCAGAAGAGTGAGATTATCTAAGAAGACTGTGTGTGTGTGTGTGTGTGTGTGTGTGTGTGTGTGTGTGTGTGTTTTGTCTAATAGATGGAAATCCTATAAAACGCACAGTTTCTTAAGACAACATCTGAAAATGAGCAGCATAAAAAGAGGTTACCGTCTGCCTGGAAGTCTCCTAATGAAAAGCAGGATGACAAAGTGTGTCAACTGTCAGCCTCTGCTACCAATCATAAAAAAAAGGTGCGGCTGACCCAGAGTGTGGAATCTTGAGCCTGGAGGGCTGACCTAAATAGCCTAGGTATCAGAGGCTAAGGTTGGTGTCTTGAGGCATGTAGCATTTCCAGGAACTTACTTCCTAGCACAGGCTTCCATCTTAGCAAAAAGCTAAGATTACTTATATCTCCCTGTATGAAGATAGGTTGAACACTGCAGACAGGGAAGGGGAGAGTGCTTCCCGAAGACAGATGAACTCATGTCTTCTTTTTGACCTTGAACCATTTTGGGAAATGGTGAATGGGTTCTTGCTACTTGAGCACTAGAAGATGAACATTCTCTAACAAGACTTTGTATTAGTTTTAATATCACATGGCAGGCCCATGGCCCTGAAATAGAATTTAACTAAGGAGAGGGAGCAGGTCCAAAGATATTTAAATTTTTCATCATATGTTAGCTATAACTATATAATACATTGGCAATCTCTTTGAGAAAGGAACCCAAACAAATATACAGATACAAAGATACTGAAGCTGATCTAAAGAGATTCAGTTTCAAAGGAAGACAGAGATGAGCCATTGTGGAAAGAGAAGTCAACAAATGGCAAACTGGGCAGCAAATGTGGAAGACCCCAAACTCATTGGGCCCACTAGACTGGGGCATGGTTCCAAGCACATTGAGCTCACAGTTTTTTCTTTTTTCTTGTTCAGATCTAGTCAAAGTTCACAGCTATCACTTGCTAATTGTATGACCATAGGGAAAATTGTTTTATTTCCTGAGTTTCAGTGTTTGTATCTATTTTTATAATATTCAGTGAGTTGAGGCAAAACATGTGAAACAGCTAGCACATGCCTAGAACCCAGAAAGAGCTCTATAAATAATACGATAATTACTGATATTAATATTGCTGTAGTAGAGTGGTAAAGCAGAAGGTAGCTAGAATCAAATCAGACATTTCAAATAGAAATCAGATAAAGTTAATTATAACTAGAGGTAAGAGAATCAAACCAGTTTCAGAAACCAGTCATGGGCACAGTCCTTTTTATCTTTGCCTGTTGTTGCTCTTAGCTGGTAAGAGAATACCCCTCAAAGGGACATTATTTAGTCAACACTAGTGGCTGCATAGCTAGTTTTTAGTACCAGTAAGATGAAACATTCTGATCAGAACATAGAGCATGCACTAGCTGTAGTAATTCACTCTAGACCACAGGGCCATTGATTCTCTAGTGCATCCCCTGGGTCTAGGTGGCAATAAACTGCAAAAGGCAGACTCATTTGCACATAGTTCAAAAAGATAAAATGTGTGATATTTCTCATATGCTTTATGACTTGCTGACTTCAATGTAAATTACACGTATAAGCTTTCTGCTTTGTGCTCTGTTTTGAAATCTCAAGGTCTCCTTTAAGGAAGTAATGTGTCTCAAAGTAGTGCATTTCCTTGTTCATCAGTCCCTGACTCTACCGCCCTCCTTCTTGTAGTAGTGTGTTGGGCTGCATTTGCCTCTCCACCCATCTGCTTCACATACAGGGCAGTGCTATGGGCTCTTAGTAAGATAGACTGACAATGAGTGGCTATAACCCAAAGGTCCACATGGGATGAGTCTCCATCCCTTTACTCATGGTGTTCCAAGTACCTTTCATTGTTTATTTTACACCCTAGTCCTTCATTTTGCAAATTTCATGCCCTTGTAAAAGGATACTCCAACATAGATAGTTCCTCTTCTGGTAGTTTTTTTTTTAAAGATTTGTTTACCCATGCTGCCACAAAGATAGTATACATTGTTTTCTATGTCATTTGAAACCCTTAATAATGAGACAGGGTGATTTGAGTTTCAAAGTTTATCAGGGCAACAAAAGTCTTAATCGAGGAAAAACAAAAACTACAAAATGGAGTGAATTATATTGTGCTTTAAATTAGTTGAGTATCAACACATATAACAAATTAAATATTTTCTTATTTATACATATATGCTCATACACATAGATATCTGTACACATGTATTTCTAATATAATTTTAAGAGTAACTCCTGGCCCCTTCACGGAGTACTGATGATTCCCTTAATGCAGGACAGTTAGGATATACATTTCTTCTCATCAAATGCCTATACCACCTCTCTCATTTCTTGACTTTGTATCATCAAGTTACACCAGGGAATCTGCCCATCCCTACTCTGGCCTCTGCTAGTCTGAGTGTTTCTTCATGTGAATGCTCCCTCCTTGGCAGTGTTATTAGTTTAGCTATAGTTGAGTCAAGTCAAGGCCTTGAAATAAACTTTTTGTCCTGGCTGACTGCAGTAGGGCTCAGCAGCTCTCTTCCTATTAATTTTCCTCCTTTACTTTTAGGCCCTTAATTACTACTGCATGCATTCGTGCACCACAGGAACTGGAGGATATGGAAGTGTCCTCTGCAATTTCCTTCAAATGCCTGTGACTGATTGCCTCTCATCCCCATGAAGTGCCCTGATGTCGAGGAAGGAGGATAATGACAATTACAAGGCTTTAGGGAGTGGGGAAAAGGAACCTTTTGAAATCATAGTAGTGCTTGGCAAACAGACCCTCAGAGATGGTACCTGTCATTCCTGGCAGGGTCCTGTTTCCTCTGCATCCTTTCCTATTATGATAGACATTCCTCCCCAACCTGTGTAATGGCGAGACCAAGGCTGCTTTTGAGAAGAAAGGAAAAGCTATCTGATACTAAATCTCAGTTACAATAACATGATATAAAATGAAAACACTGCCAATTCATATAGTATTTCACCTGTGCTAGCTGAAACTGTGACACAGAGCACTATTGTGACACTTGGCAATATGGTGACTTTCAGTGTTAAAACTGGCTTTCAGCACCTTTATGTTTTTAGAAACTAGAGAAGGTATTATGAGAATAGCTGGAGACTTTGGGGGCCTTGGAAACATGTCTTTAATTCACTCCAAACACAAAATTTGACCTCCACTCTAGCATTCACTCACTTGTATCTCTTGCAACATGAGAGATTTTTGCAAATAAACCATCTTCATTAATGTTGAGTCCCTATGGAGCTGAGGACTAGCCTCTAGAACTGTTCTTCTTGGCTGTTCTCTGGTCCTCTCAGCTAATTACTCCTAGGTGTAGAGTTTTGCACAGCTTGGGGGGGGTGGTTATTACTTTTGTTTATGTGTATATATATACACATAATATATATCTCTCATATATATATATGAGAGAGAGAGAGCGAAAGGGAGAGAGAGAGAGAGAGAGAGACCTAAGTGTGAGTACCCATGGAAGCCTGAAGAGAGCAGCAGATCCCTAGAGCTAGGGTCACAGGAGGTTGTAAACTGCTCTACATGGGTGCTGGGAACTGAACTGAGATTTTATGTAAGAGTGAAGTGTGAGCTTAACCACTGAGGCCCTTTTCCAAGCCCTTTTGCTATTCTTTTTAATTTTCAAATTTGATGAAGTATCCCAAATATCAGAGTTAAGGCAACATAGGGGATAAGTTGTCATTTAATATAGGTTTAGATTTTTTCAAAGCCTACATTAGAGTTCTTAAATTCTTCAATCTCCCTTCTAACCCACAGATCAGAGGTAGGGGAGAAAGAAAGTTAATAGGAAAAGGGTACTGTGGACCTGTTTAGAAGTAGTTCCCTGGGGGCAATTCCACTCTCCATTGTCAGGATACCACAGTCCAGTTCAATAAAAAATACCAAACACGAATCAGTAGCCGTGGCTCATTCCAACAGAAACACCAAGGCTCCGTCGAATCAGCAGGATTCAATGGAAGCAGCCAGAAACAACTGAATACCAGGAAAAGCTCTTTGCCACATTTCTCTCTGCAAAGTGAAGATCAGTGAAGATCAGCAGAGCATTGTACGAAGTAGCAATGCAAGAGCCTCAGTTTGTGGGATTCTATTTATATTCTTTCTAAACATCACGTGCCCTCCCAAAGTGTCTGTTTTCAGGAAAACATCACATGTCCTTTCACAAGACAGCTTACAGAAAAACATCACATGACACAACTAAGTTGTTAAAGAAACCAGAAATTTCCACTTCAATTTAACAATGGTTAGATAAGGAGAAGATAGTAAATATTTTATGCAGAAAGAACTCAACATTAAACTGGGATTGCAATTTTCTCTTATAAAAATTTAATATTAGCCCTCCAAATAGTATTTTATGGGTAAAGAAGCTAATGTTGAGCAGGAGGTTTGTTTAATTAAGCAAAAGAAATAAATCAAGAATCATATAATTTAAAAATGTTCCCAGTGTCCTTTGGTTTGTCATTAAAATTTAGAAATGAACATAAGTAAGCTTATTATATGAACCCATTCCACCCTGTTTACCTGAGACTGAACAAGTTGAAATTAGTTCTCAATATAAGTCTACAAGTGACAGGAAATATAGGGTGATACCTGGAGATGCCCAATGGGAAAGCACTTGCTCATTTTCAACCATTGTTTTTAAAATGAAAACTTCAGGGTTTTGGAGACGACTCATTGTGTAAGAGTGCTTGTTTTATACTGACCTGAGTTTGAGTCTCTGGCTCTCACAGAAAAAGGCTGAACATGTCTCTGTGTTCCTGTAACCAGCAGACATTTGCAGCAGACATCTTGGGGCTGGAGTTAAGATCAGTTGTGAGCCACCTGATGTGGATGCTGAAAACCAAACCTAAGTGGTCTTAACCCCTGAGCCATCTCTACAGCCCCTACAGCTTCTTCCTCAGAAGAATAAAATAATGGGACTTTCTTATCTTTTGTGATGATATATTTTAAGAGTCAGATGAAATAAAGTACTAAGATGACCAAGAGCCAGATGTATTGTTTTTTTCACATGATTTCCCAGTTGGCAACTTTAGAGGGAATAATCTTAAGAATTAACTCTAGGTGCCATGTTTGGCTGTATTTTCTGCCAAGTCTTGATTATTCATAATGATCTGATATAATTAACGAACATTTATGCAGTGTCTGCAGTGTTCTAGGCAGTACCTGTGTTCACTTAATCTTGTTCATAACTCCGAGGGATGGATAACAATGTGATCCTCACACCTGAAGAAGTTGAGATGTATATAAGTTACATAATTTCCCTAAAGCCACATAGCTGTGAAGTATTTGACTCTAGATGGCCTGATCCTGGTTTATTCTTTAAATGCTGCTGTAATGTTTGTGTTGCTCTAATGAATGCTCTTAGCTATTAATTTTGATATGAATCCATTCTGTAAAACCAGAGTTTCCAGAAGTCTCAGTATCAAAGTCTTGGATTTGAGGTTAATTCACCTTATTTCTACCATTGCTCACACAGACCTGTCTAGCAGATAGGAAATCGATGATATTAACTCTTTAGTAGTATCCATTTGCTGCAGTAGAATTGCTTTTATGTTCTAAAAGTGCTCAAAACTGACAGTGTCTGTTTCCATATTCTTAATAGTTATTATTTCCTCTGAGTTAATGAAGCACTATAACTAAATGCTCCATAAGACACAAGATAATCATGATAAGATTATGTTACAAGCCAGCTTTTTAAAAAAAAAATCACCAGTTTTTGAGGGGGTCAAGGAAAATGAAGAAGATGCCATGACTGCATTTTTCTTTTAAAATATTGACATTATTTTCATGAGGGAGTTTCTAAGGCATTTTAAAAGTACACAGGAAATCAGTATTATCTGCAGTCAGCCCTATTATGTGACAGTACAGCAGAATTTCTTATTCTCCTCTAGCTATGATGTCACACTCGCTGTTCACTCTTTCCCTGTCCTGTGCAACCCAGTCTATAGGAACCACTGTTCTCTTAAGTCCTATGAGATCAGCATCTTTCACTTCCATTCGGTAGACTCATGTGCTACTTGACTTCCTGGCTCATTTCATTTAACGAGGACTGGAAGGAAGTACCACCCATGTGGTAACTGACAAGAGGTCAGCTCTCACAACTAATTTGCACGCTTCTCATCTGTTCGTGACTTAGTGGGCACTTGGGCCATTCCCATTCCTTCACTGACGTCGACGATGCTTCAATAAACACGTCAGTGCAGACGTCTCTTCAAATACTACTTTCCTTTCCTTTGGCTACATCAATAGTATTAGGGTTGATGGATTGTGGGTGGTCCGTTGTTAATTTTGAAAATACCCTTCTCTACAGTGTCCTCCAAACTTTATCTACTCACTAAGTGTGCACATGCTCAGTGTTTTATAGTCCTCTCCAGCACTTGTTCCCTTTTTCCTTTTTCACAGCTGTCATTCCAACTGGAGTGGGGTCATGTGCAAGGTTATTGTGATTGGTGTTTCCCCTGATGATTAGCGATGTGGCACGTTCTCTTCTTTCCTCCTCTTCTCTGGAACCAGTTCATCCTCCAGCTGCAGCAGCACCACACCTGCCACGGTTGCCCTTGTCCTCCATGTCCCACTCACTAATCCAAGAAGTCAATTCTTAGTTCACATTTTTCTGGAGTTCATTACGAGTGAACTGGCCAGAGCCTTGTCTTTGGAAAATGATTTGATTTACTTCTAGGAAGCCATTCTACCACAGTGCCCCCCTCTTCTCAGTAAACTTGCGTGGCTCGTCTTCATTCTTCTATCTTTTAGACTTTGGAGTGTGTTGGGGGCTTAGTGTTCTAAATATGCATACTATCTAAATGATTTCAACTAACGTACTAACACTATAATTTCACATCATTTATATGCTGAGTAGTACTAATTAATATTCCTTTTGAAGTCTACACTGACATACCAACTATCTCAAATCTAAATGCCAAAGCTATCCTTATGCTTTTCTTCCCAGACCCATGATGCCCTCCCTTCCCTGTTCTCAATACAGATGGAATCTGCTCTCCTGGTGTTCAGCCCGACAGACTCTGAGTCATTGTTGATTTGTATTTTCCCTTTATTACATTTACCTTCTGACATGGATAGACACTCTACCTATATAATACAATAAGAAGCATTGCATCAGCCTCATGGTCTCCTAATTCCTCTCCTCCTTTCCTCCTATTTCAATGTTCTCCTTCCATGTTCTTTTATTCAAAGCAGCCATTGCTGATCTTGGTACACTCACTTCAGATTATATCACTCCTCAGCCTAAAAAATTCACAAATGGAGTTTCACCCATTAAAAATAAACTCCAAAGTCCACCAGCCTCTAAGGCCCTGCCTCATCTTCCTCCCTGAACTGTTCCAGTACATGTTGGATCTCATCTCCAGTTCCTTTCCACCTGCCTCTGCTCCAGCTATGACTGTCTGCTTCCTCCTTCATGAGCATCCTAGCACTGTCTCCCAGCCTTTTGCACGCATGGTTCCCTGCACCTAGAACCATCCTCCTCCTCCTCCTCCTCCTCCTCTTCCAAGATGTCTACACAACCCTTTTCTCAGTCCACTGAAGGACCCAAACAAATGTCATACTAGTGGGAGCATCTTTGATGACCCCTTTTTCCTATTATCATCTATCATCCTGCCCTGGTTTTCCATCAGCATTTATTAGCCCTGGTGCATGCACACACACACACACACACACACACACACACACACACACACACACACACATTTAAATACTATATTAATTTTTTTTTTAGAATGTACACTCACAATAAAAGAGGATTTTTTCCATTTCTTTATTTCCAGTGCACAGCGCCAGGCATTCACTCACAGAGTATTGGTTGAGTGGGTATGTTTGCTGCACACAGTGTGCAACCACTTAGCTGTACACAGCACATGCCTTAATTTTGAAGTGGAGAGGAAGACCTGTCAGGCCTGGGGTCTCTAATACGATGGATGACCTTGGACATGTTATGCAGGCTCTATGGGATTTTGCCCTCTCAGTTGTAAAATGAAGTATTTAGATTAAATGTTCACCGAAATCACCTGAGCTCTAAGTTCTAAGAAGTCATGATTGAATAACTCTGAGGCCTGATTACCTTTTATTCTCCCTGACGCGTCACGTCTTGAAATACAACATCCTTAGTAGATAAACTCCCTCCCTAATGAATAGTGAAAAGAGAGAAATTAAACAAGATTATGGGCAAATTCATTTCAGAAATGTCAACATAAGACACCATCATTATGTAATATCGCCCATCCTGAAAATAGACGTTTCTCCTAAAGAAGTCATGACAGTTATTTTTAAATCCACCTGGCATTTCAATTAAGAATGAGATAAGTAATGTGTTTACTCCAGAACATTTTCTTGGCTCATCCTATTATATTATATGGACATCACAACAGAAGGGAGGTTATTGCCAATTTGTGTGAGTGGGAAGCTCTGCTATGCAGGAGTGCTCAATACAAGTGGCCGAAGAAGCAAGCTCTGTCTAAAATGGTACTCCTGCATGCATAAAGGTATCGCCTACTTCTGAACACTTATAATCAAAGACATTAATACTGCTGTATGGGATAGCTCCCCCTTGAGTAGTCTCTACCTTTGATTCAGTGTGTCTTCCTTGGCCTCTGGCTTTTGGCTGCATTTAGCAAAAGTACAAGATGGGAGACTGGGATGAAACAGGATAGTGAGGGTTCCCCAGCTCCTGCTCTGTTGGGTTATGCCTATCATTCTACTAAAGGTCTCTGCTCCTGTCTGCTGTCCCCCATGCTGTCTGCTGCCCCTCCCTCATGCTGTCTGCTGCCCCTCCCCCATGCTGTCTGCTGCCCCTCCCCCATGCTGTCTGCTGCCCCTCCCCCATGCTGTCTGCTGCCCCTCCCCCATGCTGTCTGCTGCCCCTCCCCCATGCCGTCTGCTGCCCCTCCCCCACGCTGTCCCTGGCCTACAGGTGGTAAAGCAGCTCATTGCCTCCCAACCCCTCACTGCCTGCAATGACACTCCTTTCAATTTTCTTTGCAGTACATCTTTTCCGTTTATTCTAATTTTTATTTGTGCCCATCTGTTTATTAGTAAGAATCACTGATATATGAAATTAGCAAGAGAATAAGAGACAAGAAGTTAAAGGGATAGCAACACAATTACACCAGCAAACTAAAAAGAGAAGAAAGATTTTGTGGTTGAATTCAGTTTAAGAAGAGCATTTAGTTCCCATTTGCTACTGATGGATATCATTCCAATATCTCAGGAGCTGGAGATGCATTGAAGGGAAAAATGCAACTTATTCCATAGGTAGCATTTAAATAGAAGTTTGGTATGAGGCATTTTATTTATTTATTTATTTATTTATTTATTGTTTTTTTAATTAGATATTTTATTTATTTACATTTCAAATGTTATCCCCTTTCCTGGTTTCCTCTCTGAAAACCCCCTATCCCATCCTTACCCGCCCCCCCCCCCCACACCACCAGCTCACCAACCCACCCACTCCAGCTTCCCTGTCCTGGTATTCCCCTATACTGGGGCATCTAGCCTTCTCAGGGCCAAGGGCCTCTCCTCCTTTTGATGTCCAACAAGGCCATCCTCTGCTACATATGCAGCTGGAGCCCTGGGTTCCTCCATGCATACTCTTTGGTTGGTGGTTTAGTCCCTGGGAGCTCTGGGGGTACTGGTTGGTTCATATTGTTTTTCTTCCTACAGGGTTGCATACCTCTTCAGCTCCTTGGGTCCTTTTCTCTAGTTCCTCCATTGGAGACCTTGTGCTCAGTCCAATGGTTGGATGGGAACACCCACCTGTTCTACTATATTCATAGCAGCCTTATTTATAATAGCCAGAAGTTGTAAAGAATCCAGATATCCCTCAACAGAGGAATGGATACAGAAACTGTGGCACATTTACACAATGGAATACTACTCAGCTATTAAAAACAATGAATTCATGAAATTCTTAGGCAAATGAATGGAACTAGAAAATATATCCTGAGTGAGGTAACCCAATCACAAAAGAACACACACAATATGCACTTACTGATAAGTGGATATTATCCCAGAAACTTGGAATACCCAAGATACAATTCACAGACCAAAGGAAGCTCAAGAAGGAGGAAGACCAAAGTATGGATACTTTGGTCCTTCTTAAAAGTGGGGAACAAAATACCCATGGGAGGAGACTGAAGGAAAGGCCATCCAGAGACTGCTCCATCTGGGGATCCACCCCATATACTGTCACCAAACCCAGACACTATTGTGAATGCCAACAAGCACTTGCTGACAGGAAGCAAGTCAGCCTCCTAGGAGGCTCTGCCAGTACCTGACAAATAAAGAGGTATGAGGCCTTTATAAAACCTGTATAAAATTAAACCACAAGTCCATGATACGTTTCTAAAGAACGTGAGCACAATGCCATATGTAATGTGGCAGGAATGGATAGTGTTATACAACTGTAGTCACGATCAGATCTTTATGCGGTATCCTGTCATTGGACATGATGCAAGAAGATACTTTGAAAACTTCAGGAATAAATGACACCCATGCCCCTTGGGCACACTTTCTAAATATGTACTTTCTTTTTCTAAAATTAAAAGGCAAACTTTGGTAATTGCAAAATATTTTATGTCTGCTGTAAAAATACAGACAAGCACATAAAATACTATGAAAACCACCCCAAACTCGCATAGCTCCTAAAAGAAAGTTCTTAACAACAATGGCCTCAATATTTTACATACACAAATGTATTATTTTAAATGCTATTTCCCTTTCTTGTCAATATATCCTGTGTAGTTCCCTTTTTCCTACATAGGATTTATTGCTTGTGTACTGTTTCATAAAATGGTTCACTTGATAATCTCACAATCTGGGGTATTTCCCTTATTGTCATCCTTTTCATTTTTTTAAGACTGTCACATATATAATTTTTTTGTCAATTTCCATGCCATTTGGACTTTAAAAACTTATTTCTTAGTAATTAAAGTTTCTGAGAGTCTTCTTCCTATTAAAAATTGCATGTATTTATTTATGTATGTATGTGTGTATGTATATGTCCATATGCATTCCATGGCACACATGTAGTGGTCATGTGCATTCTGTAGCACACATGTAAAGGTCAGATGATAGCTTGTGGGAATTGTTTTTTCTCCTTCCTCCATGTGAAGCTCAGGTCATCAGAATAGGTGGCAGCTGGCCTTATCCACTGAGCCATCTTGTCGGTCCTGTTTTCTTATTCAGAGTCTCATGACAGTTTATTCTCTTACTAGTCAGGGATGGACTTGTTTATCAGCCTTCAGCTCAGCGTGTGAAACAGTCAAGTTTAGGGCAGGGGAACGTATCAGAAATATGAGCAATTTGAATTCCGGCTGAATTCAGTCTTAAGTCAAGTCACACAGATACTGTTATAGTGAGGAGTACAGATTCCTGAAGCTCAAATAACCAAGGCAGTGTGATTGTCAAACTGACTTTTATTTTAGGTCTCAAAGATCTGACTTTGGTTTCTTGCTCATATAGAAAGCTTTCAGGTTTTGCAGAATGAGTGCCTTGCAAATTAATTCAGAGGCCCTTTTAAGATTTAAATTCTGTTTTAATAAGGTATATGTGTGTGTGTGGGGGGGCAGCATGTACCTGAGTGGATACAGGTGCCTGGGGAGTCCAGAAGAGGATGTCAGATATCCTGGAGCTGGAGTTAAAGGTGGTTGTGAACCACGAGATGTGAACAGTAGGAAGTACTGGGACCTCTGTAAAAGCAGTAAGCACTCTTAACAGCTGGGCCATCTCTCCAACCTCAAACCTGAAAAAAGTGTTTTTTCTAAATTCAGAAATTTAAGTCAGTCTTAAGTCAAGTCACACAGATGCTGTTATAGTGCAGAGTATAGGAGAGATAACACTGACTGAGAAGGACATGGGGTTTATCTCTAGCACGAAACAACTTGATTTGAGTCTCTGAAGCACCTAGACTCAGAGAAATTGCAGATATGTGTGCCCTTGGGATTAAATACCATGCCCCATGACATTATAAATCAGTTTAGGGACTGGTAGGCTGAACCATTATTGTCTCTTCAGGTATATTGGAATTTATATAAGCAAAACCCAAACCAGAACTTTCCTCCATGCTACCCTGTCTGCATTATTTCTCACTGCATCAGTTTTTCAGACAAGTCTCTTTCATTTCTCTCCCGAAAGACAATACCAAATATAAAAGATGCCACTGTATAGAACTGTCTCTTGACTTCTAGAAGGTCATAAATTATATGCCAATGCAGAGGTGGCTATACTATTAATGGTAGCTAAATTAACAGAAAAAAGTAAAAAGTGAATGCATTTATTAAGATGTTCAGTTGTGCTTTCATATATGATAATGTTACATGTTTATACGGGGCTGCATATTACAGGTCAAAAGTAGAAAGGATGTCTGTAAGTTGCAAAGATCGATCTAAATAAATTAGGCACCAAAAGATGAAATAACTGTTTGCTTTATCTTAATGCTTTGTTGGGAAGCTGAATATTTTAACCTTTGTTCATGGTATCTTCCATGTGTCTGGTTAAGTGTTATGACCTCCTGCTGTAAAGTTATTAAAGTTCTGGAGATAATAAACTCAGGAACACTGAACAGAAATCTGTTTGTTCAGATTCAATATCACACAGCTTGAAATTAGAGGCCAGCCCTTTTCTTATTATAATGCTTTCATTCTAAGCTTCTACTTTCTATCTGGAAGTAAGAAAGTCTCATTTAATGGTGAGTTTAATGGCTGTTTGACACTCGTCTAGGAGTTTTAAAGGTAAACTTTGATGTCTGCTCGGAGCATAAACACCATGCTTTCAGGTAGGGTTGTTAATAAGAAACAAATTGTTTTGAAAATTGCTAAAGCAATGTAGGATATAAAAATGATCTAAATGCTCTGGGAGAAATAGCATTGCATTATATAAATCTGTATGGAGTCTATTTTCCTTGGTTTGTTCTCGCTGGTGTAAGTCTGCTAAAATGGGGAGATATGGGTCCATGGAAAGGAGCATCTTGCATCCAGGATAAATCAGCATCCACATGAAGAAGGCAAGATGGTAGGGGCTTGTTTTATTTCATTTGAAACATCATGTCCAAGTAAAGAGCTTGACATTCAACTTATCACACTAACGGTCTGACGGCCCACCACCGGCAGGCTTTAAAGATTGCACGAGAAGTCAAAAACTCACTGCATTGAGACTCTCTGTCTCAACAAGTGTCTCAAAGGGCTAGTTAAGTGTCCTCAGCCAGGATTTTAATTTGACACTTGCAGAGCCAATAATTCCTGATCCATACTCTCTGCTCCTATTAATTGATGAGAAGTGAATGGAACTCTCCTCGGGGAGGTACTCAGTTCAGACTTCACCACGCTGCAAATAAAACTGCTGGCCTGTTTCCCACCCACAACTATTGTTCTTGGGCCAGAGACCAGGAGAAGTGTCCACTGATTAAACAGTAACCCTCTAACCTCGACTGTATGTCAGACCCACTAATGCAGAGCCGTACGGACGCTATGCCAAGAAAACATAAGTAATACCCTAGCAGGCACTCCTAGCCATATCCGGAAGAAGGCAAAAGGAAGACAGGCTGAGAAGGCAGTGCTGAACATTACATTTTAAAGGAGGGCCAAGAGGGGTTTCCCAGTCAAAAAGGCAGGGGACCGCACAATCCCAGGCACGCAGCAAATGCTCCCATAGTTCAGGAACAGTCCAGGGAGGGGCCATATAAACGAATCAAGGAGAGAAGCATAAAAAAATCATAAGCAATGGGTCCTTGCTGCAGGGGATGGAGCTAGATTTGCTCAGGTCTTGACAATATAGTAAGATTCCACAGTGGAGGTGAGATAGTAAACCATTCTCCTAGGAAAAACTGAGAAAATGAAGATGTAAATGAGGTTGGCACCTTTTCCTCCTAATCTTGGATATCAGGTATTTTTTTTTCTGCAAAATAGATGCTTAATTTGGGTCTCGAGGACTGAGTTCTCCCTAGAACAATTTACACCTCCAGATGTCTGTGGTTTCCACTCAGAGCTGTTCTGGTCATTTCAGGAACCTTCTGCTTGCTCTCCCTTCCCAAGCCTGTTATGAACCCACTCTTGCTTCAATCTCGTAGCCGCTAAAGCAAAATGCTAGGACTCAGCTGGGCGGTGGTGGCGCACGCCTTTAATCCTAGCACTTGGGAGGCAGAGGCAGGCGGATTTCTGAGTTCGAGGCCAGCCTGGTCTACAGAGCCGAGTTCCAGGACAGCCAGGGCTATACAGAGAAACCCTGTCTCGAAAAACAAACAAAACAAAACAAACAAACAAACAAAAAATGCTAGGACTCCTTGCTTGCTCTTTATCCCAGGCCTTTAATAGACAGAATTCCCAACGAGCACGCTGATTCCACTCTCAAGCATGCCTCACCCCTACCCTGCAGCCCAAGGCTTAGTCTAAGTGCCCATCTTTGCTTTCCCTTCCAACCTCATCTCTTTCCTTTTCAGCACCTCAGCTATCCGTTCTCCATTTAACTGGCAGGGCCATCCTTTTACACCCAAAGTCACTGCTTGATTGAAATTCCCCAGTGGCTTCCTCATTTCTGAGTCCTCTGAGGCTTATCAAGGCTCGCAGAGCTCTCAGTTGGTCCCTTGTATTAGGTTCCCCATCGAATCTTGCTGTGCAGTCTCCTAACTCCCGGCACAGGTGAGACCTTTCCTGGCCAATGATGTTGGTCCCACAGCTTCCTTGTCCTCTCTGGTCTCTGTCTCCTCCATGTCTGTCTCACTTTCAGCTCTCAGGTTTTTACCCTCATGTCCTGTAAAAGGAATTCTAAAAATGCCTTCTGATAAAGCCACTCAAACTAGTCAGAATCTCACACTACTTAAATCTTGTTTAGGAGTTAACAGAATATGTAATGACCTGTTCCTTCATTTATTTCTTTATTGTGTCTTTCCTTTACTAAGTCCCATTGTTATGATAATTGCTATAAACACAATATACCAGGCATGTCCTTAATAAATATTTGATGAATGCTAAAACCAATAATGTTTTAAATATATGTGTGTGCGTGCACACGTGCATGTGTGTGTGAATAGAATCAAACATATAGAAGTACCAATTATTGATAAAATAAGAATTGAGATAGTTGTTTGAGTTGGTCCCTTGTCACTGGTGAAGGCAACAAGTTAGCGTGGATCATTACTGATATATTTGTATTTACTACTTGCCTAGACTTACTCTGCCTTTCCTCTTGCTTGCCCAATCCCTCCTGTTTAGAAGGCAGAGGTAGGAACGCTGAGAGCAAGGAATAATATAGGAACTGTAAAGGAGGAAAGCAAGACATAATTTCAGATGCTTTGAAGAAGAGGAACCTTGAATAGCATATTGCTACCATCTTGGAGGTTTCAGAAAAGGCTTTTCTTCATTTTCTTTCTTTATTTTTTTAACTCGAGAGATCCGTATTTAATTGTGTTTCAGAGAAGGAAGCAGCACAAAGTGAGCAGAGCTGGAGTGAAGAGAAGCACAGGGAGAGGAATAGGGAGATTAAGGATGGAGAACTACCCTGGACTAGGGTCTTTGGGGTCCTTAGACCTCATACATAGGACCACTGAGGGAGGGACAGCCTTTCCTCTCCTTAGTGGAACTTTAAGGAAGGTTAGAGCTTTTGTGTTCCCTCCATGCCTCTCCATGTCTATTAGGAGCTGTTGACCAGGAATTAATTTTAAAAAGATAATTGTCACTGAAGGTCTCACCAAAGTCATGGATTTAGTACCTGTTCACACAAGTGTATCATTAATCAAATGGTTATTAAGTACACGCTCTGTTCTAGAAGACATTCAGAAGTGCCAAGATTGGTAAATCACATGTTTTGCAGTCTAGTGGGACAGAGAAGGGATATACTAATTAGCAAAGCATCATGTTCAAGGCCAAAAGCCAGAGGGTGAAGGAGGAGAGGGGCCAATTCTGGCCAAAGAGCCTATCGCTATACAATTTAAGATTTTATGGGTAGAACACCAATGATAATCAAATCCTGAAGGAGGAGGCAATTCTTTGGAAAAGTCTTGAAAATATAAGACTAACAGGTTGAAAGGCAGTTTAGATGTTGGCAGAGGTAGCTTGGAGGAGTTTGTGACTCAGGTGTCTGAATTCTGGACCAGATCTGGAGGTGACCTGGAAGTCCACACATAGCACTGACAAGAACAGGTAAAGGGACTATGTTCAGTGAGCATCTCTTTTTGCTGGGATTTCAGCTATAGCAAGGATGAGGTCCTCTGAAGTTTGAAGCTGTGAAGAACCTTTCAGATCACATCACTGAGGTTTCTCAAGGCCCGGCTCAGGCTTAACACTGTAAACGACTGCATCAGAGGAAGAGAGGAGAGGTGGGAAGAGAGAGGGCAGGTGGAAGAGAAGAAAGAAGAGAGGTGTGGACGGAAGGAAGGAGGATGGAAGGGAGGGACGGGGAAGATCATAGTCTTTGATCTGCCCAAGGCAACATACCAAGTAATGGCAGAGACAGCAGACATCAGCAGCCAGTTCTCAGAAGGAGCTCTGCCCTTCCTTCCAGGCCAGTACTAAGAGTAGGCATCTATTATTGGGCTGGAATGACCCAGGAAAAAGTTCTCTTTCATATATATGCCTTCTAAAGCTTGGTTTTGACATAACATTACCATTGTGATAATGAAAGACACATTTATTGCCAAAAAGCCTGTAAGAGAATGCAGAAAAATATAAAGATGACTTATACCCCAGTGAAAACAATCTATTATTCTGCCTGCTCTCCCTCTCCCTCTCCCTCCCCCTCCCTTCCCCCTCCCCTTCCCTTCCCCTCCCTTCCCCCTCCCCCACCCTCCCCCTCCCCCTCCCCGTCCCCGTCCCCGTCCCCGTCTCTCTCCCCCTCCCCCTCCCCGTCCCCCTCCCCCTCCCCGTCCCCGTCCCCGTCCCCCTCCCCCTCCCCCTCCCCCTCCCCGTCCCCCTCCCCCTCCCCCTCCCCCTCCCCGTCCCCCTCGCCCTCTATCTCTATCTCTCTCTTTGTTGTTGGATTCTTTCTGGTTTCTTTCTGTCCTCTTTAAACTCCAGCTTTAGTGGAGTAGGTTTCACCTTATACCTGGTGTTGAGGTGTTGAGCCTTGAGTTGCTGGTCCCCTTTCCAGTGCCTCTTGGCTCTGCGGGTGACCCAGAGGATCTTCGGCTGCCTCTTGAAAGGCTCCTGGGGAATCAGACAACATGGTGCTAGGGACAGCCAGCCGGAAACCACTTAGCTTTTCCTATCTACACTTTCAGAAGACGAAATGCCACACTGGAGGTTTGGCTAGCCAGCCACTGCAGACTGCTGCCTGTCAGCACTGAGGAGGCGCTGCTCTGACTTTTCCTAGCAAGACATGGCCTTTCAAGACAGTAACATGGAAACCTAGAGTAGTAGAACGGGCTTCTATTAACTTGAGCTGCCTAAGCACACTGTGGAACCCTGAAACGTTCCAGCCCCCTGGAAATAACGCTTATTTGCTTCCATTGAGAGAAGTAAAGCCAGCTCAGGAAGAACAATGCCTTCCATCTTTGTCAACCTGAGAAATATGACCTTTATTTTACCACATAGGTCGAGACTACTCTTTACCACAACCGTGTTAATTCGTACTTCCCCTCCTTCCTCCCACCCATCTCCTGCCACTTCCCCCAGGAGCAGAAAGCTTTCAACATCCTGCTGTCCATTAGCATAAATAAGCCCATGCTTTTAAGGTAAAAATAGTCTTAATGCTATATTTGTTAAAGACTGCATCACCATAAGAGGATAAAAATACTCCTGGGTAACAGGTAGGTCATATTCTTCAGAGGCAGTAACATGCTTTTATTGTGGTTCCCTGAAAGTCAATTATTTCAGCCATAGATTAAAATCGAGGTCTCAGTATACGGTACATTTCCACTTCAGAAATGACTAAGCCAAGAGCTTTCCAGAGATTTGCACCTTTGTGTCTTAATTTATATTTTTTTCTGTTGAGAATATTTTATAGGCAGTTCTAAAGTACACACACACACACACACAAACACACACACACACAAAGATGAAATGCCATTTCAATCTGATCTTTGCTGTCTGAGCAACTGGATACTGTTATTGCCTCTCCCCCACTTTATCTGTTGCTAATTTAAATTTGATGTAACATTTATGCGATAGATAAGAAAATACTGGGCTAAGAAGCAACAGAAGTGGCAAGAAATGGAAATGAGAGATCTCCGGCGTCTGGAAGAACTGAAGAAGTTAATAGCAGAACAGTCAGTGAAAGACAGAGAAAGGTAAGGGAGGGGTTTTAGTCCATGACTGTGAGCTGGGAAAGCATTGTCTGCAATGTCAGGGTAAGCATTATCAGAGAATGGATCTGTCACACCGAGGGATCCCATTCAATATGTATATCTATGAAAGGAAGAAATGATGTTTAT
Source organism: Tokudaia tokunoshimensis (assembly GCA_036184795.1). NCBI lineage: Eukaryota > Metazoa > Chordata > Mammalia > Rodentia > Muridae > Tokudaia > Tokudaia tokunoshimensis. The sequence continues at coordinate 32,925,717 of BTHU01000004.1, read as the reverse complement.
AATATAGTTTATACTCTCACTTTCATACTTAAACCTCCACTTTTCCATGCTGTTCCTCTGATGACCTCCTACTTAAAGACCTCATAGAGGATTTGATGGCAACTGGTTGCCCACTGTGTGCATGAAATGATACTGGTGACTGCTGTGACTTAATATGTTGACCCAGGAGGAGAAAGTCATTATTTTAATAAGAAAAAGGGTCCACTTCCTGTGTCTGAGGCTGGGAGGACAATCCACAATTATACAGAATTGTGTAGATGTCTTGATGAACAATCCTTAGAATTCCCTACAATTATGTAACCACAGAGCTGAGAAGGGCATTTGAGATAATGAGCTTGGTCTTCTATTTTATGAGCTGCACCAAGAGATTAAATCAATGTCTTTAAAGATGATCATATCCGGGCCCAAAAGAAAACAGTAAAAATTATAGTAATCTGCTAAGGAAATTCTAAAATAAAGAGCTATATTCTCTAACAGGAAACCCCTGTTAGATAAAGGGACAAAGAACATACTAAGGAGTTTTCTGGGACTGAGAGAGTCTTTCTACAGAAGAGACAAATTTGAATCAGAACCTGACTCTGGGGTTGCTGATACTCCTTGTCCCATCCATCTCTGTTACACAATTTTCTGAGCATCTGAACTCTTTAGAATTGAACAAGGAAGCAAGAATACGGTAAAGTCTGAGCTCAAGGTCAGGAGGTCAAACAACCAAGAAGGAAACAGATAGCAAGTGGCAGCTAAGATACAAGTGGCTACCACAGGACAGGCTGTGGCTCAGAAAGAAGTAATGGGAACCCCCAAATAGCTGTGGACCAAAGGGTGATGCAAAGGCAGTGGTGAAGAGGCTGGCTGGGCCACTTAACCTCCCCCAGGAAAAAGCAAGAGAGCCACAGGAGCTTGAAGAGGTGTGGGAAGCAGAACAGATGTGGACTCGCAGCATTTGGGACATGCTTCTAACAGAATGTCTCTCTTAGCAGGGAGCTTCTCTGATTACAGAACCATTTTCAGTCCTTTGCTTCCTGTCCTGGTAATTATCAAGATTAGCTGATTCAGAGCTTCAGTTGAGAAGGAGAAAAAGAAAATCAGATTAGTGCATATTACATAACAGGAAAAAATAGCCGTATTACAGCATAGCAAAAAGGACCAAGGAGCAAGGCGCCTTAACTCAGGGTTTTATTCCTGACTCAGCTTTGAATAGTGGATGACCTTGGGAAAGTCAGTTTTTACTTCCCACATGGCTCTGTCCTGTCTTGTCCACCAGAAAACATCTGAAGGCTAAAAAACTGGTCACTTTTAAGAGTTTGTGATATATCTTCAACTCCCTTGATGGAAAAAATGCTGATTTAAATAATTGTGAGACCAATCCTTGCACGTCAATGGTAAATCACTGATTTTCAAGTATCATGATATCTCCAGGCTGTAGTTCTCTGAAAAAAGATTTCGATGCTGTGTGGCTGCTGGTGTAGCCAGTGGAAAAGGGCATTCATAGAGCCTTGGGCTCAGTCCCTAGCACCACAAACATGTGGTGGCAAATGCCTCTAATCCCAGCACTGGAGGTAGAGGCAGGAGGATTAGAAGTCCAAGGTCATCCTTAGCTACATAGCAAGTTCAAGGCTACCCTGTCTCAAAAAAAGTGATGGAGATAGAAATATAATTCTCATGCTGTGATTTGAAATGCAGTCTTAAATATAAAAAGCTTTCACCCCGATAATAACTGGAGGCTCTATTCATCTGCTACCATTTGGCACTAAGAAATTTAGTAGGTAGGTAAAGAACTTTCCTCTAATAACATAATCCAATAAAAATCATGTTTGATATTTTAACCTAAGGCATGTTTTTTTCCCATTGAATTAAGGAGGCCTAAAATATTAGCTTACAGATTTGCTTTGTGGTGTACAGATGTGGCCTTGAGAGTTTGGAAACTCTGCTCATTTACTTTTTTTCTCTCTGAATATGGAAGACTAAGGTTCACAAAAATAACGCATTCATCCAAAGACTGATGGGTGGAGAATAAGAGACTTTCATTTTGGGGGTCAAAACTGTTGTATTTTGAACATTTCATGTAGCTTGACATAATGAAAAGACAATCACCTCCACATCTCATTTTATTCAAAATAATGCATCAACGTTTACACTAGCCTTCTAAATTCCTTGAGAGTAAGAGAAAAGACTCCAGAACGGGGTTGTTGCTATTTGAGTCCTGAGTTTTTCTTTTACAGGTATATGAAGTTTGGGCAAATTAATGTCTCTGGGTTTTAGCTGGTCACAAGTATGATGAATATATAAACACTACCTACATCAGAGGATTAATTATCAAGTAGATATTGAATGTAACTCACACTCTGGAACACAGTGAAAATACTCAATATAAGTGATTTCCATGAACTGACGTTTTCATGACAAGATGCTTCTAATGCAGTTGTGTCCAAATATTTAAATTTTAAAATATTTCCAAAAAATATAGTAGTGAAGCCATTCTTATAAAAATGAAACTATTTATATTAATCCAAACCACTGCTTGATGCCTGTCCTCATGCAATATTTTCTCTGGAATTCATTCCTATTATCAGCTATTTAATGCAAGATAATTTTTTTATTGGGTATTTTCTTTATTTACATTTCAAATGTTGTCCCTTTTCCCAGTTTCCCCACCTCCTGAAACCCCCCCATCCCCTCCCCCTCCCCCTGCTTCTATGAGGGTGTTCCTCCACTCACCTACCCACTTCTACCTCCCCGACCTCAATTCCTCTACACTGGGACATCTATGGAGCCTTCACAGGACCAATGACCTCTCCACCCATTGATGCCTGACAAGGCCATCCTCTGCTACATATGCAGCTGGAGCCATGTGTACTCCTTGGTTGGTGGCTTAGTCCCTGGGAGCTCTGGGGAGGTAGGTGTCTGGTTGGTTGATATTGTCTTTCTTACTATGAGATTGCAAACTCCTTCATCTCCTTCAGTCCTTTCTCTAACTCCTCCATTGGGGACCCCATGTTCAGTTCAATGATTGGTTGTGAGCATCTGCCTCTGTATTTGTAAGACTCTGGCAGGGCCTCTCGAGAGACAGCTATATCAGGCTCCTTTCAGCAAGCATTTCTTGGCATCCACAATAGTGTCAGAATTTTGTGACTGTACTGGGATGAATCCCCAGGTAGGACAGTCCCTGGATGGCCTTTCCTTCAGTCTCTGCTCTACACTTTGTCTCCATATTTGCTCCCATGAGTATTTTGTTCCCCTTTCTAAGAGGACCTAAGTACCCATATTTTGGTCTTCTTTCTTGAGATGTGGTCTATGAATTGGATCTTGGGTATTCAGAACTTTTGTGCTAATATCCACTTATCAGTGAGTGCATACCATGTGTATTCTTTTGTGTTTGGGTTACCTCACTCAGGATGATATTTTCTAGTTTCATCCATTTGCCTAAGAATTTCATGAATTCATCAGTTTTAATAGCTAAGTAGTACTTCATTGTGTAAATGTACCACATTTTCTGTATCCATTCCTCTGTTGAAGGACATCTGGGTTCTTTCTAGCTTCTGGCTATTATAAATAAGGCTGCTATGAACATAATGCAGCATGTGTCCTTATTACATGTTGAAGCATCTTCTGGGTATATGCCCAGGAGTGGTAGAGTAGGGTCCTCAGGTAATACTATGGCCAATTTTCTAAGGAACTGCCAGACTAATTTCCAGAGTGGTTGTATCAGCTTGCAATCCCACCAGCAATGGAGGAGTGTTCCTCTTTCTCCACATCCTTGCTAGCATTTGCTGTCACCTGAGTTTTTGATCTTAGCCTTTCTGACTGGTATGAGGTGGAATCTCAGGATTGTTTTGGTTTGTATTTCCCTGATGAGTAAGGATTTTGAACATTTCTTTAGGTGCTTCTTGGCCATTCGATATTCCTCAAGTGAAAATTGTTTAACTCTATACCCCATTTTTTAATAGGGTTATTTGTTTCTCTGGAGTCTAACTTCTTGAGTTCTTCGTATATATTGGATATTAGCCCTCTATCAGATGCAGGATTGGTAAAGATCTTTTTGCAATATGTTGTTTGCCATTTTGTCCTATTGACAGTGTCCTTTGCCTTACAGAAACTTTGCAAATTTATGAGGTCCCATTTGTTGATTCTTGATCTTAGAGTGTAAGCTATTGGTGTTCTGTTCAGGAAATTTTCCCCTGTGCCCATGTGTTTGAGGTTCTTCCCTACTTTCTCCTCTTTAAGTTTCAGTGTATCTGATTTTATGTAGAGGTCCTTGATCCACTTGGACTTGAGCTTTGTACAAGAATATAAGAATGGGTCTACATGCATTTTTCTACATGCTGACCACCAGTTGAATCAGCACCATTTGTTAAAAGTGTTTTTTTTTTCCGACTGGATGGTTTTAGCTCTTTTGTCAAATATCAAGTGACCATAGGTATGTAGGTTCATTTCTGGGTCTTCAATTCTATTCCATTGATCTTCCTGTCTGTCTCTGTACCAATACCATACAGTTTTTATCACGATTGCTCTGTAATACAGCTTGATGTCAGGGATGGTGATTCTCCCAGAAGTTCTTTTATTGTTGAGAATAGTTTTCAGTATCTTGGGTTTTTTGTTATTCCAAATGAATTTGCAAATTGCTCTTTCTAACTCTATGAAGAATTGATTTGGAATTTTGATGGAAATTGCATTGAATCTGTAGACTACTTAGAAGCAGTCATTAATAGTCTCCCAACCAAATAAAGCCCAGGTCCGGATGGGTTTAGTGGAGAATTCTATCAGACCTTCAAAAAAGACCTAATACCAATATTCTTCAAACTATTCCACAAAATAGAAACAGAAGGAACACTATCCAATTTGTTCTATGAAGCCACAATTACGCTTATACCTAAACCACATAAAGACCAAACAAAGAAAAAGAACTTCAGACCAATTTCCCTTATGAACATTGATGTAAAAATACTCAATAAAATTCTTGCCAACCAAATCCAAGAACGCATCAAAATGATCATTCACCACAATCAAGTAGACTTCATCCCAGGGATGCAGGGATGGTTCAATATACCATCAATGTAATCTGCTACATAAACAAGCTCAAAGAAAAAGAACCACATGATCATTTCATTAGATGCTGAAAAAGCATTTGACAAAATTTAGCATCCTTTCATGATAAAAGTCTTGGAAAGAGCACAAATTCAAGGCCCATACATAAACATACTAAAAGCAATATATAGCAAACCAGTAGCCAACATCAAACTAAATGGAGAGAAACTTGAAGCAATCCCACTAAAATAAGGAACTAGACAAGGCTGCCCTCTCTCTCCCTATTTATTCAATATAGTACTTGAAGTTCTAACTAGAATAATTAGCAACAAAAGGAGGTCAAAGGGATACAAATTGGAAAGGAAGAAGTAAAAATATCACTATTTGCAGATGATATGATCATATATTTAAGCAACCCCAAAAATTCCATCAGAGAACTCCTAAAGCTGATAAACAACTTCAGCAAAGTGACTGGATATAAAATTAACTCAAACAAATCAGTAGCCTTCCTCTACTCAAAGGATAAACAGGCTGAGATAGAAATTAGGGAAACAACGCCCTTCACAATAGTCACAAATAATATTATATACATTGATATGACTCTAACCAAGCAAATGGAAGATCTGTATGACAAGAACACAAGATTATCTACATGTACCCAGGCAAAAAAAAATACAAGTGTAAGAAAAACCAAACCAACCTTTGGTGTTCTGCAAAATGAAGTATCATTGTATCAGTCATCGAGAGCTGTCATGAGGAAATGTATTCACTGGGAGGTTTGAAAATCTGGGATTTAATCTTAATTCTGGAGCCTAGAAACCCCAAATGGAACAGGGTTCTAGTGAAAACTCCCTTCCTGGCCTTCAGAAAACAGCCCTCTCATGGAGGCTCACTTCACTGGGCTGAGAGAGACAGGTTCCCTGATGTCTCTTCCTATAAGGGCATTGGGAAGGAAGGTGTGCACATAGGAATTTGGGGCAGACACATTCAACATAGCCATCTGGAGGAAAACAAAATGTATTTGTCTCACTGCAGATTGTCTGTTAACTTAGTTATTTTGGGGTTGCTGCTAGCAAAGAATACCAATGGAACATTTAGAATAGAAGCCCTGGTCTAGCAGTGAAGTGTATGCAGCTTCTGCCAAAGGACAAACTAGTAAAAGGTTCTCCTCCTGAACCATGACACACAGCTTGGCAAACAAAGGCAAAATGAGGAGCAACCTTCAACATGATCCATGGTAATCCTCAAAACAAAACCCTACCTAATCTTCGAAAAAGGAGAATAAGCTATTCATACTTCTAAAAATTAGCAGTGTAGCCATCTGGAATTTAGAGTCATAAACATGTGAGCTATTTGTCTGACTTCCCTTTTCCCCCTCTAATTTGATGGCTAACTATCTCAGAACCAATTAATACTGACTCATCCTTACCCTTTGATTGAGTACACTGCTTTTTATTATATATCATGTTTCTAATTATATTTATATGCCCATATGGACTCTTAATTAGATTAAATAAAAGCTGATCTCTATTTATATTTCTACGTGGACACCATACTGTTCAATCAACCTCCTGTGCTGTCTAGTAGACAAGTATTCTCCTCAAAAATAACTACTCTTATGATGTCACCTCTTTTACAAATTCTGTTGCCTTTTTTGCAATAATGTTAAGGAAAACTGACTACACACCTACACACACACACACACACACAATTTAATCTCCAAATCTAGAAACATGTTGCCAAAATAGCTTTCTGGTCCTTTCTTTTCTCAGGTTCTCATAGATCCTTCAAGTAGAAATTTGGAAATTATCTTGACTGAGATAGAAACTTGTGACCAAGAAGGTAATTTCAAGTTTCTTTTAGGTGAGAGGAAAAAAAGGAGGTCAGCTTAAGATAACAGCTGTGGAGATGCAGGGATATAAAGCCTGGGATGTTTATGAAGTATTGAGATTAACGAACTTTGGTAATTCATGTCGTTGAAAGCAAATGATCTTGAATATAGTTAAACGTTTTTATTGTTTTAATCTTTTATTTATTCTTTGACAACTTCATACATCTATACAATTTGCCTTGATCATACCAACCCCCAACTTCCTCTTCTTGCTCCCTACTCCCCAGGATGTCCTCTTTATCTATTTGTGCATGAGCATTGTATACCCCAAGAAGTGTGGTTAGTACTGCCAGCTAGACTGTTGATGCATCTTGTTGGCTTTATCTCTACAGGTAACTAGGAGGTTTTGTTTATTTGGGTATTTTTTTGCTTACTGTTTGTTTTGCTTTGCTTTTTATATGTGTGCTTTTTCCCTTTGGGTTGAAAGCTTTAGTTATTTCGTTTCCAAGTTCTTTTTTTTTTAATTTTATTTTATTTTCTAAGTTTTTTTTTATTTAGATTCAAAGTCATTTCCCCTTTCCAATTTCTTATTTTACAATTAGGGTCTTGTTGTTGTTGTTTTGCTTTGCCTATAATTTTTTTCATGTATCTTTTTGGCCAACATTCTGTAAAATTGAAATGATACTTTTCACTATCCTATTTCTAAGTAACTCTCATTTTATTTTGTCTGTCCTGACAATAAGTCAGGAGCTATTAGAATACTTTTACACTTTTCATATACTATAATAAAAATGTGCAAAATTTTGGTATGCTTTATTGGAAGTCACTAAAACTATATATATATATAGTTATGTATAGTTTTATATATATAGTTTATGTATATATATAGAGAGAGTTTATGTATATATATGTGTGTATATATATATACATATATATATGTATATATATATATATATATCACATTTAACTGAAGAACAATTTATGTATCACAAAAGCTCCCTGTTTTAAGTGTATGCCTCAGTGCTTGGCAATACGTTTACAGAGTTGTACCACTATGGTGACAGTCAGCTTTTTTTTTTTTTTTTGGTTTTTTGAGATAGGGTTTCTCTGTGTAGCCCTGGCTATCCTGTAAACACACTCTGTAGACCAGGCTGGCCTCAAACTCAGAAATCCGCCTGCCTCTACCTCCCAAGGGCCAGGATTAAAGGTGTGTGCCACCACTGCCCGGCCAACAGTCAGCTTTTTAACAGTGTCCATCACACCATGAAGATCTCTCCTGCCCATTCACTCCGTTTCCATCCCGTCCCCGCTTCCAGCCCCGAACACTACTCATCTAGGTCTGCCACAGTCGCTTCACTTTTCCTGGGCACTTAGACAGATGGGACGCATCTGGGTTCTTTTCCTGGGCACTTAGACAGACGGGGTGCATCTGGGTTCTTTTCCTGGGCACTTAGACAGACGGGACGCATCTGGGTTCTTTTCCTGGGCACTTAGACGGGGTGCATCTGGGTTCTTTTCCTGGGCACTTAGACAGATGGGACGCATCTGGGTTCTTTTCCTGGGCACTTAGACAGGTGGGACGCATCTGGGTTCTTTTCCTGGGCACTTAGACAGATGGGACGCATCTGGGTTCCTTTCCTGGGCACTTAGACAGATGGGGTGCATCTGGGTTCTTTTCCTGGGCACTTAGACAGATGGGGTGCATCTGGGTTCTTTTCCTGGGCACTTAGACAGATGGGGTGCATCTGGGTTCTTTTCCTGGGCACTTAGACAGACGGGACGCATCTGGGTTCTTTTCCTGGGCACTTAGACAGATGGGATGCATCTGGGTTCTTTTCCTGGGCATCCTCTTTTCCAGGTTCATCTGTGCACCACCAGCTTCTTCTTTTTCTCCCTGAAGATTATTTTACTTTTGATTCTTAACTTTTTTTTACCTCTTAACTTTTTCAGAGCAATATGTCTTCCTATTGATAACAGATTAATATTGTTGCTATTTCAGATTTATTTATCTTATATATGTGAGTATGCTGTCACTGTCTTCAGACACACCAGAAGAGGACATTGGATCCCATTACAAATGATTGTGAACCACCATGTGGTTTCTGGGGATTGAACTCAGAACCTCTGGTAGAGCAGACAGTGCTCTTAAACACTAAGCCATCTTTCCAGACAGCTGAGTATTCTTTTGTAAATCATTGCTCGAAATGTATATATAATAGATATCATCTCCTAAGAAATCAATTGTTCTCTCACTGCATCCTTGTCACCCCTATTGAAGAAGAGTGGGGTCCTTGATTTTGCAATACTGATCTCAGTTTCAGCATTTGGCCCCCTGAAATAGGGTAGTGGAAACCTTCTATAGAGATGGAAACCTCTCCATCAGTGAATTCTTCACGACTGGAGAGATGGCACAGCAGGTAGAGTGTCAGATGCTTGTGCGAATACAGGAAGTTAGATCTCTGAGGTATCTTTAAGGCGTCTGTAAAGCCAGTGATCCGACACAGCAACAGAGGCAGAGATGGGAATATACAGACTGGTCTGGAAGCCCTCAGACTAGCCTGCTTAGAACAAACAGCAACAGAATACCCTGACTCAAGCAAGGTGAAAGGTGAGGACTGATACCCACAGCTGCCCTCTCATCTTCACAAATGCACCATGTTACCCACATACCCGCATCTCTGTATAGGCATCCACACACACACACACACACACACACACACACTTTATTAAACTAATAAAATTTATTTTAAAATATACAACTCAGTATTCACATTTTTTAAGTCATCAAAATAATTTATAATAGTTAAATGCCTCTTAAAAACACATGATGTCTTCTGAAGCTAAAACTCAGTTTTTAAAATCTATTTGGAACATTAAACATGATAGAAATAGAAAAATATATCTTATGAAGTCCTCTATGAAAGGCAATTGCAACAGGTTCCTGATTAGATAGAAACTGTTCCATCTCCAAGGGAGAATACATAGTGTAATTGTGGCTTCATAGAATGAATTGGGTAGTGTTCCTTCTGTTCTATTTTTGTGAAATAGTTTGAAGAATATTGGTATTAGGTCTTCTTTGAAGGTCTGATAGAATTATGCACTAAACCCATCTGGTCCTGGGCTTTGCTTGGTTGGGAGACTTTTAATGACTGCTTCCATTTCTTTAGGAGTTATGGGACTGTTTAGATGGTTTATCTGATCCTGATTTAAGTTAAGTATTTGGTATCTATCTAGAAAATTGTCCATTTCAGCCAGATTTTCCAGTTTGGTTGAATATAGGCTTTTGTAGTAGGATCTGATGATTTTTTTGAATTTCCTCTGTTTTTGTTGTTATCGCTCCCTTTTCATTTCTGATTTTGTTAATTTGGATACTGTCTCTGTGCCCTCTGGTTAGTCTGGCTAAGGTTTCTTCTATCTTGTTGATTTTCTCAAAGAACCACCTTTTGGTTTTTTTGATTCTTTGTATAGTTCTTTTTGTTTCTACTTGGTTGATTTCAGCCCTGAGTTTATTTCCTGCCATGTACTCCTCTTGGGTGTATTTGCTTCTTTTTGTTCTAGAGCTTTCAGATGTGCTGTAAAGCTGCTAGTGTATGCTTTCTCCAGCTTCTTTTAGGATGCACTCAGAGCTGAGTCTTCCTCTTAGCACTGCTTTCATTGTGTCCCATAAATTTGGGTATGTTGTGCCTTCATTGTCATTGAATTCTAAAAAGTCTTTAATTTCCTTCTTTGTTTCTTCATTGACCAAGTTATCATTGAGTACGGCATTGTTCATCTTCCATGTGTATGTGAGATTTCTGCTGTTTTTGTTGCTATTGAAGACCAGACTTAGTCTGTGGTGATCTGATAGGATGCATGAGATTATTTCAATTGTCTTGTAGCTGTTGAGGCCAGTTTTGTGACCAATTTTATGGTCAATTTTGGAGAAGCTACCATAAGGCGCTGAGAAGAAGGTATATTCTTTTGTTTGAGGATGAAATGTTCTATAGATATCCACTAAATCCATTTGGCCCATAACTTCTGTTATTTTCAATGTGTCTCTGTTTAGTTTGTTTTTCCATGATCTGTCCATTGATGAGAGTGGGATGTTGAATCCTCCCACCTTTATTGTGTGAGGTGCAATGTGTGCTTTGAACTTCAGTAAAGATTCTTTTATGAATGTGAGTGCCCTTGCATTTGAAGCATAGATATTCAGAATTGAGAGTTCTTGGTAGATTTTTTTTTCCTTTGGTGAGTATGAAGTATCTTTCCTTATCCTTTTTGATAACTTTTGGTTAAAAGTTGCTTTTATTCTATATTAGAATGGCTACTCCAGTTTGTTTCTTGGGACCATTTGCTTGGAAAATTGTTTTCCAGCCCTTTACTCTGAGGTAGTGTTTGTCTTTGACACTGAGGTGTGTTTCCTGTATGCAGCAAAATACATACAGTTAGTCCATGTCTTTTTATTGGGAAATTGAGTCCATTGATGTTAAGAGATATTAAGGACTAGAGATTGTTACTTCCTGTTATTTTTGATGTTATTTTTATATTTGTGTGGTTACTTTCTTTTGGGTTTGTTGAAAGAAGATTTCTTTCTTGCTTTTTCTAGGGCAAAAAAGCAAGAAGTTTCCCTCCTTCTGTTGGCATTTTCCATCTATTACCCCTTGTAGTGCTAGATTTGTGGAAAGATATTATGTCAATTTGTTTTTCTCATGGAATATCTTGGTTTCGTCATCTATGGTAGGTGAAAATTTTGCTGGGTATAGTAGCCTGGGCTGAGATTTGTGTTCTCTTAGGGTCTGTATGACATCTGCCCAGAATCTTCTAGCTTTCATAATCTCTGGTGAGAAGTTTGGTGTAATTCTGATAGATCTGCCTTTATATGTTACTTGACCTTTTCCCTTACTGCTTTTAATATTCTTTCTTTGTTTTGTGCATTTGGTGTTTTGACTATTATGTTACAGAAGGAATTTCTTTTCTGGTCCAATCTATTTGGAGCTCTGTAGGCTTCTTGTATGTCCATGGGTATCTCTTTCTTTAGGTTAGGGAAGTTTTCTTCTATAATTTTGTTGAAGATATTTACTGGTCCTCTAAGTAATAAATCTTCACTCTCTTCTATACCTATTATCCTTAGGTTTGGTCTTCTCATTGTGTCCTGGATTTCCTGGATGTTTTGGGTTAGGAGCTTTTTGCCTTTTGCCTTTTCTTTGACTGTTGTGTCACTGTTTTCTATGGTATCTTCTGCACCTGAGAGTCTTTCTTCTATCTCTTGTAGTCTGTTGGTCATACTTGCATCTATGTCTCCTGATCTCTTTCCTAGGTTTTCTATCTCCAGGGTTGTCTGTCTTTGTGATTTCTTTATTGTTTCTATTTCTATTTTTAGGTCCTGGAAGGTTTTATTCAATTCCTTCACCTGTTTGGTTGTATTTTCTTGCAATTCTTTAAAGGATTTTTGTGTTTCCTCTTTAAGGATTTCTAGCTGTCTATCTATGCTCTCCTGTATTTCTTTAAGGGATTCATTTATGTCCTTCTTAAAGTCCTCTATCATCATCATGAGATGTAATTTTAAATCAGAATCTTACTTTTCTGGTGTGTTGGGGGTATCTAGGGCTCGCTGTGGTGGGAGAACTGGGTTTTGATTATGCCAAGTAGCCTTGGTTTCTGTTGCTTATATTCTTGTTTGTTTGTTTTTTTGTTCTTTTGTTTTTTTCGAGGCAGGGTTTCTCTGTATAGCCCTGGCTGTCCTGGAACTCACTTTGTAGACCAGGCTGGCCTCGAACTCAGAAATCCGCCTGCCTCTGCCTCCCAAGTGCTGGGATTAAAGGCGTGCACCACCACTGCCCGGCTGTTGCTTATATTCTTGTACTTGCCTCTCACCATCTGGTTATATCTGGTGTTAACTGGCCTTGCTGTCTCTGACAGGAGACTGTCCCTCCTGCAAACTTGTTTGTCAGTACTCCTGTGGGACCAGTTCTCTCAGGAGAAATTTGGGTATGGAGAGCTGTGGCACAGGTTTAGCTCTGGAGTGCAGATGGAACCCGGGAAGGATCCTGTCCATGTCTCTCTTCCTTGGTTCCTGTGTCCTGATGGCTTTGGGCAGGTCCCTCTTGGGCCAGAAATTTGAGCAGAAGTGGTGGGCTTACCTGTGCTCACAGGTCTGTCAGCACTCCCAGGAGACCAGCTCTTTCTTGATGGTATTTGGGTATAGAGTGTTGTGGCACAGGATTAGCTCCGGGTACAGACAGAGACTGGAAGGGCACACATATATTTTTTAAATGTATCTCAAACTGTCATCACAGAATAATGTCATTTAGGATGATATCTTTAGAGGGGATTATAAACTACACTATCTAGCGATGAAGTGCCTATCTCCAAATGGAGGGTTGGGTGAGATGACTGATATGGGCTATTTTGGGGAGAGGGGGCAGTTCATCTTTATCTGACTTTCAGCAGGTTAGTTTTCATCCACATTGACCATCTGTAGAGTTTTGAATGCAGTAACAGGGATGTAAGTTACCAGTGTATAGACCTTGTTTGGTGAGTCCTCACCCTCATTACATTTTCTGTTCAAACATATGTGGATTCAATATGCAATATTCTTTACTTCTTACTTCTTTGTCCCAGATGACTTTATTGAACCTGATATCAATTCACACATCTGGAGTCCCATCTCCTTCGTGGTAAATTTCCAGATGTTTTTGCATACCTGAGGAACATACTTCTTTAAGCCCACTCCATGGATACACTTGTGAATGTTAATAGTGTATTCTCAGGTCACCTCCTCATTGATGGTAGAATGACTCTTCTGCACTTTTTTTTTTATTCTGCTGAGCCCAAGTGGGAAAGGACTGGAGGACTTGTGCCCGGGATTGTCTGATGTGTGTATTAACTCTCCTAATTATTACATCAATGTCCAACCTCTTTCACGGGTTCAAAACAGCTATGTATATGTAATCATAATATTCTGGTATCCACTTAAAAAATGAAAAGATGCATGTGGGATTGGTTTTAACAATATATTCCACTTAATTCAATAACTACCCCAAATATTGTGCTTTCAGTCTATCACCAATATAAAAACCACTAATGGGATATTTTACAGCCTTTTCATCCTCTTAAGTATTTAATATCTGGTGTGTATTATATACTTAAACTCAAGCCAGTCACATTTCAGCTGCCTTTTTCATCAGTGACTGCCATTAGACTGGAACAGCCTATGTTGTCAGGGACTACCATTATATTGGAAAGTGACATATGTATTCAAACTTGGCATTCTCCACATGGTGGAGGTGATCAGGGTGGCAGTTGCCTGTGTACTGCCTGCCTTAGAGAATTGGCATTTGACTTGGGACACACTTCAGACCTTGCTTTTGTTTGCTTATCCTCTGCACCGTTTAGGGTTTCTACTGCCCTTACCATGGTGCCCTTGTGCCTGCTGTCTCTGGTAGTGGACCTCTATCCCCATGGAATCTGCTGATGATAAAATCAGTCTCATTTACTCTCAATGTGCAGAACCACATCTATTGCCACTGTCCATGTATGGACATGGCCTGTGGTCCTGACAAGTCCCCTCTTGGGTGAGTTCTTACTCCTTCTAGAACCTGCTAGCTACTGGGTTTTGCAGAATCTGGCTTGTGCTTCTAATAAAACCTTCTTCAAACAATGAAATAAATTCTTCCCCTGCTCTCTAGACAACTTACATCCCATTCTTATGTCATGTAGGGCATGATACATCCTAAATGCAGGACTTCCCTGAAGTGATTTATTCTAGAGAAGTGGAGAATAAGTCTTGTGCTGTTGGGCTTTTCCATGTCTGCCTCTGCATATTTAGCCCATCTCATCATCCCAGCTATGTTTACTAAAGAGCAGAATATGGTGGAACTGGCATGGAAACTGTTTGCTGTTGCTGTTTCTAGAACAGTGGAATAGCTGACAGAGATATTGTTTCCATGAAAAAAAAATCGATGCATGAAGTTAACGTTTTTAAAATGTTTAATATCTATTTAAAGAGAAAGCACCTCAGGACTCACTGGCTCCTTGAAATGCTAACAAGAGCCCCATTCTTCTTGGATCCTCCTCCTTAGACATCCCAAGCCCGTTGCCTTTTTAGGATTCCCCAGCTGCCTATGAATCTAGCAAGACCTCAGCTCTTCTTGGCTGTTTTCCTTCAGACACTGTCAAAGACCAGCCTTGTCTTAGAGAGGGGTTCTAAGTAAAGTGTGTCGGGGAACAGTGAAAAAAAATGACTCGAAGTTAAATTGTGTGTTACAAGCTGATGGCCTATGCTTTCCTTGAGACAGCTTTGCAGACAGCTCTCTGCTTGAGACAGATTTTCTCTTGAAATTCTAAAATACTCTATGGATGATAGCTCATCTCTTGCAGACCAAAAGCCCAGTCTTTTATTTATATATCAATTCAGTCATTACTTTAAGTTCTCTTTTGATTATACCATGAATCAGCATTCCATGACCCTAGTCTCTTGATTCTTAGAAAGAGACAGCAAACACATTTTTTTTAACATTGCAAATGAATTTAGAGATCTGCCTGCCTTTGTAAGCACAGACAAAGAGATAGCTGGGTGGGATCCCCATCCTGAGATTCACCATTTTCACCATGCCCAGGCCCAACCTAGCTCTGTTTCAGGCTAACCTTAAACTCAGGAATTTGCCTGCCTTTGTATCTGCCTGACTTTGTATTTATCTGACAAGCTGACTCACAGAGCAGCTGTCTTTGTTCTTTTAGGCCTGTGATGCTCCTTATACAATTCATATTGCATCCTTATATTTGCATCCTTATATATAGTTGAGAAATTATATATTCTTGAACTCATGTTTTTACAGTTCTTTCCTACAGTCTTAAGGGCATTCCTGAAGATCTCAGCAATTACCATTTGACTGAGACATTAGCCACACCCTCACCTCCCAGACTCCTGCTGTCTCTGATTATTATGGAGACACTAGCTGTGGCAGAGAGGACATTCCTATGAAAATATGTTATTATTATACAAACAAGCCTTACGCCCACAGCAACCATCAATGCCTGTGGAGGCCCATGCCCTTCTAGCTCTGTTCCAGGGGCAGGAACATTGTCACATCATCTCTTACATGGCCAAGGCAGACTCTGCAAGGCACCCCAAACCTGCTTCTTTCCTGGGACCTCCCACTACCCAGTAGCTAGCATGAGCCTTACTCCCCCATGGAATACCTTAACCCACCACCTTCTGAGAACTCCTCTGCTAAGTTGCAGGACTCACATCACTCAGTTTTAAGGTAGAACCCTCACTCTTCCCTCCTCAGCATGCTTGATTCTCACTATCCCAGGACTCACTGCATCCTCTTTGCAGGAACCTGCAACTTATTGCAGTTGAGCCAAAATCATCCTTTCCCTTTGACATTCTAAACTCACCATCTGAGGATCTATATCCATTGTCTCCTCACTCTACAGAGAGAGTCCTTAATTATCCTGCTGTATAGCACCTCATTTAAACCATCTGAAAACCTATATTAGACTTGTATCCATTGCCCACATCACTGAAGGACCTGTATCTGTTGTTTTCTCATTCTGCAGACAGTCCTCAACTACTCTGCCCTCCACACCTCATTCATACCATTAGAGAACTCCTGCTCCCAGAAGCTATGCCTTTCCCTTAGCTGAGCTAGAGTCAACCCAGAGATGCCATCTGTGAACCATAACAGAGTGAGGTCACAGCCTCAGTTTCAAGCATCTCCTAGCTTATCTCAAACCAACTAAATCAAGGTAACAGCAGACATAGATCCAACCCCCACTCAATACAGGAGAACTAGAAAGACTCATCAAAAGACTCAGCCAACAGTCTAACTACAGGCACCCAGATTTTATAACAAATGGGTAGGCAATGCAAAAATGCCAAGATCATAACTCTCTTAGATCACCAGCTCTGTAATAACTGTAAGAACAACTTAGACAAAACATAGGGGACAGGAATCAAAAGAACAATTACAAGCATAGTGAAAAAGATTGAGCATGAATAGATTCCTGAATGAACTTAAAGAGGACAGGAAGAAAGTCTTGATTGAAGCCCAAGGAAACAAAACACAAAGAACAGCTGAATGAAATAAAGAGGGCAATTCAGGATATGAAAATAAAATCCAAAAGAAAGATAGAAATGCTAAGGGAAACCTAAAGTGAATTGCAGCTGGAAATGAAAAATTCAACAAGTCTAACGAAAAGATGAATGGAAATATCAGAGGACAGCCTCACCACTAGAATGGATCAAATGACAAATAGAGAGAAGGGGCCCAAAGACACAGTAAAGAGTTGGACCATTCAGTGAAAGAAAATGCATGGACTCCGCAGGTTCTATGAGACACCATGAGAATATCAATACTATAAATTTGTATACATAGAAAAAGGAGAAGAAACCTAGGTTAAAGGCATGCAAAATAAAAGTTTTCAACAAAATCATAGGAGAAAATTTCCCAAATCTAAGGAAAGAAATCTTCATCCAGGTACAAGAGGCATAGAGAATGCCTAGTAGACAGAATCAGAAAGAAACTCTTCACACAATACTATAAATAAAACAAAAAATATTCAAAATAGTGGGAGGATATTAAAAGCTGTAAGAGGCCCAAGTTGTATGCAAAGGGTTGCCCATCTGGATAATAGTTTATTTCTCAGTAGAAACTTTAACTAAAATCCAGAAGCTTTTAAATTTGAAGAGATGTGCTTCAAATTCTTTTTTTTTAATTTTCTATATTTTTTTATTTATATTCCAAATGATTTCCTCTTTCCCGTTTCCTCCTTCCCCGAAAGTCCCATAAGCCCCCTTCCCTCCCTCTGTTCCTCATTCAACCCTCTTTCGCTTCACTGTCCTGGTATTCCCCTACATCCAGTCTTTCCAGGACCAGGGGTCTCTCCTCCCATCTTCTTGGAAATCTATTGATATGCGAATTGTGTCTAGGGTATTCCGAGATTCTGGGTTAATATCCCCTTATCAGTGACTTCATACCATGTGTGTTCTTTTGTGATTGGGTTACCTCACTAAGGATGATACTTTCCAGTTCTGACCATTTGCCTAAGAATTTTGTGAATTCATTGTTTTTAACTGCAGAGTAGTATTCCATTGTATAAATATACCACATCTTCTGAATCCATTCCTCTGTTGAGGGACATTTGGGTTCTTTCCAGCTTCTGGCTATTATAAATAAGGCTGCTATGAACATAGTGGAGCATGTGTCCTTATTGCATGCAGGGGAAGCCTCTGGGTATATGCCCAGGAGTGGTATATCAGGATCCTCTGGGAGTGTCATGCCCAGTTTTCTGAGGAACCGCCAGACTGCTTTCCAGAGTGGTTGTACCAGCTTGCAATCCCACCAGCAGTGGAGGAGTGTTCCTCTTTCTCCACATCCTCGCCAACAACTGCTGTCTCCTGTGTTTTTGATCTTAGCCATTCATCCCATAGTGCTTCATTTGGCAAATTATCTGTTATAAGTGATGGAGAGAGAAATAAAAACTTTAGCCTGATAATCAGTTGTCCACAAAAAATTACTCACCTTTAAGGACAGACACCAATTTAAAGTGTGAAGATAGAAAAGAACATTGTAAGAAAATAGTGCCATGTTAAGTGTTGCCATTCTAATATCTGACAAATCAGACTTCAGGAGAACAATTGCCCAAGTGGACATTACAAGTCTAAACGTATATGTACCAAACTCAGATGTATAGTAAGGAACACTACTTGGCATTAAATCACAGATTAAACCCAAAACACTAATCGTAGGTGATTTCCATAACCCCATTTTCACCAGTGCACAGATCATGCAGACAAACAAGAAACAAGAAACATCAGAGTTAAATGATGTTATAGGTCAAATGCACCTAACATTTACCTACAGAGTATTCTACCCAAACATGATAGAATTCACTTTATTTTCAGAAACCCATTGAAGTTTCTCTAAAATAGACCATACACTGGGTTACAAGGCAAAAGTCAAATTTAGGAAAATGGAATAACTCTATGAATTACATCTGACTATGGGGGTGTGGGGATAAAGCCCAAAATCCTTAGCAAAAGTAACTACAGATTCATGAAAATACAGAAATGTATGGAGATTAACCAACACACTGTTAAATACTAAGTGGGTTCCTGAACACACAAAGAAAGTAATTTTTTAAAGTTTGAAAGAAAATTAAAATATAACATCCAAAAGCTCTGGCATGCAATAAAAGCGGCCCTAAAAGGGGAATTGCTAGCCATAGGAGCTCACATTCCAAAGTCAGAAAGAACTCAGCTAACAGTGGAGCACTGAAGGAGGGTGGGAACACATAACCGAAGCACACTCCGAAGCAGCAGACAGAATAATCACGATCAGGGTGGAAGTGAATAGGAAGTAGCAGCCTTCAGGATCAATGAAACAAAGAGTGGGTACTCTCAGAAGATGAAAGGTTGATAAACCCTTATCCAAAGTAACCAAAAGAAAGAGAAGACCCAAATTTACAAAATCAGAAATAATCAGGAAACATTCCACCAATGCTAATAATATTTAACCCCAAGGGCATACTTTATTTATATTTATTTACATTACAAATGTTGTCCCCTCTTCTGGTCACCCCTTGCAGAGTTCCCTCTCCCCATTACTTCTGAGAGGGCAGCCCCCATCCTGCAGCATCCCCCCCCATCAAGTTCTGCAGGGTTAGATGCATCCTCTCCCACTGAGGCCAAACAATCAGCCCTCTCCTACATATGTGTCCAGGGCCTCAGACCAGCTGCTGTATGCTCTTTGGTGGTTCAGGCTCTGGGAGCTCCCAGGGGTCCAGGTTAGTTAACGTTGTTGGTCTTCCTGTGGAGTTGCCATCCCCTTAAGGACCTTTAGTCCTTCCCCTAACTCTTCCTTAGGGGTCCCAAGGGCATACTTTAAAAACCTATATCCCACTGCGTTGGAAAACCTAAAAATAAAACACGAATTTCTAGATGCTGCTGACCCACAAAGTTAAACCAAGATGAGATCAATGATTTACCAGACCTGTTACAAAGGAGGAAATTGAAGTGGTAATTTTAAAGAAAAAAAAATCTTCCAGCTAAAAGCAGTCTAGATCCAGATGGATCCACAACAGAATTCTACCACACCTTTAAATAGCTACAACCCATGCTTCCAAATCCTTTTAGGAAGCCAGTATTACCCTTATGCTAAAATCAGATGAGAACCCAACAGCAAAGGAAAAGTATGGACCACATTTCCGACGGATACAGGTTAAAATAATCCCAATAAATACTCGAAAACTGAATTTACACATAAAAACACCTTCATCATGATCAAGTTGACTTTATTCAGGGGATGCAGGAATGGCTCAATATATATAAATCAATAAATGTAATACATAATCCAAATGAATTTAAAGGTAGAAATGATATTGTCATCCCAATAGATGCCCCAAAGGCACTTGACAAAATCCAACATCTCTTCATGATGAAGTCCTATACAGAGTAGGGTTAAAGAGAACATAATAAAATCTGTCTATGACAAATCAATCATTCTTTTTGTCTTCAAAACTCTGAAGCAATCCTATTAAAGTCAGGAAGGAGACGGAGCCATCTACTGTATCCACCCCTATGTAAGAGAATGCTCAAAGTCTTAGCTAGGAAAATAAGGCAAAAGAAGAAAATCAGGGGGATTCAAATGGGAAAAGAAGACAGAGTGTCCCTGACACCTTTCTGTGTACCAGTGGTGAATACACTGAGAGAGAAATCGGGGAAATGTTGCCATTCACAAAAGTCTTAAAAGCATAAAAGTGCAATGCAATGCCAAAGTAAAGCACTAATCCACACATGTGGTGTCCTCAGCATAGTCATGGATATAAATGTCTCAGTTTTATTTTTTAACAAAGCACTCATTCCTCATATTGTCTAATTTCTTTAACTCTACTTTCTTTCTTTCTTTTTTTTATTTTCTGTTTTTTTATTTACATTCCAAATCATTTCCCCCTTCCCGTTTCCTCCCTCCCCAAAAGTGCCATAAGCCCCCTTCCCTCCCTCTTTTCCCCATTCAACCCCCTCTCGCTTCTCTGTCCTGGCGTTCCCCTACATCCAGTCTTTCCAGGACCAGGGGTCTCTCCTTCCATCTTCTTGGAAATCTATTGATATGCGAATTGTGTCTAGGGAATTCCGAGCTTCTGGGTTAATATCCCCTTATCAGTGACTGCATCCCATGTGTGTTCTTTTGTGATTGGGTTACCTCACTAAGGAGGATCCTGTTATACCACTCCTGGGCATATACCCAGAGGCTTCCCCTGCATGCAATAAGGACACATGCTCCACTATGTTCATAGCAGCCCTATTTATAATAGCCAGAAGCTGGAAAGAACCCAGATGTCCCTCAATGAAGGAATGGATTCAGAAGATGTGGTATATCTACACAATGGAATACTACTCTGCAATTAAAAACAATGAATTCATGAAATTCCTAGGCAAATGGTCAGAACTTGAAAATAACTCTACTTTCTAAGCCCCTTCTAGCCGTCTCACTCCTTGATATTTGACTTCCTAATAGTTTACCTTCAAATCATCTCTCTCCACCCATGCCTGGAAGATCCCTCCAGCTGCTTCTTCTTCTTCTTCTTCTTCTTCTTCTTCTTCTTCTTCTTCTTCTTCTTCTCTCTCTCTCTCTCTCTCTCTCTCTCTCTCTCTCTCTCTCTCTCTCTCTCTCTTAGTG
Source organism: Tokudaia tokunoshimensis (assembly GCA_036184795.1). Classification (NCBI taxonomy): domain Eukaryota; kingdom Metazoa; phylum Chordata; class Mammalia; order Rodentia; family Muridae; genus Tokudaia; species Tokudaia tokunoshimensis. The sequence goes on along the minus strand of BTHU01000004.1, from coordinate 32,904,201 downwards.
TGGTCCCTGGATGCACTATTCCCACACCCACCCTCCCTAAGGAACCTTGTAAGGTCCCTTCTGTAATCCTTGCCACCTCCGAGTACAGCTTTTTGCAGCTGCAGTCACTCATTGTTACTTTGGTTTCTATGTGGCTGCAGAGGCCCTGTGTTTCTTCTGTTTTTGTTATTTCTGACAATCTCTGTCAGATTCTCTGTCTGTGTCTTCAGAACTTCACTGAGGACTCCCTGTGTTGAACAGGGAGCAGTAGAAAATAGTGGTACCTAGTAGTCACACCTCTTCTTATACATCTTTAATAACACTACTTGCTGTTGCTATGAGAAATAGCAGAGTAAACAAAAATTAGACCCCCCCCTTCCATATAGAAGGCTGTCTGTCTCTTGTCATGATAAATCTTGGAGATGTTTGGGAAAATCTTCAATCTCTGACTGGAGAAATGGCTCAGCAGTTGAAGGCACTTGCTGCCAAGCCTGACAACCTGAGTTCAATCCCCAGGACCCACATGGTGGAAGGAGAGAACTGACTTTCCTAAGTTGTCCTCTGATCTCCACATGTATGCACATGACCATCCAAACATGCACACAAATAATAACATAATAATAATAATAATAATATCATCATCATCATCATCATCATCATCATCCCCCTAACATTTCTTGAGTTCCATTCTCTTGTGGCTATCATATGGTTTCCTCTCAATATTTTTCAATTACCTCTTTTATGGCAGTAAATGTAATCTTTAAATTAACTTTAGTTTCTGTGTGTCTTTTTGTGTGCATGCATGCACATGTGTGTGAAAGTCACAGGACAATTTGTGGGAGTTAGTTCTCCCCTCCCAACATGTGGGTCCTGGGACTTGTGCTCAAGTCGTCTGGCTTGCTGGCAGGCACCATTACCCACTAAGCCATCCTCCTGATAAATGTAATTCCGACCTTTTGTTTGTTTTCATTGCTGTGTCTTATGATTTCATAAATAGCCTGCCTTTCTCATCTTACCTCCTTTGCAGTAATTTTACGTATTAATTTTTAACTGTATATTTACAAGGTAATTAAAAGAATTTCCAGAAGCAGGTTTATTTAGCCAAATAGCTCCTCTGGGTGTCGTTGCATAAACAGGAACTGAAGCTGAGCAAGGCGACAAATGGACGGTGGGATTCTAAGAACTTTATCAGCCGAGGCTACTGCCAGCAGAGCAGCGCTTCTTCCATTTGCAACTTAGAATCATCCGAGAGCTTCGTGTGTGTGTGTGTGTGTGTGTGTGTGTGTGTGTGTGTGTTCATTGATGTGTGTGCAGGTGAGCACGCATGAGCATGCGTATTCATGGAGAGGTCAAAGGTCAGCCTTGATTGCTGTTCGTCAGGCATTTTATGCATTTCCCTCCCTGCCTTTTTTTTGAGACAGGTTCTCACTGCCTGAAACACCCCAGTGGGCTAGGCTGGCTGATCAGGGAACCCCAGGGATCTGCCTGTCTCTGCCTTCTCAACACTGGCATTGTAAATGCACACCATTGCACCTGCTATTGTTTTTAACATGGATTCTGGGGACTGAACTCAAATCCTCATACTTATAAGGCAGGCATTTTAGTAACTGAGAACTCTCCGCAGCCCCAAATCAATAATTCCGAGAAAAGGATTTGGATACCAGTACTAGAAAGAAACCTTGGAGGAGATATTAGCTACCTTTCTATTGCTGCAATAAAATGCCATGACCAAGGCAACTTTTAGAAGGGTTTATTTGGACTTATATTTCAATTAGATTGTATGATGGGGAACAAAGGTAGAAGGCTTGAATGCTAGAGCAGAAGTTGGGGGCTCATACCTCGAAATTGAAGCATGAAGCAGAGAAAACAAATTAGAAATGGTACCAGCCCACTTTCAGTGATTTACTTCTTCCAACGAAACCACACCTCCTAAGCCTTCCCAAACAGTGCCACTGACTAGGGACTAAGCATTCAAATGCTACAGACTATGGAAAACATTCTTTGCCAAACTATCACACATGGGATTCTGAAGTCAAATGAGGAATTCTGTCCACACTTTTAGTATGGATCCTGAATTATTGTCTGGGTTCTTTTTTTACATTAAAAAATTATGGATATATATATATATATATATATATATATATATATATATGCATATGTACACCTGAGTGTAGATGCTGGTGGAAGGACAGAGTAGAAGATCATATTTCCTGAAACTAGAGTTACTTGTAAAAGCAGTTGTGAGCCACTGGTGTGCATGCTGAGAACTCAGCTTTGGACCTCTGCAAGAGGAACAAGTGCTCTTAACCACTAAACCATTTCTTCAGAGCCTCTATTGCAGTGATTCCCAACCTGTGGGTCATGACCCCCACCTGGGTAGCATATCAGATATCCTGCATATCAGATTCATATTACCATTCATAACAGTAGCAGAATTACAGTTATGAAATAGTAAGAAAGTAGTTCTATGTTTATGGGTCACCACAACATGAGAACTGTATAAAAGGATCACAGCATTAGGGTGTTTGAGAACCACTGCTCTATTGGGTCCTTAAGGAGATCCTGCTTTGTGTATATACTGGAATACCAAGAGTATGTCTTACAGACACTTTCACTGAAATATTTTAGGCAAGGTGGGTATATAAAACTCTCAATTCTAGATATTCACTTTTAGGACATGTTTCATGCTTTCCTCTAAGTACCCAAATGGTGTGTGTGTGTGTGTCTGTGTGTCTGTGTGTCTGTGTGTGTCTGTGTCTATGTGTCTCTGTCTGTCTCTGTGCATATTTAAAAAGAAAATGGTGCTTTCTACAGTTGGAAAATCAGTAGTCATTCCCTCCCCACCCCCAATAACATTTTTCTGTGTTGTAACACAGAAAACACTTGAAGTTCAAGATGTCAGTGACCATGTGGGAAGAGTGAGCCCAGCACCAGCTGTAGTCCTAACACTAAATTGACTTTGCTAATCCATTGTGTGTTTTGGGGTGCTTGCCAACATCAGGAAATTGGCAGCTGTTGCTTTTTCTAAGGAAAAAGTAGATGTTTCTATATTCTCTACTTATTTTTTACAGTGTGCACCTTTTGGCATGTTGTATTGGATGGTCCATGTCCGGACATCCTAAAGAATATGTTTAGGAAGGTGACTTAGCCCAAAATTTGACAAATTTGTGTTATGTTTTGGTTTCTCAGCAAGAGATTTCCCCAAATTAGTAGAAATGCTCTTTTTCATTAAACCTCTGTCAAGCAAATCCCCACTCTAAGTGGATGTGCCAAATGACGGCAACTGGGGATCTCTGGGAACCAGTAAACAAATGCATTTCTTAGTAAAGTATTTGCTTTGCCTTTAAAAATGAATATCAGAAATGCTTTGCAAATTAGCATTAGTTAAGAAGACTGATAACACTTCTTGGCCTTTTGGTTGTTAACTACTTACTGAAGTCTAAAAGAGGCCTCATTGATGGAGGTGTGGTGGTGGTGGTGATAGTGATGATGGAGGATGTGGTGGTGGTTGTGGTAGAGGTGGAGGAGGAGGTTGTGGTGGTGAGGCAATTCTTGTAACCTGCTCATCATGGTAAGGTCATCACTTATGAGCTGTGTGCAAATGCATTCCAGCAAGGACACAGATGAACTTGGTTTAACTGTAGTAGATTCAGAGAGTAGCTTGACTCTGAATTGAGCAAGCATAATTGACAAAAGGAGACCAAGGCATCTATGAACAAAGGAAAGTTTGCCCATTCTAATGGGAAAATCAAACATGCTGGGGCCAGCGGGCAGACGGAGCACCAGCTGGGAGAGATGGCACAGCTGAGGGTCATTCTAAAGGTCTGAGACCAGGACTTGTTTTGTAATATATGCAAGTCCAGCTGCTTGTCTGTGGCCCTCTTCCACACCACAGGCAACCAAAGAGCATCTTTCATTTAGTCATGTGTGCTGCCTTTTACTTTCTTGTTTACAACTTTGACTGTTTTAGAAATCGTAGCCATTAAAAAGACAACTGGGCTTCTACTACATGGCAAGCTGATCTATCTGTTTCAGTGACTTGTTCAGAGCACAAATCGGAAAATTACCAGGTACATATTTGTTAGGGAGAGGCAATATTCAGAAGTGCTTTATAATGTGTTTTAATGTGAAACGAGCATTGCTGCATTTCCTTAACAGCCATTGTTTTTGCTTCGCACGGATGCGTCAATGGTATGATCACAGATAGTCTCATTTCAAATAAGACATTTAGGTGTTTTGGTTTTTTTGAGGGTCATTTATTCTAAATTCTATTGCCCATAAATAACAACAAAAAAGTTGAGACAGCGTCAAAAAAGTTGAGGCTGGCCTCAAACTTGCTGTCCTCTTGCCTCAGACTCTAAAGTGTGAGGTAAACAACCATGTACCAGCATGTCTAACACAAAACTTTAAAAAATGTTTTTAATAATTCTTTGAGAATTTCATACAATGTATTTTGATCCTAATCATTCCTCTTCCCCAACTCCTCCCACCCCACCCCTGTCCCTACCCACTCAACTTCGCTCACCATAACCCCTACTCCCCAACCCAGGGAATCCAGCTTATGTTAGCCAACTACTTCTGAGCATGGATTCCACCCTGGAGTATGGCTGATAATACCAACTTTCACACTGTTAAAGAAAATGGACGATCCCAGCACCAACCAATTGCCAAATGGCTCCTCAGCTAGGGGCTGGATAATTACCAACACAAATACTTTTAACTTGGTTCATAATTTGCGATATAGATGCTTGAAAGTTTCTTTTTGTACTGTGCTTGTTTTGAAACTGTATTTTTTTTCTTCCACTCAATATTAACACCGATATGGAGATGTGCCCTGCTGGCTCTCCCCTTGAAGTAAAGGGCCCCTGTGTTCTCCAACGCCCCACACGGTATTAAACATTTGAGAAGTGGGGGCAACCAGCATATACTTTACTGGTGTTTTTACCGCTGACCCCGTAGCTCAGGAGTGTCACTAACCACATTAGGCAACGAATATCTGGCCTTGTAGGCTGAGACTTTAGGGATATTTTGTGAAGATGCATGGCCAGGTAGCCAGAAACTTAGCAGGTGTCACTAAAGTAAGCAGTAGGAAAATGGTAATGACAGCTTTCACCAGATGCTACTGCTGTGTGGGATACAAGTTTACAGAACCAAGCATCTGACGCTTATCATTTGGAACTACCATTACTAATGCACCCCCAAACTAATAACAAGAGTCAAATGGCCAATAAAGGGAGTGTATTTGCAATCTGGCTTATTTTCTTTGTGTACTTTATTGAATATTCTATAGAGTTATATAGGTGTCCTAGGGAGCATTCAGTCCAACCTCTTTGTATTGACCAGGGCCCTGTTATGGAAACAACAAATTATTTCTATTTGAAATTTGTGGTAAGAAAATATTGAATAGACGGCTACCCAGTTAGCTCCCAGATTCATCAGGAAGACTGCAAGCCCAGGCTAGAAATCTGTTGGCAATACAGATTGCGACAATGATTGTGATAACTGAACTCCCTCTGCTCATGATCCCAGCTGGTCCCAGTCACCGATCATGGGATGTTACAGCTTGCTTTCTCCTCAGCTGTTTCCCAACTCTGCACATGCGCTGGCTTCTCTTTTGTTCATTTTCCTGCCACTCAGCCATGCTTAGGGCCTTAACTAACTTCCCATAGGCACTGCTTCTTTGGGCAGTGGGCATCCAAGCTGTGGTGGGTGATATTAATTGTTAAGCTAACAGGCTCTAGAGTCAACTAGGAGACAAACCTCTGGGCGTGCCTCAAGGGAAGTTTCCAGATGTGGTGAGAGAGGAGGGACGGCCCACTGTAAAGCATCCATGTTGGCCTAGATGAAATAGAGAAAGTGATAGGGACACTAGCGTTCTGCCGTCTCTGCTGCTTGAGTGTGAATTCACTGTGACCAGCTGTCTCACACTGCGTGACTTCCCCCCATCACGAAGGACTCTACCCTCTAACTGTGAGCCAAAATAAACACATCCTCAATGAGTATACATTCTACTCAGCAGGTCATGGAAGTTTCTCAAAAACAGACCACATCCTGGGACACAGAAACCAATTGAAACTAAATACAGAAAGTTTGAAAGAACTCCATGTATCCTATCTGACCACAGTGCAATACAGCTTGAAATCAACCACAAAAGAATCTCTAGGAATTACATAAACTCATTATGCTAGATAGTTTCCTGTCAAGCTGACACAAGCTAAAGCCATCTGAGTGGAGGGAACCTTACTTATGAAAAGTGCCTCCGTAAGGTCTGCTGTAGGCAAGTCTGAGGAGCATTTTTCTTAAATAGCGAGCGATGGTGGTCCTGGGTTCTGTAAGAAAACAGGTGAGTAAGCCAGAGGGAGTAGCACCAGCAAACAGCATTCCTCAGTGGCCTCTGCATTAGCTCCTGCTTCCAGGCTTCAGCCTGACTTGAGTTCCTGTCCTGACTTCCTTTAATGATGAATAGTGATATACAAGTGTGAACTGAATAAGTCCTTTCCTCCCCAACTTACTTTTTGATTGTGATGGTTTGTATGTGCTTGATCCAGGGAGTGGCACTATTAGGAGGTGTGGCCTTGTTGGACTAGGTATGGCCTTATAGTAGGTGTGTCACTGTGGCCATGGGATTTAATACCCTCATCCTAGCTGCCTGGAAGTAGTCTTCTACTAGCAGCCTTCAGATGAAGATGCAGAACTCTCAGCTCTGCCTGCACCATGCCTGCCTAGATGCTGCCATGCTCCTGCCTTGATGATAATGGACTGAACCTTTGAACCTGTAAGCCAGCCCCAATTAAATGTTGTCCTTTATAAGACTTGCCTTGGTCATGGTGTCTGTTCACAGCAGTAAAACCATAAGACATTGATCATGGTGTTTCATCGTAGTAATAGAAACTCTAACCAAGATACTCATAGAAATAAAAAAATAAAAAAATCCATTACTGAGCAATGGATGGGTCAAACAAAAAAATCAAGAAGGAAATTTTTAAAAATCCCAAATAGAAATGAAAATGAAATCATAACACACCAAACCTTGGAGACACATGGAAAGTGACCTGGAGAGGGAAATTTAGAGCTCTAAGCACCTACGTTAAAATTCAGAAAGAACACAAATTTTGTAGGTATCGGTTGGGTTCATTTGATGTATAATGCTATTTAACTCTGATGTTTCTGTTTAGTTTGTGTATAGATACCTGCCTGTTAGAGAGATCAGGGTGTTGAAATCACTTACTGATGCTGATATTGCTCTGTGTCTTGAAAGGCCCAGTTGCTGGCTTTTATGAAATTGGGTGCACCAGAGTTTGGCACATATTATGTTTAGGATAGTAATGTCTTCTTGGTTAGGTGTTTCCTTGGTCAGAATGAAGTATCCTCTTTTGCCTTTTCTGATTAATTTTGGTTTGATGTCTATTTTGTCAGATATTAAGGGAGCAACACCTGTTGTGTCCTGGGCTCATTTGCTTGGAATACCTTTTTTTTTTTAATCTTTTTAGTCTAAGGTTTTTGCACATCTTTGGACATAAGATGAGTTTCTTGTAGACAATAAAAAGATGGATTTTGTTTCTTAATCCATTCAGCTAACCTGTTTTGGTTGGGGAGTTGAAGCTATTGATATTTAAAATTATTATTGAAAAATGTATGTTTTCCCCCCTTCTGTGTAATTATATTTTCATTTATTTGTTTTCTTTCTATAATTCTTGATTATTCCCCCTTTAGTGTAAACTGTCATTTCTAGGGCCCAATAGTGAGCCTGCAATCATTTAACAAAAGAAATATCAGACCTTGAAAAAGAGGTATGAATGTGCTACACATCAGAGGAGTTTTACAAACAAATAGAAAAGTTTTGACAAGCTCAAGAGAACATTCAGCTCACTCAGACTATATCAGAGCACTAGAGATACCACTGTGTCCTGTCTGTCTGTCTGTCTGTCTGTCTGTCTCTCTGTCAACTACCACATTGTCCCTGTCAATAATGGTTTGCCTCACCCCAGACATAAAGGGCCAGGGCCAGACTGAAGCCCCGGGAGCCATAAATCCAAACAAACATGTCTTCCTTTAAAGTTGATTATCTCAGGTGTGTTATCACAGTGACTGATAATTGATATAACTAGGAACTGTCACCTCGAGTAATATATAGCTCCTCCTCTGATGTATGACTTCTTCTAAGCAAGGTGACTTTAGAGAAGTTGGACCTCCTCCATGATGCCTCTGGGTTCCATGAGCTCATTTTCCATCAGGGATAATAAAACCCATGGCTTTCATGATAGAGCCTTAGAAACTTCATCGTGTAACTTCTATTTATCCACCAGCAAAGTAGTTGAAAACCCCATTCAAATATAAGGGAAGGAGATTCTTAGGCAAACTTTCAAAAGGTGGAAGATCAAAGAATTTGTGACCATCTTTAAAAGTCACCCCAGTGTCCTATACTTGTGTGCTCTTTACACACTTTTAAAAATTACTTGTTAAACTTTTAACTCCAATAAATTCTGTGACAGTGGATTTGCATCTGTCTTTGTCCCTGCCTTTCTATCTGGCCTGGCATAGGGATTCAATTCTCAATAATTGTCAAGGAAGAAACTATACAACCAGGGTATGCCACTGTAGCTGAGCCTGACTTGCTGCGTCTGAGTGAAGTGCTCCTGTTCATTCCGGTTGAATTAGAGGAATAGGAAGTCACCCCCATCTTGGTTATGTGTATTGTCATTTACTCTTAACAAAGAATGTCGTGTCCAATACTTAAGCTGAAGCATGAGAGGTTATAGCTCTTAAAAATCATTGATTTCCATGTCTCCATCCTCTCGACTTCCTCTCCAGTTTATGTTCATCCATCGCAGGCATATGTGAATCTCTCACGGTGAATGTGCTGATTTTGGGAGCAGTACACCTACCTCATCTACATACAGATAGATTTTCTTTTCCTTTCCTTTCTTTCTTTTTTAGTAATGAGCTCAGGCCCATCTCCAGTAATTTAATATATCCTCTTTCTATTGCCTGAATCCAAATAAAACAAATATAGACCTTCTTTCCATTGGAAACCATTTAAATATTGAGGGTGGTTATACTTCCCTTCCTGCATCCATCTCCATCCCTAGAAGGCCTCTCTTCTATGAGACTTTCTTACATGGAGTGTGTCTTAGCTCATTTTCCATTCATCATGGAGAAAGTTTAGGAGGAAAACCATCACTGACTGTAGCAGCCCACTGTGATGATTCATGTACCTTTGTGGCTCAGGGTCTTTGGAAGAGTATTATGAAAGGATGTGGGCTCTTGCAGGTAAAATGTATTAAGCAATTTGTATCAGCATGCAATGAACATTTATCTAAATAAGACAAGTTTATATGAAAAACCGAGTCAGTTTTCTTATATAGAAGTATTAGCATTAGCTTGACCAGTCAAGGTAAATGTACAGTGAAGTGCAAGGTAAAAGTTCTGACAGTGGATGCTGTGGCTTCTCTGTAGCTCTAAGTGGTTGTCGGGCTAATAAACCAAAGTTGGTTATTGTCTGTTCATAATTTCTGTCAATCACACTAATGGCAGACCGGGACGTGGCTTCTCTATAGAGCAATCCATGAGCTTCCTTAAACTTAGAGCTCCAGGATGCAATTCCTACTGTCTATTCCGGGTTTAAAAGTATAGTGCTGCTCAGGTCAGCCACTCCGTCCATAGGAGCCTCAACCATTCACGTCAGTCAACTGAGGCATCCAGTACCAAAGCCCAGCTGTCTCCCTTGTTCTCTGGTTGCGTTGTATCCTGCCCTCCGCTTACCTTTTATATTGCTTGTAAGCTAAGAATGGGTTTGTTTTGTTTTGTTTTTTTTAACATTTTTAAATGATTGAAATTTTTTATATGAAATTAAGACTTCTGTGTCATAACTTGTTTTATTGGAGCTGAACAAAGCTTAATAATTTGTCTTTATCTCCTTTTGTGTGTTATAATGGTTAATTTTAATTAATGTCCCAGAGACTGTATAGCCCACAGGCCTGAAGTGTTTATTTCTTGGCCTTTATAGGACAAGTTTACCAATTCCATGGTCTACCAGAATGACAGAAAAGATAGATGCTCCATAGTGCTACTTAATGCAAAGTGTTCATTTTGTTTCTGCATTGTGAATTTTATTTGGTTTTTGCTTTTGCTTTGTTCTGTGTTGTTTTCCTTGTTGTCTTTCGTTTCACACAGCACTGGGTTGTGTCAGAACTTTTTCATAGAACTGCACAACATAGTGTGAGCATTTTCACCCCAGCTCCTTCTGCCTCCTCTTTATCATCCCCTTCCAATAGTCACCCTAAATCTAGGAGCCATAAAGGAGAGGAAACATGGTAGTTGTCTTTCTGAGATAGAGTTAGCTCACTTAACATGATCATCTCTATTTGCATCGGTTTTCCTGCATTTGACATAACATCATTTTTCTTTATGGTCATAAAGAAGTCCATTATACCACATCTTCCTTGTTCATTCCTCTGTTGGTGGATATGACTTAGAAAAGCTAATTATTCTCTTTTTCCTGATATTAAAAATAGATAGACAGACCCTTTTCTGTCTCCCATGGGAAAATAAGCAGGCTTCTAAGGGATAGCAATAAAATAAAATATAACAAGATAAAACAAAAACTAGCACTTTGAAATAGGACACATCAAACAGAAGGACAAGAACCCCTTCCCTAAGACACAAGAAATAGATACTAAGAAACTCGCATACTCAGGAATTCCATAACACTAAACTGAGAGAGAGAGAGAGAGAGAGAGAGAGAGAGAGAGAGAGAGGAAGAGGAAGAGAAGAGGAGAACCCTGACATGACATAAATCAGAAAACCTCCAAAACTGCCATCAAGTAGTTTTCTGTTGTCATCTACTACCAGGAGTGCAGCCTACCCTGAAGAGTAGTTTCTTTCCCCAATGAGACGTCCTTGGAGAAAAATTTTCATTTGCAAGTGGTTATGAATTGGAAGTAGCTTCTGGGTTAGGGATGTGGGTATATGTCCACTTCTTCTTTCAGCTTTAGGGCCTCGTCTGGTGTATATGTATACAGGCCTTGTGCATGTGAGTCCACATGTGTGTCAGTCATGCTGATTGAGAGGATTTTGTTCCCTTGGTGTCCTCTGTCCTCTTTGGTTTTTGCACTCTTTCCACCTTCTATTCTGCAGGGTCCCCGAGACTGCAGATGGAGGAAGGTTGATGAAGACATCATGTGTTTAGGGATGAGGTGCCGAGGTCTCTCACTCTCTACAAAGCTCTATATTTGTTCCTATCTACTGCAGGAGGAATCCTCTCTGATGGTGGCTGAGCAAGATACTGGGTATAGCAGAACATCATTAGGAGTCATTTTATTTTTATGTTACTTTATAAGAACAGTAATATTTTGTCTTACCCTAGGTCCTTGGGCTATCTAGTCTCAGGTTGTGGTCATTCAAGCAGTGTCGGGTATTGGTTTCATCTTGTGGCATGAACCTTAGGTCAAATCATACATTGCTTGGTTACTCCCACAAGTGTTATCCCACCATTGGATTGGCATATCTTACAGGCAGGGCAGCATTATTTGTAAAAAGGGTTTGTAGCTGGGTTGGTGTTTATGTTTCTCCTTTGGTAGGATGACAAATAACTTCCTGTACCAAAGACACGAACACGTGAAGTGAAGACTCTGTGTAGGCACAAGCTTGATTTTTCTATATTCAATGAATTGTGGAGGGTGGTATATTCAGCAATAAGGCCTTACTGTCAGTTTGTAAAGAGCAACCTGTAGTATTGGTAACAGTCAGGTTTGTTTAGGGTTTCTGTGGGATGTCCTTGGTTATCCATTCTATTAGATGTAAGCTATACTTATATATATATATATATGTACTTACATATATATATATGTACTGGAAGTTCCATCTGGTGACAAGAGATGGTCAAATGGGGCTCTGTTTTCCCACTTATTCACTGATTTTAATTATATTACGTACACACACACACACACACACACACACACACAGAGAGAGAGAGAGAGAGAGAGAGAGAGAGAGAGAGGGAGAGGGAGAGGGAGAGGGAGAGGGAGAGGGAGAGGGAGAGAGAGAGAGAGAGAGAGAGAGAGAGAGAGAGAGAGAGAGAGAGAAGCTTCTATTGTATTAGGTTTGCATACTATCCTTTAAACATTAGCTGTGTCTCCCCATTTTCCTCCCTTATTTCCCACTTCCCGCCCTGTCACTACCTGATCCTCCCATTCTAGTTCCCCCCCCGCATCCATAACTACCTATTCTATTTCCCTTTCCTAGGAAGATCTGGCTAACCTCTGTAGTTCTTCAGATTTTATCATTGAATTAAGATATTGGCTATTACCACATATAAGCAAATACATACCATACTTGTCTTTCTGGGTTTGGGTTACCTCACTCAGAATGATTTTTTTTCTAGTTCTATTTATTTACCTGTGATCTAATTATTTTTAATAGCTGATAATGCCTCATTGTGTAAATTTGCAACATTTTCTTTTTCCATTCATCTGATAGGAACATCAAGATTGTTTCTAGTTTCTGACAGTTATGAATGGAGGGGTAGTGAGCATGGTTGGGCAAAGGTCTCCGGTAGGATGCAGCATCCTCTGGGTCTGTGCCTAAGAACAGCATAGCTGGATGTTGAGGAAGGTCAATTCCCAGCTTCCTCAGGAACCACCATGCTGATTTCCATAGCTGTATAAGTTTGCACTCTCTTCATCAGTTGATGAGTGTCCCCCTTCCTTCACATCTGTTCCAGCATGAAATGCCACTTATCTTGTTGATCGTAGCCATTCTGATGGGTTTAAGATGAAATGTCAAAGTAGTTGTGATTTGCGTTCCCCTGGTGACTAAGGGCATTGAACATTCCTTTAAGTTCATCTCAGCCCTTTGAGTTTCCTCTTTTGAGAATTCTCTGTTTAGATCTGCACTCCATTTTTAAATTAAATTGGGTTATTTGGCTTGTTGATAGCTAGGATAAAAACAAAACAAAACAAACTTTTTATTGATTCTTTGTGAATTTCACATCATGAACCCCAATCCCACTCATCTCCCCATCCCTTTGTATCCATCCTCTTGCCTTGCAACCCCCTCAAAAGAAAAAACAGAAACCCCATCTCATTGTGAAAGCTGTAGTGTATCACAGTGTGTCCCACAGTATATCCTTTTGTCCACACATCTTTACTTGCAAATGGTCATTGCAGTGAGTCATTGGTCTGATTTGAGGCCTATGGTTTCTGCTACTCTATCAATACTGGATCCTCACCAGGACTCCTCACAGATATCCTGTTGTTGCCCTGTGTCATGGAGATCCTGAAGCTTTGGATCTGCAGGACCTGCCCCTCCTCGAAAGCCAGCAGTTCATAGATGGGGTAGATGTTGGGATGGACCAATTCAAAGCCTTGGATCTGCACCTGGGCAGTAGCTGAGTTGGTCAGCCCACCATCTCTTCCTCACTCTCATCACCAGGGATAGCTCACATAGTTCCAGAGATGGCAAGGGGTAGGTGCAGCTTTCCTGCTTCTTCTCATGCCCACAGCTCTTCTGTGCTATTCAGGCATGGTGCAGGGCCAACTTTCTCAAGTGCTGTACCAGTGAGGGGTAGGGCTAGCCCTGTATAGATCTTGGACATTAACATGGTCCCAGGCAGCAGCCCAGACCAAGGACATCTACATGGCCTTTGGTAGTGATATGAGCCATGAACATTGACACAGACCCCTGATGCCTTATGGTCATGGACCCAGACATGGCTCTCAGGGGTAGCACAGGCTGGAATTCATGATGGCCTCAGGTGGCAGGGCAGGCTACCCACATGAGGCTATTCCTTTCCACCATTATATATATCCAGTTCTGCCTCTGTTCAGAGTGCCTCTCTTTCTCTCCCATCTCTCCACCCATATACTTGCTCCTCAAAGAGGCTCCCATGTGGGCAGGCCATGCAGCAGGACCCCGGGTGCCTTCTGTCTGCTGCTAACAGTGGTGACACAAGGACCTTTTGATAGCTAGATTTTTATTAATTGAGTTTATTATTGCATTTGAATATTAATCCTCTTTCAGATGTGGAGTTGGTAGCAATCTTTTCTCATTCTGTAGCCTGTGGCTTTGTCTGATTGATGGTGTCTTTTGCTATAGAGAAGCTTCTCAGTTTCATGAGGTCCCATTTATTAACTGCTGATCTCAGTGCCTGCACTAATGGTGTTCTGTTCAGAATGTCTTTTCCTATTCCAATGAGTTTAGGTCTCTTGCCCACTTTCTCTTCTATCAGGTTCAGTGGATCTGGTTTTATGTTGAGGTTTTAGATCAACAGTTTTCAGCCTGTGGGTCATGAAACCTTTGGGGGTTAAACAACCCTTTTGTGGGGGGTGGTTAAGAATATCTGAAATGCAGGTATTTATATTAAAATTCATGACAGGTGCAACATTCTAATTATGAAGTAGCAAAAAAAATATAATGTTATGGTTGGGGGACTCTACAACATGAGGAAGTGTACAAAAGGTCGCAGCCTTTGGAAGGTGGGGAGTCACTGTTTTGGACTCTTTTGTAGTTCAGTATTATACGGGGTGATGAATCCGGATCCATTTGGATTCTTCCACAACTATCCAGTTTGATCAACACAACTTGAAGATTCTGTCTTTTTTTTTTTTTTAGTGTGAATTTCTGCCTTTCTTAAAAATCAAAACTCAAGTGTACATGTGTGGAATTCTGTCTGGGTCATCCATAGGTGTGTGGATTTATGTCTGGCCTTCAATTCTATTCTGTTTATCAATGTGTCTCTTTCACACAGGTACCATGCTGTGTTTATAGCTTTCTAGTACAACTTGAGGTTAGAGACTGAGATACATCCTGCAGTTTTATTTTTCATAAGCATTTTAGCCATCCTAAGTTTTCTCGTGTTTCAATATAAAGCTGAAAAATATCTTTTTAAAATCCTTCTGTAGGGCTGGATTTGTAGATAGATATTGCTTACATTTGGTTTTATCATGGAATGTCTTACTTTCTTGAACTATGATGACTGCAAGTTTTTCTGGGTATAGTAGATAGTCTCTGAGTCTACAGAACATTGTCCAGGTCATTTTTAGAGGCCTTACTGAGAAGTTAGGTATTCTAATAGGTCTGTCTCTATATGTTATGTGGTCTTTTTCCCTTGAAACTTTTAATATTCTTCTTTTGTTCTGCATACTTAGTGTTTGATTGTTATGTGCCAAGGGAACTTTCTTGTCTTGCCCAGTCTATTTGGTGCTGCATTTTTGATAATCATCTCCTTCTTTAGGGTAGGGAGATTTTCTTCTATGATTGTGTTGAAAATATTTTCTGTGCCTTTGACCTGTAGTTTTTTTTTCTTCTCCCTCCTCTATTCCTATTATTCTTAGATTTGATCCTTTTTATTTTGTCCTAGATTTCTGGGATGTTTGGTACCAGGGTTGTTTTAGATTTAACTTTTTTCCCCCAAGGTCACAGAAAATCTGCAGCTAGCCTGCTTTCCTGGCTGTCTTTGCCTGTGGCTGTTCAGGGAATGCTAATTATTCTTACATTCTTAGTCTCAACCAGCCTCTAGATAATTTGAAAGGAAGACCAGGAAGAGCAGGACTTCTTGGCATCCCATTATGGCTGATACCTAATTCCAGTCCACTGCGTCCCTCATTTCATCCACAGTGAAGCGCAGAGCTCTGGGTATAATCTGATCCTTCTGCCAAACAGGGCTGAACCAGAATCCCTGGCTTCTAAATGCACTTGCTAATTAGTAAAGCTTTACATGGACATGGAGTACTTTTAGAAACTCAGGTTGAAGTGTGATCATATTTTTCTTCTTCCTTTCATCTTTCCATTCATATTATATTTTGATAAAGTTTTGAGTTTTAAGAAGAGTCAGAAGCACAGTACAAGATCTTCTATCAAAATCCATCATTTGTCAATCTTTTTGGCCTATACCGCTACTTTGATGTAAATGAGATAAGGATAATTATTTATTTATCCAATAGACCATTGTGAAGATGTACAAATTATTTTTGTGTGTGTACAAATGTGCAGAATACTTGTTTTATTTTTGTGTGTGTGTGTGTGTGTGTGTGTTAGGGATATAGATGTGGGAACAGTATACATATATATATACAGAGGCTAGGGGAGCATGTTGGCTGTCTTTTTCATCACCATCTGTCTGGTTCCTTTGAAACAGAGAATCTCACTGAACCTGTAGCAAACCTCAGCAACCACTCTGCCATCCCAGTGCTGGAGTCACAGGCACATGTATAGGCATGCCTGGCTTTTCTTATGTGGGTAATTAGATCTGAGCTCAGGTCATCATGCTCCCATAGCAAACACTATTACCCACTGAGTCGTATCATGCTATTAGTTAGAAACGACTAGTTAGTTATGTTAGTTGAAAGTATCTATAAGAAACATTCTTATGACAGTCAGAAATCCTAAAATATGGAGCATGCATGATGGTTCAGCAGGTAAAGGCTCTTGCCACCAAGAATGACCTTGTGAATTTGACTCCTGGCATCTTCGCAATGGAGGGATAGAACCAATCTCAACAACAAGATATCTACTGACCACATACCATGCCATGCCTGTGATCTGTACAAACTCATAAACAATAGAAATGAATGCATGTAATTTTAAAAAGAGAAAAACTTAGATATGGGCTGCTGAAATAGACTGGAGCGAAAGCCTAAACTTTGCTTATTAACTAGGACTAGTATTGGTACTTTGAAGTAATCTATTCTTATAGTCAGATAAAACATAGAAACCAACATAGCACTGCTAAGAAGATGAACATTAAGTATAAAGAAAAAGATACCAACATTAGATAAAAATTTCAAAATACTATGAGAAAAGAACAGCAATAGAAACTTGGGGTATTTTTTTCCTTTAATTTTTCTCTCTAGAGAATAACACTATAGACCTTGAAATAATGACACCCAGTCATAATGGGTACATTATATATGATTTCCAATTATTATCTAAAAATATTGGAGAGTATAAAGCTAGAAAATGACATCTTCTAATCTTTTTAAACATTTCTTTAATATTGGTAGATGGTGCATGTATGTGTCTGTGTAGAGGTCAGAGGACAGTCCCCCGTGTCAGTCCTTCACTTCCACCTGGTTTGAGGCAGAGTCTTATTGTTTATCACTGTGCTGTGTACTCTGGACTAGGCGGCCCTCCAGCCTCCAGGGTATCCTCCTATTTCTACCTTCTCTATCCCTTGACAGCAGCCCTGAGATCACAGACATGATTTACATAAGGTTCTGGGGATCTAAACTCAGGTGCAGCAAACTCTTTTATCTGTGGGGACATCTTTCAGCCCTAATTTTTAATTCTTCATGTGGCAATTTAGAAAAATACAGTGGACCGTAGAAGCTTTAAGTGAAGAAACTTGGGGAGAAATGGAACATTTATAGAGAGCCAATTATGACTCTATGAAAATACCAAGGGACCTTTACAGTGGGGAAATAGGACCATCAGTGCCTTGGTCAGGCCAATAGCATCAGTAGCACTGGGCAGCCTGACACTGCGTCTTGTGACATGATACACTATGAAGCACATTATGTTCCTGCCGAACTATTTTCCCTTAATCAAATCAAATTTCTGGTATACATCTTGGCAATGTTTTGGTTTGGTGCAGGATAGGAAAAGGTGATTGTAACTACTTTAGGCTTTGTGGGTGATATTTTATTATAATTGGTCAATTTTAGGTTAAAGGGCAAAGGCAGATGTAACAATATGTAAATGAACAGGTGTGGCTTTGCTCCAACAAAACCAGATTTACAAAAGTAATCATTGGTTTAGCTCTGGCCCCCGGGTCATGATTTATCAATCCTGATTTGAGTCTCAATTTCTTGTCTACAAGTAATTAAGGAGAATGAGGCTCTAAAGAGATTGAATCCTAAGGAAATGTGTCACGTACTTCAAAAACCTCAGTGCCCTGTGGGAAACGCAGTGCTGTTCGGATTCAAACTAGAAAGTGCCCATCTTTCTTACCACCAGCACCAACCACTGTTTCCCCAGACACGGTCCAGTCTCCCTCCCCCACAGTGATGTGCCATCACTACCAGAATCACCAGCATTAATTAAAATATGCAGAATATTAATCATCAGTCCTCCTGTCCTCTTGAGTTGCTTTTCAAAGCCTCCTGACATTATATCAGTCCTGTTTTCCTCTGAACTTTTCCTGAAAATCATTTAGAAAGTACATTTATGAAAAGCTACTGAGAAAAAGATGCCTGTGTTTAATCGTGTCTTTTAATTGAAGATGGAAGTTGTGCCATTTGACCCTTTTACTTTCAAAGGAAAAGAATTTTCTTTTTCCAGAGAACAGTGTCTATGTTAACTCTATTTCTACTAATAACCATCATAAGATAATTTTTGTTATTTACTATAATTTTCCTGTGACATAAAGAGTTGGAGCTAAAATCTCAATTCATTTTCAGAAAACTGTAGATTAAAATGATTAGTATTCTACATATTTTAATTAATGCTGGAAATTAATATGGTGGTGATTATTCCTTAACCAGCTTTTTCCCAAATGACCACACAAAGACCTTTTAGTATTATAAAGCTCAGGCCTTAGCTGGGCAGACTCTCAACTAACCCATCTAAGTTAATCCAACCACCTAGCCCCATCCAGCCACGTGGGGCTATACGTTCCAGGCCCATAGTCAAGTCTGTCTCCTCTCATGTCTCCTGATGAAAAGCTTCCTCCTTCTTCTTCCCAGGGTTCCTTTCTCCCTCCCAGGAAGTCCCACCTTCTACTTCCTGCCCAGCTAATTTACCATCAGATATTTTTATTAAAGCCAATCAAAGAATACCTTAGGTAGATGAAGAAGGACAGAGACACATCTTCACATAGTATACCCCAAAAGAAAACATCATGTAGAATTACCTAAGGTCTGTTATAGGGAAATGATTTAAAGGATGGGGCTATAGCTTGGGATATAGCACCTACCCCCTCCAAATAATTTAAAGTAACATAATGCAACAATTGGATTTTAAATTAATATCAACATATGTCTTTACAAGGTATAAAGCAGTTCCCTTCCATGCTTAAAGTTTTATCACATATCTTAGCACAAAGTAATCAAAGGAGGTAAAAGCTCTTAGTGCTTTTTCTGACTCCATATTTTACTGCTGCAGCCCTGGGCTGCTCTCTGAAAACCCATGCATGAGAGTGGGTAGCCCCCTCTAGCTCAGAGAGTCGTTTCTGGCTTTGAGGTTCTGCCTCTAGTCTTCCATTCTTGATCTGGCCTCTTCTCGTAAGAAGTCGTTTTTGAGAGGATAAACCTGTTTCCAAATCGAGGTTTCTTTGATTTCTTTTTCTCATTGCAGTGAAAGTTTTTTCCCTGCTTATTTCCCAGGGAGGAGATGGTCTTGAACTTCAACAGGCTCTTCTGTTCTTTTTAACACAGGGAGTTTGCATTGCTGGTGACATGCAATGAAACCTAGGATAAGTTTAAACCAAGTTCATGTTTAATTTTTCTATCCCACACACCATCCTTACAAGATGGTAATTCTAAATGGTCATTTATGAATGGAAATAAAAGCTCAAAACCATACCAAATATTACTTCCTGATGCTATCTTCCAAAAATCAGTGATACTCTTCTCTCTCTCCAGATTGTAAAAATCTTAGACTTTTACCAAGAGTCTGATGAAATCCCAGGCACCACTGGGAAAGGAAGCCAAGGCACAGACTAACAGCTGTCTAAAATCATCACTAGTGTACACCTGGGAGACTCTGGTTCCTAGGGTGACTCAGAGAACAATGAGTATAATAGCCGCAAAGTTGGGCCATTTCTTATAGAGGAGCAGAACTGACGGACTCTTATAAGGGAGTAGAGTGGTGATTAATTTCTACCACCATTCTAAAGAAAATCCACCAACCTATTTCATTTATAAACTTAATAATTATTCCTGAGAGTCTTAGTATACTGCCATGAGCAAGAACACATATCCCTGTCTTCAAGATCTCATTGGCCTAGTGGGAGGTCAAGCTATGTTTGGGAAGAACAAGCATCACATGCTATGGGGATGGCATCTAACCAGGCAGGGCGTGGCAGAGTTTTTCTCTTCCATTCAAGGATTCAGAAAAACCATGAGTCGGAAGACTTAAGGAATCTCAAATGTCCTTCTGATCAAATGACCATGGCACTGTAGGCAAAGTGGAAATATAAAATTCTCAGTGGTTTAGAGAAAGATTTGGTAGGAGAGAAGAGACTGGTAAGCAAAGAGCAAGTTATTGAAATCCCTTAGAAGGCTTAAATCCTAGAAATTCTAATAGGGTAAATTCTGACTGCTTTGACTAGTTAAGTATAACTAGTTTTATTAAGAAATTAATGAATGAACTTAGTAGTTTATACCTTGTATTTTAAGGGTGTAATAATTTATTTATGATGTATTATAGAGATTTTGTTGATTCTAAGATACCATGAGAACCTTGTGTAGAAATTGTATCGACCATTGGAGCAGTAGCAAGAATAGAAGTGCACTTACTCTATCTAGGAAGAGCAGTCCATTAATACTGAAATAGATTCAAATGGGATTAAACACACCAATGGATGGATGGGTTGTCAGGGGAGGCACTTTATGTGAGGTCCTCAGATACTCTGCAACCAAAGGAACTCAGAAACATTACTAGAAAAGATTTTGAGGTATCATGAATCTCGGGTATTTTATCCTTACTCTACGTTTATATAAACCCACTACTTTGAGTAGCCTTAAGAAAGATGACACCGGGCACAATGACATGTGTATACAATTCCAGAGCTGGGGAGACAGCAACAGGCAAGTCCCTGGAGCTTGTTGGCTAGATAGCCCAGCTGAATCAGTGAGAGAC
The DNA here is from genome assembly GCA_036184795.1 of Tokudaia tokunoshimensis. NCBI lineage: Eukaryota > Metazoa > Chordata > Mammalia > Rodentia > Muridae > Tokudaia > Tokudaia tokunoshimensis. The sequence goes on along the minus strand of BTHU01000004.1, from coordinate 32,883,426 downwards.
CCTAACTTGGAAAATAAGGCAGAGAATAAGGAAGATACCCAGTGTTGACCTCTGTCCTCCACATACACCAAGCACATGCACTCATCACGTTCACAAGCACACACACTTAAAATGATGCACATCATATATACCAACAAATCAAGAATGAAACCTTTAGTTGATACCTATTTGTAGAGAAAATTCAGATATCCTGAAAATCCTTTGGTCTACTGACTATTTGGGGGTTAATTTTTAGTAATAAGACTCTCTGCCTTCAAATTAAGCTTCTAGACACCATTGATTAAAATAGTTGATTAAAAACATAAGGAAAAAAATCTGAAGACATTTTTTTAAAACTAAATTCCTCTAAAGTTCCTTCGATGAAATGCTGTAAGTTGAATCTCCTCTTGACTTGCCCACAGTGGAAACAGAGAACAATGCTTCTTCTGTAAAAGGTTCCCAATCATTCTCCAGGATCTTGCAGTGCGCCATTAGCCTTATCATTGCTTTCTCTGTAAGGAGCCCTACTTTCTTCAGATTCCCTGAGTCAGTTTTCTTATCCTGTAATAATGTCTGCTGACCTCCAGAATTCCTTTTTTGGAACTAAAGTATTGATCTTAAGGCATACAACTTTCTTCCTCTTTCGAGTTCTGGCAAATACTAAGCTGGACTTACAGTTATTTTTAAGTTAAAGTTTGTTAACTGACAGTGACAATGCAGCTACTATTTAGAACACAGGTACACACACGTGTTACAGATGCAAACCCACATGTACATGCATACAGAGCAGACACACAGGTACAAACTCATGTAGATGCACACACGTATAGAATACGAAATCTGTGTAAGAGAATTAAAAAGCATTTTACTTTATTTCTACTTCATGTGCATGGGTGTTTTACCTGCATTTACATCACAGGTGTACAATACCCATGGGGTCCATAATAAGGTGTTGAATCCTCTGGAACTGGAGGGACAGACAGTTGTGAGCTTCCATGTAGGTGCTGAGAGTCAAACCCTGGTCCCCTTGAACAATAGCTAGTGTTCTTAACTACCGAGACATCTTGCCAGCCCTGGTAAAAGAATTTCTAATATCAGCTTCAAGAGGAAGTTCAATAAATAAGTCAGTGTGAACTCTAAGTCAGTTTTGGGATATAGGTCACATTTTCACAGGTCTTGGCTTGAGGCATGTTGCACTACTTTGAAGGAAAGCTGCGAGGAGCAGAGAAGTTTGAAGTGAGAATAGGAAATTTAACCCCTAACTCTTATACTTTTGAGGTTTTCCATTTTAGTGCTAAGCATGTTCATGGACAATAATGTACTGGTAAATATTTGCCAACCGGCTGTGTCTGGAAGGAATGAAGTAAGTCTGGAATTGTAGTTTGCACCAATTCCTGTGGTGTAGCTATCTCTGCCATAGCCTTTTTTAAAAAGCTGACTGGATGTCACTGGATACAGAGATTGTAATTTGTGGGCAATTGTATCCTATTATATTTTATTTTTATCATGCTGATTTAATAATAGGCATCATTAACCTCAGACATGCATCATGTGAAAATTAGTAAAATAATCAAGAAGTGAGTGGTTCTGAGTTTTTAATACCTTTTTCAAAAATACAGTCTATTTCGTTGTAAAGTTATATAATTTAATGCGTAATAATGGGTATGATTAAGAACTGGCTTGTTTTTGTCCTAACGTTTAACAGTTGGTTCCCTCTAGTTGATGTTGGGGGGGGGCTCTTACTAATGTCTGCATCTCTAGATTCTCTAGCAGAAGGAAGAAGGCATAGAGTTACGTCCCCAGGAGACTCTGCCAAGTTCTACACCTTGCTGTAGAATGGCCAGCGTCGAGACTTGGTGTGCCATTATCAGCTGTGGTGCCTCCCCAGCGCACTTTTCCAGAAAGCCAGATTTAAGCTGTTGTGCTCAGCAGATAATGTAGACTTGTCCTGGCTTGTGGGCCCAGTTTGAAGGAAGCCAGGAGACAGCTGGAGAACTTTGAAGTGAGGAGTAAATGAAAGAGTCTGGGAATGGAGGGGCTTGCTTCTTCCATGGCTGGTTCCTAATGCAGATAACTCCGGAAGCCAAGTAAATCCTGAGATGTGCTGAACATGACCTTTAAAAAGTGATTTACCGGGTAATCTATGACCAAAAGGAGAGGCTCCGAGCTAGGGTTGAGAGGCACTTCTCAAGGATGCAGCCCATATTTTTGACAAGAATTTTACAGCCTCCAGGAAGAGCTTGGCAATAGACACCATCCTCAATTTTAAGAGACAGGCAGAAGCTCTCAGGAAACAGTAGCAAGCAGAAAGGACAGAAGTACTTGGTGTTTATATCAATTGCTTTTCTCGTTTCTGTCACCAAATACTTTACAAGAAGCAACTTATGGAAGGGATATATAATAGTGCCACCCACATTCAGGCCAGATCTTAACCAATCAGTGAATCCTCTTTGGACACACCCAAAGGTATACTTCACTTAATGCTCTAGGTTGACAATCAGATCTAACCATCACAATGGTATACTAATGACAAATGATGGTGAATCTTTAGAGGTATACCTGGAGGGCTGACAGATACAGTGTAGGAATTAGGGCTGTAGCTGCGTATGAAATTGTCAAAGGTGGGAAAGTATCTCTGAAGGCAGGCAATTCACCAATAAATATTTGAGAAAGTGGAAAATAGCAAGGCATACAGTAAGCTGTGTCTTAGAATACTGGTAGAATATGGCATTCATGAAGCTATATCTCAAATACAGAGAATAAGCCAATAAATATCAATCAATTGTAAATATAACGATAAGTAAAGAACAGATCATTTTTACTCTGTGGAATATAGAACACGGTAGAAGGAATGTTTTGCACATGCCCAGGACCAGCAGTAAATGCACCCCAAGCAGAACAAATAGAAATGGTCGCAGGTGAGATGGTTCAGTGGTTAAGAGCACTGGCTGCTCTTCTGAAGGTCCTGAGTTCAAATCCCAGCAACTATGTGGTTGCTCACAACCATCCATAATGAGATCTGATGCCTTCTTCTGGTGTGTCCGAAGACAGCTACAGTGTACTTACTTACATATAATAAATAAATCTTTTTTTTTAAAGAAATGATACCATTCACAGTCCTATCAGAGTGAGCTTAGGAACGTGTGTGCATGCGCACATGCACACGCGCACGCGCACACACACACACACAACTGTCAGGGGTGTATTATAGGAACTAAAAAGAGTGAATGGCATAGAATGTGCATTAGTTACTTTTCTATTGCTGTGATATAACACCATGACCAAGGTGTCTGGGCTTCCAGTTCCAGAAGGTTAGAGTCCATCATCATCATGGTAGGGAGCGTGGCAGCAGGCAGGCTTGGAGGCTGGAGCAGAAGCTGGGGGCTCACATCTTGACCCACAAGCAGGAAGCACAGAGAGCAAACTAGAAATGGTATGAGCCTGTAAATTTAATTTCTGCCTCCAGTGACATACTTTATCTAATAAAGCCGTGCCTCCTAATCCTTCCTAAATAATACTGTATTGGCCCAACTGGGAACCAAGCATTCAGATGCTGCAGACTGTGGAGGACATCTCATTAAAACTACTACAGCGTGTTAGAGAAAGCACAGCTTTCAGTCATAAGAGACCAAAGCCTTGGGGCAACCATCAGTGGGCTCTGGACCAAAAGCATCACCAACACAGGGAAACAGCATAGTGTGGTACAGTATCCAAGGCACCAGTCATTAGAATAATTTATAACTCTCTGGTGTCAATTTACCTGCATTTCTCATATAATGGGTTATAATCCCAGCAAGACAAAAGATCCCACACTACAGTACATGGCAGGACCCTCCCTGCAGACAGCCTGAGGTTGATCCAAGAGCCTGCATTTTCAAACGTTAGTGAAGTTGGCTTACCACCCACTTTCTGAGAAATACAATATAATTAAGCCCAATCACCTGCTGATGAGACAGGTCTGGGAACATTGTGTTGAACAGGCATAGTTTTGGGTATCTCACCTGGGGAGCAAGTACTGACCTCGGTGAGAAATAAACCCATGGCCCGGCGGTGATAATTAACTTGTGGCAGTTGCCTGGAAACATCTCTTCCTTTCACTTGGTTCTGGTAATTTTGATATTTAATGCTGCTGTGCTCCCTTTTGCTTAATACTGTATGTTATTCCAAATATTTCTTGGAAGTAATTATAGACTAACTGACTCTTCTTCACATCTAGTCTAAAGCAAAGGCAAATGGCACCACTGAAATATTAGTTCAGTGGTAAATTATTTTGTAGCAAATATGAATATGAGAATATCTTTAAGGCAATTTTAAAATACTTGCCACTTATTTACCCAATAAGCATGTACATTTATAGCATTTCTATTAACACTCAACTTTGTTTCTGTTTATAATGCACATTATTAATTGAAAAGCATTCTTAAGTTGTCATCAAATGGGCACAAAGTTCTTCACTTCATGAGCTATTGTTGCTCATTTCAAATCCCCCAAACAGAAAAGGGTTCTCATCACCAGGTGAGCATGTGTGGGCTTGAAAGCTGTAAATGTTTTTAAAAGGCCTAGGCTTTTTGAGGCTTGTTTTTTCTCTCAGACTCAGAGATTTCAGTTAATCAAAGCTTACCCTGCAAAGCCTCTCTTCCTAGGACATCCATAAACGACCTCATGTTGGAGCAGGCTCAGATAGGGTTCCCTCCAATCACGGTGGTGATTGGTCTATTTTCAGGAAGACTTGTTTTTGTCCACTTTGATGCTAATTTGGCTTATGATCATTCTAAACATAAAACTGGAGCTGTCTACACAGGATGTTTATGTCTAAAGTATACATGCAAGGAAGAAATATTCTTTGTCTGGCTAAAGAGACAAACTTATTTTCTAAGCCAAGGATATGAGCAGAGAACGGATTTGTTGATGACAATCTTTAGGAAACCAGGGACAGGGTATCAGAAAGTTATACATTCAAAAGAAGGCCTTCATGAATATTTTTGTTTTAAACAATAGGGTATATTATTTCTTTTCTTGAGATGGCTGGTCATATTTTATGCACAGCCAGGAAGCAAGCAGATAGTAAAGAGAAAGGGAGCATTCAAACGCATAAGTCTATAGAGCCATTCTCATTCAAAGCATCTTGAGGTTTGATAGCCTAGCTCCCTTTCTCTTTACTATCTGTGTACTCCTTGGTTGGTGGCTTAGTCCCTGGGACCTCTGGGGGGTGAAAGGTTGCTTTTTTAAAAAAAGAAAAAACAAAAACAAATACAAAAAAAAGAGGAAATAAGGCATCAACCTTCCCAGGAGGTGTTTATGAAAGTAAATTTTTATGCTTCTTTTTTGGCCTCAGATGTTAAAGCTGTTTGTTGAGCCTCTCTGCTGATCATTTCCCAGGCTGAGAGAAAATCGAGGTTGACTGCATTGCCGTGGGCAGCTGAATCACTATACAAAGTCTCTGGTCCTTTTGATGTTTGCGGTCTGCAAAAGTTCTGAGAGACGTGGGGAAAGAAGAAAGGAAATGGAAAGAGGGTTTTAAAGCAGTGTTGAGAAGTCAGGCTTTAAGACTCTTGTTTACTTAAATCGCTTGCTGGAGGGAAAGGGCAAGAACGCACCTGCCAGCAGGACCGTGAGGCAGGGATCCAGCTTCCACCTCACAGTGCATTGTCTACCTGAGGATACGATCCCACCACAGCCCATTAAGTTAAAGGAGATAAAACCTGGCTGGGTACTGGAAATTTATAGCATACTAGCATATCTTATTAGCCTGCCTTGTGTAAGTTCCGCCCTTTAGAAGGCACATCTTTTGGTTCTCTGGTCATCAAAAATATTGTGTATATTTTGAGGGTTCTACTAAAGCATCTTCCAGTGAAACTAACTACTCACGTTCATACTGTTCTTGCCTTTAAAAACATTGTTGGTTTTTTTTTTTTATACAAATGAAAACTGAACAAGAACTTGAGGAAACCTTGCTAAGGAAGCTGCATCATGAATTTCCTTTTTACACAACCATTAAAATGGCCGTTTATCATCTTAAAGAATATAAAAAAAAACCCTTAAGTGCATATGAATCACGAGGCTAAACTAAGTCAACCTACAACCCATCCATGAGTTCAAGGCGCTGTGCCAGGGCAGATGCCTTCCTTGGTCACACGTGGCATGTGCCAGGCTCCTGGGTGGGCTTCTAGACAGGTGCTCTGTTGCAGTAGCGTGCTTGTGGCTTCGACCAAACAACCGCCAGGAAGAAACTTCAAAGAAGGATTTCTCTGGGTTACAGCTCAGGATGTTTGGTTCCTTACGGCAGGAGAGGCAGAGTAGCAATGTTGGCTCTTGGCTGTGGCAGTGGGAGAGCGAGGCTGCTCGTTCACATCAGGGTGGCTCAGGAAGCAGAGAGAAGGGGAAGCCAGCCCTTAGTTCATTTTCTCCTTTGTCCATTGGTATTCAGCCAGGGACTGCAGCCACTGGGTGGACATAAGTCACCCCTAATTTATAAGGGTTCTTCCTCCTCAGTTAATCCTCTCTAGAAATACACTCTCACGCATACCCAGAGACATGCCTCACTAGTGCCACAGTCATTTCATGATTTAGTTGAATTGGTGATTCAAAAAAAGTAACCGTTACTTCAAGATTTTTTTGTGCATTGCAAAAGGATAACTGTTATATATTTGTTCACATAGGAATTTCATATGCAAGTATGCAGTAAGTGAATTTCTGTTGCTGGTAAGGCATAGGGATCTGCCTGAGTGGTCTTTTAGCTTTTGGTTCATCATAGGAAAAACAGTAGTGTCATGGACCTGCTCTGCTTTTCTCTAGTCCCAGATTTAGTAAATCTGGCAGGGGTGACTTTTAACTTTTCTGATTGTTCACAGAAATCAGATATGAGGCTTGTTCTCCTTTATTCCCTCTCTTCTTCCAACTCTTTGAATGGTTAAATATCTCACGAAACAATTCTAACTTTACAGATATAATGAGGGATATATGTTTAATACATTGATATTTTTTTTCATTTCCTTGGAAAGTTGGTGGGGCTGCTTTTCATCTCATTCACCATTCATTCTGCCTCTCATTTAGGGTGTTCATTTTTTATGTCTTACAGACTTTGTTAGCCACAGTAGGCACCAGGTCACAGATACTGTGTGAAGGAAATGGAATATAGTAATGAAGAAACGCAAACAAAACTACAGTGTGTATAGTGTACTGACATAAGTGGATATGTGTCCATGCCTGTTAGCTTGTTAGAAAACTCCTGCTTACTTATAAAAGGCAAGTAACCTTCCCTAAACTGGATTCTACTGGCAACTTTCCTGTTAACAAATAAATTTGGACAATGATCCCATTAAAACTTCCCTTTGAACATTCTTTATATCTGCCACCAAAGTACTGCAAATCTGAGGAACTCTTCTATGAAGATGCCTTTTTTACTTCATGATAGGTTTTTCCAAAACTTACTCAGACACATATACCATGGTCCACATGTTAATATGCTGTGGGATAGTTACATTCCATGAGTCATAAGTTTGGGAAATTAGCCAGAAGGTGCCACATCCTTGCAGAAAAAGGGGATCAGGTAGTCTAGACTCTGTCATGAGAAGCCACAGCACCCTGGAAGCCCAGCATGTTTGTTATGTACAGCTAAACAGGAAGGTGGGATTGTTGTATACAGCTGAACAAGGAGATTGGGTTACTAATAGACATAAACAAGGAAACAGGGTTATTATATATGACTGAGCTAGCAGGCAGGTCTAGCTGCTCTCAATAGAAGCAATCTGGGGGAAAAAACTACAACAGACATTTTTCAGTTACACACACTCTCAACATGGGCACACAGACCAGGGAAAAGCTTTGACATCACCCCTCCCAGCTTCACAGGGGGAAGATCTTGCCACGGGGCTGAGACATTGGAGTCCTTGGCACAGCCATGCCCATGTAAAACAATACATATTTGCTTAGGATTTCACTTAATCCTAAAAGTTACCGCCTCACACAGCTAGTAGTATGCCAGTCTGTTAAAGACATTAAAAGATACACGTTCTCTTTTTTCATGGATGAAATGTTTATTAGCCAGGATTCCCTCAAACAACTGACAGAGCCTGACATAAACTAGCTGAGGAAGAAAAGCATGGGTGTTCAAGATTTGGTTTTGTTTCAGAGAGTCAACATGTGCCTTGGGTCCTTCCCTCCTTCCCCCTCCTTTTCCAGCATCTTGCTGTGTATTGATATGGATTTCCTCCACATGGATGCACTGGAGATTAGGAAGAAGAGGAGGCCTGGTCACAAGCAGCTCCAGGTTCAGATCTTTCTAGCATAGTGACCTCAGAGAGAAAGATTTTCTTTTTCAGTATCCATATTAGAAGTTAAAGAGAAAGATTCTTATTGGCTCAACAGAAGTCATGTGCTTACTCAGAGCCAACCACAGTGGACATCTCTTCAATGTATTTTTGTTGTTGTTGTTGTTATTATTATTAATCATTGCTGATCACAGGTAAATTTCTTATTCACAGGGAGGGGGAAATTGACTGAATTAATCTCTCACAAAATATCCAAAGAATAAGGAGGTGTAATTCTGTAGAAGAGGGTTGATGATCATTGACTAGTACACTGGTTTTTTTCTTCTCTGTTGCTGTGATCAAACACCATGACTGTCCTAGTTGCTTTTCTATTGCTGTGATAAGACACTCTGACCCAGGCAACTTAGAGAGGAGTGCATTTTGGACTTCCCGTTGCAGAGGGTCAGAGTCCATATTGGCAATGTGAGAGTAGTGTGCAGCAGGCAGCTGGAGCAGCGTGAGAGCTCGTGCCTTGAACCACAAGCAGGAAGCAATGGCACAAGTCTCTTGAAACCTCAAAGCCTACCGCCTACAACAAAGTCCCATCTCCTAATCCTTCCCAAACTGTTCTACCAACTGCAGACCAGATATTTAAACATATGAACCTATGCGAGACATCCTCATCCAAACCACGACAATGACCAACACAACTTAAGGAATAGTTTATTTTGCCTTTTGGTTCCAGAGAGTAAGAGTCCTTTGTGGTGGGACAGCATGACAGCAAGCAGAAGGCATGTCAGCTAATGGCTACGAGCTCACATCCTCAGCTGCAAACACAAAATAGAGAAAACAAATTAGAAATAGGTCTTTACGCTCTCAGAGTCTTCCCTCTCCCACCATGACACTGTTCCTCCAGTAAGACTATTCCTTCTAAACCTCCCCAAATAGCCCCACCAACTGGGGACCACATATTCAAATACTGGAGCCTCTGGGAGACAATTCTTAACTACCACAGTAAGTGCTAGAGAGATTCAAAACAACAGATGTCTACCACAGTGCAGTTTAATTATTAACTTCTAGATTTGGCCATAATAGGCAGTTGGCTCTGGTTTTCAATTTCTGTTAGAGGGAGAGGATTAAAAAGTCAACTATTTTAATAGTTAAGTCATTATTTTTAGAAGACATCTCCAACTTATAAGGTACTTTCTAGCTAATAAATCAAAATAGGAAGCCACCTCAGTCATTTCCTTAATCATATAAGAGACTTTCTTGGCCCCGAGATGTCATCTTGCTCAAAGTAATACATTCTGCGAGTGCTTTTCTTAGGCTTTTAAGTAGCTAAAATGACTCTGCTATGAATATTTTAGGCTGAGTTTTTACATTTGTGTTATAAGGTATTATTAGCAGTGCAAACCTAACTGTCTGTCCTTGAGCTGTAGCAATCCCCAAATAACTGACTATTTAGAATCTTAGCTCTACCCAAGACACATGAGGCTCACCTCTCCAGGGCTGCAAAGAGGCCATTTGGGTTTGTATTTAGACTTGTCATGAGTCTCTGTTCCTCAGTTTTTACAAGATCGTGTCAGTTGGTTATATCCAATGTCACTGGCTATCCATAAGATAGTAGCTCTGCATTTAGCTGGTAGTGTAGCACTTTTGTTCTTGTGGGATTTGCCTGAGAGGAATCCTGAGCTTACAACTGAAAGAAAAGATCAAAGGATTTGCAGCTTCGAAGGAGAGGAGAGCCCAAGGCTTTCAGTGAGCTGGCTATGTTTCTGAGAGTTGTTTTCTTAATTGAGAAAATAAGAAAATTCATGTTGGAACCTTGGATGGACAGATGTGAAGGACCTGGAGATCGAGTTTTGGTGGAAAAGCCTGAATGAGGAGACATATTCCAAGAGAGAGGTGGCCAGCAGTATGGGCATTGCCAACAGGTCTCACAGGGAAAGAGGCTCTGAAAGAAACCCATGCATATACAATTCGGAGCCTGTGGTAACATTGCAGAGAGTAGCTTCCAGAGTGCACAGAGGCCAGACTTGAGCCAGCATGGAGCAAATGAGGAAGGAACTGAGTGTAATGAGTACCGCTTCTTCAATTACAAAATGGCTCCATAGAAAGAATAAGGAAAGGAAGATGGCATCTCACAAGGGGGTCAGCATTAGTAGATACATTCTCACCCACTCGAAAAACTCGTATGAATGGGAGAAAATCATGATGGGGTAGTTAGAGACAGAGGCCGAAACTAAAGTAAGGAAGAGAGTCGTTTCTGGAGCAGGGCACTAGGGACAACTGAGTTTATGGGAATACGAGCCCAGACTCCTGCTGAGGATGAGAGAAGATAGACCTTGGCAAGATCATCAGAACAAGGCCCAAGAAAGGAAGGCCAATGACCTTTTCAGGGAAGCGGGGGCTTGAGGTTCCCTGCTCAGGAGGGGAATTACATATGACCTAAGAGATGTGACTGCCAATCAGCTAGAGTAAAGAAAATGATCACAGAGTGTATTATATATCATGTAAATCCTTAAATAAATGTGAAACACATTTAACAAAAAAAAAATTAGGACTGGGAACTGGAGGGATTGATGTCCAAAGAAAAGAAAGCAATATAATCCATGGATTTTTGGGTGGTTGTGGCACATTGGTTCCACAAGCTAGGGAGAAGATACAGAAAAGCTTGATCATGTCTCCTCACCTGGGAGAGAAAGTAGGAGAACTAAGTACTGTAAACTTTAAGAGGAAGAGAGGCTTAGTCCAGTGCCAGGCACAGGGTACCTAATAAATAATGTTGAAAACTTCAAAACTTGCTATATAATACAATGAGCTAAAGCCAAAGGTAGGGTAAGACTGACTGAGAACAAACAGGAACCTGCAGGCAGTCTGTAGGAATGAGCCCCCAGAGTTGTGCAGTCTGCATCCTCTCTCTCAGCAGGTACATGAGCTGAGAGGTTGGAGCCATCAACAGGATCTCCCATGGCAACAGTCACAATGGATGCTGAGCTCCGAGTTTGGTCTTAGGAAGTAGGTTGTGAAAGAGGTAGGGCTCTTGGTTACAGTTTCAGATAACTGTCATTTAGCGGTGGATATGACCTGGTCAACTAGGATGTGATCCCAAGGAACATGGGAGAGACAGAGCCATAGAACTGTAAAGTCAGTGGGTAAATCTTTGTGATTGTCACTGGGGATCAAAGTAATCAACCCCCCATAGGTACCCTCTATTTCAGGGACTGCTACAGAAGCACTGTCACCTGGAAGGCCTGGTTTTCAACTGAGGACAACTGTTAATCGGAGTGATTAAGAATGGGGTCATGGAGTGTGCTCCAGAAGAGGGGTATTTTATCATCAACTGTGTTAAGACTTTCTGGGACAAGATGATTGGGGAAAAGATGGGCTTTTGTCAGTTTTATTGTTTTAAAATCTTACCAGATACCCCAGTTTATATTCCCTATATTGGCAAGGAGTTGTGTAGAAGAACTTTGAGCATACGTGAGACGATAAGATAGATTACAGAAAGTCAGGTAAAAACCATTAGGGATGGCTTTAGGGAAGGGTGAATACACAGTGGCAAAAGTGGCTTGTTGGATTAACATGGGGAAAAGGCCAATGTGGCATTTGTAACACCTGTCCTGAGCCCTCTCTTCACACCTTGTCCATCCGCCCTCAATCCTAAATTCCCAGGTCAAGTCCATATTCCATCTCAAGATGATTTGAATATCTGGCTTAGAACTGATTGCAACCAACAGGAAATGGACTTCACTTTTCTTTGTGGGGTTTGTGGCTGGTGATACAGTACCCACCTTTCTGTAGCTCACAGGGCTATTCTGGGGAGTGGGGCATGTCACCTCTTTTGGGTGACAATGCTTCTGGTTATTGCCTTCTATCTTGAGTCCACTGAACAGACTCAGCTGTCATCAGGATATTTTTTGTTCATCTGAGTGAAAAACAAGCTTTGTAACAACCATTGATTAAGACTGCCCGTCACCGACACTGATCCCAACCCTCAGGCTGTGGTCACCCAGGGAGCCTGCCATCCATATGTTTTGGGAGCACGGGCAGGTATGAGAGGACAGAGATGATGCTAATAGCACCATCAGAAATGTCTAGTTTGGACTGGACCTGAAGTCAGTAACTGAGATGTGTAGCACACATACAGAAATAAGCCCTGCCTAGGTAGTAATTTGTACCTGGTTTTGTCTCGATAACAATAGTCAGGTAAAGTCCCTCTAATGTATATATTTATCTATGTTTTAGTTCTCAGAATGTGGTCCCCAGGCCGGCAGCATTAGTATCATTCAGAAACTTACTGGAAATACTGATTACAGGTTCCATTCACTATTCTTAAGTACCTCTGGGCCGGGGGTAAAGGCAACTGGCTGCCCAGACTCCAGGTGACTACACTAGGCTCAGGCTGAGCTGCCTGGCATTGTCTTCAGCCTGGCTCTTATTTCTTAGCATTTTCTGGGGGAATGTCTCACCAAGTATCAGTGCTTGGGATCTGATGGAATTAGTAGGCAGTTAGTGTCCTGGCATCAGCCTTTGGTAAGTTCCAGTGGTTCTAATTATACTCACAGCTAAGAACCATTGTCCCATAGTTATCCAAGAAATGGCTCTCCAGCCTATGATGTGATCACCCCAAACCAACATACTGAGAACAGCTTGGCTCTTGTCAGAGTGTTGACTTAGTCATTCGTATATAAAGCAAGCATAAATCATGTAAAACATCACAGGGTGGGAACATTTCTCTCCCGTTTTCTCCATTGTTGTATCCTGAGCAACAGAAGCAGTGTTTGGCACTGAAGAGGTGGGAAGATCGCAATGCTGATGAATCCCATTGATAGTCAACCAGGAACGGGGCTTCCAAGGGTCTCACAAAGAAATAAGGTGGAAGAATGGCCTCTGTTTGGGGCTGGCGTGCGCTCATTCATTCCTCGTTCTCCAGAAGCGCTCTGAATTCTCTTTGTTCCTGTCTCCTGCACATCTGTACTGGATGTCGCTGCCTTGAGTCAGGACTCACATAATTTTTTGTAGGGTTCAGTCTCTGCCGATGCGCTTCCCAGAGTTGAGGGTAGCGGATTTCCCTCTCCCGAGGGGCTGGAGGGCTGGGGCACAGGGGTGCGATCCCAAGTCCCAGTGCTTGCTCTGGGCCTCTTACTCGGAAGGTGTCGCTCACCTCCGTTTCGATTTACACATTGTTCCCTGAGTACCTTACATATAACAGGAGGCTCTCCCTCATATGGTGGGAAGAATAACCTTCTGAGTGAAATTTGTGCCCAGAAGGGATTTCCTAACAGGCAAACACCCGTTCCCCGAGACGCTGCTGGGGTTCAGTCCCTCCGGTAGGAAGACCTCAGACACACGTTTAACACTGTCATCATGCTGAATGTTGATGTTCATGAATTTAACTTTAGGAAGAAAGTTTGTTTACAGACAGAATGTATTTCGGCAGAGCAAGTCACAAGGTTGGTAGACCAGAGAGGAAGAGTTCAATGTTGGTTCCTGTCCCCTCACCGAAACTCCTTCCCTACTCCATTTTACTGCTTCCGCTGTCCTGTGAGAATATTCTTGTTTCTTCCTTGCAGGGCTCACTGCTGTGTGCCCTTCTTGGCGAGCATCTCCGCCTTGTTTGCCATAGCTGTTTAGATTGCAGCTACCCCATGATTCCAGATAAAAAAAAAACTATCTAGATTTTCATAGGTAAGTTTGCCCAGGTCTCACTGAGGACTCACTGACATCAGGCGAAGTTGTTGCTGCACCTCGAGGTCCTCTCACTTCTTAGAGTGCACATCCAAGTCTCCTCAGTGATACACAGGTTCTCTACTTCCACATGAGAGCTCACTGTCCCTCCAACCTCGCGAAGGTCTAGCAGCTGATGAAGTCGTCCGATTATTGCTAATGCCTGGCCTGACCCTGCAGCGGCTGTTGCATGTGAACAATATGACACCTCTCCTCCCCCAAGAGAAGTTGCGAATGCCTCTTCTGCAGCACTTTCCACCTTTGTAGATTCAGAGAGCATAAAATAGAGTGAGAAACGAGCGCGAGACTCCTGTTTGGGGATTCAGTGCACAGCTGAAAAACTATTGAGTTGAGCCGTTTCCTGACATTGACTTTCATAGCAACAGTTTAATTTGGAGAAAATCTGCTACCTCAAATGACTAAAAGTATTTATGTGGAAAATTTTCCAAGTGATTGGCTTTACTGTGTTGCTATTTTCTTTCCCCATGAATATGTGAGTATTTGGCTTTCTCCCAGGAGTTCTTTTCTGCATCACTTCTCTTCAGGAAAAGACAATTTTCTATCCAGAGTGGAGGTGGCTCCCAGAGTCTTCCTCTTTTAAGCAAAGCATTGTTTGAGCTTAAGTCACAGCATCTGTAAGACATTTGGAGTCGCCGAGTTGCTGGTGCCCTTGAATTTTCTCAAAGGTTAAGCTCATCTGAACAACTTAGACTACATTCCCCCGCGGAGTGGCCAGCTTGTGCTTTCTGCAGCCCTGGCCTGGGCCTGGCTCCCACCCATATCATTCTTACTAAAAAGGTTTGTTCCACGCTTCCTCCATCTTTCTTACTCCCGGAAGTCTTCAGCTACCCTGCCAAAGTCTGCTCTTGCCAACATCAACAATGACTCCCCATAATTCAATGCAGTAATAACTTTGGATTATAATCAATCTTTCTGTAGCATTTGACATTTTAAGTTGCATTTTCCTTACCTTCTTGAGACCATTTATTCTCTTTGTTCCCTAAGATAGTTTCTTCTTTCTTTGTCCCCTTCTTAAGAGCTGTGTCCTTGGAAATCAGCCCTAGACCCATTTCTCTTCAGACCCTACATTCATATCGTGAAGGGCGGCCATCTTCTCTGTGTCTCTAGTTCCAATCCGCTGATGGAATTTTCCCATCTTTACCTAGCCCAGGTCTAAGAACCATTTCTGAGCCAATCTGAAGCCTGTTTCCTATTTCCCTTGTAAGTTCCTAGCCTCTTGTTTGCTGTGAAACTGTAATTTCTTCCTATCTCTATCACTTTCCCTACCCCTATAAAACAAGCTGACAATTTGTATTTATTTTCTTTTTCCCTGTCTTAAGTCCACATTTTTCCTGACCTTCCTCCCGTGTCTCTTTCTCCTATAGGATGAAAAACTACCAGCTGGTCTAGATTGCTCTATCTCGCCTCCTGGTCATCTGTCCTGCATTCTCCTGTAGAGTTCTGAATATCCCAGTTCTCTGTTCAAAATTCTCTGCTCTCCTGCTTACAGAGTCTCAGTGTGACGCTCTTATTCCCTCAGCCAGAGGCCACGTCACCCTTCCTTTCCCCATATTCATATGTGGAATTACTGGGTTTCTTTTCAGTCCTCCAAAACTACCATGGTCTCTCATCTCTAGACTTTCACATGATCCTTTCTTTTTCCTAGTCCACCGATGCTCCCCTACCCCGCCCCATTTGAGTCTTAGGTTCAGAATACTTCTAAGACAAGCTCCCAAGTCTGGCATGTGTACCTCCCCCAGTGGCTTTGCCTCATTGTCTCATCAAGCACCCTCCCGCAAGGTCCATCTCAAAGTTGCCCCATCTTGAGTGACATGCCGTGACAGGAGCATATGACCCAGGCTGACTGGCACTGAGTCAAGAAATCCCTATTAAATGAAGAATGAGCCTCAAAATAAACTTCAAGCCAGCCCTCTTCATGTTACAGATGTAAATAGATGCCGCAGTCTCATTTGCAACTTCTTCCTCGCCAGTCAAGCTCCCCTGGCCAGAAAGACTATTACTTTCCCAGAAAGCAGACAAAAAACTTTGTTGCAGACAAAGCAACCTATGCGTCCCACAGGAAGAAGAACTTTCCAAGGTTCTGAGAATTAGCATATGGTAATTGGCAAGTCCCAGGGTATCTTTTAATTGAACCTTCCCAGAAGTTCACGGAGCTTGTACTCAGTGCTGAAATTGAGTAGAACCTCATTAGGGAAGTTGTCTAGTGTCATGCCTTAGTGGAAACGGAGGGAATGGGAACTGCAGGCGAGACGGGCAGCATGCTGGTCTGCAGCCCTTGAATCCAGATGCTGGGCCGGTACTGACTCCTGACACGGAAGAGCATGGCAGTGTGACCGTGACCGACAAAGAAGGCTAGGATTGCCCTTCTCAGATCCCATAGTAACCTTCCTGTTTCACGATCTTTCCGCCCGTCCTCACCCGGTGCTTCTCCTTTACCGCCACTTCATGAGCTAGCAGAATTTCAAGAACATCCCTCCCCAAAGCACACCCGAGGACACGGAATGACCGCCAGGCTCAGCCCATCACAGCTCCCCTGCACTGCTCTGCCGCCATTTCCTCCCTGGGTTTCATGCTGTCTGTGACTACCATAGGACCAGAAAGGTGCCCATTCTCAGGTGCCCAGCCCACCCTTACTGTCTCCTCCTCTCTGCTCTCGCCACTCCTGGCTTCTCCAAAATCCTCATCCTGCGGACGCAGCTCAAATGCCCCTCTTCTGTGAAGCTTTTCTCATGTACCTCAACAATCTAACAAGTGGCCGCCCCACTTTTCTGCAGCACCAGGGATCCGTATTTGTACCTCCCTGCCAAATCTGAGAACCTGTTTGGTTCTCAGGCGTGTCTTGTTTCTATGTTAAGTTATAAACTTCTAAGGGAGACTCTTTTATTCTCAGCATGCTCACACCGTCTAGTGCAGTAGGTGTTTAGGGACAATCGACGTAGGAGGAGAGAAATCTAGGGAAAAGGACAGCACAGAGGTTAATTGCAGGGGGTGGGATGGTGGCGGCTAAACTACCAGTGCTGCGAACAGTCATTCTGGGTTATATTTCTGCTCTGCTACTTAACGAGCAATGAGACTTTGGACAAATTATACCATTTGTCTGTGCCTCCATTTCTGTACCTGTAAAAGACAAAATTATACCCTCTACCTCTGATTGCTGTGAAGTGTAAAAAGCATAATTGTAAAGCACTTAGTACAAGGTCTTTGCCTCCTGAGCACTTGGAACATACGGGAATCTCCAGCATGGAAGACTCCTCCACAGAAAACACTGCTGTGTATACTAAGGGCAAAGGGTATCTGTGACTAATGTGACAAAGCAAATTAAATCTAAGCTGTTGCCCATAGAAGGCCAGCATGGCCTCATCTTCCTGAGGACTCAAGTGCTGCTTTTTGGAAGTGGCGAATCTCCTCCAAGTCAATAGAATCGCTTTGACAAGAAGACAGCAGTAATCAGGGCTACTCGATACTCGAATACGGGCAGCAGAGCGTGATGACGTGTTTTATAAATCCAAGGATATGTTTTTATAGAGTGAGGTATGGTATGGTGGGAGGGGGGGCCTCAGCAGGCCCAGGCTGAGGTACCAACCCAGCCATGAGAAGGGAATAGGATAGAACAGAGATTATTTGTGGGCATGGGAAAGGGAGAAGGGAGTAGAGGAAGAGAAAGAGAAGGGACAGAGGAGAGAGAGCAAGAGAAGGGAGAAGGAGGAGAAGGAGGAGGAGGTGGAGGGGAAAGGGGAAGAGGAAGAGGAGGAGGAAGAGGAGGAGGAGGAGCAAGAGGAGCAGGAGGAGGAAGAAGAAGAAAAGGAGGAGGAGGAGGAGGAGAAGCTGGCTAGGAACATTTGGAGGAAGGGGAGAGAGAAAGAGGTTAGAGAGAAAAGAGAGTCAGATAGGCCAAACAGTCCCTCCTTCAGCAAGCCAGGCCTACCTGGCTGTTGCTAGGTAACTGTTGGGCGGAGCGTAGAAGGAATACCAATAGAGAGGGCTAGGTGAGCTCATAGCATTGAGCTGTTTTAATGCACCCTGTTTTAATGTCTGATGATTTGAAAGGAGATGGAAAACAAGTGCTGAAGGGGGGAAAGTCATGTTTTTGCTGCCATCTACAGATGTCAGAGTGCAATTTGTAAAGTCTCCTAACATGCCCACAAGCCCCATTCACATAGAGACACTATATATGAAACACAGTTTAAGTTCTAGTAACCTAAATAATTTAAGCACATTATTATAGTAATTTCTTTTTACCCTGCTTTCTAAAAGTATGCGCATTTAGTCAGGAATTCAATCTTTATAGCTCCTCAGGCTGTGTTCAAACTTGTCGTCGGAAGGCTGTGTCGTAACTCAGGATCGTGTGGGCGCCTTCGCTGTAGCTACGGCAGCCGACAGGGCCAGGGTTTAACGCGGTGGCAGAGAGGCCTGAGCTCAGCCGGACTTCGCTCCAGACTTTTATCTCACTGGTTACTGGAATCACTGTAAACTGCCTCTCATTGTTTGGATTGAGAAATCAGATGAATTTTTGAATTGCTCTTTCTAACTCTATGAAGAATTGAGTTGGGATTTTGATTGATCAAACCAAGTAAAATCAAACTGTGGAGTGGCATCCCTTCTGAGATGGCTCCTGTTACGCTCTTGCCTGTGTACTGTGTGTGTGTGTGTGTGTGTGTGTGTGTGTGTGTGTGTGAGAGAGAGAGAGAGAGAGAGAGAGAGAGAGAGAGAGAGAGAGAGAGAGAGTTGTGTGTTAATTATGGCCCACCTACCTGTCCTGTGTCTCTTTTCAAAAGGGTTAAATATAGACACGAGTTGCTGGAGAAGCGTTTGATGGAGAGAAAAAAACTGGCCCTTCAAGAAGTCCAGGAAGAAGAAGAGAGAGAGAGGCGGCTGGAAGCCCTACGAAAGCAGGTGTTTTCAATTCGGAAATTTTCATTTATTTTTTAAAACGTTTCTAAGCGTGCTAATGATATTATTGTTGGGACTTAGATCACGATATCTGCTATACAAAATGTAACTTTTCCAAACTAGGACCTGGTTTTCCTTCCCAGGAGCCGGGGAGGTTTATGTTGAACCAGGTCCAGTTTCTTGATATATTTAAAGACGTTTATCCGCAGCATTTAAAACGTTCTCTCCCAAGATCTAAGTGTGTCCATATCCCCTCCAGTTCATTATCCAAACAGTATCTGTTTGCATCAGTGAAACTCTTGTTTCCAGTCAAAGGACTTCCCTGTCCTCAAAAATGTGGTAGAGCAAGATAGTCCACTTTCAAGTGGGAACCTTTACTTGGAAAAATCCCACAGTCAACAAGCCCGTTTAAGCACCACTTTACAAATACCCCCTTTGTACAGCATTAAAAGCCTCCCATGGCCTTGCCTAAGAAAAACGGGCAAAGTCGATAAAAGTAGACAGTACATGGCAAATGCAGGGACTTAAGCAATTGAGAAATGAGATAGTTCCTCTGGTAGTTTTTCTGAACTTTGACCCCAGAGCTTTGTTCAACTGATAACTGCACAGCCTAGCCAATGGGAAGTGGTTGCATGGTCCCCTTTCTGAGTGAATAGAGGTCATACAAGCCTTGACCTTGGTTGTCCTTCAACACTGGAACAGCTGGTTAAGCATCCAATGCCAGAGAAAACTTGAGTCATTTACTTAACCTGCCTTGGCTCTGTTTCTTCATCTGGGAAATGGGAGTACTACAGACAGTCCCTGCCCCATAGGTTTACAATAACTGGAGTTCATATTTGTGAGTGCTTACTAAGTGCAAAGCCCTATTCCAATGCTCTTGAATGAAATATGGCCTGATTCCTCAGTATCCCTTGGAAGTAAGTATTATCAACACCCCCATGTTATAACAGCAGAAACCAAGAGGTCAGGTGCTTTATCCAGACTCACATCGATAGTAAGTTTCAAATATAACTCCTATGAGACAGCTCTCACATAGTCTTCCTCTTCAATAAAATAGACGGTAGAGATGAATTCAAAGCATAAGAATATAAAATTCTGTTTATTCTGTATCTGAAAAAAATCAAACTATTCAATCATTAACAAAGAATGACACACTTTGACTTTCTGGAGGCAGACTTAACGTCACCATCATTGAATATATTCTTGTTGCAAATGTAACTGGTTGCTACAGAATCCATGTGACTAGAACTCCTCCTACCCAGTAGTCCTTTAAAAGAAGAAGTCCTCTGCTCTCATCACACAGAATCAATGCTTAGAACTGTAATATGTGGCATTTGAGCTAGGAAACCTATAATAATTAAATTATGATTGACCCCAGTCATTTTATTACAGTTTCGAAATGGTATTAAAATGCCATTTACTTCATGCAAATTCTTAACTTGCAGAATTAATAGGCAGGTAATGGTAATGGTGCATATGCTTGACAAAATTAGTGGCTTCTTTTCAATAAGATCTGGGTCAGGCCGGGCAGTGGTGGCACACACCTTTAATCCCAGCTCTTGGGAGGCAGAGGCAGGTGGATTTCTCAGTTTGAGGCCAGCCTGGTCTACAGAGTTGAGTTCCAGGATAGCCAGGGCTACACAGAGAAACCCTGTCTCGAAAAACCAAAAACACACAAACAAACAAACAAAAAGGAAGGATCTGGGTCAGAATAGTTATTACTATGTAGGTCAAGGACTTCATGTTAAAATGACTCCTCAGCTTTGTGGTAAAAAGGCAACTCATTGTCTTCAACAGTTCCAAGGAATCTACTCGCCCAGTACAGTGGAAGCACCCCCAACTTGTCTAGGACAGCTCAATCAAAAGCCTCATGGTGTTGTTACCATAGATTGATCGCTGCTGAAATGTGTGAATTTTTTGCTTCTATTTGTCATTTTCAAGGTGGTTTTCAATGTCAGATTGCCTTTGACTTTTATCACAGATAAATTTGTATCTGAAATCAATCATAATTGTGACTATTTAATCATTAACAGACGGTTATAATCTTCAACGTTTTTTGTTTGACATGTGTTTTAGCTCCTTTGTAAGTGACTGGGACCGGCCTGGATTTAATATTCCTTTGCTCTTTCCTCTACAGTTTTAGACTTAATAAAAGTTTTTTAATGGTCTCTAAACAAATCCATACTCTTACCCAGAAGTGTTTAACCTGTGCCCCCTCGTGAGTGGCTCTGCTCTCTCTTCTCTCAGGTTGCTGTCGCCGTCCAGTCTGATCCAGTCAGAATGATGTCAGAGACACTGGCCTGGAAAGCTAGGACAGGCGCTGAAAGTGAGGAAGAATTCATTCTTCAAAAGCCGCTCTTCACACTGACTACATACAATGAACAGCAGGTGCTTATGGGAATTGGCATTACTGGTGCAAAATCCGTGCTGAGGATAGGAAGAATTGCTCAAGTGTGTGCTTTGAGCTACAAATTATTTTTAATATTTACCCGAAAATACCCTATATGTTAGCATATTTTCTCTTTGTAAATAATAACACATAATTGCTGTATGAATCTAAATATTATAAAAGTGTGACATAAAACAAAACAGTTTAAAATTGTATCTGTCACTGAAAAGGGTTTGGTAACATTTTATTCAAAAGTCATTGAAAACAGGTCATTGGTATTTCTTTAAGGTTCAAAGATTTCTCTGTTGTATTATTAGTTTATTGTCTAAATTCATGGCATAGACCCTGTTAAAGATGCAGCTAATGAGACCGACAGGCAGTACTGAAAACAGCTATCACGAGTTCTGTTCTTAGAGCTAAGGATAAAGCGTTTTCTGTGGAGACACCATTGAGGGGTCATGGAGCTGTTTGCAGGAGCTTAGAGTGCGTTATTTGTGGCTGGAACTGCGAAGAGAGATTTAAAAGAACTTTTAGTGGAGAAGGAATGAATGAATGGAGATCACCCAAGTTAAGGGAGCACACGGTCATGAGTTTTACATAACTAGAGAACACGCCAAAATCTCAAGAAACCTGTTGCCAAAGGAGTTCAAAGTGCCCCTCCTGCATGCTGCATACTTGATCGTGAATAGTAAGGTGAAATTTTCATTTTTTAGTAATCAGATATTTATGAAATAGACACTGTATTCTGGTTCTGTGCAAGAGTATGTAGTTCTTGGCTCTACCCTAAATGGGCTAGACTGTTTCTTCCTGGAAGAAGTGACTCTCTAGGCCAAGAAGAGAAGTATTATATTTAGAAGTAATGCACAGCGTGAGGCCAGTTCTGTGTTGGATGAAGGGGGGAGACTTCTGCCCAGAAGGTTAGAGCAATAGCGCTTCTGAGCACTAGCAGAGTTAACAATCTGGGGCAGTTGTTGCTAAACTCATTCAAGATGATTTACTGTTTAAAGGGAAAAGAGGCTGATGTGCACAGGGAGGAGAATTACTTTTAGGAAGGTATAGATATATCTCTCTAGAATCAGCTTCCATAGTACAGAGGCAACTGGATGCTACACAGGCTAAACTCAGAGGAAGGAAAAGTCCTATGGCACTGGGCCAAGCTATCAGGGGTTTCCCAGGCAGAGAAGACTGAGAGAAGGCCCTTCACTGGATATCTTCACTGTGAGACAGAGGCACGGGCACAGGATAAGTGTTAAGATGAGAGTGAAAACGTGGGCTAGGGCCTAGCCAAGATACACAGGAAGCCTTTCTGCTCAGACATCTGACCTTTATCCTGTGACTAGACATGCTATTTTAAAGGAGATAAGTTAAATGATGGCATTTGTATTTTATCCTCGGATCTCGAATGGAAAATAGATGGATGTTGGGGCAGAGAAGTGGAAGTGGTGTTGAAAGAGTCACTCGCAGCTCTGGCTGGAGAGATGGAGGAGATAAAGAAAGAGAAGATGATTCCAAGCTAGACAAGTACCGCCACTGCGCATTGTGGATTCAGATCCATGCTCGAGATTTACTGGCTGTGTGCGCTTGCCTAAGCTATTAACATCTTTATGTTTGTTTTCTTCATCTTTGAAATAATTACTTGCAAAGTTCTTCTGGGAATTAGAAATAATAAATATCAACTGCCTAGGATATTGCCTGGTATTCGGCAGTGATTCAACAAATCATTGCCATTTTGTGGCTCTGTCATTAACCGTATAAGGAACCCAGGAGAAACAAGCCTGGAGCGGAGATTTGTTTTGTCCATGTCACGTTTAGGGTGAGATGGTCTGAAGCATCCTGTCAAGAAACCGATTGCCAGCCTATGGGGAGGAGAAACCTCTCTTCATTTACTTTTTCCTCACAAAATTGGATAATGAAAAAAATAAATAAATTTAAGGCTCCACAGCCCTGATGCTGGAGAAGGAGGTAAATCCCGGAGAGAGATCGGGAGTGAGCAGCATACAGATCGTAGAGGGCGTGGGAGTCCTTGAAAGTGGGTCAGACTATATGGAGACAGACGAGAAGCCTGGGTCCTAGGCCCAAATGGTTGTTTCTCAGACAGGGACCTTTGTGTTATTCTGGCTCACGTTCCTCACCGTCCCAGCTCTGCTTCTCATGGGTTGTCACTGAGTCTTCCCTTCAGACTATGTCTGACAGTTAGGCCGTCTCTACTTCCAGACAGGTTTGGTTATTTATTACTTCATGTCTAGACAGTCACAGTAGCCTCCTGACCTCCCCCTCCCTCCATCTCTTTTATTCCCAACCACCTTAATTTATTCCGACTTTATGATCAGATTCATCTTATGCTGCCACAGTTGGATGCTAAAAGCAGAAACAAACACCGTGGCGCTAGCCAGCCTGGCCTTCAAGGCTACGAGATCCAAGCCCCAGTCGGAGTGTCCCTTCTTTGCCAACCTCCTCAGTGGCACGGTATTCTGCCCAAACTCCCCTCGTCCTAAATTTGACCTGCTTCACCTCAGCTTTTGTATGCGAGACCTCCCTGTCCGATTAGATCTCTCTTCCTCCCTCTCTGACTACTGGAAGATTAAGTCAGGCTTCAAGGTTGCCCTGGTTGTTTCTTTCCTGAGAGTGTCCTCATGCCAGAAACACCCCACACCTCCACATTTCACTACCTGAGGCAGAGACAGACGTTAGTTACCTGTGAACATCCTATTGCTTCCACTCAGTCAGGAACTCGTGGAAGGAGCTACTTTCAGAAGCTTTTGACTGTATCTTTTAGGGAGTTGGATGACATCAGACTCAAGTAAAATGTCTATATGTGGTCATCTCTTATCAAGACAAAGGATGCATTGACATTTAAGACTCATAGGAAGGGGACTAAGGGCCAGTCCAGTATAAATGAGATCAGAAGCTTGGGTATCTGTGTGTCTACTCCTACTTAGCATGGGATGGGTGGGGCATTTTCCAGTTCTGTTTGAAACAGAAATCCAGCCTCAGATTCTCTTTTTGAAGGAGTGACCATGTGTTTATGTGTAATTTGCACATTACTAAATGATAGCAAAGTTAAAGTGGCTGTTAGAAGATGCTCAGGGGACCAGAGAGATGACTGAGCAGTTAAGAGAACTTGGGGATCTTGCGAGGGGCCTGGATTCGGCTCCCAAGAACCACCTCGAAACAATTTCCCACAACTCCAGTTCTGGGTATTAATATTACCAAATTAACCAAAATCACAGGGCTTCTGTTACCTGTGCTATCACTTGGTAAGTTTGGATAAATACATAAATATTACTTGCAAGAATTATCAATTCCATAGCTACATTCTTTCTGTTTGTTATTTTACAATTTGATTTTTGTTTATTCAGGATTCATTAACTAACCTACCACACCTTCTCTTAGCCCTTGTGAGCACTACACACCCACATGGTACATATACACGCAGGCAGAACATACTCATATACTTAAAAAATATGGCTTTCTGAAATAACAGCTCCTTAAAAATATATTCTAAAAGTTGATTTTATTTATTAAAGTATATTTTATAATCCTTTATCTATATGAGTCTAGCCAGCAATAAATAACCATCAATGGTACTGGAAATAAGGTTCTTTTATTCCATTTTTTAATAATTTTAATATATTTGATTGATGAAGTACATAGTATTGAGTTAACTCTATGTTGGAAATAAGTAGTATGCTGGAAAGTGATAGTGTAAAAAATAGTTTGGACATTTTTAATAAAAACTATGCAGTCACAGAACAAAGAAGCTTTATTACCATCTAACCTTCCACCCTTAAAAATTATGCAACTTGGGAAAATGAACCTGAACAATTTTTTTGTCTACAGATAACTTCTGATCCTCGACTTCGATTTGAGTTAGCACTTCGAGAAGCTGGACTCCATAAAACACAGTACGCCAAAGAGATGTTACCAAAAATTGGTCCTCAAAAGCCTCCAAGGAAGGACACAGAATCAACTGTGTTCAAGGTCTAGAGGGTACCTGTGAACGAACACTGTGTGGAAATGAATAATGATGATTACTGCTTCTAAGTGCTTAAAAAAACACCACACACAGAAATAATAGCATTTATTAAACAACGTTCCATTTTTTTTATCTTCAAAGTTTTGTTCATCATTTGCTTTTTCTTTAAATAACATGTATTATTACCAAATTTACCAAAATTATGAGACTTTGGTATATATGTTGTCATTTGGCAGGCTGTTATTTTGGAGAGTTTTTTTTTTCTATAAAGAGGAGCTGAAAATAACCATTTGCAAGAATTGTCTGTTCCACAGGTACATGCATTTCAGCTTGTTATCTCAGTATTTGACTTTTAATTATGGAAGCTTCATTGTCATTAATACTTCTATTGTTTCTTGGTTACTCTAAGAGGAGATTCAACCTTTCTCTAAATTTAGAAATCAGTTTGGAGCATCATGTTTATTGCAAACCAATTATCTGAACAATCTCAGTTTGCAAATCTGGCTTAAAAAGAAATTATACATAGTATCTCCATCACGGGAACACCTGTTTTTTACTGGGAAGACATGGCAGGGTGATCATTTAGAAGGAAAAACTGGAATTTTATAGTAGTAAAAATGTTATTAAAAGTTCCTAATTATCTAAGAAATACCTAGATGAATTTCTTGAAAAGGAGTATCTCAAATAAAGCTTGCCTATATGCTTTTGGCTATCTCTAAAAGGAAGCAAGAATTTTTTTTCAGTAAGAAAATATGTTTTTAAAATTTCTAGTTGCTAATAGTAGTGAGGAGACTGATTTCTTGTCTTTATTTTTCTTTGCTGCCATTTCCTGTATTTCCCATTCCCCCTAGACCTGGGGTTGTTATCTCTAGGTAGTTATGAGAATGCTCTGAAAACCACAAAACCCAGGGCTGAGGCTGGAGCTCAGTTACTAGGGCACTTGCCTATAAAGTTCAGTGCCCTGAGTCTGATCCCCAGCACCCTATAAACTGGATGTGGTGGGACACACTTACAATTCTAGCACTTGGGAGACTGGAAACAGGAGCATCAGCTGTTCAAGGTCATCCTTGGCTATAAAGTCAGTTTACAGCCTGTTGAAAAAAAAAAAGAGAGAAAGATAGGAGAAAGCAGATGAGAGAGATGAAGGGAGAGCAGAGAGAAAAAAGAAAACAAGCTGATTGGGGCTCGTCATGACCACCCGAAGCATCACAAGTGTAAGTAAAATCAGTCCAGCCTGTCAGAATACATTGCCTTCTCTATAAGAATTCTACAGGGGGCAAAGATCTTATCCACATCCCAGGATTCACCCCAAAGCTTCCCTACTTCAGCTCTTCACAGCACTATAATAGCTCATCAAAGAGTGAAGAAGTCCTTAGGAAGAGGTGGAGAGTGGTGGGCATGGATTTGTCTTGGGGGTCTTTCTAGGGGTCAGAGTGTTATTTCATGGGCCCCTGACCATAAACCCATGGGAAACTATGACAACAACCACCCTGTGCAGACAGTGCAGTAGTGATTCTGCTGAGTCAGTGGATCCTTACTGTCCTGGACGTCGACACCAGAGTCCTGGGATCGCATTCAAACATTGCTGACACATTAACTCTTCAGAACTCTCTTAAGAGCTAGGGACTTGTAGCTGGAGCCACCTTGGTAGCATGTAGCAGCACTGCTGTTCTGAGAGAAAGGGAGTTGTCCTACTTTGTGGTTGTGAGGAAAACTGAGTGGAGATACAGACAGCAAAACTGACTAGCCATTGCCTACGCCCAGACTCAGTCTCTAACGGTTTTCTTTATTTTTTAAAAAGAAGTTGTATCAATAGTAGCTGTTAATCCCTGAGTACACACTGAATGCTTAGCATTAGTGTGTGCTTTCTCTATGACACTTGATCATCCTCCCAGCCTTATGATAGGGTTCTTGTCATTTTAAAGATCCAGAAATAAGTTCAGAAAGATGAAATAATATACATTTATCAGTTGCCTTCAAGTAGAGATCTTAAATTATTGTAGTGCATCCCACCATTTTTAAGAGACATGAAAGAAGATAATCTGAAGATCAATAAACACATGAAAAGATAAAAATACTTAGTCATATCCCCAGTGAATGGCCAGTGCCCACTCGCCAGATGGTCAGCATTGCCAATGAGCGTAATAGCCACAGAAAAAATAGAAAGACTGGATAAGGTGGTACAGGTCTGTAATCCCAGCTATATAGGTGGAGGCCAACCTGTGCTACATGATGTATCCAAATGTATCTAATGTCTCCAAAGTCAAAACAACTGTATGGTAGACCAACCCTACTTAGGAGCACTTGGGAGGTGGAAGCGGAAGATCAGAGGTTCAAGGCCAGCCTCAGCTTTATAGCTAGTCTGAGGGCAGGTGGGGTATATCAGACATTGTCTCAAAGACAGACAAAGAAAATAAGAGGTGATTAGTGTGGATTGGAAAGCTCTCCCTTGCCTGCTGAGGTGACCTTTTTTTTATATATAGTCTTTGATCCAGCAACTCTCCATCTAGAAGTGTGCTATGGAGAAGCTCCTGCACCAGTGTGTAGGGAGGAAGAAACTGGGCTTCGCAAAGAACAACAAACTACATTTCATCAGGAGTAAACTGGATGGACAGAAAAACTATGATATATTTGTTTATAGAATTGTGTATTGCAAAGGAAATGGGAAACATGTATCGATATGGACAGGATATTTACCCAAAGGAGTGAAATGTCATATTTCATTTATCTAAAGAACAAAATCCTGCCAAAATAATCTGTATTGCTTATGGATACAAGGAAGGAAACAGAATAGAGAAATGAAATGAAATGAAATAAAATAAAATAAAATAAAGGTAGTGATTACCTCAGGTGACTAGGGAGACAGACAGGATTGAAGAGCCCCAAGTTCCTGAAACTGTTGTATTGCTTAACCAGGTATGTTGTTACAGAGTGTTTCTGATCATTTGGAGTGCATAAATATAGTTTATATAGTTACAAGCCAAATAAATTCCAGAAAAATAAGAAAAGGAATATACAAGAATCAGATAATTTAAAGCACAATTTATTCATCTACATGTACATGAACAATAGTCTTTTCAGAAAGTTCTGGAATAATAGCCCCAATTTGCATATAGTTTTGAGGTAGGAAGACCTGTCTCTTCTTGGGAGTATTGCTTTCTTTTTTTTTTTTAAAGATTTATTTATTATTATATGTAAGTACACTGTAGCTGTCTTTGGACATACCAGAAGAGGGCGTCAGATCTCATTACAGATGGTTGTGAGCCACCATGTGGTTGCTGGGATTTGAACTCAGGACCTTCAGAAGAGCAGTCAGTGAGTACTCTTACCCGCTGAGCCATCTCACCAGCCCGAGTATTGCTTTCTTGACATATAGAATTCTCTTAATGTTTTTGTTCCCCAGTATAGTGCTCTGTTGCACTTTGGTCCTTGCTGGTCTTTTTAAGCCTTCCAAAATGGCTTAAAAAGAAAAAAAAAAGAGTAATATGTAGCTAAGAACACCAAGCATTGTATTGTGCACATGTGTGCATGCATGTGTATTGAGTTATAACAATAACAAAAATTTATTTCTTGGTAGTGCTCTAAGACTAATTGAAACTGTGCTGAAGGGACGACTCAGCAGTTAAGAGCATGTGCTGCTCTTGCAGAGGACCCTGGTTTGGTTCCTTCCACCCATACCAGAAAGCTCATAACTACCTGTAACCCCAGCTCCAGGTGTTATCTGATGACATCTTCTTCTAGACTCTGTAGGCATAATGCGTACACACAATTTAAAATAAATAAGTCTCAAAGAAGGAAGGAAGGAAGGAAAGGGGGAAAGGAAAAGGAAGAAAAAAACCACTCCCTTCGATCGCATTGTTAGTAAATGGTATCCTCTGATCCATCTCTCAGTCTTTGAGGGCAATGGGCTGCCTCCATTTGGAAGAAGACTATATTATCTGTCTTGTAGGAAGGCCCTTCCTTCCTCCTGAATTCAGTGTAGGCTCTCTTTTACTTCCTCTTGAGGAGGGTACTGCACTCATATTGAGTTTTGAGTTTTCTTCCTACCCAATACTACAAGAATTCTCTTGTTGCTCATTTTATTTCTTATATCTTTAAGCCTTCCTTGAGTTTACAAATATGTTGGAATAGATCCCAGCATTCGAATGAATCTCTGTCAACCCCATGCTGTCCCCTAACTACTACTCAGTTACTTCTTGCCACTCACAGAACACCTTCAGAGAGTTGCCTGTAGACACTGGATGCCTCTCCAGTCTTCCCATTACTGTTTTGGACTCAAATCCAGTCTTGTGCTGTTCTGGTACTGTTCTTAGCTATGTCACCAACAAATTCCATGCTTGCAAATGGTGGGCTGAAACCTCTGTCCCACTGACTTGGTGGCAGCTTTTGGTCCAGGTGGCTGCAGCCCGCCTTGGAATAAGTTCTTCTCCCGGTTTCTGTTACTCTGTTTTCCTTCCTGCTGTGTTGGCCGGGTCTCAGTTTCCATTGCCATCTCCCCCAGCTCTACACGAGGGAGTATTCTGAGATTGTTCCCTTTAGGCTGATCGCGCTTTACTGTGCTCAACCACAGGGACATCCTTAAACCTTATAGGTTTACTTTTCATCGCTTTGGAGGCATCTTTTACCTTCTTACCTTCTCTGCCTGTTGACCCCTTGGACTTTATTTATTGAAGAACAAACATTTACATGTAGCACTCTCTATAGCACACTTTGTGCCTCAGGTCCCTAGCTCCTTTTCCACCTCCGTCCTTTGCATACACGATGAGCTGATACCCGAGGTGAGCTTTATCAGATATGGATACGATTCTGATTCTTCTCTATTCTTCCCTCCAACACACTTCCTTTGGCTGCATATTCTGCACCATCCATTGGTGGACTGAGCATTTAGATTTTTCTGGAAATTTTTACTATTGCTAATTCTCTGTGCTTAGAGCCATTCATTAAGAACCATGTAGTTGGTGTACTGGAGTGATTAGTTTCTGTCAACCTAACACAAATCTAGACACACCTGGGAAGGAGGAACCTCAAAATTGAGAAACTGTCTCTGTCAGATTGGCCTCTGGGTATGTCTGTGGGGCATTTTATTGATTGCTAGGTGAAGTAGAAGGGGCCCCATCCATAGTGGCCAATGTGCAGGCCTGGTCTGTGTGAGAAAGGTAGCTGAACTGGTCAGGGGGAAACAAGCCAGTGTGCAAGCATTCCTCGGTGGCTTCTCATTCAGCCAGAAGCCTTGAGTTCCTGGCTGAAGGTCTGTGACCTGTAAGATGATATAAACTCTCTTACTTCCCAAATTGCTTTTCATCACAATGGCAGAAAGCGTATTTGGACACTTCCACAGTATAACCAGGCCTTCCTACTCTATTACTAAGAACCTTAGATGAAGAAAGGCTTTTTCCTCTCCTCATATTTGGTGATGTAAGAGACAAGCAGTTTGTTTGCTTCTTAAGATTTTTTTTTTAAAAAAAATAATGAATTGGTTTTATGACAGCCTCCAAAGATGATTGATTTCATTGTATCTTCATGGTTGTGGATTTTAATATGTTTAGTCTCATAATCTATTGAAGAGTCATTCTTTTTCATGTTCCAATTATCTCCTCCTTGCCCAGTGGCTCAGGAATTCTGACTAAACAATCTCGTAGATTCAATACCCCATGCTGTTCCAGTTTCTATTGCTCTGTACAAAAAGCTATGCTCAAAACTTGTTGTTGTTGTTTTTTTTTTTTTTATCTTCCATCACCCCGTGGTTTGATTTGTTACAGACTCCAGCGTCTGTATTAATCCCTTATCGCTCTTATAGCAAATTACCATAAAGTTACAGGCTCCTGCACGACGGTGTACTCAGTTTTGGATATCTGACATCAGAATTGGATCTGTAATCTAAAATCAGGCTGTGAGCAGGGCAATGCTGTTCTCTGGGGCTCAAGGCAGAATCTGTCATTTTGAGTTTCGAGAGTCTGCTCATCATCCTTAGTTTGGGGTCCCCTTCATTTGTCTTCAAACTAGAGGTGTCAGGTGTTTCTTCTGCCTCTTTCTCTTCCACTAGTAAGGATTCTTGCAATGACTATGAGCTCACACTAATGACTATGAGCTCACACTAATGACTATGAGCTCACACTAACGACTATGAGCTCACACTAACGACTATGAGCTCACACTAACGACTATGAGCTCACACTAACGACTGAGCTCACACTAACGACTATGAGCTCACACTAACGACTATGAGCTCACACTAACGACTATGAGCTCACACTAACGACTATGAGCTCACACTAACGACTATGAGTTCACACTAACGACTATGAGCTCACACTAACGACTATGAGCTCACACTAATGACTATGAGCTCATACTTACTTTAAGGTCAGGTGATTGGCAATCCTGCTGTCACTTGCTGTGTAACTCAGCCACAGATCATAGGGAGACAGGGTGTCTGGAGTCATTTTCTGCCTGCCACAAGGTGTTTGATGCAGTACAGTCGATTGCTAGTTGAGGTCTTAGTTATCTCAAAGCTCAGCTTGGCTAGATGGTCAAGCAGACAACCTGGCACCATTGGCAGAAGATGCTAGGACCTCCTCTGTGCCAGACACTGGGCCAGACACATGTGCTCTCCATATGAGCAGGGTTCCAAGAAGAACCAGAGACGCAGGCATGTTAAAGCTCTGAAGCTTGTGAGGTGCTGCTGGAACTGGCCCAATGCCTGTCTGCATTCCTCAGAGTCACCACAGTGCTCTCCCAGATGCAAAGGACTTGAGGAATGAACTCCCCTTATCCATGATATATGGCAATGGCTGGCCTCCATTGTAGAAGAGGTATGTGAATTACAAGATATTTTACCACCATGTTTCAACACTTTGTCACATTTGTCACCGGGAATATCAGAACAAGCCAGGATCCTTTACACTTTCTCTTCTGACATAGAGACAGAATTTTTTTCTAACAAACTCAGGGTCTCATGTGTAGGTAATAGTGTGTCAGAACCCGAGCTACTGGATTGACCTATTCTAAGCCCTTTCTATGAACATTGCTAGAATATATATTCATGTGCAAGCATGTGCATCTATATATGCATACACATCTACAGTAAACAGGCCCATAAGATCACAAATATATTATTAGTCCATTCTGTTATTATTTCTCATTTAAATTTCATGGTGTGTTGCTTCATGTCTTCCACTTTCAATTGTATTTTTGTTTTTTCCTTATGGAGAATTTGGATGCTCCTTGACAAGAAGTCAAAATATGACATCATTCCTCATTGTATTATGTCACACTTTCTGCACATAACAGGCAAGATAAAATGCCAATATGACAGCCACAAATTCTTTAGCTGTGTACATCATACCTTTCTTCTTTTGTTATACATCCATCACGTTTTTGTTGTCGGGAATTATGTCAATATCATACACTCTCCATTAGCTCCTAAGTTCTTCTCTAAACTTTTTTTCCTTTGCAAACTCCTAAGCAAATACAATGGCATATGATCACATATCCCTCCATTCCCTTCTCCAGCTCCACATCTAACTCTCCCAGACTTACATACTTCATCCAACTTCATGTCCTCTCTTTTTACTAAATAACCTACTAAGGGACTGGAGAGCTGTCTCAGAACTGGCTGTACTTCCATAGAACCCAGGTTGAAACTCAGCTTCTGCTTAGCAGTTCACAGACTGTCTGTCTGTAACTTCAGTTTCAGGGGCTGTCTCTCTGATTCCCTCTTCTGGCTTTTGAGGGCATCAGGCACATGAGTGGTGCACAGATACACATGCAGGCAAAACATTCATACACATAAAACAATTTTAAAATGTATAAAAAAGTAACTCATTAAGTCCAATTGACGTTGACCATATATGTGAGCATGAAACCATTCTCTGGAGCAGCCTATCAGAGGCCCCTCAGAAAAGAGTGGGTCTCCCTTGACAGATAATAGCTCCTCAGTTAGGGCTGGGGAATCATGAGATCCTCTTCCATCCATGCTAGAGTTTTGGCTTGATCTTGTCCAGGTCACCACAATAACTGTGAGTTCGTGAGTTCAATGACCGTGTCCTGAACAGACTATAGCACCCACAGAGCCCTCCCTATCCTCCAGCCCTTTCTTCCCACCTCCTCTTCCACAGTGTTCCATGAGCCAGCAGTGGTAAATCCACCCAGGGCTGGACCTCCATCTTCATCTCACTTTGTAAGTCAAGTGTGTTTTGCTGAAGTCAGTGGGCGCCATATTAGCTTTCCATTTGTCATTCTGGTGGGCTGTGTCCTGGTTTAGGGAAGATTCCTTAGGAGTTGCTTGTAGAAACTGTGTTCTCACTGTGTTAATAACTCTGTGTTGAAGGCCTTTATAGTTGCAAATCGGTTTTCCCAGGGAATAAAATGCCATATTTACATTTTCTTCCCTTAGCATAAATGTCAGGAGACCGGTTGTAAACGGTTTTCTTTCCCTGACAATTTACTTCATCTTTTTTTGCCTGACTGCACAAAGCATTTCCCTGCTTTCCTTATGATATAATTCCTGCTGATGCCAGGACCTTGGCTGGCCACAGTCAGCAAAAGCAGTTCCCTCTTATGACACAGATTCAAATGTGTTCCAGGAATTGTTTATAAATTATACTTCTTTAGTATTTGTTGTATTATTAAAATTTTTGTTTTTCTCCCCCAGGGCCTCTCACTATGCTATTCTGATCAGTTTTCCCACTCTCTCCTCAGTCCTTTGATCTCATTTCTTGATGTATATTCAAGTTTAAGAAACTTCTTGCTTGGAAATAGGTTCAATATTACAGAAAAAGCTAAAAAACCAAGAAGTAATGCCTTTAGCTGAGAGTCACGCACTGTTTTACATTCAAGGTGATTTAACATTTTTGTGTTATTACACCCAAGTATGGCCACACACGAATATCCACACATATCCACATACATACATACATACATACATACATACATACATACACATGCACACATATGTACACATATTCATGTGCACACATTCTATCCTTTTTCTCTGTCAGTTTTTCTCTGTCTATGTCTCTCTGTCTCTCTCTCTGTCTCTCTCTCTCTCTCTCTCTCTCTCTCTCTCTGTCTCTCTCTCTCTCTCTCACACACACACACACACTTTTTTTTTCCTTTTTCTCTTTCCATTTGAGAGTAAATTTTCTGTCCTATCAGTCTATATCTGCTTACTAAGAGTAAGAATGTTAGCTTTTCTAAGCACAGAAGAGTCAAATACAATGAAGTATATGTATCACTGCTATGATACCTTTCATTCTAGTCTCCATTTTAGTTTCTCCATTCTAGTTTCTGCTTTTTCCTCTGATTCAGCGACAGCTTTTGTAGCGTCTCCACTCACATCAGGACCCAGTCAGAAACTGGCCATTGATTTCCATTGCTGGATCTTAGAAGTTCCTTCTAATCTGGTCCATCTGGGTAGCTTTGTTTTTTAGGATATTGGCTTTTTATTTGAGGTAAATATATGTAACGTAAGGATTCCTGCATTAGCTGACTGTAAAGTGCACTCGAGCGGCACCAGGTTCCTCCAACACTGCCACCATTCCTCTTTGGAACTGTCATTTCGTTCTGAAACTCTGTACACACTAACCAAACCCACCTTCCTTCCTCCTTCAGCCCCTAGCAAGCCACTACTCTAATCTTCATCCTCATGAACTTGTGTCCTGTAAGTACATCGGGTAAATAGAACTATGCATAATTTATTTGTGGGTGGAAGGCATTTGGCTGGCTTATTTTAGTCACCACAATGCTTTCATGGTTTATCTGTATAATTCATGAATCAGAATTTTATTCTTTTTAAAGGCTGAATAATATTTTGTTGTGTGTGTATTTTATATAGAGCTATTATAAATATTGATGTATAGCTGGTTTAAATCTCTGCTTCCAATTCCTTTGAGAGTATACCTGTGAGGGGTATTGATAGATGATGTAATACTTCTGCATTTAATGTTAGAGGGATTTACCTGCCTCTTTCCCACAGTGCCCTCACCATTTACACTCCCAGCAGGGATGCTCGGATGCTCCAATTTCTCCACATCATTTGCATCACATGTTATTCTACACTCCCATGCCCCTTTTTACACAATAGTCACCCTGGTGGGTGTTCTTTGGTGTATTGATGGTTCATTATGATTTCAACTTGCATTTCCCTGATAAACAGCACTGGGGATCTTTTCAGTGTGTCTTGCCCATTTGTAAGTCTCTTTGAATAAATATATAATGAAGTCACCTGCACATTTTTGAGGTGGGTTACTTGTTTGTCATTATTTTCCTTTAGTGGGAGATACATCAATGAGAGGAAAAGCCCTTGGTCCTGTGAGGGCTAGTTGCCCCAGTATAGGGGAATGCCAGGACTGGGAAGCGGGAGTGGGTGGGTTAGGGAGCAGGGGGAGGGGGAATAGGATAAGGGGTTTTCCAAGGGGGAAACTAGGGAAGGGGATAACATTTGTAATGTAAATAAAGAAAATATCTAATAAAAAAGTAGTAGGAGATAGTTCCATATTCTGGACATGAATTCTTTATTAAATAAATGGTCTGCAAATATTTTCTCCAGTTCCTTGTAGTTTAGATTTTTACCCTGTTGATGGTATGATACTCCCTCTCTCGCTCCCTCTCTCCCTCCTGCTCTCCCTCTCTTCCTCCTGCTCTCCCTCTCTTCCTCCCTTCCCCCTCTTTTATTGCCTATGCTTTTTGTGCCACATGCAAGAAATCTTTACCAAATTAAATGCCACAATGCTTTCCCTCTGTTTTCTTCTAAGGGTTTTAAAGTTTTAGCTTGTTTCTGTCTTTACTCCATTTAGAAAAGGTTTCTTACATGCTGTAAGATGAGAGTGCACAGTTTAACATGTGATGATCCGACCCAATTTTTCCAGAATTGATTGTGAAAACATTGTCCTTAATTCCATTGATTTGTTTTAGCTCCCTTGTCAAAAGTCACTCGAGCAGACCCGTGAGGAAGATCTTTTTTTTCCAGGCTAATTCTGTATTCTGTTTCACTTTTCTCCTGTGTCTGTCTCATCGGTGAGAGACATACCAACATCACACTATTTGATTTCTGTAACTTTGTGCTGTGTTTTGGGATCAGGAAATGTGAGACCTTCCAACTTTGTTCATTTTAAAGTTGTTTGGACAATTTGGGGTCCACTGATAGTCCCTATGAATTTCAGGATGAATTGATTTCTACCTCAGCAACATCAACAAAAATGCCACTAGAATTTTTATAAGAATGATACTAAATCTGCTGTTCATGTATAGTGTGGATATAATATTACATCTTCCAGTTCAAGAACATGAGGTATCATTCCATTTGTTTGCAACTTTTCTTTTACTTCACTCAATGGTGTTTTGTAGCTGTTTTCCTTTCCTTGTTTGCTTTGTGACAAGTTTTACTATTTATTGGCCTGGAAGTGGCCATGTAACATAAGCTGGCCTGAAACTCTCAATCCTTTTTTGCTTCAGCCTCCTAAACGCTGGGATTACATGTGTTTCCATGTCCAATATCAGTTCATAGTTTTTATTATAAATCTTACAATAAAAGTCTTTCACCCTCTTGACTAAACTAATTCCTAAGCGTTTACTCTTTAGATTCCAGTGTAAATGGTAATATTGTCTTTATTTTCTTTTCAGACTGATCATTCTTGGTATAGAAACAAAGCTGAGTTTTGCCTCACTGAATTCATTTATGATTTAGGATGAGATTGATTTTTTGTGAGATCATTGAATTAATTTATTACTTGGGATGAGGCAATTTTGTGTGATCACAGCTTTGTAGGATTTTCAAATGGAACTATTTTATTGATTCCATCTGGGCTTATATGCCTTTATTTCTTTTTCATGCATAATCCCTGTGTCTAGAAACTCTAATAGCATGTTGAACTGAAGTAGAGAGAGAGGGTACTTTGTTCTATCCCTGATCTTACAGATAGCTGAAACCGTTAGTTGTTTACCACTGAGGGAGGTGCTACAGGAAGTTTTCCACATATAATCTTTAGTATGCTATAGAAATTCCTTTCTAATCTTACCTGTATTTTTTTATTATTACAAAACAACATTGAATTTTGTCAGATGCCATTTCTGCATCAATTTATTTCTTTGTTCTAAAATATAACATTATATTGTTTTCTACATTCAAGAAAGATCCCACATTTGATGGCTTACAACACTTTTAATAAACTGATGAATTCAGTTGCTAGTTTTTTTTAAAAAAAAAAAAAAGCGAGCCGGGCGGTGGTGGCGCACGCCTTTAATCCCAGCACTTGGGAGGCAGAGGCAGGTGGATTTCTGAGTTCGAGGCCAGCCTGGTCTACAGAGTGAGTTCCAGGACAGCCAGGGCTACACAGAGAAACCCTGTCTCGAAAAAACCAAAAAGAAAAAAAAGAAAACAAGAAATATAATCTTTGAAAAATGTCCATTTGGGGCTGGAGAGATGGCTCAGTGGTTAAGAGCACTGACTGCTCTTCTGAAGGTCCTGAATTCAAATCCCAGCAACCACATGGTGGCTCACAACCATCCTTAATGAGATTTGATGTCCTCTTCTAGGGTATCTGAAGACAGCTACAGTGTACTTGCATATAATAAATAAATAAATCTTTTTTAAAAATGTCCATTTGGTTGAAGGGGAATATTAATTTTTTTATTTTTGAATTGTTTAGTTCTTCCCTCCCTCCATTACCTAGAGACTCCACCAGAACCCTGTGGACTCGGCTTTGCTCATTCCTGTGACCCTCTCAGCTCTCAATTATAGCCCACTCAATTCCTTTTTGTCAACTCCCATACCTCAAAATAATTTCTACCTTGGATCTCCAGTGACCAAACAGGGCTAGGACTCCAGTATGTGATTGTCACCCTCCTTCCTGTCCTCCATCACTACCTTGCCTATCTTACCCTCAGCCCTTGCTCTTTATATTCCACTATAAATGGGAATATAGACTGCTTGCAGGTGGACCTCCTCCCATCCTACACCCGTTCCCTGGGGACTTTGTCAAAACTTGTTATTTGGTGTGTGTGTGTGTGTGTGTGTGTGTGTGTGTGTGTGTGTGTGATTTTAATTTTTTTATTTACATTCCAAATCATTTCCCCTTTCCCGTTTCCTCCCTCCCCGAAAGTCCCATAAGCCCTCTTCCCTCCCTCTTTTCCCCATTCAACCCCCTCTCGCTTCTCTGTCCTGGCATTCCCCTACATCCAGTCTTTCCAGGACCAGGGGTCTCTCCTTCCATCTTCTTGGAAATCTATTGATATGCGAATTGTGTCTAGGGTATTCCGAGATTCTGGGTTAATATCCCCTTATCAGTGACTGCATACCATGTGTGTTCTTTTGTGATTGGGTTACCTCACTAAGGATGATATTTTCAAGTTCTGACCATTTGCCTAGGAATTTTGTGAATTCATTGTTTTTAATTGCAGAGTAGTATTCCATTGTGTAGATATACCACATCTTCTGAATCCATTCCTCCGTTGAGGGACATCTGGGTTCTTTCCAGCTTCTGGCTATTATAAATAAGGCTGCTATGAACATAGTGGAGCATGTGTCCTTATTGCATGCAGGTAAAGGCTCTGGGTATATGCCCAGGAGTGGTATAACAGGATCCTCCAGGAGTGACAAGCCCAGTTTTCTGTGGAACTGCCAGACTGCTTTCCAGAGTGGTTGTACCAGCTTGCAATTCCACCAGCAGTGGAGGAGTGTTCCTCTTTCTCCACATCCTCGCCAACAACTGATTTTAATTTTTTTTTATTGTTCTCTTATATATTACTTTACAACTGCAGTTTCCTTTCTTTCCCCTCCCCCTAGTCTCTCTTCACCACCCCTTTTCCCCAGATGCAATCCCCTTCACCTCGCCTCAGAAAAGAGCAGGGTTCAGGACCATCAACCAAACAGGGCATAACAAGTTATAATAAGATCAGGCACATACCATCACATTAAGGCTGAACAAGGCAATCTAGTAGGAGGAAAAGGGTTCCACAAGTAGACAAAGGAATCAGGGACAACCCCAATGTTATTAGGATTTTCACAAGAACACCAAGCTACTCAGCCATAACTTACATGTAGAGGACCTAGGTCCGACCCCTGCATGTCGGGCTTCTGATCTCTTCGAGTCCCCATAAATCCCAGTCGTTCGGTTCTGTGGGCCATGTTCTTGTGTTCCTATGCCATCATGTTCTCTTGGTATCCCTAACCCCAGTGGTTCCTCCAATCATACCTCCCCCTCTTCCACAGAATTCCCCAAGCTCCACCTAATGTCTGCCTGTGGTACTTAGCTGTTCCCATAAGTTGCTGGATGAAGTCTCTCTGGGTCTCTTTGGTGACAGTTCTGCTAGGCTCCAGTCCCAGAACACTCTGAAGACAGGACAACTTGTAGGTCAAAGGGTTTGTGGCTGGGTTGGTGTCCTAATCCCTGCAGGCTTTGCCTGGTTACAGAAGAAGGCCTGTTCAGGCTCCATGTTCAACATTACTAGAAGTCTTTGCCAAGTTTACTCTTGTAGGTTCCATGGAGTTTCCATTGCATTGTTTCCATGTAGCCCCTGGAAATGTACCCCTATTCTAGTCACTCCATCCCCCCACCTAATCCCTCCTGTTTCCAACCCTACCTACCCCTAGTCCACCCTTAAAATATATTCTGTTTCTTTTTCCCAGGAAGATCTTTGCATCGCCACTTCAGCCCTCCTTCTTACTTAGCCTTTCTGGGTCTGGATTGCAGCATGATTGTCTTTTACTTTATCGCTAATATTCACTTATCCCTGAGTACATACCATGTTTGACTTTCTGGGTCTAGATGACCTCACTCAGGATGATTTTTTTCTACTTCCGCCCTTTTGCCTACAAATTTCATGATGCCATTGCTTTTAACAGCTGAATAATATTTCATTGTGCAAATGTACTATTTTTCTGATCTATTCTTTGGTTGAGGGACATCTAGGTTGTTTCCAGTTTCTGGATATTACAAATAAAGGTCCTATGAACATATGTGATATAGTGGGACATCTTTTGGGTATATGTCCAAGAGTGGTTTAGATAGGTCTTGAGGTAGAACTATTTCCAATCTTCTGAGAAACCTCCAAATTGATTTCCAGAATGGTTGTACTAGTTTGCACTCCCACCAGCAGTGGAGGAGTGTTTCCTTGTACACATTCTCATTAGCATGAATTGTCACTTGTGTTTGATCTTAGCTATTCTGACAGGTGTGAGATGGAATCTCAAGGTCATTTTTATTTACATTTCCCTATCTGCTATAGATGTTGAACATTTCTTTACATGCTTCTCAATGATTTGAGACCCTTTGTTGAGAATTCTGTTTAGATCTCTATCCCATTTTTAATTTTTTAATGTTTTTTCCAATGGATACTTAATATTTATTTGTAAAAATAATTAAAAATAATTCTCAGCAAGAAACATGGGTAAAATGAACAAATAAAAATACATTAAGAACTTTTGAAAAGCTAGCATGAGAGTGGAAGCAATTTACACAAGTTACACCTAGGCATTTATTTTACAACAGAGAAATACAATCTCCTGCGCTCTCTGAAATGTCTGTCAGCAGCAGTGCTGGGACGACTCTGCTCATGTTATAGCCTTTGGATCAGTTTTTGGACTCTTAATTAGCACATATTCCAGCCTTCATCACTGGATACAAGGTAGTACCCACACATTTAAGTACATAGTTAAGTCTTTGCTTTACCAAGTAGAACAGTGGTTTCCAAAAAGGGTGACTATAATCTGTCACATCATTTTAACATAAAAATGGTCCTAGTGTGGCCTCTTACAACATTTTCTCCTTCCCTGAATAACACAAACACCAAGGCAAAGAAGTGGTCAAAACAAAAACAAAGAAAAAAAAAACCAAAGCAACAACAACACCCCAAACCAGAAACCATGCCAAGTGAGAGAATGAAGTAAATTTGATTTTGTACCAAGAAACAGTTCTTTTTCTCATAACTTGCCAATGCATTACTTTCAGATGATCAGACTAGTAGTATTTTTATTAAACACCAAAGAAACAGTGAACAGACTAGGTGAGCCTATAGCTAGATCTTGACCTACTCTTTCACTGGATTATTTTTTTTTATTATTATCAAACATAGAAGGTACAAAGAAGTAGGTTTCACTGTAAC
This sequence comes from Tokudaia tokunoshimensis, assembly GCA_036184795.1. Taxonomy (NCBI): domain Eukaryota; kingdom Metazoa; phylum Chordata; class Mammalia; order Rodentia; family Muridae; genus Tokudaia; species Tokudaia tokunoshimensis. The sequence continues at coordinate 32,842,091 of BTHU01000004.1, read as the reverse complement.
TTCTTTATATATGCTTATTACATATTTTAAGGTTATCTATTCTTTTTCTATTACATATTTTCTTTATTTACATTTCAAATGTTATCCCCTTTCCTGGTTTCCCCTCCGAAAACCCCCTGTTCCATCCCTCTTCCCCCTGCTCACCAACCCACCCATTCTCGCTTCCCTGTCCAGGTATGCCCCTATACTGGGGCATTGAGCCTTCTCAGAACCAAGGTCCTCTCCTCCCTTTGATGTCCAACAAGGCTATCTTCTGCTACATGTGCAGCTGGAGCCATGGGTCTCTCCACGTGTACTCTTTGGTTGTTGGTTGAGTCCCTGGGAACTCTGGGGGTACTGGTTGGTTCATATTTTTGCTCCTCCTATGGGGCTGCAAGTGCCTTCAGTTCCTTCGGTCCTTTCTCTAGCTCCTCCATTGGGGACCTTGTGCTCAGTCCAATGGTTGACTGAGAGTGTCTTCCTCTTATTTGTCAGGTACTGGCAGAGCCTCTCATGAGACAGCTATATCAGGCTCTTGTCAGCAAGCACTTGTTGGCATCTACAATAGTATCTGGGTTTGGTGACTGTATATGGGATGGATCCCCAGGTGGGGCAGTCTCTGGATGGTCTTTCCATCAGTTTCTGCTCCATACTTTGTCTCTGTATCTCCTCTCATGGGTATTTTATTCCCCCTTCTAAGAAGGACAAAAGTATCCACACTTTGGTCTTCCTTCTTCTTGAACTTCATTTGGTCTGTGAATTGTATGAAAGCTAGAAGATCCTGGACAGATCCTAAGAGAACACAAATGCCAGCCCAGACTACTATACCCAGCAAAACTTTCAATTACTATAGATGGAGAGACCAAGATATTCCATGACAAAACCAAATTTACACAATATCTTTCCACAAATCCAGTCCTACAAAGGATAATAGATGGAAAATGCCAACACGAGGAGGGAAACTACACCCTAGATAAAGCAAGAAAGTAATCTTCTTTCACCAAACTCAAAGATAACCTCACAAACATAAAATAACATCAAAAGTAACAGGAAGCAACAATCACTATTCCTTAATATCTCTTAACATCAATGGACTCAATTCCCCAATAAAAAGACATAGACTAACAGACTGGATATGTAAACAGGACCCAGCATTTTGCTGCATAAAGGAAACGCACCTCAGTGTCAAAGACAGACTCTACCTCAGAGTAAAGAGCTGGAGAATAATTTTCCAAGCAAATAGTCCCAAGAAACAAGCTGGAGTCGCCATTCTAATATCGGATAAAATCGACTTTCAACCAAAAATCATCAAAAAAGATAAGAAAGGACATTTCATACTCATCAATGGAAAAATCTAGCAAGAAGAACTCTCAATTTTGAACATCTATGCTCCAAATGCAAGGACACCCACATTCATAAAAGAAACTTTACTAAAGCTAAAAGTATATATTGCACCTCATACAATAATTGTGAGGGACTTCAACACCCCACTCTCATCAATGGACAGGTCATAGAAACACAAAATAAATAGAGACACAGTAAAACTAACAGAAGTTACGGACCAAATGGATTTAACAGATATCTATAGAACATTTTATCCTAAAACAAAAGAATATACCTTCTTCTCATCACCTAATAGTACCTTCTCAATCCCATTTTTAAACTGGATCATTTAGTTTGTTGGTATCTAATTTCTTGAGTTCTTTATACATTTTGGATATCAGCTTTCTGTCAGATATGGTGTTGGTGAAGACCTTTTCCCATTCCATAGTCTGCCATTTTGTCCTATTGATGGTGTCCTTTGCCTTGCAGAAGCTTTTCATTTTCATAAGGTCTCATTTATTAATTGTTGACCTTAGTGCCTGCACTATTGGTGTTCTTTTCAGAGAGTTCCTCTTGTGCCAATGTGTTCAGCTTTCTCTTCTATCGGGTTCAGTATATCTGGTTTTAAGATGAGGTCTTTGATCCACTTGAACTTCAGTTGGGTTTGTGCAGGGTGCACAAATCGATCTATTTGCATTCTTCTACATGCTGACATCCAGTTAGACCAGCACCAGCTGTTGAAAATGGTTTCTTTTTTTTTTTCCATTGACTTTATAAAAAATCAGTTGCCTATAGATGAGTGGATTTATGCCTAGGTCTTCAATTCAATTCCACTGGTCAATGTGTCTGTTTTTATGGCAATACCATGTGGTTTTTAATACTATTAGTTCTGGGACTGAAGAAATGGCTCAGCGGTTAAGACCCCTTCCAGAGGTCCTGAGTTCAATTCTCAGTAAGCACATGGTGGCTCACAATCACGCGTAGTGAAATCTTGGGCCCTTTTCTGGTACACAGGTGTACATGCAGATACTCACACATTAAATAAAAAACTCTTTAAAAAGCATACTATTGCACTGTAGTACAGCTTAAAATCAGGATGGTGATACCTCTGGAAGTTCTTTTATTCTTCAGGACTGTTTTAGCTATCCTGGGTTTTATTGTTTCTCCATATGAAGTTCAGTGTTGTTCTTTTAAAGTCTGTAAAGAATTTATTTTATGTATATGAGAATTCTGTTGCTTTCTTCAGACACACCCACAGAAGGCACCACATTCCATTACAGATGGTTGTTAAGCCACCATGTGGTTGCTGGGAATTGAACTCAGGACCTCTGGAAGAGCATTTGGTGCTCTTAACCACTGAACCATCTCTCCAGCTCCCAGTTTGATAGTATTTTATCAAGTATTTTTACATCAATTTTCATGAGGGAAATTGGTCTGTTATTCTCTTTCTTTGTAGAATCTTTGTGTGGTTTGGGTATCAGGGTGACTGTGACCTCATGAAATGGGTTTGGCAATGTTCCTTTTGTTTTTATATTGTGGAATAATTTGAGGAGTGTTATTATTAGCTCTTCTTTGAAGGTCTGATAGAATTCCATGGGCTTTTTTTGGGGGGGGGATGTTTTTAATGACTGCTTCTATTTCTTCATAGGTTATTTAAACTGTTTACTTGATCTTAATTTAACTTTGGTAAGTGGTATACATTTACCCAGTTGTCCATTTCTTTTAGGCTTTCCAGTTTTATGGAATACAGGTTTTGAAGTATGGCATAATGATTCTTTAGATTTCTTTAGTGTCTGTTGTTAAATATCCCCCTGATTTTGTTAGTTTGGATATTCTCTCTTGTCTTTTTTAGTTAGTTTGGATAAGGGTTTGTCAATGTTGTTGATTTTCTCAAAGAGCCAGCTATTTCTTTCATTGATTCTTTGTATTGTTCTCTTTGTTTCTATTTTATTGATTTCAGCACTGAGTTTGATTATTTCCTGCTGATTACTCTTCTTGAGTGTGCTTGCTTCTCTTTATTCTAGAGCTTTCAGGTGTGTCGTTAAGTTGCTAGTATGAAATCTCTCCAATTTCTCTATGAAGGCACTTATTGTTAGAACTTCCTGTTAGCACTGCTTTCATTGTGTTCCATAGGTTTGGGGATGCTGTGCCTTCATTTTCATTGAATCCCAGGAAGTCTTTAATTTCTTTCTTCCTTTATGCCTTGCCCCAGTAGGAAGTTGTTCAGTTTCCATGAGTCTGCAATCTTTCTGTTGTTTCTGTTGTTGAAGTTCATCTTTAATCTGTAGTGGTCCTGATAGAAGACAGGGAGCTGTTTCATCCTTCTTGTATCTGCTGAGACTTGCTTTGTGGTCCAGTATACGGTCAGTTTTTGAGAATGATTCATGTGGTACTGGGAAGAAGGTATATTTTTTTGTGTTTGGGTTAAATGTTCTGTAGATATCTGTTAGGTCCATTTGATTCACAATGTCTGTAAGCTCCATTATTTCTCTGTTTATTTTTTATTATCATTATTATTATTACCTGTCCATTGGTGATAGTGGGATATTGAAATCTCCCACGAATAATGTGTAAAGTTCAACGTGTAATTTAGGCTTTAGTAATGCTTCATTTACAAATGTGGATGCCCTTGCATTTGGGGCATAGATGTTAAAAATTGAAATGTCATCTTGGTGAATTTTTCCTTTGATGAGTATGAAATGTCCTTTCCTATCTCTTTTGATTAATATTACTTTGAAGTCTATCATGTTATATATTAAAATAGTTACTCCAGCTTGTAAATTAATTGAATTATTTCTATCCCCATCTAGCTTCCAACTGAGTGAGACTCAGACTATGATTTATTTCTTTAGCTTTGCACAATTAGTAGGGTATTAGCCCTAATCTATATTTCTGTTCACTAGTCTGTTAATTCCCATCTATGCTCCCCAAATACTTGCCATTTGAGTCTTCAAAGGTTATTTCTGCTCCAGCAGTCTGTCCTGGGGAGGAGGGGGATGTGTTCCTGGGCCATCGTGTCTGATGGAGACCTCCTGTTCTGTCTTCTTTCTCCTTTACCATTCTTCTTTATATGTTTACTTGACCTTTTCCTTTTGCATCATTTAATATTCTTTCTTTATTTTGCATGTTTAATATTTTGATTGTTATGTGACTTGGGGACTTTCTTTTCTAACCCAATCTATATGGTGTTCTGTAAGCTTCTTTTATCTTCATAGGTATGTCCTTCTTTAGAATAGGAAAATTTTCTTCGATGATCTAGTTAAATTTTGGGAGGGATTTTAAGCTGGGGATATTCTCCTTTTTCTATTTCTGTTAGTCTTAGGCTTGGTCTTTTCAGAGTGGCCCAGATTTCCTGGGTATTTTGTGTTAAGAATTTTTTTAGATTTAATGTTTTCATCTTTGATTGATGACTGTTACTATTATCATATCTTTAATGCCTGAGACTCTCTCTTCTTTCTCTTGTATTCTGTTGTGATGCTTCTGTCTGTAGTTCCTATTTGCTTACATAGATTTTTACATTTCCAGAATGCCCTTAGTTTGGATTTTCTTTATTGCTTCTTTGTCCATTTTCAGGTTTGAACAGTTTCCTTCACTTGTTTGTTTTCTCTTGACTTTCTTGGCATTCTTTAAGGGATTTGTTGATTTCATTCAACTTTTTGTTTCCTAGATTTCTTACAGAGATTTATTCATTTCCTCTTTAAGGAGCTCAATCATCTACCTCAAGTTGGTTTTAAGGTCTTTTCTTGTACTTCAGCTGGATTGGGATATTCAGATCTTGTCATAGGTTAACTGGGCTCTGGGGATGCCATGTTGTCCTGCTGTTGTTGATTGTGGTCTTAGCCTGGCATTTAAGCATCTGGCTTTAGGATGATTATAGTTATAGGTGATGATTTCTGAGTTTGTCTTTGTTGGATAAGTATTTTGTTCCTTGGTTTCTGTTTCTCCTTTGGTCTTCCGTTCTTTGTGGCCTATGATTTCTGGCTGCTGGTGTGACCTCTGATCCAGTGGTGGGGGTGTGGGGGGGTGTCGCTGTCCAGGATGGTGGCTGGACTTCTGGTCCCTGTTCTTCAGACTGGTGTGGCCTGCACCTGAGCAGGGGAAGTCTGCTGGAGTTGGTGGCAGGGGAACAGCTGTCGGGTAGGTGGGTGAGTGGTGGTAGTGGTGTGTGTGTGTGTGTGTGTCTTTGGGAACCAAGTCTAGGGAGTGGGTAGTTCTGGCAGGTGGGTCATTTACCTATTCTTCTGACTGGAAGTTTTTTCAGCTGTTACTTCTGGTTTAGTCTTCTTTTTAGAAATATATTTCTTTTGTTTATAATAACTCCCAAGTTATTTAGCTAATTTCTTAATTCTAATTAATGTTCATTCATATCCCCTATAATCTTTCTTAGAAATTTTTTAAAGTTTAGTTGTTGTTTTATTGTTTTTGTTTTGTCATCCTTTTCATTCTTATAATGTCTTCATGGTATGTACTCATTATCTTAAGTATTAGTCTGCATCTTGACTTGTTTCCTAGTATTAACTCTAAGACTTGATTACTTTCCTTCTTCTCTTATCTTGGTATTACCTGCCTTTACCTTCTTGAAGTAGTTATAGTTTAGTTTAGTTTTAAGTTTAGAGTTTAGAGTTATAGCTATAGTTATAGTTACAGTTACAGTTATGGCTCAATATAGTTCTAATGCCATGGCTCCAGACCTCTCTGTTTGGGTATCTCATACAATTTCAACCCATTGGCAGGTATTCCCTGGAATGTGTACTCTCTACTTTTAGCTAGACCGGCCTCCCTTCTCTGACTTGTCTCATTCCCGCACCGCCCAGTTTGCAGCTTTGGAATGTGTACTCTCTACTTTTAGCTAGACCGGCCTCCCTTCTCTGACTTGTCTCATTCCCGCACCGCCCAGTTTGCAGCTTTGTTTTTGTCTTTTTCTTTTTCTTTTTTTTCAATTGTTCCTTACTTGAAATTTTGCTCTGGAACAGGATCCAAGTGTTTTGTTTTGGTTCATGGGTCTCACTAATCTGTGGTTCCTCCAGACTTTACTGCAAGGCAGGGCACTCACTCATTAGCAGAGACTGTGAAACTCCTCCTACCTCCAGAAGTTGCCAGTACTTTTGGCTAGTTTAGAGGGTCTCAGATCCCTCTAATGAGCTTGTGCCTTCCTCTGGTATCACAGCTAAAGGTGCCAAGGGTTTCCTTGCCCACTCGTATTTTGTCATCAAAGGCAAGTCATTGTTAATTAGTTTTCAAGATCATTCCCACAGGGCCTTGACTCCCCCATCTTTTCTATGTTCTTAAGTTGAGGATTGTTAAAAAAGCTGCTGCCGTCTTCCTATCATCTATCTGCTCAAAGCTAACTCTTAGATGTAAATGTTTTACTTACACAGAACCTTCTCCTTCCTCAAATCTACTCCATCTCAGTGATGGTACCCTTATCTACTGCATTACAATGACATGAAAGCTAGTCATCTGTCGTATTACCTTGTTTCTTTCTCTCTCACACAGCATGTAGCCCATCAAGACTTTCTAGGGCCCGAATTAGAATCATCCCACTGATAGATGGTATTTGTCTGCCCCCCAAAAACCACTCTCACAATCAATAAATATCACAAATCACACATCTACGTCCCAGAATGAGAGGCTCAGTTTCCATAGTAGCTTATGATTAGTGTCTGATTATCTCTCCGCACTAATTTAGGACTTCCTAAAACACCTACATGACAAAGTGAGGATGCATTTTTGATAAAACCAAATGAAGCCCTCAGTGTTGGCGGGCAATAATTCTCCAGTCTGTGGTACCTACTGCTCAGGTCAGTGGATGCAAGCAAAGGCTTATAGGACTAGCAAAGAAACAGTGGGTTTTCCCTGGAGCAGTCTCCTGATGCAAGTTGGGCATCTTCCCTGTTTGGAAAGCCCTAAGCACTGACTCTGTGACCCTTCTGGAACTTCTAGAAACGATTTTGCTCTCTTTTAAAGATTGCCTTTCTACTTAAAGAAACTCAAGTGGGTTTCCTTGTTCCCTACTGTCGATTTAATAGAGCCAGGATCTCTTTCCAGCATTTCCAATGTATTGACCACAGCCTTGTGCTCTCTGTAGATAATCCCTCCAACCTGATAGTTCCATCTACTCAGCTACCATTTTCATTCTCTACACAAAACCGATGGGAACATCTAGTTCTTCTGAGCACCGCTGTAATTGCTGAGTACTGATTTTCATAGCAGTAATTTCCACCCTTAGAAGAACCAACTGTAAGGTCGTTTTATTCTACACTAAAGAGCACAGCTCACGTCCCAGTATCAAAAGTTCTTTTATTGTGTATATAGTCAGTGTATACAGTCCTAATGTAGTATAAGTAATAGAACCAGTGCGACTTCTATTACCATACGCGACTTCTATCTACCAGCCACGTGTGTGGATAGTTTCAGACATAGCTTGGCATCCAAGGTGGCTCCCAGCTTCTGTACATCAAGTGAAAGAGACAGAAAGGGATTACTCTCCACTGCTGACCCAGCTGCGGGAGAAGTGCTGTTTTGTCAAAGCCTGCATCCTGAGTGTGAGGCTGGTGAAGACTGGTGGCTTGTCCTACTGGTAGGACTACCAGTCTCTGCACCAGGGTGACCCGGCCTGCCTTTTGAGCAATCTTTTGCTCCCTTCCCTCACAAGGATGCCACACAGCAGGCTCTGTGCTTGCCATAGCTTCCTGTCCAAGCATTTCACATTTGTTTCCTCTCACTTTTCTGGTGTCTTACCACCATTGTGAATTCCTGAACCACACCTTGATTTTGGAAGATTCTATTTTGTTTTGTTCTGACTTCTTTCTTCTACCACAATGCACAGAGGCAGGCTCCAGACTGTCAGCTTTCTAGAAAGTTCCCCAAATACATTTTTTTTTCTTAAAGATTAGGTTTCTTGGGCAATTTTTTTCATAAACAAGTTTCCCCCTATGTGCTGTGGGTATGCTGTGAGTCTGTGTCTGTTCTGCCTGTATATGTTCACAAGACTTGTGTATAGGTGTATGCAGGTGTGCATGCACAAGTGTGCATTAGTGTGTGGAAGTCAGAGGTCAATGTCAGGAGTCTTCCTTCATCACTTTTTCTTTAAGTTGTGCATTGACCTTTATTTTTTTTTAATTAGATATATTCTTTATTTACATTTCAAGTGCTGTCCCCTTTCCTGGTTCCCCCTCCCCCAAAAATCCCATAATCCATCTGCCCTTCCCCAATCAATCCTCCCCTGCTTCCCTGTTCTGGTATTCCTCTACACTACAGCATCAAGTCTTTCCAGGACCAAGGGCCTCTCCTCCCTTTGTTGTCTAACAAGACCATCCTCTGCTGCCTATGTGTCTGGAGCCATGGGTAACTCCATGTGTACTCTTTGGTTGATGCTTTTGTCCCTGGGAATTCTGGGAGTACTGGGTGACTCATGTTGTTCCTCCTGTGGTGCTACAAACCCCTTCAGCTCCTTGGGTCCTTTCTCTAGCTGCCCCATTGGGGACACTATGGGAAGTTCAAAGGCTGGCTTAGAGTGTCCCACTCTGTATTTGACATGCACTAGGAGAGCTTTCCAGGTGATATCTATATCTGGCTCCAGTCAGCCAGCACTTGAGAGCATCCACAATAGTGTCTGGGTTTTGTAACTGTATATAGGATAGATCCCTGTGTGGGGTAGTCTCTGGATGGTCTTTCCTTCAGACTCTGCTCTACCTTTCATCCCTGTATCTCCTTCTGTGGGTATTTTTTTCCCCTTTCTACAAAGGACCCAAGGATCCATACTTTGTTCTTCCTCCTTCTTCATCATTTCATACATGAAATGTGTCTTGGGTATTCAAAGCTTCTGGGCTAATAGCCACTTATCAGTGAGTGCATGCCATATGTGTTCTTTTATGATTGGGTTACCTCACTCAGGATGATATTTTCCAGTTCCATCCATTTGTCTAAGAATTTCATGAATTCATTGTTTTTAATGGCTGAATAGCACTCCATTGTGTATATATAACACATTTTCTGTAACCATTTCTCTGTTGAGGGATATCTGGGTTCTTTCCAGCTTCTGGCTATTATGAATAGGGCTGCTATGAACATAGTGGAGCATGTGTCCTCATTACATGTTGGAGAATCCTCTGGGTATATGCCCAGGAGTGGTATAGCAGGGTCCTCCAGTTTTCTGAGGAACCGCCAAACTGATTCCCAGAGTGGTTCTACCAGCTTGCAATTCCACCAGCAGTGGAGGAGTGTTCCTCTTTTTCTACAACCTCTCCAGCACCTGTTGTCTCCTGAGTTTTTTATCTTAGCCATTCTGACTGGTGTGAGGTGAAATCTCAGGGTTGTTTTGATTATCATTTTCGTGATGACATTTCTTTAGGTGCTTCTCAGCCATTCAATATTCCTCAGGTGAAAATTCTTTGTTTAGCTCTGTACCCCATTTTTGAATAGGGTTATTGGGTTCTCTAGAGTATATCTTCTTGAGTTCTTTGTATATATTGGATATTAGCCCTCTGTCGGATGTAGGATTGGTAAAGATCTTTTCCCAATTTGTTGGCTGCCATTTTGTCTTATTGACAGTGTCCTTTGCCTTACAGAAACTTTGTGATTTTATGAGGTCCATTTGTCAATTCTTGATCTTAGGGCACAGGCTATTGATATTCTATTCAGGAAAATTTCCCCTGTGCCCATGTGTTCAAAGCTCTTCCCCAGTTTCTTTTCTATTAGTTTCAGTGTGTCTGGCTTTATGTGGAGGTCCTTGATCCACTTGGACTTGAGCTTAGTACAAGAGGATAAGAATGGATCAATTTGCATTCTTCTGCATGTTGACCTCCAGTTGAACCAACACCATTTGTTGAAAAGGCTATCTTTTTTCCACTGGATGGTTCTAGCTCCTTTGTCAAAGATCAAGTGACCATAGGTGTGTGAGTTCATTTCTGGGTCTTCAATTCTGTTCCATTGATCTAAGTCCCTGTCACTGTACCAATACCATGCAGTTTTTAACACTATTGCTCTGTAGTACTGCTTGAGGTCTGGGATATTGATTCCTCCAGAAGTTCTTTTACTGCTGAGAATAGTTTTCACTATCCTGGGTTTTTTGTTATTCCAGATGAATTTGCAGATTCCTCTTTCTAACTCTATGAAGAATTGAATTGGGATTTTGTTGGGGATTGCATTAAATCTGTATATTGCTTTTGACAAGATGGCCATTTTTACTATATTAATCCTGCCAATCCATGAGCATGGAAGATCTTTCTATCTTCTGAGGTCTTCTTCAATTTCTTTCTTCAGAGACTTGAAGTTCTTGTCATACAGATCTTTCACTTGTTTGGTTAGAGTCACACCAAGATATTTTTTTATTGTTCGTGACTATTTTGAAGGGTGTTGTTTCCCTAATTTCTTTCTCAGCTTGTTTGAGTTAATTTTATATCCAGCCACTTTGCTGAAGTTGTTTATCAGCTGTAGGAGTTCTCTGGTGGAGTTTTTTGGGTCACTTAAGTATACTATCATATCATCTGCAAATAGTGATAATTTGACTTCTTCCGTTCCAATTTGAATCCCTTTGACCTCCTTTTGTTGTCTAATTGCTCTAGCTAGAACTTCAAGTACTATATTGAAAAGATATGGAGAGAGAGGGCAGCCTTGTCTAGTCCCTGATTTTAGTGGGATTGCTTTAAGTTTCTCTCCATTTAGTTTGATGTTGGCTACCAGTTTGCTGTATATTGCTTTTACTCTGTTTAAATATGGGCCTTGAATTCCTGATCTTTCCAAGACTTTTAGCATGGAAGGATGCTGTATTTTGTCAAATGCTTTTTTAGCATCTAATAAAATGACCAGGTGGTTTTTTTCTTTGAGTTTGTTTATGTAGTAGATTACATTGATGGATTTCCATATATTGAACCATCCCTGCATCCCTGGGATGAAGCCTACTTGATCATGCTAAATGATCATTTAGATGTGTTCTTGGATTCGGTTGGCAAGAATTTTATTGAGTATTTTTGCATCGATATTCATAAAGGAAATTGATCTGAAGTTCTCTTTCCTTGTTGGATCTTTGTATGGTTTTGGTATCAGCGTAATTGTGGCTTCATAGAACAAGTTGGGTAGTTTTCCTTCTGTTTCTATTTTGTGGGATAGTTTGAAGAGTATTGGTGTTAGGTCTTCTTTGAAAGTCTGATAGAATTCTGCACTAAATCCATCTGGTACTTTGCTTTTTTGGTTGGAAGACTTTCAATGACTACTTGTATTTCTTTAGGGATTATGGTACTGTTTAGATGGTCTATTTGATCCTGACTTAATTTTGATATTTGGTATCTGTCTAGGAAATTGTCCATTTCCTCCAGATTTTCCAGGTGTGTTGGGTATAGGCTTTTGTAGTAGGATCTGATGATTTTTTGAATTTCCTCAGTTTCTGTTGTTATATCTCCCTTTTCACTTCTGATTTTGTTAATTTGGATACTGTCTCTGTGCCCTCTGGTTAGTCTGGCTAAGGGTTTATCTATCTTGTTGATTTTCTCAAAGAACCAGCTCTTGGTTTTGTTGATTCTTTGTATGTTTCTTTTTGTTTCTACTTGGTTGAATTCAGCCCTGCCTTCTACTCCTCTTGGGTGTATTAGCTTCTTTTGGTTTCATAACTTTCAGGTGTGCTGTTAAGCAGCTAATGTATGCTCTCTCCAGTTTCTTTTTGGAGGCACTCAGGGCTATGAGTTTTCCTCTTAGCACTGCTTTCATTATATCTCGTAAGTTTGAATATGTTGTGCCTTCATTTTCATTAAATTCTGAAAAATTTTTGATTTCTTTCCTTATTTCTTCCTTGACCAAGGTATCATTGAGTAGAGCATTGTTCAGCTTCCATGAGTATGTGGGCTTTTTGTTGATTTTGTTGCTATTGAAGACCACCCTTACTCCATGGTGATCTGATAGGAGGCATGGGATTATGTCAGTCTTCTTATATCTGTTGAGGTCTGTTTTGTGACCAATTACATGGTCGATTTTGGAGAAGGTACCATGAGGTGCTGAGAAGGAGGTATATTCTTTTGATTTAGGATGAAATGTTCTATAGATATCTATTAAATCCATTTGGTCCAAAACTTCTGTTAGTTTCACTGTGTCTCTGTTTAGTTTCTGTTTCCCTGATCGGTCCATTGAGGAGAGTGGAGTGTTGAAGTCACCAACAATTATTGTGTGAGGTACAATGTATGCTTTGAGCTTTAGTAAAGTTTCTTTTATGAATGAGGGTGCCCTTACATTTGGAGAATAGATGTTTAGAATTGAGTGTTCTTCTTGGTGGATTTTTCCTTTGACCAGTATGAAGTGTCCTTCTGTGTCCTTTTGATGACTTTAAGTTGAAAGTCAAATTTTATCTGATATTAGAATGGCTACTCCAGCTTGTTTCCTGGAACTATTTGCTTGGAAAATTGTTTTCCAGCCTTTTACTAGGAGGTAGTGTTTGTCTTTGACACTGAAATGCATTTCCTGTTTGCAGCACAATGCTGGGTCCTGTTTATGTATCCAGTCTGTTAGTCTATGTCTTTTTATTGGGGAATTGAGTCCATTGATGTTAAGAGATATTAAGGAGTAGTGATTGTTGCTTCCTGTTATTTTTGATGTTATTTTTATGTTTAAGTCATTATCTTCTTTTGGGTTTGTTGAAAGAAGATTACTATCTTGCTTTTTCTAGGGTGTAGTTGCCCTCCTTGTATTTGTGTTTCCCATCTATTATCCTTTGTAGGGCTGGATTTGTGGAAAATATATTGTGAAAATTTGCTTTTATCATGGAATATCTTGGTTTCTCCATCTATGGTGATTGAGAGTTTTACTGGGTATAGTAGTCTGGGCTGGCATTTGTGTTCTCTTAGAGTCTGTATGACATTTGCCCAGGATCTTCTAGCTTTCATGGTCTCTGGTGAGAAGTCTGGTGTAATTCTTATAGGCCTGCATTTATAGGTTACTTTTTCCCTTACTGCTTTTAATATTCTTTCTTTGTTTAGTACATTTGTTGTTTTGATTATTATGTAACAGGAGGTAATTCTGTTTTGGTCCTGTCTGTTTGGAGTTCTGTAGGCTTCTTGTATGTTCTTGGGCATCTCTCTCTTTAGGTTAGGGAAGTTTTCTTCTATAATTTTGTTGAAGATATTTACTGGCCCTTTAAATTGTAAATCTTCACTCTCTTCTATACCTATGATCCTTATGTTTGGTCTTCTCATTGTGTCCTGGATTTCCTGGATGTTTTCGGTTACAAGCTTTTTGCATTTTGCATTTTCTTTGACTGTTGAGTCAATGTTTTCTACGGTGTCTTCGGCACCTGAGATTCTTTCTTCTATCTCTTATATTTTGTTGCTGATATTTGCATCTATGACTCCTGATTTCTTTCCAAGATTTTCTATTCCAAAGTTGTTTCCCTTTGTGATTTCTTAGTTGTTTCTACTTCTGTTTTTAGGTCCTAGATGGTTTTGCTCAGTTCCTTCACTTGTTTGTTTGTGCGATTTTTGTCTTTCCTCTTTCAGGACTTCTGCCTGTTGACCCAAGTTCTCTTGTATTTCTTTAAGTGATATTTGTGTTTCCTCTTTATGGGCTTCTATCTGTTGACCCATGTTCTCCTGAATTTCTTTAAGTGATTTTTGTGTTTCCTTTGTAAGGGCTTCTACCTGTTGACTCATGTTCTCCTGTACTTCTTTAAGGAAGTTATTTATGCCCTTCTTGAAATCTTCTATCAGCATCATGAGCTGTGATTTTAAATCCAGGTCTTGCTTTTTTGGTGTGTTGGGGTATCCAGGACCTGTTGTTGTTGGAGAATTTGATTCAGATGGTGCCATGTTGCCTTGGTTTCTGTTGGTGATGTTCTTGCATTTGCCTTTTGCCATCTGGTTATCTCTGATGTTAGCTGGTGTTGCTGTCTCTGACTGTGGCTTATCTGTGCTCCTGGGAGATCCATTCTCTCTGTGTACACCTGTATGTAGGTACTCCAGAGAGACCTGCTCTCCTGTGGTTGTATTTGGGTATGTAGCTCTGTGGCCCCGATCAACTCTGCGTGCAGGCAGTAATTGGAAGACTCCTGTCCCAGGCTGTTCCTAGGTTCTTGTGTACTCAGGGTTTCCGGCTGTTTCCTCTGAGCAGCAGGGGTGGTCCTACCTGTGCTGCCCAGCCTCTCTGCCCTCCTGAGTGGTTAGCTACCTCTGTGTGTCACTTGAATATGTTGCATGGTGGCAGAGGGTGGTCCCAAGCCAGAGAAGGATACCTTAGGGTTTCTGCCAGAGGGTTCCGGGTGTGATCCTCTGGCGAGGATGGTTCTACCTGTGCAGGCAGACCCCTCGAACTCCTGGGTGGTTAAGCTGCCTCCCTGTGTCACTTGGGTATGGCATGCTGTGGCAGAGGGTATGGTCCCAAGCCAGAGATAGAAACTGGAAAGCTTTTGCCAGATGGTTTCGGATGGGATCATCTGAGCTCCAGGGCAGGTTCACCCGTGCTGTCTTCTCTGCCTTGCTGTGTGGGTAGCTAGCTTCCTGCTCCACTTGAGTATCCCTTCATCACTCTTTACCTTAGTTTTCCAGACAGGATCTCTCATGAATCTGGAGCTCAGTAAGCATCTCTCTGGCTCTGACTCCCAGGCACTGGGATAAAGTACATGATACCCTGGCTGGATTTTTGTAGGTGCTAGGGACCTAAACTCAGTTCCTCAAGCCTTTACACAGTGAGTACTTTACCCACTGAGTCATATCCCCAGCACCCATTATTTTTTATGACTTATATTGTAACTTTTCATGGCCACCATAGATATTTTAATACATAAAAATAATTGTTCAATGTTCAAACTAGAGTAAGGATTTCAATGACTGCAAACACGTATCAACTTTTTCATGAAAACAGTAAAAGTCCTTTTCTTGCTTCTTTGAATTACACAGTCTACTGCCACCACCTAAAGTCATCCCATGTGACCAATGCATATTTCTAATGATACTGCAATCTTCGATAGTTTTATCAAATATCTTTTTCTCCTCAGAGAATTTATGATTTTATATGTAGGAAAGTTTATTTGTCTTATTTCCCTTCTATTTTACACATTTCCCCTGATATGCCAATATTGCTTAGCACCACATATGCCTAAGATTCTTAATATTTATAAACAATTTTACAGACAATTTGAATTCACTTCTGTGATATTGTATAAACACTATGTTAATCTGAAATGCTTACTGTAAGAGAAAGTATCAGCTCTGGACCCCCAAGACCAACTTCCCAGCACAAAGGAGACTTATTCTTCCCCAGAGGGACATAGGACAGGGAATAAGAAACATAGGCAGGAGGCAGGGAACAAGGGAGAAGGGAAGGATATTTGTCCTGGAGGAGGACAAAAGACTGCCTCTGGATAGAGAGGAGCCAGATATGGTACGTAGAAAATTGGCAGTTTATAAAGGTAAAGGAGGAGATGTACATGTTAATTAAGGTGAGCCAAAAGGGGGCTTTTGACTGCTGGACTTTGATACTTTGATAGTTGGGCCTTGATAGTCAGCCTCAAGAGGAGGAAGTGGCCAAACAAGGACCTTGGTGGCGAGCTTTAGGAATGTAATCTAAAGGTTTTTAGCAAGGCAGAGGGAGTGGGAGAGAAGGGCGAGGCAGGCCAGAGCTATGCCCGACACGCTCGAGCTGGCCAGAGACCCTTCACTTACCTTCTATATTTAAAGTAAAAGGTTGCCAAACTGCCCTATTATCTAACTATTCCAAACTTAGTTTAGAAATACGACTTTGAAATCACCCGCTTTTGTGGCTTACTATAATAAAGTAAACATTTACCTGGAAGTGAACATGGATGTCTGAGGGAACCCTGCAGAAGCTGGACCGAGTCCCTGGGACTCCGTCAGACACTGCTGGGTCTTCTCCTTTTGCTGTCTCTTGCTGTTGGCCTCTGTCTCTTTCACTTCTCTCTCGGCCTCAGACTTCCCCAACTCTGTCATACCTGTCACCAATTCTTGTCTTGGTTGTGCCCAATCTGATTTTTAACTTACTTGTGAATTGGTCTTTAAGATTACAATTTATATAATTTTGAAATTTCATTTTAAAATGAAGTTTGGTCCTTGGATTAATATAGTACTTAAGACCATCTACAATGGGCAAAATAAATAAATAAATAAATAACCTTGTGTTACTAATAATTCTGTAACTTGAGGTAAGTTATTTAACCTCTCTGGTCCTATTTCCTCACATACAGATAGGAAGACTATCTCATGTACATGTAAGAATCGTGTTGAAAGGATTAAGTGTATTAATCTATTCAGTGCATGTAGAAGGCTCTTCAACACGCAGCCAGTGCCTGGCTGTTGGGACCACCAGCATCTCCAGCATCACCAGCATCACCAGCATCCGTTGTGGTCCCTTCTCCTTTCCTACCTCTCATTCTGTGTCTCCGTTGCTTTAACCTTATCATTTTAACACTTTTCTCTGGCAGTCAGTCTCCCGGTCCCGATTTTAGAACCTCAGGCCTGTCTGTCTTTAAAATGCCTCTTGTTTGGTGAGGATCCCCTTCCACTTTGGTGTGTCTGCTCTCCCACATGTTTGTGGATTTTTGGACCAGGAAAGTCAGAGATGTTTCTGACTTAAAACTAATGACATTTTCTGTCTATATTTCACAATGGGATTCCCTGAGATGCAAACTCAAACCCCAGGCCCTATGTAAGGCATCGAGCTGGGCTTTCTTAGTGCCTTCCATTTGCCTTCTAGTTACCAGGCAAAGACAAACTACATCCTGAGCGTCTCTTGTGCGGGTAGCAGATGGTTTCTGTAGCATCCTCGTGGCCAGCATTTCACTTCCCCAGACAAGGGGCCTCCTGCCTATGCAAGACTAGCAGAAATACCCTCAAGCCTCAGTTTTGTTTATAACATCCCCCCACCCCCAATCCTTTGATTCACTTCTAAAAGCATTCTGTGTGTTTTCACAGAAGTTCTTAGGCTCCACTCTCAGGACCCTGTAGACTTCATACTTCTCCAGAAGCCTTTTTTTATTGGGGGGGGGGGGAGGGAGGTCGAGACAGGGTTTCTCTGTATAGCCCTGGCTGTCCTGAAACTCACTCTGTAGACCAGGCTGGCCTCGAACTCAGAAATCCGCCTTCCTCTGCTTCCCAAGTGCTGGAATTAAAGGCATGAGCCATTACTACCATCCTCTTACCTGTGACTCTCTTCCTCTCACCCCACCCCTTCAGCCATTTTTCTTACTGACTTTCTTTTCTTTTTTTATTATTATTATTTTTTTATTTTCTATATTTTTTCTATTTACATTCCAAATGATTTCCCCTTTCCCGTTTCCTCCCTCCCCAAAAGTCCCATAAGCCCCCTTCCCTCCCCCTGTTCCCCATTCAACCCCCTCTCGCTTCCCTGTCCTGGCATTCCCCTACATCCAGTCTTTCCAGGACCAGGGGTCTCTCCTTCCATCTTCTTGGAAATCTATTAATATGTGAATTGTGTCTTGGGTATTCCGAGATTCTGGGTTAATATCCTCTTATCAGTGACTGCATACTTTATGTGTTCTTTTGTGATTGGGTTACCTCACTAAGGATGATATTTTCCAGTTCTGACCATTTGCCTAAGAATTTCGTGAATTCATTGTTTTTAATTGCAGAGTAGTATTCCATTGTGTAAATATACCACATCTTCTGAATCCATTCCTCCATTGAGGGACATCTGGGTTCTTTCCAGCTTCTGGCTATTATAAATAAGGCTGCCATGAACATAGTGGAGCATGTGTCCTTATTGCATGCAAAGGAAGCCTCTGGGTATATGCCAGTTCTTTTCTTAACACCAGTTTCTTTCCTCCTCTGGCAGTAGATTTGGTACCACTGAATATCACATAAAATGACAACTGGAAAAGAGAAGTTGTATTATTAGGTGGCTTTTTACCGTCGGTGAGACTAAAAGCATTTATACCAAGGATGATACATCTTCTGCTGCTCGTGGAAATTTCATTTAAACCCACAGGCTTTGATCCCGTAGAAATAGTCTCAGGTGCCTTTCTTCTCTGTTTTCTCCAGTGAGTCATTTAGATTTAATCATCCCCTCTGATAGCTGCTGATATGTAAGCCATATCTTCTCACAGAATTCCTAACTCTGATAAAAATGACTTCGGTCAGATACATTATATTGAGCCAGGGGGCTGGGGCTGGCTGACACAAAGCTCAGGGCTCCTTGCAGACATCTTGATGTATCAGAAGTAGATATTGGTCCACTCTCCCTGCTGGGGCCCAGCCTGTTTGCTCTGGCTCCCCAGCCTAAGGAAACTTCTCAGAGCCATTTGTTTGACATGTAGACATGCTGTTCCCAGGTATGAAAATCAGACATGAACTTTCTCCCTAGAAATCCGTGTGCACGTGGTTGCATGGTTGCATGCATGCATGCATGGGTGCATGTGTGAGTGCATGCATGCGTGTGTCGACCTTTTCTGCATTAACGTTTACATTCATTTCCAACCATAATCACAACCTCTAGAGCTCTTACTATTTCAAAATGAGAAATCCATATTTGTTCAGCAAGAATCCCCCTTCCTCTTCCCCTCAGGCCCGACACTATTATTCTACCTGCTTTTTCTCTGAATTTGATCACACTAAGAACTTCCTATATCAATATTTGTTCTTTGGTGGCTGGCTTATTTTACTTAGCACAATGTCCTAGAGGTTCAGCCCTGTTGCAGCACGCATCAGAATGTCCCCGAGAGTTCACGTTTTAATAAGCTATGCTTTATGCATACAGTGTTTGGGAAGTTAATTGTGTATTAACCAAGTTGCCGCCAGAGTCTCCACCACAGAGATGCTCACGTCATCACTGGCATCTCTCACTTAGCCCTTTAAACGACACTCTCGTCCACATCTGACGGCCTAGCTGTGTCACATTTGCACTCTTTGGTCTCTCAGCAAGAGGAGACTTAGGAAGTGCATCATCTTTACATGAAAAAGATTTTTATTCTGTAATAGAGAAACTAACCTATAAAGTGACAATTTGAAGCCATTTGCTGTCATGTGTGTATGTGTGTATGTGTGTGTGTGTGTGTGGTAGCTAATGTAAACAGCAACAAAAATGAATTTGGAGGTGTTATCTAATCTTTCTCCCTTCGGGTATTATAGGATGTAAGTTTTAGTCCCTTGAACTCAGGCAAATGTTCTTGCTGTAGGCTCCTATCTCCCTCTCCCCCATCTCCCCTTGACAGACACTTGACTGCTCCTACTACACACCTGTCAGTGACCCCCCCCCTTTGCCTGCACAGTATGTCCAATCTCCTTATAGAGCATATAACCCAAATTACCTGTCCAGATCCAGCCAGGGAGGAGTCAGTCTTTTTCCTGTTTCCTACTTCTCATCTGTTGTTACCGCCTTGCACGGAGTTCTCACCAAAATTAGGCCTTAAATAAAGTTCATCTCAAATGTTCACTTTGTCCACGAAACCCTCTCATACGTACACGGTCACTCCATTTTTTTTCTTTCTTTTTTACAGTGACTCAAATGTCAGTCTTGGTGCTTCAAGTATACAAGGATGTAATTGCTCAGTGGAAGCGATCGTCTTGCTGACTCTTGATCCCTAACCTGTGACTTACAAGCATCGGTTCTTAAGATGTGTATTTGTTTGTTCTGCCTTTTGCTTGCTTGCTTGGAGACCACACCATTAAAACATTAGAACAATCATAGAAATAGTTCTCTTTGGCTGGAGCCTTCTGGGATCTCGATGAAAGAAAGTAAATAGTGCCGACAAGCAGCCTATGAGGTACAGGGAACAGGTCTGCGAAGGCAGATGGTGCTCATGCTGACCTTTGACCCAAAGTGAGGCCCTGCCTGACAGGCTTCTGCTCTCTCTCTCTTTTTTTTAAGATTTATTTATTTATTTATTTACTTATTTATTATAAATACACTGTAGCTGTCTTCTTCAGACACACCAGAAGAGAGCATTATCACATTACAGATGGTTATGAGCCACCATGTGGTTGCTGAAACACTGTAGCTGTCTTCAGAAGGGTGTACCAGATCCTATTACAGATGGTTGTGAGCTACCATGTAGTTGCTGGGAATTGAACTCAGAACCTTCAGAAGAACAGTCAGTGTTCTTAACCGCTGAGCCATCTCTCTACTCCATCTTCTTGCTCTTCTTTTATCATTGTTCTGTGGTTTGTAATGTGGGTGGAGGGAAGTGAGGCAGGGCTCGGATGTAACTCCATGATGGCTTTTCTCTCAGATGAAAAAGTATAACTTATATTTTTAAAGATTTGTTCTTTATGGTCTAATGGGAGATGGGACAAGATTGGAGGACTTAGATAATTTTTATTCCTCTGAAATAGTCACAGGGCTTCAAAATGTTAACAATTAGGCTTCTGTAGAAGATAAGACATTTTCATAGAAAACTTAAATTCTGAGAAAAACAGGCATGATCCTAAATTACTATTTGGCAGGGTAATTCTAGACCAATTCTCCACAAAATACATGATCTTGGTTTCAAGGTTGTTCGCCTAATGAAATTTAAAACTACTTGATACTCATAAAATATTATTAATAATACATTTAATGTTTCAGAAGAAAGAGCAGTTAAATGGTGAGGTTTGTTCTCAGGGGGAAATTGCTATCCTCCACTGGTAGAAACATAAATGCTAAATTGATTCTATTTTGAATGGCATCTACTGGGCAGAGTACATCAGAAGTAGGGGATCACTGGGAAGGGAATAAGGGAGCAGGCTGAAAATTATAACTTTTTCCAGCTATTCATTTTAGGGAATGTTGTAAAGAGGACCCTTTTATTATTTTAGGATTCCTAAAAGATAGAGTCCTAAAGGAATGAAGGGTATGTATGCAGGTATATACACACACACACACACACACACACACACACACACACACACACATATATAATTTTTGAAGGGAACCAAAGGAAAACTTATTTGTAAGATCAGTTTGTTTAGCTCTAAATCTGATATAAAGATTGTAGACCAGATCTTCAGAACATCTACTTATGATATGTCTAGAGGCGTGCTGGATCTGCAGAGGAACAGTATGGCTTTATGAAACTCAGTATGTGTTAGGTAATTTTAATTTCCTTCTATGACAAAAGACAGAACTTGTGCCTTGGAGGCAAGCAATGGAGTCCATTAATCTTTTACTCAAGTTTTCATTTCTACCCAACATGTGATGCCTGTTAGCAGAATTAGTTGAACACCATGTTTCTAAAGCTGCAGTCTTTGTAGAGGCCATGAGAATTATTAAATGCCGGCATATATCCTTATAGAAATGGTTATGTATTAAGGTATTCTTGACTTATAGTTATATAAGATTCTTATATTATTAACATGTATAGGCAATAATGCATGCATATATGCTTAATACATCCAGCCTTACTCTGCACCAGTCAGTGGCTGGAATATAAGGAAATTAAGATACTATTCCTGGTGTCAAGGAGTTGTTCTTCTGATAATGGCTCCAGTGGAGAATGGTTCAAAGGCATTTAACAGTGAGGCTGGAGGGGCACCCGCAGGACACATTCTTCTAAATCAATGACTGTCTTCCCAGCTGTGATTCACCACAGACCTGTCCACTCTCAATGAGTCCTGCTGTGTTGGCCTGAGTGAGGCCTCAGGCAGTGTTTTTGAAAGGTTTTGACAGACCCTAATATGCCCTAATGCTGAGAACCACAAGACAGTATCCTGGAGCAAATCAACTGACATCCCTACCCTGCTCATTATAGTGAGAGTTTGTAAGGGAAGTGTGCTGGCAGATATACATTCCTCATATGACAAACATGCATTTGAGCAATTGATAGGCACTGTTTTAGGTACCCAGAGACAGACAGTACAGCAGTAAGTAAAGCAGATGTAGTCTTTGCCCTCCTGAATCTTACTGTCAAGGCATTAACCATCCATTAAACACTGACCCAAATCAAAATAAAACTCAGGTTGTGATCAGTTCTTTTTTAAAAAAGATTTCTTTATTTTATTTATATGAGTACCCTGTAGCTATCTTCAGACACACCAGAAGAGGGTATTAGATCCCATTACAGATGGTTGTGAGCCATCATGTGGTTGCTGGGAATTGAACTCAGGACCTTTGAAAGAGCAGTCAGTGCTCTTAACTGCTGAACCATCTCTCCAGCCCCTGATGAGTTATTTGAAGAAGTAGTAGGGGGCATGGAGAGAAGCGAGACCACATGGAATCCACTGGAGGCTCAGGAGGAGAGGAACACTGGGCTCAAATTTAAACCAGGAGCAGGAATTGAAGTAGGGCCCATCCACCTAGAGCTCTCAATTGAACTTCCAGAATAGAGGCGTGGCTATTGAGATAGTGAGATCCTGGCAGATATCCACAAGGCAGTAAGTGGTATGTGGACTTGGAATAATGAGGGAGACGGAAACCGGGGGGGGGGGGGGGGTGATTGAGGTGGGATGCAGGAGAGTCTATTCATTTGACTCCTCGGCTCTTTGAAGGATGGAATGAGGAAGACAGACTCCTCAAATGGTTTTGCAGGTATCCGGACGGACACTGTTTGCTGACATAGGAACTACCGGCAAGAAAAGCGTTAGCACACCCCTGGTCAGGAAGCAACAGGGAGGTTAGGTGGTCACTATTTCATTCATCTCTTTCTCAGAATCTCTCCTTCTCAAGGCAAGGCAGAAAGCAAACAAGTCTTTCAAGGGAAGCCAGATAAAAGTTCAAACCCAAAAGCTTCTTGAAGAGCTTTGAAGTGGATTCCACTTAACAAAATAGGAAGTCAAAAAAACCAAACCAAACCAAAACAAAACAAAACAAAAAAAGTGGCTAAGCAAGTGGATGCTTTCCTGCCTTGCCCTTCCATATTGGAGTTTAGATGTTTGTGTTTGATGATCAATTATTGGGAGACCCAGAAAGTCACACTCCAAGCGTTCTTGCTGCCCAAAAATGTTCACAAACCAAAGCACCTTTGGGGATCCTTTATTGCTGCTGCTTGAAAGAGAAATCCATCCTTTTCAGAGGCATGGGCCAGTTCTGACAGCCCAGAGCCTGCTGTCTCCAGCAAGAATCCTGCCCTGAGCATCTATTCAGCCACATACAACGAACAAATGATCCAGAATCCAAATATTCTGCAGCATGGTGAGAGATTTATTTTATTCATTCCACAACTATATAAATATATATACACAATATTACATACTATACAAGTTTTCAAGACCTCCTCCACTTTTACCCCAACCAGTCTGTCCAATTTTTAAATGTTCAAAAGAACTTTGAAGGTGGGATCAGTTCCTGGAGCCTCCGCTGCATACAGCCTCTCAGGGTCAACCAGGGGAGGCTTAGGTGCAGACTCTGAAAGAGACCTGCCTCAAAGTTACACAGACAGATTCATAGATGGATTCAGTTATTATCTTGTTTTCAGGTTTAAATTTGGTTGTTAACTAATGCTGTAGCTTATTCAGTTCTTATTGAAATAACAAATACAGCTTTCTCATGACATATTTCCTTATAGAAACAAAGAGATTGTGAGAAGGCAATTAAGTCACTTCTGATTTCTGGAGGGCATATAAGGGCCTTTTCATTACCAATGGTTTCCATTTGAAAACAAAAAGTGTGATCTCAAGCTGTGATGTTCTGTGATTCTTGCAGAACATACATTCATAAGCCTCTAATTCCATTCTGTGTGCACTGAAATTGTACAGGGACAGGAGAAAAGAGATGGCCATCTTTCCCCAAGGATAATTCTTCCATACCAGCCTATGTTACACTGACACGTTTTTTGTAAATATTTTGAGTGTGCACGATCAATTTTTGTCACTTGTCCAACACCTAGAAGTGCTGATGCCATCCTAACACATACTTCTGGATCTGCTTCAACAAGCAACTGGTAACCATCTACAAATGGCTGCTCTATTTTGATGTAAGCTTAATTAATTCTACATGTGAAACTCCAAATGTCACATTTCATGAGTTTAAAATATTAATTATTAGACTGCTTTAGTTAACTCGTTCCAAAACGGAATTTGAACTTAATTTCACATGGGTATTAAATTCTCTTACAATAAATTGAACTTTAAGAGAAAAGATTTCATAAAAATCTTTTATGATTTTAGCCCAAGGATGAGAATTACATAAAAATGTTACAAACAACACATGGTTCCATCATTGCAGCTCCATGTATCAACTCTCAGGAGAGGAGCGGGATTCAGAGTTAGGACATCTGGTCACAAAGTCCAAGCTGTTTTTTGATGAAATTTGAGATCAGGAGCTGTGGTCGTTGCTGGTACTCCACCAGGACATCATGGGACAAATTGATTTGGTCACTCTCGAGTCTGTCAAGAAGTGTCACACAGACCACGGCAGCTAGTGAGGAAAGCCATATGGTCAGGGAAGTGAATGTGCTGGTCTGTTCTACAGTATATTAGTTTATAGCACTCACATTCTCAACATGCATAAAAATGGTTTCCCTGTAATGTAGACGCAATCTGCTGGATTTTCTAGTTTTCTCCTTCCTTCCTTCCTTCCTTCCTTCCTTCCTTCCTTCCTTCCTTCCTTCCTTCCAAGACTCATTTAAATTAGTTAATTGAAAGCATTAAAATCCCTCTTGGTTCTTTCCTCTGCAGTGTACTAGATTAAGGAAATCACTGTGCTCAAGGAACACCCAAGGCACACAAACCTTTAGGCTGTCAATGGTGGTACTCAGAGCTGAGAGGAGTGTGCCTGTTTATAATGGCATCAGTGGTAAGCACTCAGGACTGATAACAGTGAGCTAATCTCCATCAGCACTGAAAAGTGTATTACCACAGAGGGGGTCAGCTCTGTGGACATTAGTGACCTGTTTGGGCATAGATGTAGAATTGGGTAGTATATATTTCTTGACTTACTGCTGAAGACTTCGGTGGGAGATTTAGGAAGAAGTAAGTATACTATAATCACAAGAGTGCACGCTATTTTTTAAGTTTTTACTTTTCACTGATAAATGATACTTAGACATACTTAGGGGCACAGTGAAACATTTCAATATGTACATGCATTATAGAAAGATTTAGTCAATCTAACATATGCATCCCCTCACACATGCCTTTTCATAATAATGATCAGAATGTACTCATTTAAATATTCAGATACATACATTATTATCAATAATATTCACAATATTAGGACATTTAAATTTGTTCCTCTATCTAAGTGCAACTTTGTCCCTATTTCCCACCCCACCAAACCTCCACTCCCCAGCCGCTTGTAGCTATGATTCTAATCTCTATTCTTATAAGTTTGAGGCTTTTAGATTTCATATATAAATGAGATTGTACAGGATCTTGTTCCATGCCTGGCTTATTTCGCTTAGCCCAATGTCTTCGGTATGTATCTGTGTTGTCTCAAATACCCAAATTGCCTTCATTGTAAGACAAGAGTGTTCCATTTTATATGACTGTCACATTTGTTCATCCACTGATGAACACTTTGGTGGATTTTATAATGGTGGTTGTTGTGAATGATGCTGTAGTGAATGCTAGTCTCTTCCATAGACTGAACTCAATTCTTTAACTTATGTCAAAAGTGAGATTGCCAGACACTATGGTAGGTCTATTTTTAGTCTGAGAGACCTTTATCCAGTTTCAAAGATGGCTGTGCTTTTTCATCCCTCCATCACCAGCATACTAGGGCTCTATTTTTTTATCTCCTCACAACACTTGTAATTCATCGCCTTTTCATAGCCATTGTGGCAGGTGCTCAATGATCTTTGGGCTACTTCTTTCCCTGCTCTTAAATTGTATGAATTCCTTTTGTATTTTGTATGTAAACGTCTTGTCATTCAATAATACGAATACTTTCCCAATCCGTGCATCTTATCGTTTGTTTAGTTCTTGCTGCATGCCAGGCGTTTATGATATTTGAATTCAGGCAGCCATGTCATGAATGAGATAATATTTTAGTTCCCTTAGACAGATGATGAAAGGACAGCTTAGAAAGGGTAAACAAATGGCCCGTTATGATGGGACTAAGTAAGTAGCCAGTAAATCCCCAACTTCCTAAACAGCCTTGTCATTCCTCTCCTGAGCTGGTATTTGGAGAACTGCTAGGACTTGCCCTGGCCTGCCCAGCAAACTGATGCTTACAGTCAAGTAAGAACCAATGAAAATACTGGCCTGTAAAAGAGTTGAATCTTCCATCACCTAGGACCCTTTTTTACTCAAACCCCACTCACTTTGTTGTAAAGCAAACTCGCCCGAGCAGGTAAACAAGAAAGCCTTGAGCTAGCGCTCACTCGCCAGGCTTTTTAAGTTAATGAGCAGCAGGTCTGTGAAGTGTTGATGTGGCTGGCGTTCAGAGTCCAGCTCTGTCTGGCAGAAGGATAAAAGGAAACTCGTGCTCTGTACTCTCCATAGAGCAGGCGCGAAGCAGAATGTTCCCCTTGGATTTCAAGGGCAAGGTCAAATCTGGAGAGAGCAAGTAACAGCCATTCTGGCTTTGCTTCCGCCACCCTGGAGAGCCCCACAAGTGGCCTATAATGATCTTGTCACCTACCTATTTCCATGAACAAATAAAAGGGACTAATTACTCAAAACAACCTGTCAAAATGAAGCCTGTGGTTTTGCTGCCAAAA
This sequence comes from Tokudaia tokunoshimensis, assembly GCA_036184795.1. Taxonomy (NCBI): domain Eukaryota; kingdom Metazoa; phylum Chordata; class Mammalia; order Rodentia; family Muridae; genus Tokudaia; species Tokudaia tokunoshimensis. The sequence continues at coordinate 32,815,267 of BTHU01000004.1, read as the reverse complement.
TCCTTAGATTAGGCATGGAGAGTAGTTCCTGGGGCCAGAGGGACATTTGGTGACCTAGCTGTCACCAAGAACATTGTCAGCTACCTGACCCAGGAGGAATGTAATGGGAACACACAGCTCTAAGGCAAAGCTTACTGTGTTCTGAGCCCAGTCAGTAATGTCTAGCAATTCTCAGCCCTTTGGCATCCTTTTGGCCTCTCTCAGAATCTGAGGGAAGTTGCCACTGTGTCTTTTTCACATAACAAACTACATGGATTTCTCTGCATACAAACTACCTCTGGATAATTTTGGGGACCCAGGGCCTCAAATCTCATACATTAAATCCTTTAGGTCCCCCGCAGCCCTCTGCTCTGCTGCCTTAGCATCTCTGGTTTAGATCAAACCTCCAGCAAGGTTTTGCATTAATGGGAGACAAAGATAACAGGACTGGGAGCTAACACCCTTGCACACGGCAGCAAGCAAGCAAATGAGCAGGCTGTTGGACCAATAGGAAAACAGCAAAGGTTGGTGCTGCAGCTCCTGGCCTGGCTTATCTGTCTGCTGCTTCTCTCTCTCCTTACCCCCAACCTCTGCTTTCTCCCACTCTGTGGTTGTTGCTCCTCAACATCTGAGTTTACAAAGCCAACACACTTTCATCCTGGTCTGCCTCCTGTAGAATCATGTTATCATTCACCCAAGGCCTTTCCACTTCCTGTGTCTCCTCGGAGACTTTGATCTCGGTCCATTTGGGCACCTATCACAAAGCAGGGAGCAAAGTTCACATTCCGAGGGGTCAGCAGGACCAGGGACATACAAATAACTTGTTTGTACGTTCGTGTCTCTCAAAACTTGGTTTGCTGGCCACCTGTGTCTGAGCCAGAGACTGCAGGTAATTCAGATTCATAGGCTACATTCCAGACACACTGGACCAGAGTGCAGGTGGGGGAGGGGAGGAGAGGAGACAGTAAATACTTAGAGCAGGTCTGTCTGATTGAACTATCTGAAAACTAAAGACTTCCAACTCTGTTCTTGAATCAAACAAAGTTGTCACAAATGTCTATACCTAGACCCTAATCCTTTAGGTCAATACAGACATGCTGAATTAACTGGAGCGCTCACATTCCATCCTTGATTGTCCTGTATCTCTTATGAAAGTATCACTAAAGATGCTTCCTGTTACAGCAGAGCTGATCATCCCAGTTGTTTAATAATTGGGTAAAGTTTAACATTTGTATAAAGTTTTGCCAAAACAAACGAAAGAAGAAAACACCTCAAATGCTTTCTTTTGTTATATAAGGACAGCTCAATAACACAACATGTTTTCATCTTTACCCTGAAGCCCAGAACTAAATCCAAGGGTTTACATTTAGCATTGGATTTCTGGGTAGTGTCTTTGATATTGAGGCTCCTGGGAATACATCCACTGCCTTACATAACCACCTTTTGGTCTTTTTCTCTTGTTTTAAATACTGTTTAAACATTCCTCTTCCACTAAAAGCTGTGGCTAGTGTTTTCTCCACTACAGGCGTGAGCACATCACCTTTCAACCATATCTGCCAGTTTGCAACACCATATGAAGGAAGCATCCGTGGAAAGGCAGTGATGTCAGATCTCATCCATTCTTGTTCTTGTTTAGCTGTGTTTCCTTAGGCTGTTCGGTTATTCTCTCTAGACCTGGCTTCATCCTTTCAGAAAAGGTTGTCTTTCCGAGGCCTCCCAAGCCCCCAGTTTCCACCTCAGGCTTCATATCATCTTGTCAGTAGGAAAACCATGTTGTCATCCCTGAGGAGGCCTAGCAGCAATGCTGGGGCCGTGATCTGCTGCTGCATGCTGGGCCATGAAACAAAGGTGTCTTGGGAAGCATAGGCAATAGAGTACAAGATCCTAGGCCTGGTCTCTGGTCCTGGAGCCAGAGCAAAGAGAGGCCAGTACCGGCTGTGACAGCCATACACAAGGTGGATTGGCAGTAGTGAGAGAAGTTTAGGATTAGAATTAAAGCCACTCGACCAAAACTATACTGCCTTCTATTAAAGTGCATTAAAATATTGCAAAATATTTTTTTCTTAATCTTGTCTTTGTCAAATTAATAGGCCCAAAATAGCTAAATGTCAGTATTTTCACTGTTTCATCTCAAAAAATAGACAAATGTTTGAGGTGATAGATATGTCCAATTTGATCACTATACAGGCTGACTTAGTCAGAGTTTCTATTCCTGCACAAAACATCATGACCAAGAAGCAAGTTGGGGAGGAAAGGATTTATTCAGTTTATACTTCCACACTGCTGTTCATCACCAAAGGAAGTCAGGACTGGAACTCAAGCAGGTCAGGAAGCAGAAGCTGATGCAGAGGACATGGATGCTTCTTACTGGCTTGCTTCCCCTGACTTGCTCAGCTTACTTTCTTGTAGAACCCAAGACTTCCAGCCCAGGCATGGCACCACCCACAATGGGCCCTTCCTCCTTGATCACAAATTGAGAAAATGCCTTATAGCTGGATCTCATGGAGACATTTCCTCAACTGAAGCTCCTCTCTCCGTGATAACTCCAGCCTGTGTCAAGTTGACACACAAAACCAGCCAGTACACAAGCTACACATATTGGAACTTGCATGGTTATTAATCAGTGCAAGGTATGGTGGGGTAACACACAACTGTAATCATAGAGTTTAGGAGATTGTGGCGAAGGATCTCAAGTCCAAGACCAGCCTGAGTCATATGGCAACACCTCAACACGACCTCCCTACACAAAGTAATAAGCTAACTACTTATTTACACCTGATTTTTAAGATTTGAAAGTTGGGTTGCCATGGCATGGCTATGCAATATCACTCAGTGACTGCTGAACTTTGTAATTGACCCCAGCACTAACTCTTGGGACCACCTTTACACCACTTACAGCTTATTTGCTGAAGCAAGATGATTATCTGCTCACAATGTTTACAGCACAAAACTGGCCTCTTGATTTTGCATGATGCACATTTTGGCTCTTTGGTACAGAGGACCACCCTGCCTGCCCTTCCCCCAATCCCCTCCCTGCTGCCCCCAGCCTTGTGTTTTTATGGAGAGGCTCCTGCAAAAGGCAGCAATGTTTCTGCAGCAAACTCAGACACACAGAACTGAGGTCAAATTCCAGCCCAGAGACTTAGTTGGGAGAAAGTGCAAAAGCTAAGGAACCCTTGACCACTGTTCCTCTTGTGAAGGTGTGGAGAGCTGCAAGTGGTTGCCAAATATCCATGTGGAACAATTTTTCAAAAACCTGATTCACTTCTATTTGGGGATTAAGAAATACACTAGCTACAGACCTAAAATAATCATTAATTTTTGCAGTAACATCATTTGCCTTCGTCATTGGTCACCATGCAGGTTCCAGACACCAAACTCCTTCATTGCTGGGAACAGCCACAGAAGAATTTAAAAAGGTGAATTCAAGCTGAGCTTCTGTTTCCTCTTATTGAAGAGTTTCAGAGTTAATTCTCTAAAGAATGAATACCTCCCTACGTTACAAGTAGCTGTCAAAAGAAATAACATGGGATTATTCCTTTACTCTAAAGAAAAATCGCAGTGAGTTACAGACAACTAAAGGCATTGAGCAGAGCCTAATCTTAGACAAATATTAGGTTTTATATATTGCTGTGCAAGTTTGTGTCAAAAGGCAGTTCTATCTATAAAAACTAGATACAAGCTGAATATATTTATCACAACTTCACAGCCCAAGAGGGTTATCATCTTTGATCAGAAGCCAGAGGCTTAATTGAAGTAAATTTCACCATAAGACAGGGGCAGACACATTATAGATGCACCCACTAGGCATTGTGCTGCTTTTCTGCTGTCCACTTTTGCACTGCTCTGAAGGTACAGCTTTCTGATGTGGGGTGACTTGAAGTCCACTATTTCCTTACCTGGATCTTTGTTAAGGTGGTGCTGGACTCCTAATACATTTGTTGGGGACAATAAGCAAAAAAACCAGCAGTGGCAGATGGATATTGGTGGCCCTATTCCAGGTGGTTTGTTCGCCTACAAATAACAGCAGGCTCTGGGACTGCAGGTTCGCATAAATCTAACAGCAAAGGGAACTCTTGGCTCCCATCCTTCAAACAATTCTGAACTACTCATGTGACCCATGAATGAAGGATCTGGTTTTCTATGGCCATTTCCCAAGGTCAAGTAGAGTCTCACCGTCATTCTTTTCATTCATTCACTAGGCAAATATTTATTGAGTTCCCAGATGCCAGGCATTATTCTAGGTGCTGGGCATGGCGCAATGGCAAAGTGCCTGTTCTTCGGGTGCCGCATCACAAAGGAGAGAGATCCAAGGCTCACCTTTATGCACTGTGTTGTTTCAGTTTTTATCACTTGAAACAAACCAGAGTCAGCTGGAAAGAGGAACCCTCAGCTGAGGAATTGTATATGGCATGTCTATGCAGCATTTTCTCGATTAATGGTTGATAGAGGAGGGCCCAGCTCACTGTAGGCAGTGCCATCTACAAGCAGGTGGTCCTTGGTTGTATAAGAAAGCAGGCTGAAAAAGCCAGGGGCTGCAAGCCAGCAAGCATCACAGGACCTGACTCCGCTCAATGATGAACTTCGGTGTGGAAGTGTAAGCCATCTAGATAAACTCTTTCCTCCCCTAGTTGCTTTTTGTCAGAGTGTTGTGTCCCAGCAACAGTAAGCACAGTAGGACCATGCATTATATAAAGCAATACAGAAGTTAATATATAAGCACACCAGAAATAAAGATAACAGTGTTGAATATGCAACATAGAGGTCAAATGCATGATATAAATATGTGTGATTGGGTTTGTGTAGTCATACAATGGTCTCCTGAGAGATGGAGTCCCCTTAGCTGTGCTGATGAGTGCTGAGCTATGTGGGCACAGGCCCTCCCCAAGGCAGGCGGATGCAGAATGACACATCTCTGCTAACTCTGTGACTGAGTCCTCTGAGTTAGCACTGTGGTTCCTAGATGGGTGGCGTTAATGCACAATGTTATCTGAAGGCAGAAACTGTGTGAGTTCTCACACGGGTGTGAATTCACGTTGGTTGCCCTGCTGTCTCTTTAGAGTATAAAAAGATAGAAAGGTCCACTAGAGAAGGCCATCTGGTGCGGTGGGATGGGCCTGTGGTAACTGTGGAGGCTAGTCAGGTCTTGTAAGCTGGAAACCCATGGATCCTGGTCTCTGGAAGTCATGTGAGACATCTCCATGCTGCTGGTCATTCATGTCGTTCCTGGCTTCTTGCTAGAACAGCAGAGTGTCATTGCACCCTCAGCCCTTCCCCCACCCCCCAAGCTTTCCTGACTCACACAGAGTGAGTTAGTAAGTGGGCTAATGTGAAAGAAGGCTGTTTGCCAGTGTCAACGCTTTCCCACCTGGAAGGGACGAGGGGAAAATGTTATGAAGTAGCAATGAAAGACGAGGACATGATAGCAACCCATCCGTGGGCCTTTGTCTGGCCCCTGAGAGTTGATCTTCCAGAGTCAACATACTAGAAAGCCACCTTGATATCTTGGGGGAGATGAACAGTCCCCGTGACCGTGAAGAAATCTGCGGTACTGTAATACTTGGATGAGCTGCAGAGTTAGTTGCAGAGCTGCGGGCGGAGCCTTTGGTATGTATGTGTTGGTAGCTGAAAGGGGTCTACGTGATGGAATGGAAGCTGTAGCAGTGACGAGAGAGAGAGAGAGAGAGAGAGAGAGAGAGAGAGAGAGAGAGAGAGAGAGAGAGATGCATAGATGCTGAAGCTCCAGCAGCAGCAGCAGCAGGGAGAGCAGAATGCTGTAGAAAGATCAAGGAAGGCAAGTTATGAAGCAAGGATATCTGCAGGAATAGGTGAGAACGAGGTCATGAGATTTGCCACAAGGACAAAAAGGCTCTCTTAAGAGAGTGGCTTCCCTCCAGTCTCTGAAGGATTCTCAAAAGACAAAGACAGATACCCAGGATTCACCAGCCCACAGTGTTCCCTGCGGGTCAATTGATAACTTTTACAGAAGGAACTCATGGTCATCATCACACTTATACCTGGCAGCCTATTGGCTCAGCATTTTCTCTTTGACTATATTGGTTACCAAAATCTGCTCATCTACATAGTAGCAGAGATATGAGTCAAGTGGTCACTTGTTTCAATAATTAGGAAACCTCAGAAGGCCTTTCCTGGAGCAGAAATCTTTTGCATTGGAATTCAAGCAAGGTCAAACTGCCCCTCTCTTGCTCATTGGTTAGGGTTATAGTCTCTCTTAAAGTGGGCATTTGGGATGAGTTTGTAAAAAAAACAAAAAGTGTGGGGGTGGTGTCTGGGAAGATGGCTCAGTGGTTAAAGCACTTTCTATGCAAACCTAATTAAATGCCTAGTAAGGGTGTAGACCTGCCTGAAATCGTAGTCTTCGAAAACAGAGAAAAAGTATTCTCCAGAGCAAGCTGGCCAGCAGGACTAAGCCGTGTCATTGAGCTTTGGGTTTGGTTGAGGTAAGGAGAGCCACTGAGGATGATTCCTGACCTCCAGCTTCCACATGGCATGCACACTCATACACATGTGCCCACACACATACAAACGTACATGTCACATACATACACATAAAAGCAGAAAACCTAAACAGCACAAGGAGGAATTGTCATGCATGTGTATCCTGAGGTAATAGTGGTTAAAAATAGTGTCCCTGCAATTAAACTCTTATGAACTCTCTCTATTTCCAAAGTACGTTCTCAGACACGTTACCACATGCATGGTGTTTATTACATGCATAAGGAAGTGGATTGGCTGCAAGGACAGATGTTAGAATTCAGGATCCTTTCTGTGATGTTTTTGTTCTCAGGGTAGCAGAGAATACCTTCTTGGTGTCCTGGTGACATCACTGGTCACTCCACTTGGTCGTCTTCATCTCTCTAACTTTTAGCTTTGATCTCTTTCTGTCTGTGTCTATGCTCTTTGTACCTCACCTACTGTATGAGCTTCAAATGCCACTTTACACCATCAACATATAAGTTTATTCCCCCAGTCCCACCCAAGAGTCACAAGTCCAACTGCTCACCTGTCCTCTATCTGCTTGTCCCAGCCACCAAATCCTCACCTAAACATGTCTGTCCCGGGTATGATAAGCTCATTCTTCTGGATATCCTTAGGGTCTGCCTTTCTCCTAAAACTCACATCAAACCGTTAGCCAGTCTCTTTGGGTTTCTCCTTTGGACCGTGTCGAGTGTGACTGTACCCCACTGTTGTCTCTGTTGTCACTTTCCTGCGTTTCTAGACTGCTGCCTTCAGCCCCTAAATCCTCTTCTCACTTCCACCCTGTTCCCACTAGCTTCTCCCCAGCTCTGACCTTCAGAGAACGTCTACTGAAGCTTATCTATTCAGTCCTCCAGGACCTTCCAGTTTTCAGACAGAAAGTCAAAGTTTTAGTGGTGATACCCACAACCTGGCCCTCCCCCTCCCTCGTGCCCCACTTCTCTCCTCGCTCCCCACACTCAGCTCCTGCAGCACACCTGCATGCTCCGATATATTAGCCTTACATTTACACTTCCCAGAACGTGCCTCCCAGGGTTCCAAGTGCCCTTTCCCAAACGGTACCTCCTCCTCCTCCTCCTCCTCCTCCCTTTTCCTGACCACACTAACTAAAATTATGACTGATAGATTATTTTAGGAATCCCTCATTTGCAACCTGTCTCAACAAATTCAATTGTGATTTAAAAAAAAAAAAGTAGCATCCACTACCAATATAGAGAAGAATGGACTTGCAATTGAGTCCTAGCTACGTCATCAACCAGCAGGGGCCCTTGGATTTTTGAGCTTCATTTTCTCATACCCCTGAGGGGAGCAGTGTCTTACCTGCTCACAAATCTCTATGAGATGATGTATAGTATGAATAATTTTAAGGCACGCATTCAACACAAAATAAAATTTGTTTGGGCCCCCCCTCCTTTCCTTCTCCTGATGAACGTAAGTTACCTTTGTGAAAGAGGAGAGGAGGGGCCCTTAGAAGTCACAAGAAATTTACCTTTCAGGTCACACAGTCCACACATGGCGGCGAACACCGTCGACTCCATTTCGATGTTCCTGACTCCGGCTCTGTAAGCTCTCTTCAAGTAGTCTAGCTTCTTCTCTCTCGAAAAGGAACATATTGCTCCATCTAGGCGACCTTGGCCTGAAAGAGAATGGAGTGATTTAGTGGCTCCTGTCTTACCTCAGTGACAGTGCTTCCTCAGAAGTCTGTCTGCCTATGTCCCTACCTCTTGAGTGAGCCTCCTCTGGGTACCTGGCTGTGGACTATAGAACATGGCCACATCTGGCTCACATCTCATACACAGGGCAGAATGTCTGTACCAGGGATCCCCAGTTCTGAAGGACAGTGGGGACATCAGGAACAGGGTGGATGGGGGGGTCACAGATAAAGTTGTCCTTTGAGGAGAACCACAGCTGACTCAGTGAGAGGGGCAACAGGCCATGTGGATACACCAGGGGAGAAAGGTTTCATACTTCAGTGATGCACCTGAGGCAAATGGTTTGGATACTGCCACTCTCTCTACGGCCACCATGGCCAGACATAAGCAGCTGGTGTGTGCTGTGTCCCTTGCACACCCCTCAGGCTTCATGCTACTCCTTCACTCAGGTTTTCCCATCCAGATTGTTTCTATTACTTCTGCCTTGCTTAACCTCACTGGGTTGGCCAGTGGGCACAGGAGGAGGTGGAGAACAACCTGATGTTACCCCTTCAACATGTGTGTATCCTGACCTTTTGCACCCAGCAGTGCCCGGATGGAAGCTAGTGGCCATCCATTACTCGCGCAGTCCTTTCCAAAGGAAGTCCTTCCTTTCCTTTGCTCCTGTTCCCTCTGGCTTCCATCCTGGCAACCAGCTTTTCCCTGTTCTTCTGTCCTCTTTAGTGCTGCCTGCCACCACCTCTGTGCTATTGAGGCTGAGTCAAACTCAGCTGGCCCAAAGGCCTAGGTAATGTGACTGTGAGCTTCTATGAGGGGGATATAGGAGTTGTCTCACCTCATGCAGCCCCAGCATAAGTAGCCCCAGACATGGGCCAGGTCTTTCCAGGGCTGTCACACACCAACTATTTTGTACTTTTTAATGCTACTTTATGTTATGTCAGAGAGCCAAAAAATCTGGATATTCGTATGGAAAGCTCTAGAAATTATAAATGTTGGCAAAAATCTTTCCTATTTGAAACAGTACCTCACAAGCCAATGGAAACACTGACTCTACCAGGCTTTTGCTAATGAGCTGTGGCCTAAACACATGGGTGGGTGACGCTCTAAATGAAGGGCCTAAGAGCTGATGTCCTAGAATGGTCTCACCTTGTTCATCTCCCTCCCTGCTGCCTGTTGTATAAATACCTCCGACACCTTTATTAACCTGAACAAATGCAAACAGAATACAGTCTGTCTCCATGCATGATTTTTAAAATAATATGTAAATCTTGATTGAGGGAAAGGCAGAAGTTGGCAATGAAATCTTAGCATTAACTATAATGATTATATAAATATAACTACAGCACAAGATTTGCTGTGAAATACTACGGTGTCAAGACAGTGCAGATTCTTCTGTAATGAGATTGTTTTGTGCTGTTTTTCTTTCACCTTGCCCTCATCCCTTGGAACAAGAGCTGTTATTTGACAGTGACCGTCCACTTAACTCTACACTAGGTGTGGAGACCATTTACTCTTGGCTATAGGCTAAAAGCCCCACTCTGAGGCCACTACATCCCCCATAGGATCTGTCTAATTAAACATTTCTCTCCATTCCCTAGTCTTCTTTCTTGCCTGGGGTTCAGGAGAACAACAAAGGCATAGAACAAGCATATTCCTCTTTCTTAAAGTCAGCAATTTTAGCAAAAGTCATGGGCAGAGAGAAGATGCTGTCGATATCACTAATTGTATTTCAGTTTTCACACTGATACAGGATTAAACCCATTCTCAATATAAAGTCACTCTGCATGTTTCTCAGCTGTTTATTAAGCCCTTACGTTGGTATGCTTTAGTAAGTAAAAAGGCTATCTGCTTCCCCTTGAAAATTCACACTATTAATTTGCTAGCATGCAATTTTAATACAAATCGTGGGTTTGTGCAACAAGCGGCTGGTGTTTTCCAACTGTTTTCCTGGTGTGCACACGATTCTCACCTTCATAAAAATCATAGGTGCACATCGTGTGTCCAATGAGGGTTGGAACGTTGGGGATTTCTCGGCTACAGTTGAACAAATCATTAACCAGTTCTTTGTCAAGCTCGGTGCTTCGGGTGACCACATTATCCAAGATGACCTGCTCAAATCGCGGCTGGAAGAAGGAGTCTACAGCTGTATCTGTTATTACAACAGAGCCTGGCGCAATCCCTGCAAGGTGGAACAAATAAATGATCCCAGAAGATTGCTTCCAGTTGACTTTTCGGTCACGTAGTCTGCGACCTAGTCTGTCAACATTAATTAATGCTGTTTGTTAATGATTCCTCCTGCTTCCATCTTTAAAAATATGTCTTTCCCAAAGTGCAGGCGAATAACCTTTAGAACAGGCATTCTCATTGGCCATCTTTGCAGATTCGAATTTACAATGTGGTGGGGTTTAGGTTTCAAGACAAACATTCAAGACTCTTGGACATGCAAATTAGTGCCAGCCTTCAGGCTCAAATTTGAATAAATTAGGTCAGGAGTAAAGTAAATGAGCCAGCCAGCAAGCAGCTTTCATAAAGTGATGTGACTACTTGATATTTAATCTTCCTACAAACTCCTCGATTACTATAATTTCTTGGCAGCTCTCCTCCATCTTCCTTCAGAGTCTCATTACATACCCTCCCTTTTCTCTAGGACTCCATGCAAATTAGGCCTCAAGGCTGACCTTCCATTGCTGCAAAGTCTGGCTTGGTGGGGGCGGGACGGGGGAACGGGGCCGCGGGAGGACAGGACCCATGGAGATGCTATTTCCTGTCATCTCCTACTTTCCCTGCCTGGGTCACACTAATGCCAACCTTCCTCAGGTGTTTGCGGGAGTCACTCCCTTCCAAAAGTCTGAGCCATGGAGAGAGAACCAAAGAAATGAGCATAAGTAAGTGAAAGGTAACAAAGACAAAGGGTCCAGAGAATTTCTCAAGGCCTTCGGGGACCCATCTTTTGACTTATGCCAATTTCTACTGATAGCCTGAGTGTGAAGATGTCTCTAAATGGTACTCTTTTTTTTTTTAACTGTCATTTGTTTGTCTATTTCTCTGATGAAAGCTATATAGATTTAAGAATAGTGTCAGCTCACTGCCCTCTCGCCTGGCCTGGAGCCGTACCCAGCACATCATGAGTAGGCAATAGAAATCAGTGAGTACATGCTTCTGTCAAGATACCACAGAACACAGGTCTACAAATTCTAGTCCTCAGGCCACATACCACCTATCTTAGTAAACAACGCTTTGTTGCAACATGATCCACACCTTCATTTACATACTGTCCTTGCTGTATCTGAGCTATGATGCCACACTAAGAAGTAGCAACAGAAAGGGCTCAGTTTGCAAAGCCCAGAACCTTTGTAATCTGGCACTTTACAGTAAAAATTTTGAACAACCCTGGCTATGGAGCGCAGATTCATCTTGGGTTTGTACAGATTCCAATATGCCAAAGTAAAGTTAATTAGGGAGCACTTTACACTACCCAAGGTGGCTGTCGGGGGTTTAATTTCTGTTGTTGTGATAACATCCTAACAAAAGCAGAGAGACCTGGCTTATGGGTTTAATTTCTGTTGTTGTGATAACATCCTAACAAAAGCAGAGAGACCTGGCTTATGTGGTTTACAATTCCGACTTACAGTCCACCACTATGAGGAAGTTAGGGTAGGAAGTAGAAAGCAGTCAGTCTCATCCACAGTCATGTGCACAAGGGAAAATGGGTGCATATGTACCTGCTAGCTTCCTTGTGCTCAGCTGCACTTCCCTACCTGTACACAGTTCAGAACCTCTTGCCTAAGGAATGGTCACGCCCACATCAATGAGTTGAATTAAGACAATCTCCAACCAGATATACCCACAGGCCAACCCGAGGTAGATGCTAGGTTATATCAATTGAAGCTAAACATCCCAGTAGCTTCTGAAGATACGGTTCTGATTGGCCAGACACACTGTAAGTAAGTCAAACAAGGGACTCCTTACCTTGCTCAGAGTGCCCTAAAACATTGAGAAGGCAGTTGAAAACGTGTTTTCCTCATACTGGCTTAATATGTAGATACATTGAAGCGTTTATAGCCTAGTCTCTCTAAGACAAAAGTTCTTTTTATTTGTGTACAGTCCCTTTATCAAGGTATTTTTTGCTCAGTAAAGGAATGATTATGCCAGCAAAAGAATAAGTAATATCTGTATTTTTCCATCTTCAAATACAGTGTTGCTTCAAACAAAGCAGATGAGCCTGTCTTAGATACAACTCTGAAATGAAGCTCTTTGCACCAGTACAATAGCATGCTTTGCCTCCCTTTACAGGCCTCCATGATGTCAGTACAATCTTGTTGTAGTCTGTACCATGTTATCATGAAACACAAGACCATGACCGTGATTTGGACGGTCACCAGAGTGACTAGCTGGAGGCTCACTCATATCAAGTCAGGAGGCAAGGCTGTGTAGCTGTGAGCTCAGAAGGTAGACCAGTGTACCCCACAAACCGAGAATTACAAGCAGCCTTAATAACGGTTCCCATGCCTTTCCCAGGTCCCAGGCACTTTGTTCCCTGAAGCTGATCATTTGGGAAACTACAATCTAGAAGGATGTCTGTCTGGCCAACATTGACTGCTTCCATTCTCCCTTTCCATTTGGAAGAGCACCCACAAAAAAAAAACCACATGTGAGGCACTTGGGCGGCTTTGGATTCTAGCCCTAGAAAGGCTATGGTCCTTCCTAACCTCCTCCATCTTGGTCAGAGCCTTCTGTGAGCCATTTTTCTAGTCACTTGAGGATATTTTTTTGTGTGAGACCATCTCTTGCTCCTAAATGCTTACTGAAGCAATTCTGGGGGGGTGGGGTTGTTGTTTTAAAAGTTCACCCCCTTCTGTGTAACCATGTAGTCCTGTCACTCTGTCTATCAAACATTTCCATTTAAAATGCTGTGCTTGCATTAGGATGTAGTCACATGGTAAGAGACACCCTGGTGAGAACTGTTCCTTAAAGAATCAGTTGATGGTCATTGGGGGAAGCTCTTGGATGAACTTAGGCAGTCACTGGACCGTTCCTGAAAGCCCACACAGTACTTTTGGCTATGTAGCTGTGTAAAAGGCAGGATCAAGAAAAGAGCTGTAACCACTGAGATGAGCCAATGGCAATATTTTGCTAGCAGCCGTGAGGTCCCATACTGAGTAAATAAAACAGGTAAATCCTTATCATTTTCTTTACCTGAACACCTCCACTCCTGTCACATAGAATTTCTCAGGCCCAAAACCTACCCTTACTATGTGCTGGTTGGTTTTTGTCAACTTGGGAAGAGGGAGCCTCAACTGAAGAACTGTCTCCTTAAGAATGCCCTAGCAGTGCTCCTCCATGGGCTCTGCCTCAGGTCCCGCATCCAGGTTCCTGCGGTGAGCTCTTCCTTGACTTTCCTCAATAATTGTCTGTGATCTATTAACCATATAAACCCTGCTCTCCCCTTGTCAATTTAGTCGGTCTTTTGACAGCAACAAAGAAACAAGGTAGAACATACCATAAAATGATACTTTCTAATAATTCTTCTCTTCTTTGTATGAACATCTTGAACAACAGTGGTCTCACACACACACACACACACACACACACACACACACATGGGGAGAGAGAGACAGAGACAGAGAGACCAGAGAGGGGGTCTTTAAATCCTCAAACTCCGGCCTCCCATTACTTTGCAGCCCATCTGGATTTCTGTTGGGCTCTAAATATGTTGGTGTACTTTGAATTAACACAGGGACGTATGAAGAAGAATAACTCGGCTTTAATGGTAGAAATCAATCCATCTCACCAATTCCCCCTGACGTTCCAATTCTGATGATGGTAACATCACAGCAGCGTGCATGGTGGAGTAATTTGATGAGTTCGTGAAGCATAATAGAAATGGAGGGGATGCCCATCCCGTGCTGTTGAGAGAGAGGAGAGTCATTATACATCTCACACACGCATAAGTGAGCAGGACGTATTTTTCCTTCTTTATGAGTTAACAGCCCTTGTATAAATTTACATAATCATTAAGACTGTGCCAACGCTTGGGAAAACGTAAGTCATCTCTAAGTGATACCTGCATGGCCTGCCAATGGATGTGTCCATCTGTGAAGACTAGAGAGAGGCATCCTACAGTCAGTTAAACTGAGTCGTCCCTCACTGTCAAGAGCAGAGGTGGATGGCAGAGAGCACAGATGTGCCAGGGTAGCTTCAGCTTGCATCTGCCTGTGGGGTTCTTTTCAATGAGCTTATGTGAAGAGGACCCCGCCCCTGTACATAACAGACAGGAAACAGAGAAAGCATAATTTTGGCTTCCGTTTCACGCAGCCTTACTTCGCCCTAGTGTGTGAAATAGTAAAATTAATTTTATTGTTCAAATGTAGTCGTGATCGTTTGCTGTTAATTCTGTATGAGTTCAGAAGGACTCTAATGGGGAAATGTGGCTTCAGTTTCCACTCAAGAGTTTCAAACTTATGCTGAACCTGTGAATAAGTTTAAATTGTCATAGATCATGACAGCATTTACGTCAAAACAATCACAGTCACTAGACTAGGGGGTCGGTCAACATGACCTAGAGGATTTAGCCACTTCGGGTGGTTCCATTATGTCTAACACATGTTCAGAAAGACCTTCCATCCGGTAGCTTATAGAAACCGGAGCAGAGTTTTATCAGTGGCTTCCCTTCTAACCTGACAGCAGAGTCTATGTATTGATCCACGGCAGCAGAGACTGGAAAACCAGTAGAGCTTCGGTCCTGTTGGTCCCACCCAGAGTTCCCTCTCCTTCTGGTCACCAAGAATATTAAACTGTGGAAACTGTGGGCCTCTGGGGTCACCATTTTTTGTTCCCATCCAATATGCCCTAATTTCTAAAAGCGTCATAAGCCTCCTGGATCCAGGAATCAAGTCTGTATTGATCTGTGTGTCCGAGATTAACAAGTTTGGGGCCTTGGTACTGGCTCTGCAGTGAATGAATAAACTGTCATTTGCTTCAACTGTAAATTAGCAGATGAGCTATTATTTCATCTCCTAGGTTCCTTCAAAATCAGCCATTTGTTAACTTTAGAATCAGCACTTTGTTTCAATATGATGATACAATTATGAATAAACTTCTGTCTCTCTTAAAATTCTCTCTTTCTCTTTCTCTTTCTCTTTCCCTCCCTCTTTTCTTCTCTCCCCGTAGCTACTAGAGATTTGCAAAGGGTCTGTATTGGGAATGACCTGCCTGTCTAATACTCTAAGTGAGTAGCTTTGATCATTTGCGTCATGGTTTTTGACAGGACACCAGGATCACCTCTGGCTTTCTCTTATGATGAAGTGTTTCTGATCATTTAGAGAAGTTTCATTTTTTGTGTGTGTGAGTGTTCCTTTTTTCTCTCCCCATTTATTGTACAAAACAGAACAAATAATTATTATTTAAAGGATTTTTAACTGAAAAGTTAATAGAACAATATCAGGGGACATTTAGCTTCTTCTAAGGTAGGTAGCTATAATTATTTTTTTATTGACTGAACAAATTAGTTACTGAATGGATTCTGCTACTAGAAATCAAAACATGTTTCAGGTACTCTTGGCCCAGTAAGGTCCACTCCGCCACCCCAGTGGTATTATTACCCATATTTTCTTTGGTTCCTCCATGTTCCCTGCTCTTAGGACATTCCACCCCTGGGTAATCTGAGTCCCTTAAGGGATCAGTGAATTGTGACGGTCCCCAGACATCAAGCGCATTTTACAACTGAACTCTTCAGAATTTCCACATCTATGCTGGGCTTACTCATTGTCTCTTATGCCCCTTAAGAGGACTACCACATCCAAACACATAACAGACTTGGATTTTTTTCTTTCAGAATATAGCCATGTGTGGGAAGCTGAGTCAGGCAGAATGGGTGGCTGTGTACCCTCCTAAGTGTTTGCCACTTATGGGAACTTCTCAGAGAACCACTCTGCTTTCATCACTTCTTAGACAGTGTCCAGAAGAGCTATCAGGTTCTGAACGGGAGCAGAACACACCACAAGACCTCTGTGCAAATGTACTTGCTGCTTTTCAGAAAGTCTAACAGTCCTGAGAATCGTCCTCTATGAATAGCTCAAGGCTCCTAAAGCAGGATAGAAGACAGAGGAAAGGAAGTGGCTGGGAAGGGGAGCTTGTTCATCAGTCAGGAATAGAAACAGGGATAAGCCTTGAAGACTTTTGTCCTTGCCTAATAGTTAAGTAGTGAGTATAAAGGCAGGTAGTGACCCTGCATGCTCTAGCCTGTCCCAAAAATTTTTTCTAGTTGTATTAACCTCTTCACTTACGTTCCTTGGGTAAGAAGACACAGCAGAGTGGGGAGGGAACTGTGTTCGGATGTTCCCTATTTGGTGTCCAGCCCACGAAGGCTAGCCGACCTGCTGTCCCCTACTTACACTGACGGAGAGCACGGGGCCTGTTTTGAACATGCAGTATCTGTCTGTCCCCGCACAGATGTCTACGACGTCTTCTCCATCTCCCTCCAACCGGAGTTCCTTGTGCATAAACTGTGCAAACGTCTTCATTCTGTTCGGGCTCCCACCAACACAGACAAACTGTCGATAAAAACGAACAGGTGCTTTCCATGGTCACCATGACAAGAGCAAGGGGCAGCATTCAGTTCTAGCATTTTTGTTTTGTAGCATGTTTAATTTACTTCTGAGTATATGTAGATGTCTTGGATTGTGTTCAAAATTTGGCTCATTTGTGTCATTAACCTGAGAGAAGGCTGCTAGGTGAAATGAGTTATGGACTAAATTAGTGAAGAAAATCATGTAAGTGTACACATTGTTCAAGGAGGTGGCTTTGTTTATAGTAGCATTCACCACATCTTCATGGATGTGATGATCATCCTAGTGGTGGGTACTCACATGACATGGGTGCTCACATGATGTACTGGCTGATTTTGTGTGTCAACTTGACACAGGCTGGAGTTATCACAGAGAAAGGAGCTTCAGTTGGGGAAGTGTCTCCATGAGATCCAGCTGCGGGGCATTTTCTCAATTAGTGATCAAGTGGGGAGGGCTCCTTATGGGTGGTACCACCTCTGGGCTGGTAGTCTTGGGTTCTATAAGAGAGCAGGCTGAGCAAGCCAGGGGAATCAAGTCAGTAAGGAACATCCCTCCATGGCCTCTGCATCAGCTCCTGCTTCCTGACCTGCTTGAGTTCCAGTCCTGACTTCCTTTGGTGATCAACAGCAATGTGGAAGTGTAAGCTGAATCAACCCTTTCCTCCCCAACTTGCTTCTTGGTCATGATGTTTGTGCAGGAATAGAAACCCCGACTAAGACACATGACATGTTTAGTGTCAAGTGTTAAAGATGTGTGGAATATAAGTGTTGGAAAGCAAAGGGACACCTGTCAGTTTTACTGTGTTTTCTGATTATCCACCCTAACCAGGAGTCTTTATTTTACAATTTACTGTGATAACCTCAAGCTTTAAAGGAAGCATCTCAAGACTTTTCTGTTCTTCACTGAGGAAAAAAAATCATTACGGAACAAGGCTTGTTACTGTGGGTTCAGAACTTGACTGCAATAGGTCATCCATCCCACTAATTTGTTTTTGTATTTATCTGACTCTCTGACTTTAGGGTAGATTTTGCAGCCAAAGGTTGCTATGTCTAATAAAATATGTTGATAATCAGCAGTAATGCATGGTAATGCATACCTGCAGCTAGAGTTCTGAGGTAGAGATGAGGATTATGAGTTTGAGGGCAGCCTGGACTACATAGTGCATTTGATGTCAGACCAGACTGTATAGTGAGAGCCTATCTCAAAAGAAAATTACAATTGATCATGTCACAACCTGTCAGGGATACATCAACCCCAAGGATGGGATAATATACCAGAGAGAAAGGAGAGGAGTGTCCTGCTGGGAGCCTACCTGAGTAGACATCCAGTGGGCTCCAAGCAGGGTCAGTGAAAGAGAGGAAAGTCTGAAGGCCAGGAGGAAGCAGAGCACACAGAAGGCTGTTGGACAGAAATCTGCTCAGAAACAAAAGCCATGTGGTGTGGTGCAAATATGGTACAGTGTGTTAGAAGAGATGCAGTGTGTATAGTGAATGTACAGTATGGTATATGTGGTATGGTCTATATGGTGTGATGTAAGAGATGTGATATATGTGGTGTATGAGATGTGATATATGTGGTGTGGTATATGTGGCATGATATGTATGGTGTGAAATATGTGATATGGTATATGTGGTGTGGTATATGTGATGTGGTAGATACTGTTGGTATACATGGTATGGTATATGTGGGGTAGTATATGTGATGTGCTATATACAGTGTGGTATATATGGTGTGGTATATATGGTGTGGTGTAGAGTGAAGCACAGAGAGCATAATGCTGGGCAGCTATTTGAATGTAATTCAAATTTTACTATTTGAATGTAAGCACGCTTGGCTTTGAGCACTAGCTCATCACTGATACAGTCACTTGCTCAGCAATACATAAAACCTTTATATTCCTCAGATCATCATCTCTGGCACTCTCAGGTTTAATCAGGATGACATAGGATTGAATATATCAAAGAAGCAGGCATGGATCCCGATACCTTCTTAATGACCACATATATGGACTTCTGTGTTTCCTCTCAGATAACACTGCTCTGGCCTGCATTTTGAGCCCACATCTCTGTTGCAGGATTCAGTAAAAAATGAAACTGACTTAAGTTTTCTTGGAGGGGAAAAGACACTTAGTGGTGCCTGGCTGATGTGGGCAGTATTGGGCAGAGGATCCAAGGAAGGCTAGCAAGGGCCTTCACTGGGGCTGTCTGAAGAATTCTCTGAGGTTGTTGAGTGGGTGTCCCTCCTGCAAAAGATCAGCAGAAGTATTGGGTGGTCTGCTCTCACGATGCATCCTGTTTCCACTTAACAATAATTCCTGGGCAGCACACAGCCACTCTCAATCACAGCACGTAATTATTCTTTTTCATCTGAGCACTGTGCTTCTCATCTACCCTCACTGCTGTCTTCTCTGGAATTTCCTAGGAGGTTTTTCGATGGGACTTTGTGGTACTAATGAACAATGGAAGCCAGCCATCAAGTCTAGAGACAAGACAGTAGACAAAGCAGGCCAGGAGCGTTTAGGGTAAGCTTCGGATACTATTGGTTAGTCAGGGACTTTGCTCCTTTCCCGTTAGGAGTAGTTAAGCACTTTCTTGCTGTGCGCAGGTCAAGGTCTAAGTACAAGGAGGCCCCTTTTAATATACAAAATACAGGAGTTTGAAAATAACCTCACTGTGTGGTGCCAGTACATCTAAATTACAATCATTCGGATTGACCATAAAACCAAAACAGATGTTAGAATAGTTTGCAGTTTGTGCTCGGCTTTGAACTGTAGATACTGTAGTAATCACGCGGAATGTCTGCAGATTTCTGGTGACATGTGTAGACAGAAGCAAGCTTAGCTCCTGAAATCTACTCCCAAATCAAATTCATCACCTGGAGACACCAGGACCAGCCTGGCTGCTTTAATAAGAAGGGACACACAGCTGAAGACCACCAGCCAACATTGGTCTCTGGTGGCACTGACTATGATTTATGTTCCAAACAAAATGATCTTTGTCCTGGATTTATCAAAAAAAAAAGATAGAAATGCATTGGGCAGAAATAAGAAGCATTATAAAAATATGTTCAGGATTGTGCCTAACGATTTCCAGAACAAACTCACTTTCAAATGTCCCCAATAGTTTAAAAGATTTTGCCATGTGCCATTAATTTACAACATAAATGGAGCTTTTGCATTTTGTGCATTAAGAAGGACTATAAACATTTAAATGGATATTATGAAGTCTTATGAAGCAATGATTTTCCATGTTACTTAAAATTCTGAAGATAATATGTATTTCAGAAACATGGCCCAATGTCCCCTGAGCTTGAACTGATTTGAATGTTCCCTACCTGAAGATGAGCTTGCATGGTACCAGAAGGCATCATGCAAGCTTCTAAAGGAGGTAGGCAACCAGCAGTCCTATGTAGCTATATCTATGAACCACATTAATGACCAGCATGGCATGGTAGCCCTAAGGGTGCAATGGTAGCTCACATATCTTGGTAGTGACCAACTGCTCTCTAATTGACTTAATACCCACTCAACAAGAGTGAAAACTTTCATGGGACTGGAAACCTAGCTAAACACTCAGAACTAGGAAAGTCATGGCTATTGGAGGAGAATCTATGACCACTAATTTACTAAACCAGCATAATCTCTAACAACAATCTATAATCATTTGTCCTTATAACCACAGGTAAGTATAGTCTTTACCTCGAACCCCATCAAGCAAACCTCTCTGCAACAGATGGAGACCATTACAGAAAACCACAACCAGTCAATATTTAGAGTTGTGGAGCCCAGTCTCAGTGGATACAACTACAAAGCTTTCCTGCACCTAAAGATTAGGGAACATTGTGGAAGAGACGAGGGGAAGTCTGTAAGAGCCAGAGGACCAGGGAGTTTGTTGGGAGACTGTATCACCTAGTAACATCAGAAGCTGCACTCATAAAGCCTCACCAACCTAACTACCCAAATGTAAGCTGAACTAGAGCATCACCAATGGACATGCAATAGAGAAAAGCATGTGAGAGCCCAAGCATACGCACACACACACACACACACACACACACACACACACACACACACAGCAACCAAAGAAAGCTGGGAGGGGTAGAGGTGCTCTTCCTCAGGGAAGAGTACACTAATTGGTTAGCCAGTGCCAAATACTTAACCCTGAATATATACATACAACCAACATTATATGGACTGAACCAGATAATATTTAAGATTGTATATGTATATACATATATGCATGCAATAACAATTAGTGGAAAAGAAGTCATGAATTTGAAGGAAAGTGGAGAGGGGTATATAGGAGGGTTCGGAGAGAGGAAAGTTTAGGGAGAAATGTTAATTATATTATAAGCTCAATAAAATTAAAAGAATTGTATGAATGAAGCAGGGGCACCAATTAGTGATTTTAAAAAAGGCATCTGTGACAACATGATAAAATATATATTTGGGTAATGAATTTGGAAAACATCTTTCTAGCGCCTCTGTCATATTTATCAATTCTTTTCGTCTCCTATGTGTATGGCAGAGACTGATGAGTTATGCCAAGACTATCTCCTCTTCATTCTGGGTTTACAGGTAATGCTAACTTCCCAGGTTTCTTTTCATATGCCACTGGAATATGAGCAGAAGTAAAGCAGTCCACTTCCAGCTTGGTTCACAGATGCACCCCACCCCCATCCCACAGGAGGATATATTATACACATATACAATCTATAAACAGCAGGATGCAAGAGGACCAGGTCTCTGGACCTCTACTCCATCTGGCCAGCCATCAGCCAAGTACACCTGCTTTAAGCTTGTTATGAACTAAAGGTCAACCTACATTGTACTAAGCCACAGAATCTATATAGTACCAAGCAAGAATATCCTTCAAAATATAAGAAAGCTATGAAGGAATAAGGGTGACAGAGTTGGTCAGATTTGTTTTTCTGTGTGTTTGTCTGTTTAAGACAGGATCCCATGTAATCCGGGATGGTCTTGGACTTATTATGCAGTGAAAGCTAGGCCTGAACCCCTGACCCTCATGTGAAACCTCCCATGTGCTTTGGTTGCAAGCATGCACCACCATACCTAACTCTTTCAGGTTTCAACTGTGTATCTTACCACCTTCTCTCCTTTTGAAGTTAGTGCTGATAAATATCACCATCACTTGTGGGGCAGAGGTGAATTTTTTAGATATTGGTGGGTTGTGTCCTGAACTTTGTAGCTAGAATTGCTGACCTGAGACTTAAGGAAGAAATCGAATCTATGATGTTCTCACTCTAAGATAAGAAAGTGCCGGGTGAAGAGACACTTCTGAGGACAGAATCTATAACAATACGACTGGGTTTTTAATCTTCTGTTCCCAACATTCTGTTTCTGTTAGGATTATAATTCTCTTCTGCTCTTAAACTAAACACACTTTTGCCTCCTATCCATCAAAATGGGGCTATAAGTAGGGACAAAACTCTTTGAAATGGCACATGTCTGTTATTCAAGTGATTGTGCTGGTGGGTGACAGTGGTTCTGAGAGACAGTGTGACAAACACTGGTGGAAATCCAGCCAGGTAGAGAAGTTGGAACATGAAGTCCCAACTTCTGATATAACA
The DNA here is from genome assembly GCA_036184795.1 of Tokudaia tokunoshimensis. Taxonomy (NCBI): domain Eukaryota; kingdom Metazoa; phylum Chordata; class Mammalia; order Rodentia; family Muridae; genus Tokudaia; species Tokudaia tokunoshimensis. The sequence goes on along the minus strand of BTHU01000004.1, from coordinate 32,792,982 downwards.
GAGATAAGACCATAAGCACTCGTGTGTGTGTGTGTGTGTGTGTGTGTGTGTGTGTGTGTGTGTAACTATAACATATGTGATTGTCACCTCTAAAACAGAGTTATCAATCACATAATTTGCCAATAACTAGAAGAGTAACTGTTTCATCAGGGAAACCTAGGGTTTAATCTCAGTTTTTCCACTTACTGGTTGTGTCTCCTACAGATTGATAAATATAACAGGTGTGTTTTAATACCACATACACTTTGAGACTTAGTGTCCTTTTCTATATAGAAAAGATACCTAGCTTCTAATGTAACCAAAGCCTGGCTTTAACTCCTGACGTTTTTGCCTATATCTCCTATGTGCTTTGATTACAGACATGTGGGTATAAGAAAGGAACGATCCCAGCATCATGGTGGGGACTGGGTAGAATCATATATAAAGAAGATGGTCCATGAATGGTAGAGAAGAGGCAGACACTTAGACATGTAGATAATAGGCCAGTCTGTATCAAAACGTCTCTTATCTTCTTAATGTACTGAATACGGTGTACCTTAATTTGTTAATTATGGCAGTCCTTCTGTTCCAAACAGTCTTCTTTAGATAAAGGTCTTGGAGAAATCACGAGTACGAACCTGACACCTAACATTTGAATTCAGGTACAATTTAGTGAATGAGTGCCAACATTGACTCTAACAAAGATTCCTGGAGCCTAAACATCAGACTCAGTAGAAGAGACAGAGATTACATTCAAAAGATGACACAGGAAAAGGAGGTAGGCTGTACAAAGGCAGGGAGCTGCAGTGTGGAGAGGAATGGGAGCACAGGCTGTGCTGCTGCCTGGAAACCAACCCACACTCACACTCACACACTCACACACTTCTCTCCTTTAGCGCTGGAGGGAGGAGACAGTTGCGCACGCGCGGACTGACAATGGGTGGGCATCCTAGAAGTACTTGCTTCCTTACTTCCTTCCCTTCTTCTTCTGCCCTCCTTTCTTCCTCTGCCTAAAGTCATCCTCTTTATCCTCTTTCTCCACATTCTTCCCAGTTAATGTGTGGAGTATTTTGACTTACAGTAACTCAGAGAGTTCTCAAGAGAACTTGGTCTAATTACTTGCTCTGCTACTCTGGTGTAACTTTAATGTCTGTGAGTTCATTCCCTTTGAGCATGTCTGTGACTCATCCTTTACAAATATACTTGCATGAGAAAAGTCCTTACAAGAAACAATATCTACTTATGTCCTGTTTTTAATAAGAAATATTTAGTACAAAAGTTAAAAATAGTCTATGTAATTCTCAATCCCATGAACAATGAATTTCAAACAAAATGGAATAATATGGGAAAATAATAATAATGACATAATGTTAAATAAAAATATATAGGGTGGTAAGTTGCATTATTAAAACTATTTTTTTAAGATAGAGTCTCATTTACCCAGGCTGGCCCTGAAATTGTTATGTAACCAAAGATGATCTTAAATGTGAATTTCTGATCCTCCTGCCTCAATTTCCCAAGTTTTGGGGATACAGGCTCTCACCATTCCACCAGTCTATGCTGAGCTATGCCCTTAGTCTTATAAGTATTTTAATATTTTTTATTAAAAAGAATGGAAGAGGCTGTATGGGGTTAATCTGCTCAAAGTCCTCTATGTGCTTGTAAGAAAATGTCCTTAAGTAACCTAGTACCAAGTATAATGAATATATACCAGTAGGAAAAAAATTAATAAATAAAATGGAAGAAAATAAAGTGGGTTGATGGTGTCTTGGTCTAGGAAGTAGAGCTATAAGGCATCGTTTAAAAGCAGAATGTTCTTGTCTATGTTTTCCTAATTTTAAATAAGGAGAAAGAATCGCTTTTACAATCTATGAATATGATAAAATAAATAACAGTAATATAATTCTCCCATTACTATTCCATAAACAATTTTCTCATGAAATATTTCTTATAAGATAATAAAATCTTAATGATACAAAATATGGGCAAATGGTCATTTTTTGAGAAGAGAATAATAAGGCATTGTTAGTCTTAGATTCCTTCATGATTTAATAAGATGAGAATTAGTGAGATTCAGCAATAAATGTAGATGTTAAGCTGTGAGCAGAATCTATTAAAGCATAATGAATTCTGAATACCCAACAGTATTGTCAATAAAATTATATTTATCTCCAGGGAACTGAGCAACGAAGTAATCGTGTTTGCATTGGATTTAGTTTGGAAACCTTTGTATCTTGTTGGGGTGGAAATGACCATTTATGATGTTCACATTCCAAATTATAGTGGCTTCATGTGCTCTTGGGTCTTCTGACCTGTCTCTACCTAAGGCTCTGAAGTTTATTTTGGAAATAAAAGAAAAAAAATGGCAGGGGAAATACAGTAAATTTCCTGACATTCAAAATATTTTTTACCTTTACATCTCCGAACATTGCTGGCAGGTCGTGTGTTTTGGTTCCTAAATCCAAGTGATAGAGAATGTCTTCATCCATGGCATCCAGGTATGGATTCCTAACATGCACATACCTTTTCCTAGGGAAAAACGCAATGGAGATGTCAAGATATTTGGAGAGAAAGCACATCTGACACAGGATAACAGTCTACACCTATGATCACCACTAACACGGCAACTGCACACAAACCTCTCATAAATAAATCTATAATATAGCTAACATTTGTTTTACAATTACTATATACCACATTTAGACCTAAGCATGGAAACTATACCATTCCAGGAAACTGATGAAATAAACACATTAACTCATTTAATACCATAACCATTCCATTAAATGAGTAATATTAATAATCCAAGTTACAAATGTGAAGTAGGGATGGTGAAAACTGCCACTAGGCAAATTTGTGAGCCCTGAATTTTGTGATAATTACAAGGCATTGGGTTATATAGTCACAAAGCCTTATCCTCATGCATGAGACTCAGCAACACACACGTGCACATGCACACACACACACACACATACACACACACACATGAGAGAGAGAGAGAGAGAGAGAGAGAGAGAGAGAGAGAGAGAGAGAGAGAGAGAGCTTGTAAAAAGCCTTAGGTGTGGTGATAGAAGTATCCTTTATCCCTCTACTTGCAATATTGTGAGCCTTTATTTAGATCAACCAGAAAAAGTAGAGTGTGACCTAAAGTGCTTTGTGTTTGTGAACCCCCAATTCTTTTGGGGGGTACACTACTAGGTTAATCCCCAGTAAGATGTCTTATGACTGAGTTTGGACAAAGGAATGTGGGGATGTGACTTGCCTTTTGTACTGCTTAGCTCTGGATTACATTATCTTAATGGCTATCTGGAGTCAATACCCTCTTCACCCATGATTTGCATTGAGCAAGAAGCCACTGAGCTTAGACAGTATTGGTGTCTGATCACTGGAGAGACTGCTAGGTGTGGTCGGTGAGCTTGGAAGTGATCCTCATCCCATTAAAAGGTTTAAATGAGAAAAAGACCTCAGAGGATGGAGAGCCGGGTGCAGAGAGACCACCAGGCTCCTGGGGAATGTGCATTGGGGTACATCAGAGACAAAGGTACAAGCCTGGGGAAATCAGAGTTAGCTAGCCAAAAAAACAAATGCTTAAGATGAAATCTGAAGAAGCATGCCTAAGGAGCTTGAGGAGAGTGGAAGTGGGGTGAGGAGAAGGGATTTGACCTTAACAAACACATAAAACAAAATTCAAAACTATTGTAAGAAACATGAAACTTAGAAACAGAAGGTGAGATAAAATGAACCCTTTAGCTGAGCATGGTGACGCATGCATTCAAGCCCAGTATTCAGAAGGCAGAGGCAGGCTGTGACCTGTGAATTTGAGGGCAGCCTGGTCTGTACAGGGAGCCTGGTGGTCTCTCTGCACCCACCTCTCCATCCTCTGAGGTCTTTTTCTCACCTAAACCTTCTAATGGGACAAGGATCACTTCCAAGCTCACTGACCACAGCTAGCAACCTCTCAGTGAAACCATGTCTCAAAAAACAAAATCCAACCAAACGAAATGCCTTTTGTTTCATTTTGTTTTAAGGAAATGTCCTTTAATGCAGAAAATGTCCAGTAGCATTCTTTTATCAACATCAGAAGAGTGTGGGATGGGAAACACAATGGAAAGACAAACTTGCCCCAGAGAGAGAAAAAAGTGTGGGAGGCCTAGAGGCTTTTCTTGGCATCAGCCCATCGCTCCATTTAGCCCTGAATCCTGGAGCCAGCGTCACACTCAAGGCCTGAACATAACACCCCTTTGCACGGCCAACAGAACCCTGCTCCTTTCCTGACTGTATCCTTCCCTGGGAAGCAACTCTATGCTTCAATAGCCGTGTCTCATGTGCTCCACTGAGGAGGCATCTCTCAGCACTGTGTCTCCATCTCCAAACATTTCTTGGCTTCCTTCTTGACTTTCCTGGTCTGGGTCTGGCTATACCTGTGTAAACAACATATGAGTCCTATGCTCGCTTCCATATGCCAGGATTTCTTAAAAGCAACCATGAAGAATTGCCTGGATGGCTCTTTTTTTAGAAATCTAGATTTAGTTGTGCTTCTCTGTCTTCCTGTCTCTGTATGTATGTGTGTCTGTCTGTGTATGTGTCTGTCGTTGTGTGTGTGTGTCTGTCTGTCTGTCTGTCTGACTGTCTTTGTGTGTGTGTATATTCTTATGGTTTATGGAAACACTTTGAACATCAGAGCCTTTGAGAACCCACCAGCTATACTTCCTTTCTACCTAAGGCCACTCGCCCAGCCCCCTACCTCACAGCAGTCCTAGCTGGGACACCAGTCCTTCCTTTCTCACTTGGCAAATTTATGTGATACAAGGTAGTGAGCTGCCCCTACAGGTGGGCCTTTAATTCAATCTACTTTACACTTACAAAGCACACTCTTGACACCCTTCACTTACTTTGTTTATCATAATATACTCCTCTGAGACTGGAGAGATGACTCAGCGGTTAAGAGCACTGACTGCTCTTCCAAAGGTCCTGAGTTAAAATCCCAACAACCATATGGTGGCTCACAACCATCCATAACAAGATCTGGTGCCCTCTTCTGGAGTGTCTGAAAACAGCTACAGTGTACTTACATATAATAAATAAATAAATCTTTAAAAAAGAAATATTCCTCTGGATATCAGTGATAACAAATTATCTGTCCCAAACTGCAGTGGTCTTGACCTCTTACCAAGAACTGTCTGGAAAAATTCTTTGCTCTTCCTATTTCCTTCTAAATACTTTAAACCATCTCAACTAACCTCATGACCTTAGACATCTCCAGAGACTCTCGTCTGATCCAGGATGTGCCTTAAAAACCACTAAAGGGATTCAAAGGAAAAATATTGGTGACCAGAGCGAAATCAATTGGATGCTCAGAAAGTATTTTTTTATAGTTTGCCATCAAACGTGCTGCTGATGCTGAGAGCTCCCACAGTAAGCCTTTGCTCATGAGCTTCTCTTTCCACTTCCCTTCCATCTTTTCCTAAAATTCGACTCACTCCTTAAGTTCTACTCAAACATCTTCTGGGAGAGTTTTCTAAGCAGTCTTTATCCCTAATCAATATCTCCCCTCACTGTTGTTATGAAAGCATCTATGTTCTGCTAATGCTATTAAAATGGAGTTAACTTTCTGTCTCCTCAAAAAGACTGTCAACTCCTTGATGCAGGCTATCTAATTCGTCTTTCTTTAATCGCTAAGACTTAACAAATCCTATCTGTTATCCTAAATTTAACTGTTCAGAAAGTGGAACAAAATACTATTAGTTTTTTTTTTCTCCACAAAAACATTATAAGTAACAGGTTGTTAATTAGTTGGAGAGTCATACTAAATTTGAGAGAATGAAAGAAAGAATGAATGAGAGAAGGGAGGGAGGGAGAGAAAAGAAGAGAGGGGGAAGGAGGGAGGGAGGGAAGGAAGGAAGGAAGGAAAAAAGAAAAAAGACAGACAGACAGACAGACGGGTTCTCCATGATGTTGCTGTATTTTCACTACTTCAGAACAAGCCCCTGCATCCTCAAGCAGGACAGACACAGACACCTCCTTGCTACAGTTGGGAGGAGTGAGTCAGCCTTTTCCCAACCCTTATGCAGTGTGCTGAAAGAAGCTTCAGGGCATCACAGCCTAGCTCAGGAAGTTAGTTAGAAAGGCAAACCACGTTCCCACCCTAGAACCATTGAATCAGAACTTGCATTTTAATAAACCCTAGTGAGTCATTAAAGTTCTGGAAACACTGCCACTCACTTCCTCCTCCAAATTCAATTCTACTTCTGATTTCATTCTGCCAAAGCTGATTTCATGATCTGGAGATTTTCCTTTGGGTTTCCAACCAAATCTACAAACTGTACCACTAAGAAACACACTCATTCATCTCCAATAACTCTTTAATCGCTGGGGCAACTTTAAAGCTAGAGTCTGATGTTGACAGAGAGTCTTGTCCTACTGGTCCATGAAAAAGCACTGCTAAAGTGACCATTCTGTCAGTGACCAGAGAAGGCTCTTTAGCCATTTGAAACCTTTCCTGGTTCCACACAGATTTTAGGATTGTTCTATTTCTGTGGCGAAGGGCATTAGAATCTTTAGTGGAATTGTGTTGAATCTGCAGACCATGCTGGGTGTCATGGACATTTCACTAGTCCCTCTGTCAACAAACACACGCTATCCTTTTATCCTTTCATGATATCTTGAAGCTCTTTCACCAGTATTCTATGGTTTTCAGGATACAGTATTATCTATTTAATTGGGATTGTTTGATCAAGCTCATTTTCAGGCAATTTCTTGTTAGTATATAAAAATATTCATCTTTGTTTGCTGAGTTTTTAACTTACAACTTCATTGAATTTACCAATCTATTAGGGTTTGTGTGTGTGTGTGTGCATGTGTGTGTTTAATTTAATGTCTTTTAAATAACAAAGAGACATCACAGGCCTTGAATGGAAATACAAAACTATTGTAGGGAGTGGAAATATAAAATATGCGACACTGTGCACCTATAATATGGAACTAAACTCTAGCCACACAGTGAAATCACTAGATGGACTTTAAAGAACAGCTCCGTCCCTTCTCCGGATTTCTGATTCAACTGGACAAGGACTCTTGTGCCTTTCTAGAACTACTGATGTCCATCTTTTCTGTGTTCAAGAAGAAAATCTCAAACCAGTATAGTCATTAGTTACATTCTCTTGTATTTTAATTGTTATAATAATCTCTTAACATGCTTTGGAGGTGATCCTTAGATTTTTGTGACGTCTGATTGCTAATTAGTGAAGCTGAGACAAAATAATCCTAACTTCAGGGCCAGTTTAGGCTATATAGAAGGTTTTAAGCCAGTCTATGCCAAACAGTGGAATACTGTTGAAAAGCAAACAAGCAAGTAAGCAAGCAAACAAACAAAAACCCACACATTATAATCAAAACAGTGTGATACTGAAATGTGAACAGAAGAAATAAGATAGAGGATCCAGAAATAAACCCAGTTATAGATGGACAGCTGGGATTTGACAAAGCTGCCAAAAACACACAATGAAGAAAGGAAAAGCTTTCCAATAAATGGGGTTGAGAAAATTTGATCCCCACCAGCAAAAGAAAGAAATTGAACCTGATCTTGGATTATGTCCAAATGTCAACTCAGAATAGATAGCAGCTGCACATGTAAGACCTGAAGCTGTGTCCCAGTAGACCACAGGGGAAAATTCCACCATATTTGTTTGGAAAGTGGTCACTCAGGTTGTACTCCACAAGAAAAGACAAACAAACAAACGGGATTATACCAAACTAAACTCATATGGTGAAGAGACAATATTCATCCATGAGCTGGGAGAAAGTATTTGCAAACTATACGTCTGACAGGAGTCTATTACCCAAGCTAAATAACATAATAGGAAGGAAGTAGAATATGGTTGAGTACAACCTAAAGATTAAGACAAATGTTCTCAAAGATCCAAATGTCCCACGAGTATATTTTAATTATTCAATATCACTAATCATTAGGGAAATGAACATTTAAAGCACAATAAGATATTTCTTCACACCCATTAGAAGGCCAGTGATAATAGATATTGATGAGTGCTAGAGACAAGAGAAAGCTTGTATACTAGTGGTGAAAGTGTAAATTAATATAACTAGTCTAAGAAAATATTGGGGGGGGACTAAAATAGAACTATCATATGTTACAGAAAGTTCACTTTTTGTTATGTAATCAAAATAATTGAGATGGGGGGTGGCTGGAAAGATGGCCCAGTGGTTAAAGACAATGGCTGCTCTTCCAGAGGTCCTGAGTTATATTCTCAGCAACCACATGGTACTTCACAACCATCTGTAATGTGGTCTGATGCCCTCCCTCTTCTGTTATGCAGGTGTACATTCAGATAGAGCACTGATAGACATAAAAAATAAATCTTTTTTAAAAACTTGAAATTGGTGTGTCAGTGTGATATCTGTACTCCCATGTCGATTATAGCATTACATATAATAGTGAAATATATTTACTTACATATTTGTACATATTGTAAATATATGTTTATTAATATATATTTACAATGGAATACTATTTAGACTTCATTACAGCACAACAGCACATGTGTGGAAGTCAGAGGACAGCTTCAGGCTCCTAGGGAGCCAACTCAGGTCACTCGGCTTAGTGTCAAGTGTTTACACACTGAGTCATTCACTGGCCTCTCAGCTTTTATAAAGAAGAATATTCCGTTAATTGTGATGTGAACAGAACTTGAAGTATGCTTAGGATAACAGTATCCCAGAAAGATAAATACTGTTCTACTTCTCCTTTGTATGAACTCTAAAAACTGTTGCTCTAACTGAAACCAAGAGAAGAGTGGTGGATATTAAAGGCTAGGGACCAGGATGGTGTGGGAAAGAGATAGTCTAAGGGAACAGTTCCACCTAAGGATCTTTGCCTTCAGTGAATGATCTATATACCACCTTGTCTGGTAACCACAGGTAATGCACATATACTTCCAACTTCTTTAAAATAGATTTTGAGCAATCTTATCACCAAACAATGAGATATTGTAAAGGTGGTAGATTTATTAGCTAGATCAATAGAATTTTTTACAACACACACACACAGTTCAAAACCTCTCGATGGGTTGAGGATATAGACCAGTGATGCATCTAGCATGTATGAAGCCTTGGGTTCAGTCTAGAACACCATAAACCAACCAACCAACCAATCAACCAACCAAACACACAAACAAAATTCCACCAACACACCGTGCCTCATAAATACAGGTCAATTATTACTTTCAACTAAAAATAAATTAATGTCTTAAGAATCTTTGAGGAAAGGCTTGCCTGAGATTCATGCCAAATTCAAACCGGTGTGAACTGGGCTCTTACAACACTTTTCTCTTTCTAAAAATCTCCATCTACCACTAAATAGACTGTTTAGTGTACATGGATACTGTTTCCTCTGCAAATCTTTTTTTAAAGAGTTATTTATTGTATCATACTAGTACACTGTAACTGTCTTCAGACACACCAGAAGTGGGCATCGGATCCCGTTATAGATGGTTGTGAGTCACCAGGTGGTTGCTGGGAACTGAACTCAGATCCTCCAGAATGTAGTCAGTGCTTTTAACTGCTGAGCCATCTCTCCATGCCTAAAGCCCATTTTTATTCTTTTTCCTAACCAGTGCACTACATCACCAAAGGAAAGTGCTAGCTGGAAGGTTTTCCAATTTCCTTTGCCTTCACTTGTGTATTTCTCCATCTCTCCTTGGCTTCCCTGAAGGAATGAAGGTGGCCAGAGGGGTCTGTTTGAGCCTGGGAGTAGAGCACTGACTGTATGCTGATGTCATGGCAAGACATTTCCCACAATTCTCAGCGAATCAGAAGGAATTTATAAAACTTCCTTAAGCCTCATGAAGACTAATGCTCTATTATGTTCTGTTAACCGGAGGCAGAAATTAGAGTTTAATTTGCAGGCAGCTTGAGCAGATTTATGCCTACCTTTGAGATGAATAACATCCATGGTATTTCAGAAGTCGATTCTATGTCAAGCCTGTCCATCACAAAGCATATGAAATTACCCCTCGACACACTCAACACAGTTAACGTGCCGTGGGCACCACAGGGCCCTTTCATTATTTCTCAGGTACAGCCCAGGGCCCTGGAATTAAGCACTGAACTCCACAGTGAATTCCAGGCTGTACTTTGAATTTGTCTGCTCCTGTGACTTGGTTAAAATCCTCATGGTTTTTGTAAGTTCTTTTGACCTACTTTCTTTGTCTTTTTCCCCTTTTTCTTTATTATTACTGCGTGTGTGTGTGTGTGTGTGTGTGTGTGTGTGTTTTATCATGTTCTTTTATAAAATTGTGAGGAGGTGGACATGCCAGGATGCACATGTGGAGGTCAGAGGACAATTTTGTGGAGTCCGTTTCCTCCTTCCGCCTGTCTCTGGGTTCTGGGGAGTGAACTCAGGTGGTCAGGCTTGCTCAGCAAGGACTTTGTCTCTGCCCTGTGTTCTTACATGAACCAACTTGCCAACTCCATAAGAAGCAAAGAATGAACATTTTTCAGTGCTCTTTTTTTTTCCTGTGGATTTGTATCATGAACAGTATTGGAATACATAAATTTAAAATAAAATCCAAGGGACACTCACCTGACTGAAACAATAAAGATTAAAATTACTCACCTCTCATATGTATTCTTGTCAGGCCTCATGGATCTATTAGAAGCAGGCAAAATGGAGGCCATATTCTGCAGTGGGCAGATAGCAGGAAAAAGCAATATTAGGGCCTGCTGTTAAATTACAAAGCTAATCACAGTGATGCAGCTTCAAGTCAGAATACCACCTTCCCCTCACACTTAGGTTTCCTTCCAAATTTTTCTCTAAAATCTTCCCTGAATATTTTGAACTCCTCTGACAGTGTCAAAACACCGTCCCTGGATGACTTTTTATATTCATCTCAGCTTTTAGAGAATCATTCATTCCCCAAGAAGATAGGCTCCCTTAGAAGGTGTGGCATCCTTTCTCTTTGACCAGGTTGGTTAGCTTGTTAACTTTGATCCCAGCACCTGTCCAGGGCATTCGAACTTGGCCCCAACATTGGGCAAGTGTGACACTCAGACTTATTTGCTTTGAGACAACTGTGCATGAATGCAAGCTGGCTTTCAGCTTCTGTGCTAACCTCATCAAAAATGTGCCCAGTACTTGTGAGAACTTTCAGTTCTCAAATGTTTCATTTTCCCATCCTGCCCCACTACTTTGCCAATTTGTTTTTTTGTTCTTTGTGATTACTAGTTAGGAGAACATCCAAAGTCAGGACCTCAGAAAGGTTCCTTTGTCTGAACTTTGCCCATCTGAGCTCACACAGAAGGCCTGATGGATAAACAAAGCTGGTTTCCTGAGGCCTCTTCATTTAACTAAATACTAGGTTGACTCTACCATCCACTAACCCATGTCTCTGAGTGTCAGTGCAGGTAGAATAGAGTTATAGATTAATAGTTTTAGAAGATATGGTATTTTTATAAAAAGAAATCTATTAATTGGTAGCCTGTGGGGTTGTGCAGGGCTGTTATTCTAACACGGAGGAGTCAGAACAGGAGAGTTGCTGGAAGTTTGAGGGGAGCCTGGTTTAGAGAGTTCTACAACATATATGGGAATAAAGCAATCCCTGCCTCAGAAATAAAGAAGGAAGGAAAGAAAGAAGGTAGGAAAAAAGGAAGTGAGTGAGTGAGGGAGGGAGGGAGGGAAGGAGAGAAGGAGGGAGGGAAGAAAAGGGGGAGAAAAATTATGGATTCACTGTGTTTTCCAGTGTATTTCATTCTGGAGTGAGGAAATCTACTTCATTGTGATCCTTTCTCTCCTTGTTCCTTTCCACTGACATTCCGTGTGAAGCTGAGCTTTGAGAACTTTAGTATCATGGATTTTAAGCAAATCCAAAGTTAAAATATTCTCAAGTGCCAAAAAGAATCAGGTGTATGGTGTGGATTTCTGTTTAAGAATATACATTACAGCCAAGGAGCAAATACCCCAAATCTTAACTTCAGGTGTAGATCACCCCACTTTCTGCTGAAAACCATGGTTTTGGCTTCTTTTGGTTCATCATAGACAGCTGGCAAAGTTTTCAGAATGGGAAGGCAAATGCATGTTGGGGAATAACCAAGGCAGCCTAAACCATGACACTTGCCCATCCAGCATTTATAATTTTACCCAAAATATCCAAGAACCATCATGAAAGTTACCTTAGAAAAGGTAATGATAGGTACAAGGCAAAATTACTCCGGGCATGAGAGTTAGCTTCAAATTTGGAACCTTGGCTCCTGCCTGGAGCTTATAATTATATTGACCCCTCAAGGCTCTGGACACTGCAAGCTGGTCTACCCGCTGCTCTTTCCCAACAGTTGATTGTATATATGCCATATCTCTCTGTTTACCTTTAGAACATAAAGAGGAAGCCCACCAAATTGTATCTGGCATTTATGGCTGCTCCCAACAGGTTGAAAGTGCTAGCTAATTAGTTATTGTGTAATTAATTATCTCAGCAAGCAAATTGGAGTAATTATCATGTCTGTCTCCAATACAGATTCTGTCAACCAATGATCCCAGTCACTAATAATGTCAGAGAGAACAAGCTAAAGTCTACGTACTCCATATAACAACTTTTCTCTGCTCTGGGCATGAAGACCAGTAGTTACCATGTAAGGGAAGTTTAGAATAGACTTGGAGGGTCTATAAAACGCCAGTATCCGGTGTTGTCTTGTGAGGAATCTGAAATCATTCTCTCCTGATTTCACTCTTCTAAAGACTAATTCAAACTAACTCAAACTCAGTGAGCTGTTACCTGAAGTCCTAATGGGAATGGGGGGTGTTCTGGTTGGTTTTGTGTCAACTTGACAGAGGCTGGAGTTATCACAGAGAAAGGAGCTTCAGTTGGGGAAGTGCCTCCATGAGATCCAGCTGCGAGGCATTTTCTCAATTAGAGATCAAGGAAGAAGGGCCCATTGTGGGTGGTGCCATCTCTGGGCTGGTAGTCTTGGGTTCTATAAGAGAGCAAACTGAGCAAGTCAGGGGAAGCAAGCCAGTAAGGAACATCCCTCCATGGCCTCTGCATCAGCTCCTGCTTCCTGACCTGCTTGAGTTCTAGTCCTGACTTTCTTTGGTGATCAACAGCAAAGTGGAAGTGGAAGCTGAATAAACCCTTTCCTCCCCAACTTGCTTCTTGGTCATGATGTTTGTGCAGGAATAGAAACCCTGACTAAGACAGGGGGAAAGTTTTGTTTTGGGAGAGCATGCCAAAGGTCAACGGGGGCCCAGCCACTGGGTGTTTGCAAACATGGGCTGTGTTCCAGCAAAGCCCTAAGACTCCTTACAGCATGGATCAGGAAGGCCCTGCCTTAGCTCCAGCAGAGTCCTGTTCTGCGGTGTCGGAGCTGCAGTGAGGCAAGTCTTCCAGCCTTCCTCCACAGTGCCAGCCCCTGAGGAACCTGCACCCTAGACTATTTTATCCCTGGCTTAGTTCTGCCTCCAAATGGCTGATGTTCATCTTGATGTCTTTCAGTCTCTCCTCTATGGCTGCAGTTTCTACTGAGTCCAGGATACTTAGACATGTGGAGTTAAATCCCTGCCTACCCACCTCCTACAGCAGTGTTCTGTCACTCTGAAGAGAGGTTTACTTTTCAAACTCAAGTTTAGTTTAATGTTAGTACTAAATATTTTTTATTTCTAAGTATTTGCAACAAAATAACTCTAGTGGCCTTTATTTTTCCCTTCAGCATGCTGGTATTTTAAAAATCAAATGTCAAAACACTTTCAATATTCACACCCGATAATGGCCACCTTAACTCTTTTAGTGAATATATTTTATCTGCTCTGAGACACAATCCTCAGGATGCTCTTCCTTCTTACCTGGCCTGGTTGTGCAGGTAGATGGTAGCCTTCAGCAAGTTATCTCTGTTCTAGGAACAACATTCCTGACAGGCGTGCATGAACTTGTACTCATGCCCCTCATAATAGTGAACTACCACACCACCCCAGTCCTGTTTTCCTTCTTCAGGATGAGTGGTTAAGTGCAGGCATGGGGCAACAATGGGAACTTCCCTTTTCCAGAGGGGAGCCAGATTCCCCTACTGGCCTGTGACTAGCTTACAGGAGCATCTTAGTCTATCCACTCTGGTGCTGCACAGTTTATTTACAGTTTTGCCTTCATTCAGTAATATCAACTGAGCATACACTGTGCCCAAGAAGGGGTCTTACCTCAGCAGAACACCACATGAGTCTGCATCACATGACACAACCGGAAACTTCCACTTTGGGTATTTCGACCCCTCAAGGGGTCACAACCCAGGGATTGAGAATGACTGCTTTAATGGACAGTGGTGTGTTTCCTGAATGTGCTAAACAATGGCTGAGCTTAGTAGAGAGCTTCTCCTTGCATTGAAGTCATTCCAGAGCCAGGTGGAAGGAGCCCACCAATGATTCTTTTCAAACATGACACGGAAACTCTTTGGAACCACGAGCCCATACAAATCTTTGTCCCATTAGTTTTGGCCAGGCATTGTGATCACTGTGACACAAAAGAAACAAATAGAGAAATTTTGGGCTGACAAAGGGGTTGTATTGTGAATAATTCTGACTATGTGATTCTTAGGCCTTTAGAACTTAGGCTCCCAGGCTGAGATATCCCTTCTTGAACATAAGTTGCTCCCTCTCCCTGGAAGTTCATCCCTTGGAGTGAAACAGGAAGCCCTGTGCTTCTCCTGTTTGCTCTCTTTCAAATTAGAAAGTGAGATCCCTTTTGACTCCCCCCCACCCCCCACCCCACCCACCCACCCCTGCAGTATGGGTCAATTTCCTCGATCATTCTGAGTTCTTTCTAGTTCCTAGTTAACAGTCTCCAGAGACTGAGTGGAGACAAGCCATGCAGACTGCAAGCAGCAAGGCTATAGAGTCATTCAAGCCTATTGGAGTTCACACAACATTACCATATTCCCAGGATAACAGACAGGTAAGCTACAGGATTTAATGGTTTCTTTTTTAGGTCTTGGTCTTGCCCTGGTGCAGCCTTATCCTTGCTATGCTCCTGTTCCTTCATTTTAGAATAGGAATGTTTACTCCTTGGCATTCTATATTAGAAAAGCACACCTTCTCATTTTCTACTTCACACGGACTCACAGACATAGAGTTGACCTTGAGCCCTAGTAGAAAAATTGAACTAACAGCCTTGAAACTGTTAGGCTTAGGGTAGGGCTCCTAAAGCTGTATGTAAGTGCTTTTTATATTATGGGATGACCACGAGCCTTTGAAGGCTAAGAAAGGAATATTCTGTTTTGAATCTAAAATGTGCTTTTCATGCTTATGTGTCAAATGGTCAGTCTCCAACTGGTGCCGCTTTCTGTAGGAAGTGGCGGTCTGAGCGTTCAGTAGGGGAGGCCTAGCTGGGAGAAGCAGGTCACTTGGATGGACCTTCGTAGGTTATGTAGTTATGTAGCCTGCCCACCCCACCCCCCTTTCTAGATCTGATTTGTGCTTTGTGTGCCATTCTGAGGCACCTCTGCAGCATGCTCTCACTGTCATGAATGGAGCTGGTGTCTCTGCTTTTCCTACCATGATTCATGGAAACTGAGCAGAGTAAATACTTCCTTTCTTGAGTTGTTTATATCAGATATTGCGGTCAGAGTGATGAAAAATACAGTCGACGACAATAGGAGCTGAGAAGTGAGAGGAAAAGCTTGTTCTTCCAGCAGCATCCAAATGAAAATAGTGTTATTTACACCCTGGCTTTTCTTACTAGGAATATGAGTATAGAGTGTGGCCAAACTTCTATCTTGTGCTCAGGGCCGGAAAGATGGCTCAGCAGGTAAGAACACTTGTCGCTTTTGAAGAAGACCCAGATTCAGTACCCAGTCTCCACATGGTAGCTCAGAGGATCTGACACCCTCAGGTGGCCTCTGTGGACACAACCCCACACACATTCATGTAAACACTCATGCATAGAACATAAGGATAAATATATATTTTTAAAATTCCTGTACTCTAATGGATGACTTTAATGCAAACACAGTACCACCGAAAGATAACAGACAACTCAAAAGTCAGTGACACCATAGCCCCATATGGCATGGTCAACAGAGTTATTTAAGACTAAAAATGCTGGGCTTCGGAATATGCTGGATTTTCATTTTTAGAATTGCTACGTTTCTCACTTTCTGAGAAAGGAAGTATGAGGCACAAGGATACCAGACAAGATTCAAAAAAAAAAAAAGGAAGAAAAGGAAAGGAAAGAAAAGAAAAGAAAAATGAAAAGGTTAATCTTCCCAAAACAAGCATGGTATTTTAAATCAATAGCAGTAGGGAATCAAATTTTTAAAGCCTTTCACTAAGCTCAAAATAACCGCTTTCAAAAATAATAACCACATTCAATCTAGAATGGAAATCTGAAGGACGAGGGAGAGGAGATGAAATAGCCAGAAGAATGTGTAACTTCCGTGCCTGTATCAGATTCCCCGGGCTGAGCCGGGGCTAGGCTGTTTCTGTGCCACACCACATTTAAGCCTCATAGCAACCCAGTGAAATGCTTGTTATTATTTCCCCAGCTTTCAGTTAGGAAGTTAAAGCTCAGAGTGCCGAATGAGGTGATGGAGATCAGCATTCCTATAATAATACAAACTCACAGAAGCCCCACCCACTTAACCAGTAACACCTGTACAGCCTGTCAAGGGCAAGAGGCCATGGACACCGAAAAAGACAGGGATTTGCTCAGGGTCTTCAAGGTAAAATAGGATCTGAATTATGGGTTAATCTCTGCAAGCTTTTACCCTGGGAGTCATAAAGATTAATTTAACTCATTTACAGAAAAAGAAGCCATGACCGGGCTATAATGGATATGTGTTCTGTAGACACCGAGGAGAAAACCACCCCACTAAAAGGAAGGCCTGTTTAGAGAGCTGATTTCAAAACTCAGCTTATGGCCAGGTTTTAATTCGACCTTCAATTTAAAATTTAAGCATCTGATGTTCAGGTCATGTCAAGAGCACAGCTTCCCTAGGATGCTATGTCAAAAGCCAGGCCTGGTTCAACACACCACCTGAGGCCTGTTCTCCTCGGCAGGACACAGACAGGTGAGTTAGAGACACACAGCCTGAGGTTGTTCCTGTGACCTCCTCACCAGCCTGCTGGTCGTCCTCACCTTTCCAGTGACCTGATCCTGTGTTCGTTTTACAGCGATGCACACAGGAACATTCGGTGTACCGGGTAGTCAGCCTTGGACTGGGAAGGAGCCTGTAAGCCAGTTAACCATAGTCATCAAAGAGAGGGGGCCAATTTTCTTAGGACCCAAAGCTGTAGTAACCTCAAACATACAATTTAGATTTATGTTGTTACTGCTCAGTGCAACTAACACTGTGGGGTTATGACATTCCAAAGCCAATTGATTCTAATTTGGGTTTGAGAATCACGTGTTTTATGGCATTCCCTCTCACCACGAGTGACCTTAAAGTGTTGGCTAAACATTAATTCTTTCCTAAGGAGGTAGAGCCCTTTGTTACACAACCATGGCTGGGTTTCTGTTTCTGTCAGTGGTTTGTCTAGTTATATCCTGATTTTCACTGCTGACTTTTTAACACTTCACCTTGGTTTGCTTTTTATTTTCTGTCCCTTCAGTAATTACTGGTGTTCCTGTGTGTGCATTCCACACTGAAAATGTCCAGCTATAAAATATTTAAAACATAAGGAGATAAATACTTAATAGGTATCTATGGAAAGGAGGGATTTTGTTGGTGATCATATGAGAAGGGATTAAAAATTACTTTTTAGTATTTTCTTATAATTTCACAAGGAGGTTTAAGATTTCTGTGTAGATATTATATATTAACTATAACATCTCATACAATATTACAGGTGCTACTATATACTGTATATATACATTTATATCATGCTTCGCATTGAGTGCCTTTTGTCCCAAAGTCTAGGTAGAAGAAGTGTTTCAGAATTAGAATTTCTTTCAGATTTTAAAGTCTTTATGTATGAATAATGAGATATCATAGGTATAGGACCCAAGCACAAACACAAAGTTGATTGATATTTCATCTACACCTAGCCTGAAAGTACCTTTATTCAACATTTTAAGTAATTTACACATGGACCAAAACATGAACCATCAGAAGTCAGATATACATCGTATCATCTGTGGCCTGACATGTCAATGGTCAAAAAGTTACAGACTTTGGAGCACCTCAGACTTCACATTTTTGAGCTAGAGATGCTGTGTGTGTGTGCACGTGTGTGTGTGTGTGCATGTGTGCATATGCAAGTGTGTGTGCGTGTGAATGTGTATATACATATGTTCTACAATTTGCTCTTTTGTGCTGCATTCAGGTTTTCCTGCAAACATGCATATTTACACATAAATACATGAATATATATGTATGTATCTTTGCCTGTTTACATGAGTTTCACTAGTACACATGGTCATAGGTTGACATGTAATCAATTTGAATTAGATATTATTACACTATCCTATACAATGATTTGCTAAGTTCCATTTCTGCCAATCATGCATGATTTTCTATTCTCCCATATTCTTGCCACAAATCTGGTATTGTAAGCCACATAATTGTCTTGCCAATGTGGCTGTTATATAGGGAATATTCTATATTTCCTTATCAATTACTAAGGTTAAATTTTTTAAGACTTATTTAATTATTTTATGTATGTGCATACACTGTCACTCTCTTCAGACACACCAGAAGAGAGCATCAGATTCCATTACAGATGGTTGTGAGCCACCATGTGGTTGCTGGGAATTGAACTCAGGACCTCTGAAAGAGCAGTCAGTGCTCTTAACTGCTGAGCCATCTCCCCAGCCCTGGGTTAAATATTTTTATAAATGTCTGGTATATAGTTGAGTTCCTTCTTCCATGATTTATACATTCATAGTCTGTTTGTCTTTTGACTTTTCATCTTTGTCCTACTCATTCATAATTCTTTGTGTATGGTAGGCACTAATCTTTTGTTGTGCATGTATTTTGTTCTGTACTTTCAAGAATTTTCTGTCAATATGTTTTAGGAATTTATCCAACGAGCAATACACAGGCTGATTTTTTAAATACTACTTTTGGACTGGGTGTGGTGGCACACATATTTAGTCCTTAGTACTCAGGAGGCAGAGGCAAGTGAATCTATGTGTTCGAGGCCACCCTAATCTCCTCAGTGAATACCAGAATGGCAAAGACTAGACTACAGGTGACATAATAACAAAAAAATCCATCTTTCACCTACATGTGATGCATTCAAAAATAATATGATGCTAGTTGTAATGGCACAGGCTTTAATCCTAACACATGAGAAGCTAAGGCATAAAAAGGTCACAGGTTCAAGGCCAGCCTTGGCTATGGCTCTCTATCTATCTATCATCTATATATCTATATATCTATCTGTCTGTCTGTCAAACTACAGAGAGAGGTTAATTTAGGGTAAGTAAATGCATGAGATGCAGAAATGAGACAAGAAAGGAGGAATTTTTAAAAAGGAGAAACAATGGAAAAGAAAATAAAAGAGATAAAGGTAAAAAGAAGAACAGAAGTAGAGAATACTATTTTTAGGGGAAGAAATAAGGAGAAAGGGAAGATTTTACAATACTGAAAAAGTTCAAAAATAGAATTTGTGAATGTCAGGAGTAAAACAAAAATGTGAATTTTTTAAAGTCAGTAAGAAAAGATAATAATACTACTAAAGGTATCAGAGGCAAAGACAAAACACAGAACAGAAAGACAGAAGGAGAAGAAGAAGAAGAAGAAGAAGAAGAAGAAGAAGAAGAAGAAGAAGAAGAAGAAGAAGAAGAAGAAGAAGAAGAAGAGAAAAGAAAACATTTCCTGAAACATGTAAGGAAGTGTGTAAACACATTAGATGAACATATTAATGCAAACAGTAAAATCACGAAACCTGTAAAATTCCTGCTAAATATGTAGGGGAGGAAATGAAGTATCAGAGCATTTTCTCTGTGTCCTTAGGAGTCGGGGATCCAACTGAACCTGGGGAGCCTTGTCTTTCCTTTGGTTTTGGTTGTGGTTTGGTTTGTGTCTGTGTCTGCCATGACTGTCACCCTGGCTGGAGTCTCCCTTTCGTGTTATCAAGAGCCTCATCTGGCCACAGTTAACTTAGCCATCTGTGTCTGAACAGACTCTCCTACCCTCCCGATACTGTCCAGGTCATTCCAGATGGAATGACCAATGCTTAGCTGATGGGGTGTTTCCTGGTGTGTTGGGGATGTGAGCAGCCTGAGTATCACTAGGATCAGCACAGTGAGAGGACCTACCTTCATAATGTCCAGACCTCATGGGTATTAATACCCAGCTAAGGCGATACCAACATAGGTATCTCTAGAACATCAGAGTCTTTAGATTTAAGAGTACGGAAAGGCAGACAGACTTAAAGAACTGATCTATCTCCTGGCCTCAGAGTTATCAAACTCCAGGTTTATTCTCAACTTAGGAGAGTGCTTCTCAGACACCAAGAGCAGAGGTAGCCCTCACCATACACTTTCCAGCCTGATCCAGCCTCTGGCTACCCTTGAGTTTATCACTATCCAACCCCACCGGCTCTCTACATGACCTCTCCAAGTCTTCCCTCACTTGGGGGATACAGCAGGACAAGGCTCTCTGGCTTATAGATCACGGAGCCTCTGTGGTTGCTCAATTTTTACAACAGATTCTCTCTTAATATGGAGCCCAATGTGGGTTCTCCAGGTGACAGTAGATACCTACTAGGTTGCTTTGGCCTGTCCTGTTAGTGCCTTATCTAGCCTATTCTCTTTGCCTCTTTGCTACAAGCTGAGGAGATTCCCTGGACTGTCCACCTTCACCCATTTTCCAGCTGTGACTAACCTAGCTGTGCCAAATCGCAGCCACACTCTTAATGATTACCCAGGCCTTATTCTGGTTAATTATGCAGTGTCCTACAGTGCCCTTTCTTTATAAACAGCTGTCTTGTCCTGCCCTTTCTGATTATGTCACCAATTTAATCAAGAAAATGGGGAAAAATAAGACAGTGCCAGGTGTTCCTGCCCTTGCACTTTGAATTAGTCAGCACTCCACCACAGTGTCAAAAGACCCGCGAGGAACGGCTTAATGGAAAATATTTATTTTGGCTCACGCTGTGGAGGTTTTCATCGAGAGTCACGCGGCCGTGTTGCTCTGGAGCTGTAGGAGGCACACGTGGTAGGAATCCCACAGGACAAAACCATTCACCTTGTGGCAGTGGGGAAGGAAAGAGAGAGGAGGGGGCTGGTGTCTCCACACATTCTCGAGAAGTGCTTCCCATTCCAGCCCACATATTGTTCCCGCTACCTCCTGATAGAGCCAGAGGAGTGTGACTAAACCTTGAATCCATGAGAATCAAGGGACTACTGCACATCAAAGCTGTAACACTGAGTTTGACTCTGCTTTGGGTTGGCTTTGAAGCAGGGCCTTGTTACGTATCTCCAGCTGGGGTTTACTATGTAGATCAAGTTGGCATAGCTCCTACAACATTGCCTTGTACTGATGGTGACCCTGGTAGCACTGGGAACCCCTTCTATGAAACCTCTACTGCCCTGATTTTGAGGATGTCCTAGCCTGAGTCTTTTAGCCTAGTTTGACTGGTTGGGTCAGAGGAGAACCTCACTGGGGTGGAGGAAGCTATGGGTAGTGTTTATGATTGCAGCAATAGGTCCAGTCTGATGGTGGATAAAGTCAGTGGATCTGATGATCTTACGTTCTGGGTTGTTGACCAGGTTCATTCATGAGTTAGCGAAGTAGTGGATGGGGTGGTAAAATATTCCTGTTCCCTTTGATTCTTGGCCTATCACCAGCCTCACGGTGACATGGTTTCTAGTGCCCCATCTGACCGGAAGTCCCTCTGTCTATAATTTTAAACATAGATAATCCCTAACTTATCTCAGACCATTTAATTACCTTATTCTTACTTGTGCTCATTTTTCTCTTGTGTTTTTCCCCTCTCCACTGGGGATTGCTTCCTGGTTTTAGCTGTAATGTTTGTGTGAATCTTCATGGGGATCTAGGACACATTGGCTTGTGACGTGTTCCTAGACACTGACTTTGCATTTGCTTTTGCCAAAGGCTGAGGACCTCTCCCATGCAGTACCTGTTTTTCACTGATATTATCTGAGAACTTTAACACAATGCAGTGCCATCAACTGCCATTCTATAGGCACACATGACTATCAATTGACTCTAGGGACTCCCTGAAAACTATTTTTTGATCAATACTTACCCACAAGTTTTCTTTACATCTCAAGACTCATTATTGGAATGTTTAAGTCACTCTAGCTATAATGTTTACAATATCCAAGGATAGTATTTAGCTTAATAAGGGGCTTTCATAACCCAACACCACTTCCTACCAGGAAAAAGCAAGTGTGTATATCCTGCAGCCCCCAGAAATAGAAAGTGAAGACTTGACTCAAGTCTGATCTCCTCTGGGTTAGGGTAACATCAGCTCATGTAATTGATTGGGCTTCACAGAAGATGGTGTCATTTGATGTTTTTTTCAGTCCCTAAAGCAAACTCCCATGAACCTCTACTCCACACACACCTGTGTTTGTTAAAATGCTTGTCCAAGTGACTCCGTGTGCCATGCTGCCGTGTGTGTTCCGCTCGATAAGCAAAAATAACACTGCGAAAGAATAGTTAGGCAACTTTTAAACTGATTTTTGTGCTGGGGAAAAGGAATCCATACAGTATAAAGAATGTGATTTGGGATATAAGGTTTTCTTGAAAATAGCCTTGACTCTCGTCAAGCATTAAACACTGGTGCTGGCTTTGTTGGCCACTAAAGAGTTGATGTGAGGAGGCTTTGGCATGTATGAGCATCTTATTCTAAGACAAGCATCTCACACATTTCTGCTATGTTGTAGGATTTAATTTATGGAAGGCAACTATCTGTAGCTTTCCTGGTCACTCTTGAGCCCTGTCTGTACCCGTGTGGAGTGATAGCTCTGGAAAGAAGCTTCACAACAGGACACAGGCACCGCACTGTATTTTTTTTTCTTATAAGTTTTACTTGAAAATACTTCAAATCAAATGTCTTTAAGATATTGTTTTGAAATGGTATAAAATATGTTTTTGAGGCAAAACAACTAGAATTTTTTGTGCAACTTTCCTCTACTTTTTTTTTTAACAGACTTAAATTCATTTATTTTCTTGTGTAAAAACCCTTAAGTAGTAGCCACAGCTGGAGCCTGGGTCCTCTGAACAGAGACTCTGGTGTGGGTTTTTACAAGATGGTCTGTGAGCTCCTGACAAGCAGACTTGGTGAACACAGTCTCTTTCCAGAGGTTGGGGGTCAGGTAGCTGTAGGTCTTAGAGATGGAATCATTGTCTCACACTTAAATTTTTTTTCCTGTAAAGTAAAAATAATAGTTACTATTCAGGAGAAAATATATCTTAAGTGTAGAAACAAAACAAAGTCTATCAACTTTTGCCTCAATGTCATTTCTTACTTTTTGTTAAGATTCATGGTTAATTGTGTGCGGGTATGTCCACATGCACGCATGTGAGTGCAGAGGCCTGCGGAGTCTAGAAGATGGAGTAGGATCCCTGGAGCTGGAGTTGCAGCAGGCTGTGAGTCATCTGATGTGGGTGCTGTGAACTGGACTCAGTTCCTCTGGAAGAGCAGCAAGAGCCATTCAGTCTCTTCCATCATTTCCCTATCATTTATTATCTCAGCATAGACTTTTGCCTAAAACTAAACATGCAAAATAAAGATTAAAAACATGCAAATGAAGAAATGGGAACTTCTTTGTGGTTCATTGAACCCAAGTCTCTTAAAGTGTCCTGCAAGAGAGTTTCCCTGACTGCTGAGGAGTTAAGGAGATGTCTGTAACATTGTATGGACCTCAGCCCTAGAGTCAGCCATCAGTCACAGAGGATGATAGCCCAGGATGGCCTATGTGACTCTGTGCCAATGGGGCCAGGTGGCAGGAGAGAGGTTCTGAGGACACACGAATCCAGATACAGCTAGCTTTCCACTTATCCACACTGGCTATGCGAAGGAAGGATGAAGGAGGAATGGAGAAACCTATCTCCTTTAGACTCATTCAAACACATTCCACACTGTGCTATAAGACACAAAGTCTTTATGATGGAGCAGAAATAATGCCAGGTGAGGGAGAAACACTAGAAAGGGATTTTGAAATATTTCTCTCCTAAAATGAATGTGTGGAAATGTGAGGAAAGTGATTAGGTAAAGGGAGATGGGCTTATCCTGATTTTTTTTTCTTTCGAGAAAGAATCTTGGTAGAAGTCCCAAAACAGGCTCAAACTTGATATCCTCCTACCTCTGCCTCCCAGACGCTGTAATCACAGAAGTGTACTATTATATTCTAGTGTATAGTTATGATTTAATGATCTTTTCATTTACCTTGTTTTTCTACGTCCAATGATAATCATAGTAGCTTCATGTATGTGAGACTTTACCCCCTTAATAAAAAACCCTATAATGTAGATATTTAAATATACAACAATGTCCACTTACCCTCTGGGTCTCACAGTTGGTACATAGTCCATGACATGACTCTCTGGTGCTCAACTCCACAACTGCTCAACCTCCTCCTAGCCAAGAAGCATTCCTAGAATGTGATTATCTAATGAAGTCATATGCAAGTAGCTACTACAGGTTTTTTTCCCTAAATAGATTCAGTGCAACAGCAAAGAAAGAACACTGGATTGGCGTCAGAATGCCAGGGTTCTGCCTCCAACCCCTTATTTAACTCACCCACATTTAACTTGGTATTTGATTATGAGGAAATCAGATACTTTCTTATATCCCCAGATATTTCCTCTATTAAATGAAACTGGATAATTGACAGTACCTGCGCCACCACGGTACTGAGTATCCGGCGTAGGCCTGGGGGATTAACAGAAAACACAGACTCGGGTCATTCTGGTGAAGAGAATGCCAAAGCTTTACTGAGGGACCAGCAATATATACTAGAGACTGGGTGAAAAACAACGGGGAAAAAACAATCATAGCCATAGGCCAGGAAATCAAGCTGAGTCTCAGGACGTTCCGCTCTCAGGAAACCTGGGCAAACAGCTCAGCTGGGGGTGTTGAGCTAAGCTCACCGATGCCCAACAGATAATTAATACTTCATTCAAGCCAAGAGACCTGAACATGTATTTTAAGTCCTGTCTGACATCCGTGTAAGCGTAGGCAAAGGTGTCTTGTTTGACTGGACATAGGGTTCTACCGAAAGGACACCAATATAAATGGAGGCGCTGAAGGCAGCTTGGGTAGTTTAGAGTCCATTGCGACCCAGTCTTTTGAACAAGGAGTTTACTACCAAGACTGAGCCACATGAAGAGACAGGAGTGATGACAATTTGTCTATTAAGAAGCAAGGGGCACTCTGCACATAGACGTGGTAGATTTCCAACCACCAACTAAGGATGAGATACTGTATCTGAGACGCTACTCCTTCTGCCTAACCCTGAGATCCAGTCTAGAGGGGACTAGGTCTTGAAGTTGAAGTCTTCATGATCAAGGTCAATGACCTTGTACAGGTTGCCTAGAGAGTTTTCTCTTTCTGCCTCCCCTGTGAGGGTACAAGAAGTCAGCAGTGTGAGCCCTGGCATTGTGTGGGTCTGCTGAAACCCAATCATGCTAGCATACTGAGCCCAGATCTCAAGACCTCAGAGCTGTGAGGAGTAAGGTCCTACCCTTTCTGGGGCACATTGTTTTAGTATTCTGAACTGATAGAGCCATTGTTGAAGGGTGTAACTGTTAACAAAGAAACAATGAAGTCATCAATGACTAGCCAGCAGGCCTTGCTGGAAGTTGTAGCTTGTCAGAGAAGCTACCTAAAGGGAGATGTCTCAATAGAGAGATTTTACTGTAAAAGTTTCCCAGGGGTTCCTGGGAAAGTCGCCAGCCTTGATGCGCTGCTGGAGCTGGGCATAGACATGCTGAATACTCTGCAGAAGATTGGTTTCCTGAAAAGTGACTAATGCTAAGGGAGCATTAGTAGGAGAAGCCCTGTGCCTATAGGAGCCAAATGCCGCAAAATCTGCTCACAGTGCAGACGCCCTGGGTGTAATCCTTAAATCCCCTGCCAAAAGTAAAGAAATGGGTGAAGGCAGAAGAGAAGGCAACAAAACTCTTCTCCTATAATGTCTCTCTAGCACCCTCTACTGGTAAACTCTATGTGTAAAGAAAAAACCATAAAGGGGCCAGCTTCACTTTACAGAGAGAGAGAGAGAGAGAGAGAGAGAGAGAGAGAGAGAGAGAGAGAGAGAGAGAGAGAGAGAAGGGGAGGGGAGGGGAGAGGGGAGAGGGAAGAGGGGAGAAAGGGGAGAGGAGAGAGGAGAGAGGGGAGAGGAGAGAGGGGAGAGGAGAGAGGGGAGAGAGGGGAGAGGGGGGAGAGGGGAGAGGGGAGAGAGGGGAGAGGAGAGAGGGGAGAGGAGAGAGGGGAGAGAGGGGAGAGGGGAGAGAGGGGAGAGGAGAGAGGGGAGAGAGGAGAGAGGGGAGAGGGGAGAGAGGGGAGAGGAGAGAGGGGAGAGAGGGGAGAGGGGAGAGAGGGGAGAGGGGAGAGGGGGGAGAGGGGAGAGGGGAGAGGGGGGAGAGGGGAGAGAGGGGAGAGGGGAGAGGAGAGCGTGCAGCACATTTGGAACTGAGAGGCAATCTCTTAATAACATATGCAGAAGGATCTCAAAATCAGTTTCCCAAAAGGAAAGATTTAGACTCATACATTGTATTATTCTATCATTCATCCCAGAGGCAAGCATCCAAAAGCCTGCTGACTGAACCCAGGCCCCGTGAATAGTTGTGTAAGTTTGAATGTGGCCGACCTAGGGAGGCCATGTTTGCCCAGCTCACCACAGTGAACCTTAGGCAGCTTTCCCCACATAGAACTCAGGTCCTTGTAAAGTAAACCAGTGAGTGTGTGGTCCCTCAATGACTCGTCTGGGATGTTTTATAAATGGCTAGACTAAGGCTCAGAGAAATGCAACAATTTAACATTTAAACTGGCTACTTCTGTCGCTATACCACCTCCACTAGTCAAACCAAACACAAGGTGGGTGGTACCGGGGGTTGTCTTTTCTGCTGATTTCTCTCAAATTTTGCTTTGGATTTGGCCTGCCTGTATTGCAGAGGCTTTGCTGATTTGCATAAAATCAGCTTATTGGAAGAAATATCAGGTAATCCTCCTCGACAAGAAAACAGCTCAGAGCTTATCAGGTCTCTCTTGTCCTCAGGTTAACTACCCTGATATTTAGTGTTCCCTAAATTAAAATCCCATTCAAAATCCCTTAAACACAATCACCACCTCACAATCTGTAATTACTGCTGCAAAAACCCTTTACTTGCTTCTGCTGCTTCTCTCTCTGCCCTTGTCTTCGGGGCCATTACTTTCCATGCAATGAGGTTGTAGCGATTTCTATCACTCCCCAGAATAGGAAATCTAGGCTGCTTTCATCAAGTAACTAAATGTTACCCCATTTCCATTTCTTACATAATTTCTCAAGGAAGAAAATTTGATCTCAAAGTCTTTGCAGCATTTGCTGATCGTGTTGAGTTAGCAATCAATGCTTCGGCAAGGTTAATGATGTGCATTTACACACAGTGCTTCATTTAAAGTAAATAATCAGGCATTTTACTCACTACGACCGCCTCTTTATTTCCAAGATAGAAGCCTGATTTAAGACACACTGCATCTTAAAGAGGCCGTGCTAAAACGTATTTTGAAAACATTGCAGTTAATTGCAGATATAAGCTTGAGCCCACTTATTTATTTAAAACATGAAGGATACAAAAATAAAAATGGCCAAATAAAACACATCTCAAAACACTCAGAGCTACTGAAAGATGAATTTGAGAATTTTACTGGGGATGCAGAACTTATAATGGAGTGAGGCTGTTTTTTTTTTTTTTTTGTTTTTTTTTAATGGGTATGAGAAACGGTTGACAGCAGCATGGGCGTGTGCCCCACCCAACTGCTTAGCAGACTGAAGCAGGAAGATAGTTTAGCCCAGGAGGTCAAGAATGGCTGGGCAAAGCAGGAAGACCCTGTAGGGAGCAGAGGAAGCCCTGAATGAATGAAGTACCCAGTTGAATGTGAATTGTCAACAGGGGCACAGCCATGTGGAGGACCCGAAGACTTTAGCACACAGAGGTAGCAAAACCTTAGCTGGCTGAGGGATGGTAGAGCTTGCCTTGGGAGTCTTTATGACTGTGAACGAATGATTGTATGAGTGTATGTCTTAGGTAGGGTTTTACTGCTGTGAACAGACACCATGACCAAGTCAACTCTTATAAGGACAACATCTAATTGTTGGCTAACTTACAGGTTCAGAGGTTCAGTCCATCATCATCAAGATGGGAACATGGCAGAGTCCAGGCAGGCATGGTGCAGGAGGAGCTGTGAGTTCTACATCTTCATCTGAAGGCCTCTAGAAGACTGACTTCCAGGCAGCTAGAAAGAGGTTCTTAAATCCCATGACCACAACGACACACCTATTCCAACAAAGCCACAGCTACTCCAACAAGGCCACACCTACTCCAACAAGGTCACATCTCCAAAGAGTGCCATTCCTTGGGTCAAGCCTATTCAAACCGTTATAATGTGTATGAGTGTGCGGAAAGACTAGGAACAGCAAAGTCTTCCTTCTCCTGAAGCTGCTTACCTACAGAGACTTCCTTCAGAAACCAGCTAAACTACCCCCTACCCTCTGCCTCTCACTACCACCCACCAGGCTGTACCTAATAAACACACTAGGTTCCAGATAGTTCCTGTAGTAGCCATTAGAAAACCCCGCCTGACCCTGCTGTATTGTGTTTCTCTGTGTCCATTCTTTCTTCATTCCCTCAATGTCCACAGTCAAGGTTCCAGAACATGGAATTTAGAGATCCCAGCCCAGAGGTTTATATATGTCCTCTGCCATTCACTTCTTTCATTTTGGGTTTTCAATTCATGTTTCCGTCTGGAAGCCATGTTGTTTCATTGACACACCTATCCCAACAAAGCCACACCTACTCCAACAAGGATACACCTACTTCAACAAGGCCACACCTCCAAATAGTTCCAGTACCTTGGCCAAGCATATTCAAATCACCACAGTGTGCTATGAACAGAGCAGGGAGAAGAGCAGCAAGTCAAGAGGGAGATAGTGGAGGGACTCTAGCCAGCCTGAGCATGGCAAACACGGCTCTGGCAGGCTTTGTCCTTCTCCCTCATTCCCCCTGCATTGCAAACAAACAAACAAACATTAGATTACATTCCTAAATCAAGCAACCAAGGTCTTATGTGGTCATTTCCTCTTCCTGAGGCTAACTACCAGCTATTAAAGTCGTAAAGTCTAACAATCAAAAGTCCCCTTTGGCTCAACTAATATGTCCAATTATTAAATACCTCATCCTAACATGAAGCTTCCCCTTTTGACTTTATAAACCACCATTTTTTATGTCTGTCTCCTCTCCACCCAGAGGCAGTCCTTTGTCCCCCTCTGGGACAAATACCTCTTCCCCGTCCCTTGTTCCCTCCACTTCTCCCTCATCCTCTATCTCCTGTCTTTGTCTCTTATTCTCTGTCCTTTGTCCCTCTGGGGCAAATAAATCTCCTTTGTGCTGAGAACTTGACCTTGGGAGTCCAGAGCTGATGTAGTTCTTTTGCAGGTAGGACATTAACTAATGGAGTAATCATCATCGAATGAGGCTTACAGAAAACTTGTAGAGACAGATGAACAGTGAAGAGAGCAGGCTGAAACTGCAGAAGGTGGGTGAGTGATTCTAGTCTTCAGGAGCTGATCAGAGAATGTGTTCCACAAAAGGCAATGGTGAAGACAAGATGCAAATTATTCAAGAGAAAGCTGTGCGTCTTTTTGCAAGTACCCGATCTGGAACTGCTGAAGGCAGACTCAAAGGCATGACTGTGAAGTGATGCTGGTCAGCTTGTGTATGGAAGGAGAGAAACAGGAGGTGGGGGAGGAGCAGGTCAGGGACCCTTTCTTACAATGGATTGAGCGCTTGAAACATGCCAGGCACCCGACAAATGGGTGTTGAATCAGAGCATAGTCGAGCTTTTAACCACACATAAATCGAGTTAATGCAGCAATTCTATCAAGAATAGTATTTTAGAATGCCAGTATGATGGACCTCCCTTATAGTTAAGCTGGTTTCTATCTCTGGGCCTCATCCATCTGGTAGTCCTCAGAAGGGAAAGGGATCGATGTTATCCAGGGAGGAGGGAGATACAGCATATTGCAAGGGGAGTCTCAGCTGTATGAGAAAGAGAAGGATGCCTGCCCACCCACACCTAATGGGCTGTGGAAAACAAAGAGGGTTACAGAGTTTGCTTCTTGTATATTATCCCTGAGTCATGTGTTGGGTCTGTAAACCTCTGATAGAGATGGGAGAATCTGGATCCTCACATACTACTGCATGGTCCCCCAGTCTGCCTAAGGAAAGCTAAGCACTTAAAGGCCAAGGCCAGAATTGGCTCACTGAGGCAGTACAAACATACCATGCAGGTCAAACCCATTTATAGAAGGACCAAGGAAGAAGGCAAAGGAACTCATAAAATCAACCCCAAAGCTGAGGAGAGTAATTCATGCTCACAGCCCCAATACTTAGAAAGCTCAGGCACGTGGATAGCCACGTGTTCCAATCTACACTGATCTCCTGGGTAAGACCCTACAACAAAATAAAGCAAAACCCAATCCCAAACATACCACATCCAGTATAGATGGTTTAAACAAAAGAGACCATGATATTCTTGGGAACTGTGGGTAACTCCAGCCCTTCTACTCACTGTGCTTCCACTACCTTGACTGAGCATAAACCTGGACATACAGACCTACTGGAAAAAAAAAGTCTTAATTCCTTTGTACCCCTAAGCAATGATGGAAGTAAGTGGATGCTGCTATACAATGCTTTCTCATGACATGAAGGCAGGAAAGGGGGAAATGTTTGCATTCTTCCTTTCTAGGAGTTCAGGCTGTGGCTACTTCATCTCTACTACCACTCCAACCTTGTGACTGAGGCTGTGCACTGAGACATTGCAGGAAGAGAACACCCACTCTCCTCAGAGGGAAAACCTAAGCTCTCGCTTGGTGACTTCTGTTCAGCCTCTGAAACACTCCAGGGCCCAGTGACCTCAGCCACTGCAGAAGACTTCCTTATCCTGCTCAGAGATAATCATCTTACAGCTCATCTAAAAGACATCTATTTTGAACATATCCTGAAAGTATAATTAATATAGTGAGCCCAACTGCATGCCGATGAATAGAATATTGGCCTAATCAAAAGTACCAGTGACCCTTGGAAAGGGCTGATTCTAGGTAGGACTGGGACAGGAAACACAGAATTTGAACTTCCTGAATCATATAGTGCCCAAAATCAGGACATGCTGAATAAGTAAGTAAGTAAATAAATAAATAAATAAATAAATAGATAAAGTGCTGCTTCCCATGCATCTGCTGGAGTCACCTGACAAAATGCTGCAGACTTCATGACAAGCGATGGAAATCTCCTTCTCATGGCCCAGGAGGCTAATGGTCCAAGATCAGGTGCTCTTAGAGGTGCTCACTCTGTTCTCACAAGCCTTCTTCTATGCTCACATACAGACACAAGAGGCTGGGGGAGAGACAGGTGGGAGCGGGAGCTTATGTTTCTTCCAGAGGAGAAGACACCAGACCTAGTAGAATAAAGTTCCACTCTCACAACCACCCTTAACTTTCATCATTTGCTTACCTTACTATGTGACTTTCAGGACATTTATACCTGTAATGTGACTTCCCCAAAGGAATACAAGACTCAACTGAAAGGACTTCCAATAACGAAGCCAGATTGATTTGGCTAGCAAGATGAATAAAGTAGCAATGTATATAACTCAAGTATAAAATAAAAATGCTATAAGTTCATACTGATACACATAAATGATTGAATGACTTAGTAATAGTTTTAAGAGACAAATCTTCTTTCAAATGAATTTAAAGTACTTGTATAGATATTTACCCTCAGAGAACAAGCGCAGAGTTTCTTCAGCTCCGTGTATTAACTTCTAACATGCACAGTGTGGAAAGACAGAAAATGAGTAACTCCACGGCATAGAAATCTGACACATTAGATGAAGGTCAAGGTCTACAGAGATAAGTCACATTGTAGCCAATGATATACTGAACGTGTCACCTTGATAGCCTTCCTTCCAGCAACACATCATCCTAGGCAGATCACGAGCAAAGCACCTAGTAGTGGTGTCCTCTCCAAATCATTGACCGTAGTCAAGTCTGTGGAGTCATCTAAAAATAAGAGAAGCATAAGAAATTACATGCAAGAAGAGCCTAAGAACATATAACATCTAACCTTAATGCAGTATAGTGAGCAAGATCTATTATGAGTTCAATTGTGTTCCTTTAAAAAAGACAGGTATATTTTAAAATAGATGTAACCATCAAGACTTCATATAATGATCTTATGAGAAATAAAGCCCATGACATATCATTCGTTAAGATGAGGTCATCCCAGAGTAGGATACAACCCTTGTATTATGACTGACTGGTCTTCTTATAAGAAGATGGCCAGGGGACTGGGAAGGCGATTCATTGGATAAAGTGCTTGCTAAACTACCCGGGCATGAGGATTTGAGTTCAAATCCCCAACACCTACTTGAAAGCTGGGGGTAGAATCACATATCTACCCAGTGCTGGTAGAGTGGAAACAGACAGATCCTCTGAGCTTGTTAAGAAAGTGTTAATCCCAAATACAAAAGGAGAAAGACTACTGATGCAAATCATTATGACCAAATCAATTAAGGCAAGCAGTTGATTAAAGGAAACATCTTTTGTCAGTTTGTGTATATGAGCTGCCTCTCCCTAGAAGCAAGGTTCAAGAGATCATCTTTAGACAAGAGGAAGACAAGGTTTTTATAACTCAGGGGTAGGGAATTTCCAAATGAGGGGTGGGAGTCGGCAGGAAAACTTGGTGGAGTTACAGGAGTAGAACATAAGCCTAACAAGTTAGTCATAAGGACCTCCTGAGACAAAGACATGATTGTAAGGTGGTCCTAACAAGGTAGTCATCACAACCTTTTAAACAGAAGTAGGGTTTCACGATGGTTATAATAACAAAGACATGATTGTTGTTTTCTGGAATAGGCTGTACAGAACCGTTTATAATGAAGGTTACAAGTGGGTCATAGCCCCATCCTTGAGAAACAGAGGTTTAATCATAAACAGGAGTGAGCCTCGGTTGTCTTTACTATAAGATGCCTTTTAAGTGTAAGATGGAGACAGGCTGGTTCATGAGAAGGCACCTGATATTGACCTCCAGTCTTCACACATGTGCACGCATGAACCAGCGCATCTGTCCACACACATATATACACACAAGCACCCTTACATGCAAAAGTAAATGAATAAATAAATAAATAAATAAACAAATACATCCATGAGAAGATGCCTTTGAGCAGTGAAGGTGAAGGCAGGAACTTAATTTGCGCAGTTGTAAGCTAAGACCACCGAAACTACCAGGAACGCACCAGAGGGTAGGAAGAGATAAACAAGGTCCCCTGCCTGTTTTAGGGGAAGCATCCCCTTACTGACCCTTAGGTTTCTGTCCTCGCCTCCACCCCCGCATCCCCGACTGTGAGGTAAGACATTTCTGACCTTTGAAAACATGTAATTTGTAGAATCGTTATGGCAGCTGTAGGAAACTACTTCATGATGTAAATCTGAATAAATCATCAGTCATGGTTATTTAAATGGGTCACCATTTGTGTGTGAGTTGCAATAAGTGTATCGTAGTATCCCTTGAGCTGTGAGTAGGAGTTCAGTGTGATATAGGAGAACTGTAGCTATGCTTCTTGAGTTTTTAACAATTGTGGTGTAGCATTTAACAATTGCAGTATATATAATATATACAATAATATAAAATTATTATAAAGGGAGATAGCCCTGTGGGCAGAGCACTTGCTGCCAAACCTGGAAACCTGAGTTCTGTCCCTAGGGCTCACATAGTGGAAGGGGAAAACCAATTCCTGCACGTTGTCCTCTAACCTCCACACATGCCCCAAGACACGCACACGGGCACACATTACACACGCACAACAAACAAACAAACAAATGTAAAAACATATTCTTTTTTTTTTTGCTTCCTGATGTCAGTTTCCCCTCCCTCCTCTCTTCCCATTCCCTCCCCCAACCTCCCGCCCCCCCCACCTACTCCTCCTCTAGTAAAAATGTATTCTTATAAATTATTCTAAAAACAAAATACTTTTAAAAGAGCCATTTCATGGCAGGGCATAGTGGCTCACACCTGTCGTTCCATTCCAACACTGAGGAGGCTGAGGCAGAGGGTGAAGTTAGAGGACGCTACCCTGAGGGCTTCTAACCTGAACTGAGCTGGGAAGACAGTGTGGATAAGGAAGAGGGAAAACAAAATTCTGGGCAGAGGGTAACATAGGAGGCAAGGCCTTATGCTGGCCTTGAGCGGAGAGGTCAAGAAACAGCACACTTACCATGACTAGATCAAATGGCTATGCTGCACTGTGTAAGATGCTAAAGAGAGATTCAGAGGCTGGGCCTCATGGCGCCTGGAATCCAAGCCAACAAGAACTTTGTTTCTCCTTAATGGTAATGGAAAGATTTTCTTTAAAAAAAAAAAAAAGAAAAGAAATTTGTAGGAAGGATGGAGTGACAAGATTGTCAGTTCTGAATTTTTAAAATGTCTTTCTGGCTACAGTGCAGAGAGAGTATCGGCAGACTGCAAAGAACACTGTTGGAGTGGGAAGCTGACGGTTGTTGCTGGACTCAGTGGAGATGGTGGAGGCGATGGGGAGGAGGACTTAGACCTGAGACATACAGAAGGCAAAATTGATGGGCTATGATGATGAGTGGCTCGTGCTGATAGAAAACGAAAGAGAAATCAATGGGAACTCCTAGCTGCTGCATCTGACAGACTGGATGGATGGAGATGTCATTCACTGACACAGAGAAACATGTAGAGCATAGAGAAAGTAAAGCTATAGGCAGACTCTAAAAATTCCAAAAACATGGCATCTGTGGGCCTCTCCATGCGGCTTCAGGACGCAAAGCTCTCCACATATCAGAACTCATGGGAAATTGACAAGCAATAATCTTAGCTGCACCTCTATGCTTCCTTAGGGTCTATGACACAGGCATGGTTAATTGACATAAAATTATTTCTGTCCCTAGGCCCGCAGCTATCTTTTGATCAAAAATTATCATTCTATGGTACACTTTTGGCCTCTCTGGCATGCTCAGGCCTGCTCTGAGCCTCTCTGAATGTAGCCATCCTCTTTAAATCACACCATCAGACTACCCAGCATGACCAAAAGTTCCCAGACAAACAAAGGTATGATTTACCAGGCATAGAATTCAAGGGCTCAGATATCGCTTTCAAGATGTGAAGGCCACAACATTAACATAGTCAACAATTTTTTTTTCCCTGTACACTGGCATATAGCAAATTCTCAAAACCTCGAAAAAATAGAGTCCAGGCATGAGAGGTTGGCTGGAATACTGCAATTTCTGGCCATGTGTAATACCACTCTAAACTACAAACTCCTAGGGAGTTGCCTCTGTTTCCTCCACTTGGGGTCTCGTATGGTGTCACATAAAATGCATTATCCCGAGCCATGACCAAAGCATCAATATTCATAAGGGCCAAAAAAAAAAAAAGCCAACAGCAATCTAAATGTCCCTTGACTGACAAGGGGATGAATAAAATGTGATGTACACCACAATTAGTTAATTAATTAATTCCACAATGGAATGTACTTGGCTTAAAAGAGAAGGCTATTTCAACACATTACAGCATAGATGGATGCCCTCAAGTAGGATTCTTTGAAGACATATGAGTGAAACAAAGCGGTCATTAAAGGAAGAATATTTAATGATTCCTTTTCTATGCACTCTGTCAGTAGTACAACTAATGGGAAGTAGCATGTTGACTGTCAAGGAGTAGAGAAAGTTAATGTCTCATGGACACAGAGTTCAGATGTACAAGACGAAGAGTTCTAGAGGAAGATGGTGGTGATAGTTCACGACATGTACTTAATGACACATTTAAAGTAGGTGAGAAGGGGTGGGCAGGATGGCACAGTGGCTCAAGTCACTTTCCTCCAAGCCTAGTGACCCAAGTTCCATACCAGAGACCCACACAGTGAACATAGAGAACCAAGTCCTCCAAGTTGCCCTCTGACCTCTATATCCATACCATGTGCCCTACTGTGATTAATCAATGAATCAATCAATCAATCAATCAATCAATCAATTAAATAATGGTCTTTTTAAAAATTGTTAAAATGTTAAATTCTATGAGTTTATATTGTAGCAGAATTTGACTTTTGTATTAGAAAAATTAATTAGTGAGACATAACTAACTTATAACACTGTCCCTTCCATATACAGATCATTGCATGCTCATGGGGATGAGAAGAACTGAATAAAATATTAGGGTTGTTTCTGGAGAGGAGACTAAACTCTGGTGGAAAATAGCACTGTGCAGCAAATTACCCAGGGAGCCCAGCAGCCTTCACTCAGCAGCCACGGCATCTGAGGTACTGCTGCTCTTTTACCAGCCAAGCACTTTCCCACGGCCCATGACAGCAATTTCAGCACAATCTCACAATACCACAGGGAAATGACTTTCAATATACAAAGTCTGTGATTCTTCGCAATAGAACCAAAAGATGCAAGATTTCATTTTCAGCAAGCCCTTGTGCTTCAAAGTAGTGTGAAGATTTTATTTGAAAGAATGAAAGAAGGAAGAAGGAAAAGAAGGAAGGAAGGAAGGGAAGGAGGGAGGAAGGGAGAGAGATCAAGAGAGAGAAAGATGAAAGAAAGAAAGAAAGAAAGAAAGAGAGAGAGAGAAAGAAAGAAAGAAAGAGAAAGAAAGAGAGAGAGAGAGAAAGAAAGAAAGAAAGAAAGAAAGAAAGAAAGAAAGAAAGAAAGAAAGAAAGAAAGAAAGAAGACCTTGTTGCTGGTAAACCTGCATTTTTTTTCCTTTTTGCTCTTTTGGAAATATATAGATTTTTCATTATAAAGTCACTACTATTTCTATGTCAGAGTGAAATGAGAAAACATTTGCAACTATCGTTTTCCTTGAAAGAATCCTGCACTGTCTTCTTCACTATTCCGACTTCTGATTACGAAGGTCTATAATCTATTCCTTGCTTCTGTGGTGCTTTAAATGAAATGTCTCCATAGGCTCTGGTGTTTGAATGCTTGATCCCAGTTGGTGTTTGGAGAAGTTTAAGAGGTGTGGCCTCGCTGAGGAAAATACTTCCCTGGAGCTGGGCTCTGAGTCGAAAGCTCTCCCCACTTCTAGTTTGGCTTCCCCGCTTTGTGCTTACTCTTAAGCATGTGACTTCTCAGCTACTTGTGCTGTTGGCCATGGCTACCTGATGCTGTGCCTTGCTTCTGTGATGGACTCGCATCCCTGTGGAACCATAAGCCAGAATATAGTCTTTCTTCTGTGAGCTACCTTGGCCACAACAATACAGAACCACAAAAAAGCAACTAATCCACCTTTCTCCCTAGATCTGAATTGCAAAAGATAAAAGTCTCATTCTACCACTAAGGAATGTGAATGAGTGAGCAATTCAGGGGGTAAAATGCTCTTATTTTCTGGGAAAGTAGCTTTGGAGCATCTCTGGCTGGCTTTGAATATGTTGATAGTTCTAGTAAAGGACAAATACTCACTGTAGAGTGCTGTTTTGCTTTTTAAAAATGCATCATTTATTCATTCATTCGTTTGTTGGTCAAATTCTATGGGATGAAACTTGTGTTAGTCAATGTTCTCTAAAGGAACAGAACCAACAGAAAGAATGTGTCTACCTGAATGTATTCATGAATGCATACAGTTTATGCCGAGATAATGCTAGCCGCTGAATCACATGAACAGAGTGATACTGGGTATATCAACTATACTCTACTTTCATACCTAGAAGTAGTTGGCCAACACAAAATAGACTCCATGTTCCTTTGTGCAGGTTTTTTGTTTTGTTTTGATGTTTTTCAGAGAAAGAGAAAGAATATGAAGTTGGATGGGTATGGAAGGGAGGATCAAGCTGACACAAACGAAGCAGTGTCACATGCAAGACTTCTATCACCCTCTCCTCTCTGCACCCCTTCCATCTTTTACCAGAGATTCATTAAATTCCAGCTTGTTTACCAACTCTCGGGCACCATGATCCTGATTTCCCAGGCTTTCCCCACTTTGCAGAAGTCATTGCGGAGCCTTCCTCTCAGTCAAGGATCAGCATACTACAGTCCTAAAGACAAATCAGATCCATGGTTTGCCTTGTGTAGTCAAGTTTATTGGAGCAGAGTCAAGTCTACTCCTTTATGCATTCCCATGGCTGTTTATAGGACAGTGGCAGAGTTCAGACTTCAAAGACTTTAAGCTTGAAAATACTTGTTATTTGGAAGTCTCTAGAAAATACCTACCAGTTTCTGTTCTGGGAGAAGCTAATATTGAGGATAAGTGTTGGAAATACAACTTAGTTGGTACAGCACTTACCTAGCATGTACCGGGGCCCTGGAGTCAGTCTCCTGCCATGTGAAACAGTGACAGAATGACAGTGAGAACATACCAATCAGTCATTCACTAGGTTCAGTAATTCTTATAAATAATGGTCACCGCATGCCATAAAGCATTCCAACAAAGGCATAGAGGCCCAAAGATATTAGTGATCTGATGACAGCAACAGACCTAATACAGTCACTGAAGTTGTTCCCAGGTCTGTTTTTAAGTATCCACATAAGAAGTGCCCACTGTGACAGGAGAGTGTCCGTTGAGAACATAAGATCTATCTTCTCTAGGCAATGGCCAGTAAAGATAAGGTAATTCTTAACACTGCCCTTGGGAATTGAATTGTTTCCTGGTTTACAGACATCTTGGTCTCTAAACTGTCACACTTCGTACTATTATGTCTTCCAATAAAAGGAATAAGTGAGAATTTTTTTCCTCTTTGGGAGGATTCCTCAAACTTCACTGGATTCTAGATCTATTGATGGACTCCAATTCCCTTCCCCTTTTGGCATGTGCCTATTACCCCTCCTCTGGAGTTATTGAACAAAATAGAGGATACTGTTTTGATGTTGTTGTTGTTGTTTTTAGAATACAAGATACACAATGACCATATTTTAGTATGAGTATATCCTATACAATATTTTGAACTTATACAGCCTGTACATATTTTTTTATTGTTCACTAATTCTGGATATCTTGCCTTTAGTTTAGTATGTGAATGGCTTGATGAGTCATCTACTGCAGAGTGACAAGACATTGACTTAAAAGGCCTCACGGACCAGGTAAAAGGTCATCAGATTGATCACAAGAAGGTATGTTCTGGATCATCTATATAAAGTACTACATTTTATAGTTCACATTTTGCCTCCATGAAATAGACTTGATAGTTTCCCCATCTGAGAAAGGGTGCTCACTTAATGAAATGCATCTGAATAGTATTAGATTTGGTGCAGTATCACAGATTTTAAGTTTCTCTCTAAGTAAGTTTGCTTATTTATTTTTTAATATTCCCTCAAATAGTTTTTACTCTACAAGATGTGTTCCTCAGTACACCTTCAGCATAGCACTGTCAGGCTTGGTCCCTAACAACTTCATTCCACCACAATTTAACTGACAATGTAAGTGACCACTAAAGTTTCATCATAAAGTATATAAAATCCTCTCCTGATTTGTAATTTCTTAAAGGAAAATTGAACAGATCAGGTAGTTATACAATCAAAGATTACCTATATCCCTGGATTGATTTTTTTCAATGAATGCTCCTAATTAGTTATATTGTCTGCTAATACCTTCCACCTACCACAAAGTCCACTGTCACACTGGATAGCAGCAAATAGAGGTTCATTTGAAAAAACATCTTTGAGTATTGAGTTTTGTCCTCATTGTCCACTCAGTCAAAGCCAGACCCTTTTCATTGCAAAGCCTACTTTGGAGACAGAAATGTGGTTGTTGGAGTTGATGGATATGTTCATCTCTTACAATATTATAAGTATAAATACAGGCTAGAGCTGTGTATGAGAAGGAAAGACTCTAAGCCAGTGGTTCTCAACCTTCCTAATGCTGCAACCTTTCAATACAGTTCCTCATGTTGTGGTGATCCCCCAGTCATAAATTTTTTTCTGTTGTTACTTCACAACTGTAACTTTGCTACTGTTATGAATCATATTGTAAATATCTGTATTTTCTGATGGTTTTGGGCAACCCCTCTGAAAGGGTTGCCTCACCCACAGGTTGAGAACCACCACTCTAAGCTAAGTAACTCTTGAGAACAACTGGGAGCCCAATTAGACCCTGTTCAGTCTTCAGACCCTTTGTCTGAAGGGTCTATGCTTTTAACAAATGGTCCGGTGCCTCTCATGGTGTCCTAAAAATGCAGGAAGGAAAGAATAATATGTGTACTGTGTCTATTCAAAAATTGTGCATAGAGAACCTCAGTTTATAAAGGTTTTTATTTCTTGTGAATATTTTGAAACAAACAACAAGCTAAATGTGTGCACCTAGAATGAGGAATAAAACTCCACCCACTTGAGGGTCGCCTGCTAGTCTTATTATTTTAAGGAAAAAGAATGAAAGGAAAGTAAGACTGAGACCATCAGAGAGATTGACTATCAGAAATCAAATAATGGATCATTGCGGTCACAGAAAACTGGGAGCCAAGGGAACTTTCCTTTCAAATTGCAATTGGCCACATTAGCTCTCATAAATAAAATCACATCAAGCCACTCTGTTCAAGTCTTTTCCAAAGGAAAGTTATCAGCAGGGTTTAGGCTTTAAACAAACAGTGGATTTTAATTCTAATATGTGATTAGGAAGGAACTAATGTGAAATGCTTACAAAAGTCCTCTCCCCAGGTAATACTCCCCATTCCCCTCAGAATCCCAAATGAGACCTGATTAACTGCTTTACCTTGGATGAAAGTCTTTAAAGTGGTCTTTGATCCCAAAGCCTTGATTTTATTAGCCTGCCTACTCTCCTGCTGCAGGAGAACATTATCTGCCTGATTGCTTCAGCCTGTTCTCCAATGTGACTTCCGTGCACCCTGTTGTTCATGAGAAGAGAAAGGGGTGAGTGCATGAC
Organism: Tokudaia tokunoshimensis; assembly: GCA_036184795.1. Classification (NCBI taxonomy): domain Eukaryota; kingdom Metazoa; phylum Chordata; class Mammalia; order Rodentia; family Muridae; genus Tokudaia; species Tokudaia tokunoshimensis. The sequence goes on along the minus strand of BTHU01000004.1, from coordinate 32,751,942 downwards.
TCCCTAAAAGGAAAAGAGGCTGAAGACCCAGACAGCTGCTGATAAATGCTGAGCCACAGATGAGGGAAGAGGTTTATGAAGGCAAATCAGGAGACAGGGTGACATAAACCTGGTGTCCTCTGGCTTTCAGTACTCCTGAGAACAATTTAGATTAAAGGAAGAAGCTACTGTGGTACTAGAGATGTTTTTTATTTGCTGGGTACGCAGGCTTTGAGAATGCCACGCCTACCTATGCAAATCCCTAGACTCTCTACTTCCCTCTCAGTGCCCAACATCAGTGATAGCGATGGATGTCGAATCAGTCTCTTGCTTGGATCTTGCTTTTACATTCTAAGTCCCTCTCTGGAGACATGCCCTCAGAGTCAACCATTATTGTCAAGTGTAGTTCCTTACTAGAAATCTTCTAGTGGGGCCCCTATAGAATCAAAGGGTTAACAAGTTGTGATGGTGTAGATGAGAGTCATGTCTGGCGCTGCACTGGAGACACCTAAATTGTCAGGGTCCATGGCAACAATGTGGGTGCTTAGAGAAGAGATTCTACAGTGGACAAAAAAGAGACAGACGGGGACACATCCATTTTCTCCTTGTTTAGCTAAGATGGCGGAATGGTATGTATCATATTAACTTTTCTTGGGGAGACATGAAAAATACCTCTCTTCCGGCTGAGCATCTAACTATGGCTTGCAAAGGTTCCAGCCGTTCATTTGCCCCTAACTCAACTGTCTACTCTGTTTCTGGCTATGTACTCCCTCTCTCCTTAGCCCTTAAATCATTCTGGGAGCATAAGAAGGCCTAATGAATTAGGGCTATGGTAGGAGAGACCTCTGCTAGACTTTAGGAAAGCTAATAAGGAAGATTTGCAAACTACAGAGAATAGGCTGGGCTTGCAGTGGGTCATTTGATGCTCTATCCGTTGCCAGCTGTGCCTGTCCTGTCCTTACTCCATCTTAGAAAGCAACAAGGGCTTTTTGCACTCTCACATCCCTCCCTAATGGTCCTATTCCTCCCCACAAATATTGCCCATTCTGTTTTGTTATGTGATGTGATATGATGTGTGTGATATTTGGCATATATCATATGTGGAATGTGTGTGTGTGTGTGTGTGTGTGTGTATGAGAGAGAACATCCAATATTTTCCCTCTTTCCTACCCCAATACTTTCCCTTGCTCCCTCCACTGTACCTTTAGATCTCTTCCTCTTTTCTCATAATCCCTCTTCCACTTTCATATTATGATAAATGTAATACACATGCATGTGTAGACATCTATTTAAATCTAGATTCTACATGTAAGAGAAAATGTGATTGCTGGACATGATGGTCTTCAGTTCCATTTGTTTTCTTGTGAAGCACATTTTATTCTTCACTATGGCAGGAGAAAACCTTGTGTATCTGTACCATGTGGTTTTATTTATCCGTCTAATGGTGGACTGCTAGGCTAGATAATACTGCTATCACTGTATTAACACACAATGATAAATGTGAATGTGAAATATCCCTTTTATATGTTGATTTAGAGTCTTTCAGTTTTAGACTCAGAAATGGTGTAGCTGGGTCATAGGTTAGATCAATTTTTAATGTCTGAAAATTTGTATTCTGATTTTCATGGTGGCTGTACCACTTTACATCCCCCACCCATAGCATAAAGATTCCTTTTTTCTACACCCTTACCAACATTTGTTATCATTTATTGTTTTTGATGATAATCACTCTGACAAGTGTTGATGGAATCTCCGATGTGGTTTTAATTTGCATTTCTTTGATAGCTAAGAACGTTGGCTATCTTTTCAGATAATTATTGACATTTTTATTCCTTCTGTTGAGAACTGTCCATTCAATTCATCACTATACTTATTGATTAGGTAATATGTGGGTTTGCTGTTTAATTTCTTTTGAGCTCTTTATAGAATTCAGATATCAATCATGAGTAACAGAGTTTCTCCCATTTTGAAGGCTTTCTCTTTTTGCAGTTGTTTCCTTTGTTGTGTAGAAGTTTTTAATTTCATGTAATTCCACTTTTCAATCCTTCTGAAGCTACTGGGTTCCTTTTCAAAAAGCCCTTGTCTGTGCCTGTAACTTGAAGTGTTTTGCCTATGTTTCCTCTTGCACAGCCCAAGTTTCAGTTTTTACATTTTATGACCCACTGGGTTTTCCACAGAGTGAGTTCACTTGGTTTCACGCTTCCTGTTTTTCACAGGACCAATTTTTACAGTCTTTTTCCCAATGTATGTGTTTGACAGCTTTGTCAAAGATTACGGTGACTGTGGCTGTGTGGGTTTATTTCTGGGTCTTCTATACTAATTCATTGGGGCATGAGTTTAGCTTTATGCCAATACCAGGCTGACTTTGTGGTACTATGGTTCATAGTATAACTTGAGATTGGTGATTGTAATGCTTCCAGTATTGCTCTATTTAGAGATGCTTTGATTATTCAAAATCTTTAGCATTTCCATACAAATTATAGGGTTTTTGTTTTTCTACTTTGGGGAAGAGGGCCATCCAAACTTTGGTAATAAATGCATTGAATTTGTGGATTGCCATCCTCACAATATTAATTCTGCTGATCTATGAGCATGGGAGCCTTGCCACCTCCTGGTGTCTTCTTCATTTCTTTCCTGGTATTTTAAAGTTTCCATTGTAGAGCATCTTTACCTATTTGGTCAGGTTTATTCTTAGGATTTGCTTTTTACGCTAATGTGAATGAATTTTTTTCCTTTTTTTATTAAATATATAGTCTTTTCTCATTCAATTTACTGACTATAGTTTCCTCTTCCTCTGCTCCTCCCAATTCTTCTCCACCTCCACTCCCCTCTAGATCCACTCCCTTTCTATCTCTCAATAGAAAAGAACAGGCTTCTAAGAGAAAACAACCAACATGGCAAAATAAAGTATAATAAGATCAAAGTTGAACATGGCCACCCAACAGGAGAAAGAGAGTCCCAAGTGCAGGCACAAAAGTCAGAGACCCACTAGTTCTCACAGGTAGGTGCCCCATAAAAATACTAAACTAATAGCTATCATATATATACACAGAGAACCCTGGTGTAGACCCGTGTAGGCCCCATGCTTGCAGCTTCAGTCTCTGTAAGCTCATATACACCTTGCTTAGTTCTTGCAAGGTTCAGAGGCCTTGTTCTCCGGGTGTCCTCTATCCCCTCTGACTCGTACAGTCTTTCAACTTCCTCTTCTGCAGGATTTCCTGAGCTCTGGGGGAAGGGATTTGATGGGAACACACAAGTGTGCCAACCATCCTGTACATACAGAAGAGAAGGAGGGAGCGTTTGGGAGCTGCAGAGCAAGGTAGACCAATGGGACATAGTCTTGGAGCTGTAGTCCACGGTTCTACAGGAACCCCAGAAGCAAAGTCTGCAAAGTCTTTGAATGAGGAATACAAAGGTGGGTGCAGCTGCCAGAGAGATGGCTTGGTGGTAAAATACAGCACAAGCGGGGAGCAAGTAGGACCAAAACACAGAGAACACAAGCATGAAAGCACCATAACAAAACCACTGCTGTGTAATTATGTCCAAATAATATATGCCAGTAAAGTAAATAGCCGCGAAGTGAAGGCCATGCTGTTTAAAAGGAGGGCCTGGTTTTACTGGTTGTACTCTTAAAGATTTTTAAATTATTTCACATCCGATTAAACTGAGATTTCTAAGGATCTCGTTTCGAATTTTCAAAGTCTTCTGGTTGATCTCCCACACCCACCCCCCAAAAGTCAACAGATTTCAAACACCTGTTACTATTCCTACCGAGAGAGGGAGGATTCTGCGCTTTCTTATTTTCAGGGGAACCTGTCAAACCCATGTCATACTTTTGAGTAAAGAGCACGACTGAGGTTTAAAGTGAACGGCATCACCGAATCCACACAGCAAAGTGATGCTTTTGCCACCAGCATGCATGTGAGAAGAGGCAGGTTTAAACTCATGCTGTGTTAGAAAAATGAACAAGTCAGGAGCTGCCTCTGTAATACACTCCAAGGTCAGGGGCTTTGGGCTGACTTGTAGAAATATGCATTGCCAAGGATGGGCTTGCCTGTTGGTTCTTCGTAAGAGAACCTCAACATCCCTGCATATGATTGTATGGAAGATGGCTCTAAGGTGAGAAGATAAAACAGTTGCTTTTGGATGGTATGCAGCTCAGAATAAGGACGCCAGCAAAAACCAATCTACGCTACCAACCAGAACTCTCAGAAGTACATGAAACATTAACCGTTGACGTACATACTTATCACCCAGACAGACCACCAACCTCGGAAGTGCCTTCTGAGTTTTCAGAGGAGAACAATACTTTTCATGGCTGTGTTTTAATACATATTAAAATTTCTTGGAACAACAAAGTCTACTTTTTCATAATACACATGTTAACTTTAGTGAAATCATGATTTAAAAAACGTGACTCATTCTGATTCCTCATACTCCTCATTCCAGGTGGCAGGGAAAACAAATCACAATTTAAAAGCCTGTTGGGGTGGCTCTAGGTGAGGATTGTGTCAAAAGAAAATACTTTCATTTACGAGGAAGGAACTTTTCTTAGCTCTCTTTCAGCCGTGACTTCAAACATAAAACTAGTATAGAATTGACTGTCCTAGCAATGTACACATCTCACACTCTTTCCTAAAAACTCCTTGGTATAGAACTCCATTCCACTATAAAGTCCAATTCCAAATCCAAACAACATAGGAAAAACAAAACAAAAGCCATCAGGGCAGTGGGACTCTGTGGTGTCTCTGACTGGGGAGACCTGGAGCAAACTTCCCAGTAAAGTCAGAGGTTTAGCAGCCTGAAATGAAATTGTAGGTGGAGCTTTCAAAAACAGTCGGAAAGTTGGCTGGGGAGTCATGCTGGATCCTAGCCAAGGGTGGTTATCAGGGAGTGGAAACTCTGAACAAGCTCACACTGTGACAGCGGAGTGAGGAAAGTAGTTAAAATGTAATTCCAGCACTAAAAGAAATATAGACACTTCTTTTGAGTGGCAGTTACTTTGATCTCCATCTTGTCCACCCAGTAACAAAAGAAACAACATAAAACAGAACACCAGTTTGAAGCAATAATTTTGACATTCTTTGGGATATGATTATTTGTGGTTTAGACTTTTTTAGTTACAACGTAGCCTCTGAGACTTTGGTGGCAGATGGAACTGGTGTGTCCTTGCGTTTTGATGGGGAGTGGCCTCGAAATGAAAGAGTATCCTTTGTCTCCTCTACACTCTGCAACCATGACCTTGAAATCCAGGTCACAGCTGGCCCCATGGACACAGCTGCTACTGGCAGCTGGTGTCACTTGATCTGGCCATTGGCAGCTTGAACAGGAGCTGGTGGCTCTCCTTGATTCATGCAGCCCCATGCCATTTGTCTGATTGAACAGATTTCTCCTAAAGGTCTGTGACATTCATTTTTCTCAGCATCAAAATTCCTATGCTCACGAAACTTCAGGGGACTTTCATTCTGAACACTCATCACTGGAGGGCCTAAAACAGAATGGAAGAACTGAGACAGCGTGAGGTCTATCTTATCTCTGCATAGCACCAGGCTACTTTGATGAAGGCAACTGCATAGAACAAGATGAGAAACAATGATTCTCCTGAGTCCTCCCTGTGTTCCTGAGTCCTCTCTGTAGATTAAAGAACCATCACTGTGCACCTTACATATCCAAGGTGCCTGAGTGTTACTAAAGCTACCCACTGCCCTTGAAGTTTGGCCTTGGGGTAGCATAGGATGACAAAGTGTGTCTTCCATTACTGCCTCTCTTTTACAGATCATTCTGGACAAAAAGGGGAGGGGCACTCCTTCCTTTCTGCTGATATGTAGATCTATGAGTAAACCTTCTGACTTTACTATGCCGGATCTGTCATCTCTGCACCCCAGTAGGAGCTCTGTCATCTGACCCTATCCATGTTAGTGTCTGCAAATCTAAAATGGATTTCAAAATCTCTCCCACTTGAACCTTTTTCCATGTTCATTATTCTCTCATAGGACAGGGTGTAACACGCTCCTACACCTTAGTAGGTCCCCAGTCCTTAGCACAACTGGGGCCAGGATAGAAGGACCATTTAGCCCTTGGAACCTAGTACATGGGCAGCAATGCCTGTCACATTATGGGCAAATCCCTAAATGTACTAACCTTGCTGTCTTGGCTTCTATAGTGCTGATTCTGACTAACTGTTCTTACCAGCTGAGGTGTGTCAAGCCAGGATGTGGCTTTTATGCTCAAAAGCTGACCCTAAGAAAGGCTCAACACTGCACCAGGGTCAGGGACATCCAGTGTGATCACTGGCATATCACCAGCAAGATAATAAAGACTTTCTATTGGCTTGAACCAGGTCTCAGTAGTCTTCTCTGGTGGATTCCTCGCGACAAAGATATTTCATGGCTTAGCCTCAGAGGTAAAGGCTACAAAGAATATTCTTTGAAAGGGAGACAAGACAGATTGGTTTAATATTTGCAAAATAGCCTGATTACAGTATAGGAAATAGAAAGTATATTTACAACAGGGAGGAGCTTGGCAGGAGAGGACAGGATATTGACCTATGTTGCACAGTGTGAGCTGTGATTGACAGAGCACAAAATGCAATACACACCCAGCCTGCTACAGCCATTTGGCTGCAGGGGAGTATCTCTAAGGCCTCCTCTTGGTGGTTTCTTTGGCTTGTCCTCCATTGCTAGGCTTGTGTGTGCTCTTTCATTACAGGATTATCTTAAGTGCATTTCTTTTCCTTAAAGCCAAACTATGAAACGAAATGGAAACACTCAGCTCAGACTCACATTTCGTAATAGGCCCTTTGTGCACATGCACATAACTAATGCTTACTTCTTGTTCCTGTAATCCCACTCCAAACAATCTTTCACTCTACTGCAGTTCCCAGTTGCCACACCCCAGGTTACTGGAATGCCTTTAATCTTCCCCTCAAACCCACTTCCACTGCATTCCTCTCCTGCTCAGATGCTCATCTCTCCCTCTCCCCTAGCCTGTTCACTGGGATTTCTGTCAGTGCATATTCTTTCAAACAAATCTCTCAGCAGACTTCTATTCCAGGTACACTGACATCAGAACTGGCCTTTAAGCAGTGACCACAGTCCATACCTCCTTCACTTATGTTTTCTGCTTGCCCTGAGACTGTTTATACTGTGTCCACATTCCGATGCTCACCTAGATCTAACCCACTCTTCCAAATGCACCTCAAATCCTACTCACTTTCTGTTTCTCTAAATCACTCGTCACTCAAGGTCACCCCACACTACTTCAGAACTTATGGATACTCCAACTTTGAATCAAAGATAGCGTCAATCACTGATATTTATTGAAACCATCCCAGGGCCCAAGTGCTTGGCTGCGGTAGCTAATTTGATCTTCATTTGGTCTCTGCAAAATGGGCTCTCCAAAGTACACTCTGGACCTGAAGAATTTGAACTTCCGAAAGGTGTATAGTTGATCATGGCAGTGAAATCAAAGCATCAGGTCAAATCACAAACACTGGTCACATCACATCTACAGTCAGGAAGCAGAGAAGGGTGAACACTTGTCTTAGCCTTTCTCCTTTCTGTGTAGACTAGAATTCCACCATAGGGAATGGTGTCACCCACAGTGGGAAGTTGCTCACACCCCAGTCATAGATCCTGAAGAACAAAGGCTGCCGGGATGTACATTTCAGATGGCACTAACTTCTCATGTCTGCCAAAGTACATGCTCTTTCAGAATATACTAATGTTCACTTTCTTCTTCTTCTTCTTCTTCTTCTTATTATTATTATTATTATTATTCAAGATTTATTTATTTATTAAAAAAAAAGAATTTGAACTTCCAAGTGACTGGCAACTTTTTGCTCAGAATTCATCGCAAGAAGCAAAATGCCTAGGAAATGTGGTGCACTGTCCCTTTCTACTGTATTGGTTCTCAAACTTCCTAATGATGCAACCCTTTAAAATGGTTCCTCATGTTGCAATGATTCCCCCCAACCACACAAAATTGTTTTTGTTGCTCCTTCATAACTATAACTATGCTACTTCAGTGAATCGTAATGTAACTATTTTTGAGGACAGAGATTTGCCACCGGTTGAGAACTGCTGTTCTAGTACTGTCAACGGTCTTCACTTTATCTCCTGCCTATGTGGCAGTCATATAGGGTGAAAATTGTGACCTTAGTAGTCTCTGCATGCTCTTCTAGGAAAGCACACAATCCTTGAATGATACTCTCCTGCCCTAAATGGCCTTTCTCATGGAATTATTCTGTGGTGGACTGAATGCGCTTGGCCCATAGGAAGTGACATTATTAGGAGGAGTGGTCTTGTTAGAGCATGTTGCAGAATTTTCCATGTCCAATCACATTAGGACAGTGGAAGGCCTGTGATTGGACAGGAAAATGGAGGCAGAGCTAGGAATAGGGGGGACGGAGAGGTCACAGGAGGAGAACCAGGAGAATCGAGATGGCTTTGGGTATGGACCTGCATGGCATTTACTAGTCACAAATAGCTATGTTTTCATAAGGTTAGAAATATTGGGATAAAGCTTTTATCATTATCAATTGGCTCTAACATTGTTGTATTGACATCTTGTAAATTATGACATTATTTATACATAAATCTAATTGGATAATTAAGCATTAAGAGTCTTTATTCTCCAGGGTAATTAGGTGGTGAGGAGGCAGATTGTGGGGTGTGTGGGGTGTAGCGTGGTAGCGAGAGGAACTCGGGGTCCCCTGCTGGAGTGATGGTAGACAGAGAGATCTCCAAGTGAGATTGCTTCTCGAAGAAACCCTCCTCCTAGTTGCCTGGAAGACAGTCTTCTCCTGGCTGCCTTTGTCAAAATTTAGAACTTTAGTCTCCTCCAGCCCCACATCTGCCTGGATGCTGTCATGCATTGCTTCCTGCTAGGACAATAATGCAGTAAACCTCTAAAACTGTAAGCCAGCCCCAATGAAATGTTGTTCTTTATAAGAGCTGCATTCATGGTGCCTGTTCACAGCAATGGAAACCCTAACAAAGACATAGTCTTTGCTCAGCTGTCCAGCACCGTGGGTCTGGCATTTAAGTTTGCTTACTGAACAGCATTAGTGGCTGCACTTGTCGTTCCTCCCAGGAATCTTCAGTAACTCTTGGGTGGCTAAGATGCCACCGGCCTGAGACAGGAGGCATGGGAAAGCCTTCAAGGAGACCTGACATCTCACTCACTCTGCCCACCCGCAACATTTGATTCTCATGACACCTTTTGGCAAGGCTAGAGGTGCATAATTTTCCTAAATTCTCAGTCAAGACAGGATTGGGGCCAGCTGGAGGCATTCTTGGGGCCAGCTATGGGAGAGCTGGGCTCTGGGGCAGTGTGGAAAAGAGACCCACTAGATACTCACTGAATGCTCCTAGGCCCTGTGATTTATTCCAGGAGAAAACAGCTGTCCCAGACTAGAACAGAGAAAAGTATAGTTTGGAAGAAGATGATAAACACTAGAGCATTATGACTTCAAAGAGAATCTGCTCCAGGGGATTCCTCTGCCAGTTCCTAAATGACAAGCTATGAGCACTTATTCCGGTCATAAGAAGTGGTGTGTTGGGGGAGGATGTTTGAGAGCTTCGCAGGCCCGGCAGGGAAGGCCCTGCAAGGCTTCTCTGCTATGAGAAGACTTCTTCTGGAAGCCACTCCAGTGCGGCCACCTCCTCCCTTTTTGCCTTCCTTTCCCCTTTCCCCTAATTTTCTAGGTAAGAAGAAAAGGACAGAATACCTTCAAAATGGCCCCTGCATTTTCTCACAGCTCAAACTTCCTGACATACCAAGGTCAGCTTGCAGAACCTGGAAGCTCCTTGGTCATTGTTGACATGACAGAGTCATTTAAGGATCCTCTGAAAAGCCCTGTGGATTCCTTGTCTCTTTGTATACCTCTGCTGCCTCAGGATACCTAACAAAAACACTGGGAAGTCCCATCTGACCTTACTTCTCCTTCACTAGTAAGTGGAGCTCTTTCAAGATGGGCACAGGTGGCTTTTGTGATGGTGACAAATACCAGATGCTTCCCATGCCCAACATGTCAAGGCATACAAAGGATTATAATTAGCTCTCATGAAGAAAAAAAAGGCCATTCTGTCCTAGCTTGCTTATGTCTTTACACTGCACATGAACCTCTCCTGCCTGTGCTGAGTGAGATCTGTACATGTCTATAGTTGTCATCAGGACAGGGCATTCCACAAACAGCAGTCAACTCTTCCTGCAAGAGGGGAACCTATTTCCATGACTCACCCCCAGGGCCAACTTCAAAGTGACCCTGGACCTGGTCCCTTGCCTGACTGCATCACTTTCCCCTAAGAAAGTGTGGTTCTGGAAATTCAGATATAAAGTGAGATTGAATCAAGGATTAGATAGGCTTTTCATCTTTACTTGAGAAAAATACAAAGGATGCCTTAAAATAGTATCTCCTCTCCAAGGACAGCTGAGAAGTGGCCTGATTCATAAGAATTTCATCCCCAATCAATTTTTTGGGAATCAGATCACACTCACCTTCAGTGGAAATGGCAGAGGGACTCTTTGCATGTCTATATGGTTCCAGGATGCTCCTCTGGGTATGCAGTCATTCTCAGGACAGAAAAAGATTCACTAAGTGACTGACCATTCATATAATTAGTTCCCATTCAATCATAACTTCTCAAATATTGGCAGCAAGATCTTTGCTGGATACTCCCATTAGGTGATTAATACAGTGCAAACCAAATGCAGATTGACTGAAACCAAGTGAAATTGCCTGCCCTGCAATAGATATGGGCTTTTATCGGAATGAGGTATGGGTATAATTTGAGCTTCATAACAGAGTGCCTTAAATATCAAAGAATGAAAAGAGATCAATGGAAAAATGAGTAGCAGTAATTTTTTTTATAACTTTTTCCTCCTAATGTTGATAGATCAAAGGTTAAAGGGTCTTTGCTAAAGTTGTTTGTGCACTGTTCTAAGTTACTCCACTCTGTGTAAAATCATCAGAGACTGCCCTCTAGGCAGTGTCTTATTGTGAGACACTCCATTTGACAAGCATCTTTGTCTCCATTTTAAGTGCAGACTTAGAGGCAGGATGACTGTGCCCCTTGGTGGGCACATTAACAACAGCGTCTGTCCAGCACCACCTGTAAGAACTGGGCTGGCATATAAACTATTCCTAAGAGTTTAAAGGAATAATGAATGCCTTATAGGGAGTGGATGAAGTCCTGGGTCAATGTGTATTGTTGGTAGGAGCACAGCATGCCAAAGGCCCCTCCACCCGCCCCCCACCCAACCCCCATTCTTCAGACCCATGGAAATAGCAAGACTCATGCCAGGTTAGGCTCGGAGGAATACAAATGCCTTTCCTCTTGGGTAAACAGATGACCTTTAACTAAAACAAGTGTGTGCTGAAAATATCAGATGCAGCTTTCTCCTTCAGGATGACTGCAACCCGATACTGCCTGCCTATAGAGACTACCTACTTAGATTAGCTAAATTGCTTCCTCCTCCTCTATCTCAACCTCCTCCTCCTCCTCCTCCTCCTCCACCACCACCACCTTTTCCTTATTTGTGCTTTATACAACAAACTCGCTTTGTTTCTAGTTTGCTGCTAGTATATCTGTATCAGACTGCATGGTCCACCCGATCCCAGCATCTTCTGTCTGTCTGTTGTTTCATGTTCTCAATCCTCATCCCCCCACCCCACCCCAGTTAAGCCACAAAGCACCACTTTATAAATTTAACAAAATAATCTGCAACTGTAGGAACATACGGTGTATTAAAATACTACGATAACCAGGCCTGAGGACTTATTGACCATATCAGCTTAAAGAAAGGATACAGCATTCTCAGCTCACAAGGAGAAAACCACCTAACACTGTGACAATGCCTGTCCCTCGCACCTGCTGTCTGAGCCACTAACCCTTAGGGTCCTCAGTGCAGCCTGCCCAAGTAGCCGTCTTTTCATCCACCCGTGCCTCTGGCAGGACTCAGGTCTGCTGTGCACATCTCTGGACTTCACAATTCCAGGCCTCGGTTTCTGCAGCTCAACTGAAGCCTGAGACTTAACTCTCCAGGGCCTGCATATCTTTCTGATCTTATTCCCACACAGACTCTTTTGCATTCCAACCAGCCTGCCTTCCTGCCTCTCCAACCTCATTCTGTAGCCTACACATGCAGTTGCACATACACACTCACACACACACTCACACACACACACACACACACACACACACACACACAGGTAGATGCATTTACTTTGTGGTGTAGAGTGTATAGTCTGTGGGTTAATAATAGTAATTAAGATTGGGATAAAAGAACCTGTGTTTTCCTCAACCAAATATCAGAACAAATTGCTGCCAATGAAACTGACATAGCTCGTGAATTTGTTGTCTCTCAATCAATTCTGACAGTGTGGGAAGACACAGACATCTTCATATGTTTCTGATGTATTTTTCTTGAAGATGGAATTTTGTTTCATTGCCCAGGATTACCTCAAAGTAAAGATCCTCCTGCCTCAGCCTTCTGAGTGAGAGAATTTCAGGCATGTGCAAGCACACCCACCTCAACATTTTGCTTCTCGCTTTAAATGATTTACCTTTTAGTTTTTAATAGTGATTGCCCTTGGATAATGAGACTCACTTATTGCTCTTTCTCATTTTGTGTATATATTATTAGCTCATTTGATACTTGGGGCCTGTGGGGCTGGGTGGTGGTGTGGGGCACCACATAGCAGGTAAGAGAACTGAGCCCCTGGGAGGTGTCTTAAGCACACTATCAAGTTAGTAAGTGTTATTTAGCAAGCAAGTTAGTAAGTTAGCTTCAGTAGCATAGCCAACACACACTCTCTCCTTTCATAAATAAGAAATTTAGTTGCTAAGTAATGTAGTGACTAACCCTTGGCCATATGTCTAAGTATACTAATTATACTCCAATACAGACTTTCTGATCCCCCCCCCCACACACACACGCATTCATGTACGCATGCACGCATGCACGCACGTGCACACACACACACACACACACACACACGCATGTACACATTAAAATTTATCCTACTGTATGGGCTGCTTCTTTACAGATAAAAATAGTAAAGCATATAAAGCCAATGTTCCCAGCTTTGTCCAAGGAATTTCAGAAGTCAGGTTCTGTCGCAGCTTCCTTGGGAGGAGGGAGGGATAATGCCTGCTGAATTAAAGAATATGTTTGATTCATTCTTGACTGGGTGGCATTGGCCTTTTGCCCATGAGTCCAGCAGGGTATGTATTTGTCTTCAGTGACCCTCCCCCCACCCCCCCACCCCCGCTGTCTTAATCAAGAGTTCCACAGTGATCAAGCACTAAGCAAATACAGACACAGGGAAGGTCTGGTAGCACTCAGATGTGGAAAGCCTACACATCCCCAGCACAGTGAGGCCACGCAGAGTGCCCGGCTGTGTACACTGTCTATTTTTATCAGTGTATTTCTATTTCTGCCTTCATTTTGTCCCCTCCTTTCCTTTGTATGGTGTATGCCTAGCAAAGTGTAGGCAGAAAAATTTAGATATTTATCCAGAAATTGGTATTTTACTACTGATGAGCTGATACAAACAATATAACTCGGACCATTATAATGTTAAGTGAGTTTTGAACAAATAGAGTTAGAAATCCAATTATCTTTCCATAGGAAGCTTTTGTGTGCAGCCATTGTTAAATAAAGAAGGGAAGCCAGAGAGAGAGTTAGAACAGCAATTTCTTCTGCCTGTAAAGGGACATCGGAGAATTTTTCCCTGCGCATACATTAATCTGCTCATAATGGCTACCCCTTGCTGTCAGCCAACAAAGACCGTACATTGCTATACGTTGGTGACTGGATGTTTCATTTTGGGAGAGGAGCCGAAAGCCAGGAGCACATAACATGAAACATGAAAAACCAACACAGTCACTGCATACAAAACTAACTTCCAGTACCAAGCTCCAAGAGCCCTCCCCCAGGGACCCCAGGTTGGGGCCCGCAGGGTTTGGTAGAGATGAGAAAAGTCAGGAATTGCTGCACTGGTCCCAGACTGACTGACCTTGGACTGGCCTTAGGCCGGTGTCTCTCAAAGTTTTAGAGGTGCCAAATTACTCTGGAATCTGGCTTAGAACTTCAAATTCCCATGCATGGATTTGTAGTGGGATCTGAGAGTCTGTCTACCTTTCCTAAAAGAAAAGAGGAGGCACCCAAATTGTTAGTCCACGCACTCGGTGTCTCAACCTGTGCCTTGCTTGGTTTACCAAGTCCTCTACTTGGTTTTCAAGAACAGCCATTACCATTCCAGTCAGGAGGGAGCTTAGAAATGTCCTGCCCTTTGAAAAGCAAGCACTAGCCGTGTGACCTCTGGGGGAAGAACTTCCTTTCAAAGCTGGTTGTGAGGACTAAATGAAATCATGTTTACATTGGCGCTGTGTATTTGTCATTTGCTCCATCAACGCTAAGTACAATCATCTGGCTTCCTGCTTTCATTTCACAAATATGAAGTCACTGTGAGGTGAAGAATCCAACTCAGTGCGCCACAGTTTGGCCACTACCCATTCTCAACCAGAAACCTGATCTCCTGAGAACCTGTAGGCCACTTACATAGTTACACCATAGCCCGTTACTAACTGGGAAGCTGACCCTGGCATTCACCCAACCTCCTTCCCTGACCTAGCCTCTGAAACCCACAGGACACCAGTGGCTTAAACTATACAGCAAAATATTTTTGCTACAGCTGGTCGAGACAGGTCAAGCCTTCTCCCATTAATTATAAAGATTACCCAGATAATTGATGTAATTGGGGAACACAGAGTGTCTGAGTGAAACCAGCCAGAATGGATTAGATCTCCCTGGTACAGCCTGAGATTCCTGCAGTTCTCAAGGGAAAAACATTTCCTCCCCTGTGGAAAATTATGGATGGCCCAGTGGAACCTTTGCTTTGGTTCACGAATAACACTAGGCATGATGACCTAGTCCCTAAGGACAAAGATCCATTCAAAATGTCGGACACACACAGCCATCCCTCCTTTTCAGTCATATTTTACAGAAACCCTTAATAGAGTTTTTAAATGTCCACATTTGACTGTGATGTCTTTTGGGAGGTCAAAAGGTAGAACAAAAAAAAAAGGCTCTCCCAACATGCTTTGCAAATGGGCATTAACCACAGGCTGTTCTAGTTCAAAGGTGAAAGAGGAACCAAACCCCTTCCTTTCTCTGCAGAATGAAATGACTTCTTTCTACAGCAGGCTAAGATATGAATAACTGAACTGGAAAAAAATATTAGCTGTCTGTCTACTGCTGCTGCACAACACAGAATATATATCATTCCAACATCTGCCCTGTGAAAACCTACACAAACACTAGCAATGGCTGGCAGAGCTTCTCTGCACTGGTACAGATGGTCCTTACTGGTGCAAAGTGGGGATGTCCACATAGCCCATCAAAATTGCTAGTGTTAGTATGCACTCATTGTAAAGACACAAACCTTCTTAACAAGGCAGCCCCACATCCCTGTAGTAAAACTGGGTTATTTCTACACATACTGGGGCCATTTTGACAATCTGGTGGGTGAAAAGGCCCAGGAAGTGGAGCTGCTTGAGAGAAGCACTAAGAGCTGGTGGGGTTGATGCAAATGAGAAATTCTATGTTCTGGACAGCTTCAAAGTTGGGAGTCTGAAAATAAAACGGGTCTGGAGACTGGAGATAGAACACAAAGCACTCTCCTTTTAAGTGGCTGTTGACATTCTAATCTGAGCAGAGGCAGAAAAGGAACAAAGCAAGCACGTGTTTATCCATGTGTGGGTACTTTCCTGGACACTTTAACTTCATGTGGACTTTCAGCCATGTGAACTTGCAGTCCCAAATCACATCCACCTAAGGTGTTACTGGAACATGCATTCAGTGCACTGAACATATGTTGGGATCAGATATTTTCTAGTTTTTTTGTTATAGATTTTGTTATAGATTTGTTATATATCCCCAGCTCTCTGCCCAAATTGAAAATGTAAAAGTCCTAGACCCCAAGTACCTCAGAATGTGACCTTGTTTGTAAACAGAGCCACCACATGGTAGCTACCCATCACATGGGTGATCACCAGCTAAGAGGCAGTCATACTGAAGTATGGTGCTCTCTGCTTCTAACACGACTGAAATCCTTATTGAAAGGATGGACTTATGAAGAATGATGCACATACACAGAGGCCACCATGTAAAAACGGGTAGGGACTGAAATGATGAAACTATAAGCCAAGGGATTGCTGGTTATTACAGGAGCTAGGAGAGAAACGAGGAACCATGCTAGCTCGAGAGGAACCTACACTCCTACTATCTGAACTCCTTACCTTGACAACAGTGAGGGCGCACACTTATGGGGTTTGATGCTACCCTATTTGTGGTATTTTTTTTAAATAATATCCCTAGGGATACTACGTCCACTTTATAAGGACCAACACATTTCTATTCTTTATGTCAGGTCAAAGCTGTCAGATATGAAAATAAATATGGAATGCAAGAAAATAAGGGAGCTTGAAAATGGGAAACATTTCCAGCCTCAGATAGACTTTAGGCAGAGCCAATATTTTGCTGGAGATGTGCCACAGTTTTTAAAGAACATACAGAAGACCCTGGGGTCTCCTTGACTGCCTATCTGGTACCTGTCAAGCATAAAGAAAAAAGTATGAAATTCTGCCTGTGCCCCCTTCACTATTCTTTCATTCATTCTATGAATATTTATCTTCTGCCCAGGGACAGGACACTGGCATGTTGAGAACTTAAAAATAACTGGTCTTATCTTCCTTTGCCTTTCCCCCAAGCATTTATATTCACAGTATCAGTGTCAAAAATCTATAGTTGATTGATTTTGAAGTTGTGCGCTTCTCTATGCCTTCCTGATACCTGCTTAAGAACAGAAAAGCTGGTGACACTTCTGCTCAGCCTTTGCATATGATGCTACCTTGGCAATAGTTCATGCTGGAATGTAGCTTTTACCTGGCATGGTACATTTGAACAACTGCTTTTAGTGTCAAATAAGAACACCTTGGGATACACCCATCTTGTTCCTGGAGTGCTAAATGGTAGGGTTGAAATGTTTGGCATATATCATCAGCCAATGGATCAGTTACACTCCTCTGGTTATAAGACACTCATAATACCCTTACTTTTGTCCAGGTAGCTTCTAATGGGCCAGCCAGATCATAACCTGTGCCCACTGATGTCTGAGGGATGGCCTATCATGAGCCTATAAATTGGGGAAGAGTCCTCTGATTGGAACCAGCACAATAGAGAAGGCTTGGATGATGGTCAATAACTAAAAATCAGAGCGACATCAAGGTCTTGATCTCCCTAAATTGAGGCCTTTAGTTTTACTATATCTCTATGTGTCTTCTATGTGCTGCCTCTGCAAATAGCAGTCTTCTGATAAATATTGATCAGACAGAGACATCACTAAGCAAACAGCCTTTCTCCATATCTTCCCATCACATGTTCCTGATCACCCATCGATACAGGGCCAGAAGAGGGGCCCCTGTGAAAGCCCTGGTGACTCCAGGCTTCCAATGGACACAATGTTAACTGGTGGAAGACTGCCTCTGTGCAGAATGGAGTTTCCCGGGAGGAATTGAACAGTGCAGGGCTGTCTCCAGTGACCACAGTTTGAGATGTCCATCAGGCGGAGGGAAAATCCTAAGACTGGTTTGAACAAGCTTTTCCTTAGAGAAAAGTAGAATTAGACAGTGCTCTGTGGCACAGGAGCAGACATGAGTCACTATCAGGTGCCCCAGCTCTCATCTGTCACTGTGAACTTTTCAACTGGGTTTAGAAGCATTAGACTTGTGATAAATCTGTTTTCTCTAGGAAGAAGAGGACTTTTAGTTCAGCTTCCAAATCTCTTCTTTGGGAGCCTTGCCACTCAAGGCTGCTCCAGACTCTCAGGCCCTGGGGCTGTTTACAAAATGCTGGTTTGGGAAGTACACAAAGCTTTTGTAGCCAGGCTTCTTTGAATGCACTGACCCCTGTTGGACACTTTCCTTCTCTCTTGAAAGCAGCTGAGCTGAATGAAGCCCTTGAGGTTGATGGAGAGGACACTGGCTTCTGTGCTGGGACAGCCTGCCCGTCACACAGGCCTCTTCTCCATGGAGAACAGACTTGCATTCCCGGCCAAGTTCAAAGACAAAGGTCCTCAGGGTGCAGGTGGGAGTGCCAGTCTGCTCTAAAGACTGGAATCGGAGACCCTGGTCAAGCTTCTGCATTGCTACGTTGTATTTTCTTCTTCCTTCTCAAAGGCACAATGCAAGTCTAGACTTGAAAACCATCCATTTCAACATCTTAAGCTTATTCCTGTCGCTGGGTCCCCTGGGCCAGAAACTGCTGCATGACAGGGTCTAGCTTGGGGCAAATCCTGGAGGAAGGAGAGGCAGCCCTTGTAGTCTCTGCCTTTTCTACTTAAATCACTGGCTACTCCTGACTGCCTTCTTCAGCTCCTTCTGCTTTCAGGGCAGTGTGCTGCTATTTACAGGCTGAGATAAAGCAAGATATGGAATTGATTGGATCCTGAAGAAATTGCGTTTTGAAAGAGAACCTCGGGGTGAGATTTATGCAGACATCCAGTGAATTCACCCTACGTTTTAATCCCTTGAGCAGGCTCATGAGGAAGATACTCCAGAAAGGGTGCTTCTGGGTCCTCTTAGATGATACTGTATATACAGGGAAGCAGTTTGCAGGCAGCTTTTGTACGGAGCAAGTCTACTCTCAACCAGGAAATTGCCCTTCGTGGGGAACATCTGCCAGACAGCCCACACCCAGATGTCTCTCTTCTTCTCCCTGTTTTAAGAAAAGAGGTGCTGTGTGACCATCGGGATGTTTATTGAAGATCCGTATACAGAATCTATAGTTCAGCACACCATGTCTATACCACCCATCCCATTGGGAGTCACATCAAAGGGCTATGTTTCATCCCAGCTTCCCTCCCAGGGAAACCCTGCTAAAGGTAAAGAGAAAGGCGAGTACTCTGGGGGGAGAAGCTGCAGAGGCCAGAAGAGACTTGTTCCCACTCTGGCCAAGGATAAGAAGAGAAGGCCTGGTTGGAATGGATAAGCTCTACTCCTCCATATTGGTCAGGCCACCCTTTGATGGTGAGTACCTTCACTTCAGGCAAGAAATACCAGTCTCACAGCGCCCCCCCCCCCACCATCCCAAGTCCCCCTTCCCTTCACAGTGCTTCAGGTTCAACTTTATGGAGAGCACTGAAATTTAAGTTCTAATCACCAGATCTTACCTCCTTTTGCTGTCCTAAATGACCTCTGGCTTGCTGGAGGTAATTACGTAGCAGGCTACGTGAGCTTAGGAATGGGAGGCTGGTGCTGGGGAATACCGAAAAGAATGTGGAGGGAAGGGGGCTTATGGGACTTTCGGGGAGGGAGGAAACGGGAAAGGGGAAGTGATTTGGAATGTAAATTAAAAAAATAAAATAAAATTAAATTAAAAAAAAAAAAAAAAAAAAAAAAAAAAAGAATGTGCTATTTCTCTTAGAAGCCTGTTAGGACAGGAGCTTGAAGTGATGAGAAAGGTCAGGAATCTACTACGGAATACTCACCCCCTGCTCGAACTCACCCCCTGACTCTTCATAAAGCAATGTGTGCTGTCTGTCCCATATAAAGGGCACTGACATCAGTAACTCAAAACTGGATGAGAATTTTCTCCACCAACCCAGCCTTCAAGGATTCCCAAATCCTGCCTGCATGCGTTCGGTAAGCTACTTCTACGTCTAGCCCCGTCTCTTCTGGGCATGCGCATCCTAGCACAGTCCGGTGTTCCCGGCCACCCAAAGCACGTGAGTTACGTGAGTTACGGAGTCTGCCACGCTTAGCCTCATGTTCTCAGGGCTCCTGCCGTGTCCCATCTGCTAAAAAGAGGAAACCTCCCTCTTTCCCCAAGGACTGCTCTCAGTACCTGCCCTGTTCTGTGCCATGTAGTTCCTTAAACCGTTGCTTATATTTTTACATCCTTTCTTGGAAAGGAAGCATTTCCATCAACCGCGGAACTCTAAGTTTAAGGAAGTCAATGTACAGCAAGTGATGCAGCTTAGTGGTGGGGCATTTGCCAGACCACTCAAGGCTCTAGGCTTGATTCCCCTACAGTGAAACTTTACCTTCAGAACAGAGCCAGAGAGATGACTCGGTGGGGAAAGGCACCTACCACCAAGCCGCACTACCATGCATATCATGCTTATATGATTTATGTTTATATGGTTTATTCCCGGGGCCTACACAGTGGAAGGAGAGAACCTACTCTGACCTCCACACTCACACCATCACACTTGGGCACATACACACACACACACACACACACACACACACACAAAGACAACAAAATGATCCAATCTTATGTGTCTTTTCTTCTGGGGGAAGGTAGGACCGCCAAAGGTCAGCGCTTTGTCATGTGCCTATTAGTATCAAAGCCACAGCTGCGTGAGCTGGCGGGGACTCCCACATGAGCTTCCAAGTGTTGCTCACTCAGACCTTCCACAAACATCCCCATCACGTCATCCCCGCCAACTCCAGGGCTGGATGATTCTGTATTCTGTTTGCTCCTTCCTCTTTCCTCAGCCGAATGAGCAGCTTCTAGCTCTTAAGTTATACATTAGCATTGCCTTCCCCAAGCCAATGATTCTGCTCCCCTGTCCCGTATTACCATAGGTTCCATATGGGCACCTTGCCACCAGTGCCTCCCTGTGCACCATGTGCCTTCCAGTGTCATTCTTAAGAAGTGCTGGTCGAGCCAGGCATGGCGACACACGCCTTTAACTCCAGCACTTGAGGGGCAGAAGCAGAGGCAGGTGGGTCTCTGTGAGTCGAAAGCCACCAGCCTGGTCGGTGTAGAGAGTTCCAGAAGTTCACACAACATGGACTTCAAGTGTGTGTGCCAGAAGGTGGCACCTTTAGCTGGTACAGCTGGGATTTGAGCATCTTCTACAAATAAGAGCCCATGTAAATGATCACTCAGTCTAAAATGGTACCCACCGGAAAGATCATGGACCAAACTGAAGGACTAAGTGTGTCAAAGCCACAGCCTTGCAACAGGACGGCGTGCCTCTGCAGGATCTCCTTTGGGAAGAGCTCACTCAGTCACGGCACTCCAGGCACCCTGGCTGCCTCCCACATCTCTGGCCTGCTCCTAGGACCTCATCACCTCTGAGGTTTTTGGTCTTTGTTTTAATGGACAAACTAAGAGGACAGAGTCCCTCATGGCGAAGAGGAAGGCTACCAAGAAGAGATGTATCCTCCCTGCACCCAGTCTCCTTTGGTTCCTGAAGCTTTCCTTGTAGCCCAGCGGTTCTCAACCTTCCTAATGCTGTGACCCTTTAATAAACTTCCTCGTGTTGTGGTGACCCCCCAACCATAAAACTGTTTTCATTGCTACTTCATAACTGTAGTTTTGCTACTGTTATGAATTGTAATGTTAGTATCAGATATGTGACCTTTGAGGGGTAGAGACCCACAGATTAAGGACCTCTGCTGTAGCTGAATGAGTTGATCTCTCTCCCTGACCCTCAGTTGACTTCTAACTCCCAAATCTATAAGCCTAATGTCTACAGCTAAGGCTGAGGGGAGGGGAGCGGGAGGTGGCCTGGTTTCCCTTGTAAATAAGTCTAGGAAAGTGGGATCCCCATCCCACCACACTACACCAACCTTTTGTTTCCTTTTATTTGTGAGTAAAATAACACTTCGGTATCATTTATTTCATTTTATGATTTTACTATCCTTTTACTTTAGCACTGATAGATAGAAGACAGTCATCTTTGCAAGGAAACTCAATGAACTCCTTCAGAAGGCTGGAGTCCCTGAGAGGCCAGCACAGTCTTCTGTCCAGATTGCTAAGGTTTTGTTTTTTTTTTTAATGTTTTTAATAAATACTTTGCCTTGGCTAATTTATTGTCAATTTGACATAAGTTAGAGTCGTTTGGGAAGAAGAACTCTCAGGTAAGAAAATGCTTCATAAGACTGCCTGTAAACAAGTCTGTAATGCATTTTCTTAATTAGCAATTGATGTAGGAGGGCTCAGATCACTGTGGCTGGAGCCACCCTGGCCTGATGGTGCTGAGAAGACAGGTTGAGCAAGCCATGAGGAGTGAACTGGTAAGCAGAACTCCCCCATTGCCTCTGCGTCAGTTCCTGCCTCCAGTTCCCACCTTGAATTCCTGCCTTAACTTCTCTGGATGACAGACTGTAAGCTGTAAGATGAAACATCTTTCCTCCCCTGGTTACTTTTGGTCATAGTATTATTATACCATAACAATGGAAAGTACCTAAAACATCCTTTTAGAACACCTTAACCCCAGGCTAGACCAGGCCCTGGGCCTCTGCTGAAGGCTTCATGGAGGCAAATAGAAAGGAATTGATCCATTATCGCCATAAGGACTTATGATGGTGAAGACCTTAGATTTGCTCTTTCCATACATGAGGAATATTTATATGGGACCATACCTGGGCTTTCAATAAGGAAATCCTGATACACAGGGGTTCTCAGCCTTCTCTCCTGCCTGGAATCCTGATTGACTTGTATGCTCAGACAGGAAGCTAGAAGAATTCCCTTCACTCCAGGAACCTGTCTGGATAAGCCCAACCCTATAGAGTAATAGCAACATATTCTCAGCATCTTGGTTTGGATATTTTGTCTCCATAAAAGTTAAGGTCAAAGCTTCATGCCAGATGGAAGATATGGAATCCAGAGAGCCACCTGCATCAATGGGAATGAATACCTTGGTGAAATAACTTGATGGGAAATATTTGTTCTTTTGGTCCTTCTTGCAGATAAGGACCCAGTGCTCATATCCTCGGGAGGACACAGCATCCAAGCAACTGTGGGCATGGAAACTAGGACTTTCCTGGACAACCAAACACACTGACATACACAGCTTTGACTTCTGAATCTCCAATAAAAGAAGACCCAAACTCCTCCTCTTTGGAAGTGACCATCTTTTGGTATTCTGTTGTAATAATATTGATGACTAAAGTTCCTGAATATGAATGATTCCTCATCAATAGATACAAAGGAAAGTTTTGATCACCTAAGCATATAAGCTGTAAGATGTATGGAAAGTACATGCTCATAGTTAATTTTTTAATTGGTATTTACATTATGCATTGCATAAAAATGTTTAATTAAGAATGTTTTCTAGGATAATTTTATTTCTCTCAAAACACTATGTAGGCTTGGCTGACCTCAGACTCTCAGATCTGCTTGCCTTTGCCTCATGACTACCTCCAGTGTGCCACCATGCCCAGAATGATTTTGTTTGACCCTTAATTTCATTGTCTCTTTATCACAGTGACCATGCTGTGAGCACAATAGGTCAGAAACACAGAAAGGCATGTTTGTGTCTGTCTACAATGTCACAATTTATTGAGTAACAAATTCACACAGCTTAAAGGTTTCAATGACTAATTTGTCATAAATCCAGGCAATGTGGTAGAGGCAAATCCAAGTTCTTTATTCCAATCTAAATTGTTAATAGTAGCTCTCATATCACAGAGCACACAATATATACATATATGAATATATGCATGTGCATGTGTATGGTTTTGAGAATGAATATAAGCTACAGAGGTCACTGCAGGGTTCAAGAAGTTTCAAGATACTGAGGCAGGCCAGTGCCAAGCGAGAACTGCTGGTGGATCTGTTGGTAGAGATACTGGAGTCAGGGATGAGAGCTCAACTGCAAAATGTGTCTACAAGGCCAAAGGCTGTCAAACCCAGACTAAAGCAGGAGATGGTGGGTCAAGCCCAAGTCTAGAAGCATGGCAGGAGGATGCCAAGCAGCTGGGTAAGCTGTGTCGACAGAAGGGGACTGCGCTGAATCAGGCAATCCTTGGTGCTTGATACATCATGTCAGTATGGGGCCCTGGTATGGCAGTATTAGAAGTCTTGTCACTTTCTGGGATCCAGGAGAGGGAGTCACACCCTTTCCCATTTTGGTGTGTCTGTTATATTCTCAGGTCTAGCTTTCCTAATACAATTTTTAAATGTCCATGTGCCTGTCAGGCTGCATGCTTGCCTCGCCCTTGCTGGGCTGCCAGAGCTCAGCCAGCAAGACTCTCAGGGAGGCAGAACACAGTCTGTGCGAGAGGTCCCAGCCTGCGTTTTTCCGGGCCAGAAACAATGAGATCTGCGATGGATGCTGTGATTTTCAATCTCTGTACCCAGATGACACTGGGGACCTTGAGAACTGGGGTGGTGGCCCTAGCTTCTTCTATGAGCCAGGCAGGAGGGGGATAACGGAGCCCAGGATGAGGGAGAAATCTGGCTTGGTTCTGAGTGAGTGCTGAGAGTAAGGAGGGGCTTAAAGAGTGAAGGCTTTCTCCAGAAGATTAAGGCATGGCTCTTTACAAAACTCCTCCCCCCTAATGGCAGATGTAAATGCATATATCCTACTCAGAGTGAACCAGGGATTAAATACTTTTTTTTTCAGGAAGGAATGCCCAGGAAGGGAAAACTCATTGTCTAAATACTCGGGGCCTATCCAGATATCTCATTAATATGTTGAACTCATGGTTTTTATGCTATATGACCAGTTGTCATGGTCCTCTCAGTGGAGTGTCATGGTTATGTGTTCCAGGACAGATAGAACTTGGCAGGGAGCTGGTTCCATTCCTACTGTTCTCAATTCTGAGATTCCCTGGGGTCTTGAACCTGCTTCAACCTTACCATTTCCTCTGTCCAGTGGCACCGTCCACTTGTTCCACACATGCCCCACAATTTCAGTTCTTCCCAATATACTTATAACACGCTCATCTTTCTATTTGCAAGATGAAGTCATTTGTCAGTCTGTACTGGATGTGTGGTGCCCGATGCTGCAGTTTCAGGGGGTAGAGTCATCCTTCTCCCTCAAAATGAAGTCAAAATTTGCTTGTAAAATGGATTCGTCCAGAACAATGCATAGCACGAAAAACCACTGTCTGATACAATATGAAGTAACTTTTTGTTTGTTTGTTTGTTTTCGAGACAGGGTTTCTCTGTGTAGCCCTGGCTGTCCTGGAACTCACGCTGTAGACCAGGCTGGCCTCGAACTCAGAAATCTGCCTGCCTCTGCCTCCCAAGTGCTGGGATTAAAGGCATGCGCCACCACCGCCCGGCATGAAGTAACTTAAAGCAGGCATAACCTGGCCTCAACAGACCACCTATGAGCATTACCAAGTCACCCAGACCTCATTTTCCCTCTTCAGTGGCTTGACGCACTACACTATTGACCTCATAGACAATAGTGAACCATATGATTCCATACCAGTGGAAATACCAACTGCTGTCCTATAGGTTGGGAGTGTGAATGCTTGTTCTCCATTTTGTTCTGTATTTGTTCTGTATTTTTTATTCCAGATTTAACCGTTTGAGGCACCACTCTCAGGAATAATTAGTAAGTCTGTACCAAAGTTCTGTACCTCTTTCAAAACTGGGTTCTGGGCTGCAGAGATGTCTCGGTGATTAAAAGTGCTAGCTGCTCTTCCCAGAAGACTCTCTGTCTCACAACCATCTGCAATTCCAGTTCCTGCGGATCCGATGCTCTCCTCTGGCTTCTGTGGTTGCGGCACACAGGTAGTACACACACAAACAGGCAAAACCACCTATAGACATGTAAAATAAACGCATATAAATGAAAATCTCAGTCCTATTAGTTACTTTCTGTAATAATGTAAGACTCTGCCATGATGTGTGAATGATTGCGGGATAATAAATAAATATTAAATATATCATCCTCAAAGAGTATTTTGTGGGTCAGTGGTTTTTTGTTTTTGTTTTGTCGAATGCTTTTTTTGAGATGGGAGGCTCATAAAACACAGGCTGGCCTCCAACTCCACGCCTTGTCAAGTGACCTTGAACTGCCGATGTCCCTGTTCCACCTCTCAAGTACTGAGATTACAGGTATGTACCACCATACTTGGTTTAGTTAAAAACAAACAAACAAAACAAGCTTGGGATGACCTAGAACCCTGAATAAGGCAACCAGTGGTTTGAATACGCTTGGTCCAGGGAGTGGCACTATTAGGAGGTATGGCCTTGTTGGAGGAGGTGTGTCATTGTGGGGGTGGGCTTTAAAGACCTTCCTCTTCTAACTGTCTGGAAGTCAGTTTTCTCCTGTTTGCCTTCAGAACAAGATATAGAACTTTCAGCTCCTTCAGTATGCCTGCCTGGATGCTGCCATGCTTCCTGCCTTGGTGATAATGGACTGAACCTCTGAACCTGTAAGCCAGCCCCAAATGTTCTTTATAAGAGTTACCTTGGTCATGGTGTCTCTTCACAGCAATGGAAACCTTAACTAAGAGAGTAATTCATATCCAAAAAAAAACCAAATACTGCATTTTTTTCCTCTCTCTTTTTTATTGATTATTTGGGAATCTCACATCATGCACCTCAATGGCACTCACAATCCAGTCCTCCCCTGTCTACCATCTATCCTCTGTAACTCCCCTCCCCTACCCCATCTCAAAAAAAGAAGAAATTGGGAAAAAAGAAACAAAGGAATACAAGTCCATTTTGTGTTCCCCATATACTCACTGGAGCATGGTCATATTTCTAGTATCCGGGCCGCCACCTAAGGAGGTTGTGTGTTTCTCCACCTGCACCCCTACCAGAAGCCATAATCTGAGGAAAGCCATGGGACTGATGTCTCCTGTGAGGGGCGGGGCCAGCTCCTCCATGTCCATGTACATCAACATGGCTTCTGGTGGCAAGTAAGACCATGCACATCTGCTTGGGCTGCAATGGTAACATGGGCCACATCCATCAACATGGCCCCTGTCTTTATCAGGACCAGTAACACAGTCATGGCCCTCAGAGACTACATGGTCCTGGGGCCTCAGGTGGCCACATATACCACTCACATCGGCATGACACCCCACCTCCAAGGCAGCAAAACCCAAGGATATCACCAAGGTATCAGTCAGTGGTACTGACTGCATACAGCCACTGTTGCTGAAGATGACACTTCACTTGTAACCTCGAAAATGGAGGATCTGAGCTGGTGCCCACATAGAAGCTTCACCCCTACTGACTAGTGTTCCTGATGCTCAAAGATGCAGGGCACAAAGGCTGTAGGAGTCAGAGGTGATGGATAACTCCACGGACACAAGACTGACACACATAGGAACATACATAGACTGTGACAGCACACACACTTGACTTCCACAGGTTCAAGACACATGCAGTCCCAGTCCTGAGAGGACACAAGTCTGAGTCCCACTCCTAACCAAAAAGCTACTGCAACTGATACCCACTGGCAAAGAGGAATCAGTTCACTCCAGTGGAGTTTTACTGGGTAAATCTATCACATTCCAGGGCAGGGCCCTTGCCCAGGAGTACCAAAAAAAAAAAAAAAAAAACCCTGATGTTAGATGTTATCTCTGTGAACGTTTCCCTTGTTTTACTTTTTTTGACTTATTGGTCTTTTGCTGGTTTGTTTTAATTTTCATTTTTGTGTTATTTGTGTAATGGGAATTTTTTTTTGTTTTGTAATTTTTTAAGACAGACAGACAGAGAGAGAGAGAGAGAGAGAATAAAGTTGGGTAGCTGGGTGTATTAGTCAGGGTTCTCTATAGTCACAGAACTCTACATCAAGATGACCTTGAACTCAGAGATCTCCTAATCTTAATCTTCTGGAATTCATAGTCACTATGCATCAAGATCTCCAGGTCAGAAACTTGTATCTCTGAGCCTCCAGATTAGGATTATAGGTGAGCCTTCCAATTCTTGATTAGTTCATTCCAGATTTAGTCAAGTTGACAACCAGGAATAGCCGCTACACTGGGGAAGCAGGGAGGATCTAGAAGGAATTGGGAGAGAGAAAATGATCACAATATATTATATGAAAAAATTTTAGTTAAGCAAAATATTTTAAAAATCTTGGAATGACTTAGACTACAACAAACTTCCTGAACATTTACACGCTATCTAATCATGGCAATGTCTACCTTTACATCTATGTTGCCTTCTCTTCTGGGAAAAGCCGGGCCCAGTGTGTCAGTAGGTCCTAGCTTACACGCTTTCTGAAGTAGTTGTCAGCTACAGTCCTTCCTTTCGCTCTCAGCACTGTTACATTTGGACAGTAAATGTCATCATCACTCTCAATGTGCTTCAAGTCTCTGGCTCTCTCAAAGGATGCTCGCTGTGTCATCTTGTGAGTCTAATGTCTACACCGCAGCCAGACAGAATCCTAGCTCAGTAGCTGGAAATGAAGGCATTGTCTCAGGAATGCAGTGTGATATTCAAGAGTGTTGAAGGCGGACTTGAGAGACGGTTCAGTGGTTGAGTGTACTGGCTGCCTTTCTGGAGGACTTGGGTTTAATTCCCAGCACCCACATGGGGGTTCACAACACTTACAATGGATCCCACGACCTCCATGGATAGTGTATACCTACAGTGCCCACGTATACATCAGGCAGAACACCCACACACATAAAATAAAGAAATACTAAATAAAATGACAAAGAGTCTGGAAATTACATTACCAGTCAACACAGCTTCTGCTTTGAAGGAAGGATTACTGTAAAATAATTCACTGCTGCTCTAAAGTCTAAATACAAGAAAATTAATTGTGTTTGATCTTAGAATGGCATACTTAGTTTAAATTAAGTATGCAATTTATTGTTACCAAACATTAGTTATTACTTGTTTTAGGCTTGAACTCCTCTTCTTTAAGGCAGAATCTCCTCAGATGTCTCATGATAGGATTTCTGGCTACAGAAAAGGGAGTTTCCTGAGGGGAGGGTGAGAATACACAATCATACAAAGAAATAAAAATAACAATAACTGTGGTGGTTTGAATAGGAATGGACCCCCATCTACTCATGTATTTGAGTGCTTGTCCTACAGGGAGTGGCACTATTAGGAGGTGCTGTCTTGTTAGAGTACATATGGCCTTGTTGACCGAATGTGTCATTCTGTGGGGATGGGCTTTGAGGTCTCAGATGCTTAAGTCCTGGCTCAGTGGCACACAGCACTACCCTCAGATCAGTGTAGAACTTTCAGCTCCTTCTCCAGTACCATGTCTGCCTGCTGAGCTAGGATGCATGATTTGATGCAAGTCAGTGAGACGCGTCCATGAAGACAAGGCTTCTGCCTTGTGTGTGTGTGTGTGAGATATGGTTTTAATTTAGAAGTCATTAAATTAACCTCTTGCTTTTCGGTGACCTGATGTATTTTATATTGAGCATGCTCAGCGGTGGTGTGGCGGTTGGCAAGAGGTGACGCCCCTGTGTGTCCAGTTCTATGAAACTCATCCCTGGAGCTGTGGATACAACAATGGAAAACGGTCATGCTCGTGGGCTTCCATGACATCACAGAGAAGGTCCTCACAGGCAGGGCCTAGAGGCATATCCTGTTGCATAAGGAGCCCCAGCCTTGTTCAATGCAAGGCGACTTATCACATTAGCATCCTAACAGTGCCTCGTTCCCATCTCCCAGGAGAAGACATTAGAATCCTAGCATGTCAGATGGGCTGAACCCTGAACAGTTGCCCTCTGGACCCTGGAAGAGTCCAAGCTGAAGAAGTCATTCTCAAAACCCACTCAGAGATGCCCTGGTGACCCTGTGGTCATTCAGAGCTTCGTCCCCCTTTTTTTCTTCTTCATTTCCTGGCTACAGACCAAAAGAAAAGGAAATTTTACCAGATGTTACTGCTTTATGTTTTAGTAACCAGATGACACCTGCTGGTTCTCCAAAGTGTCAAACTTCCGGGATGCTTTTAAGATGCTTCCTTTGAGTGACATCTTTCATCTTACAGAGACCTTTTCTCAAATTTTTTTATCTTTTCTCTGAATCTACTGTGGATGTCTCACTAAATTCCTCCATCTAGACTATGACATTTGATGGAAATTTAAGTTTGAAGTCCCTCCCAATAGATAACTTCCTTTCCCGTCCTTTTAAAATTAATACACACTTTTAAAAGTAATGACATTTATATTGAGTAGCTAAACTGATGGTTATCTGCATAGCTCTTCAATTTTGTGCAGAAGGCTGCCACCTTGTGGCCACTGTGAAAACGGCTACTAAGACACCCCTCCCACCCACTGTTTTTGGAACTCAGGCCTATTAAATTAATAAATTCCAATCTCATCTTTTTTTGAAAATGTATTTTACATCCCCTCCTTCCTTTCCACGGGTAAACTTACATAGATTTCCTCAAGTTTCAGTAAAGAGACCCTATTCTGTGTGGGCCCAGTAGTTAGTCACAGCTAAGAGCTCAGTTGTCTTTTACTCATTCCTATAATTTTCCCCTATATTTTAGAACATGGACTGCATAGACTGTCTGTCTTAGTCAGGGTTTCTAATCCTGCACAAACATCATGACCAAGAAGCAAGTTGGGGAGGAAAGGGTTTATTCAGCTTACACTTTCCACATTGCTTTTGATCACCAAAGGAAGTCAGGACTCCCAGTAGAAAATGCCTTACAGCTGGATCTCATGGAGGCATTTCCTCACCTGAAGCTCCTTTCTCTGTGATAACTCCAGCTTGTGTCAAGTTGACACAAAACCAGTCAGTACAGTGCCTTTATTGGAATTCCTGGGGAAGATATTAAAATTGAAGACTTCTAGGGTTCTCTCCAAGACTTGACAAATGGAGTCTCTGAAGAGAGGCCCTGAGGTTGGCATTCTAAACAACCTCCCAAATGATTTATCAATCACATTAACATCCCGACAGCGCTGTGCTCCCATATACCAGGGGAAGACATTAGAGTCCTAACATGTTCAGTGGGTTGGACAGTGAGTGTTTACTCACTGGACCCTGGAAGGGAGAGAGTCCAAGCTGGAGAAGACATTCTCAAAGACTACTGAAAACCCAGACATTTGCTGCTTCAACAAGGGGACACCATGACAGACATGGTGACCCACTGCCTCTGGCCAAACCCTCTAAACAGTAAGTCATCTTCTACCAAGAGAATGATCACCAGAGAGGGACATCTTGTCCTACACAGGAAGCAGGAGAAGGCAAGCAAAGCCAGAAGAACAGACAACCCCCACCTCCCATCCAGGCCACCTTTCATTCTCTGCCTTAGAAACTGCAGTCCCGTAGTTATAGTCATGGGCTAGTGCATTGGGCAAAATAAAACCCATTAGGTTGAAGGACCTCCATTCCCATCCTCCACAGTTCCATGACCTCTCCCCACCCTTCCCATCCGGCTCCATTGTGCTCCAAAGACTCTAGCTCACTGGTTATCACAGACTCTGCCCCCTAAGCATGCCCTGGATTCTAGACCTTTTCCTATTCAAGTACCCATTCTGGAGTACCTAGGTGGTTATGAGAGAGTGTCTAGACTGAGTCTTTACCCAGAACATTCTTCTTGCTCCTCTAAGGTGCACAATGATCCAAAGTGTGGCTCCTCTGTGATTCCATCTGCCCTGTGCACCACTCTCAGTTCTTAATAAGTGACATTAGAACTATCTTGTTTTGACTGTGTGGCCTTAGATACAACACCCGTGCCTGCCACCTAATGAATATTTCGGACATGGTTCCTTGACTGAATAACACTGATGCTAACAATGAAATAGCCTGGCTTTTCCAGAACAGGACTTTAGTAAAAGCAAGTACTATGTCAGAAAAAATTTATATATAAAGCTGTAATACAAAATATATTTCAATTATACACATACACACACCACCCACACACACAGTTCTTTACTACACATACTGGCCATTTCAAAGCCATGCATCTAAGAAAAGCCGTCCCTGGATACTTCATTGATTCCATTCAAAGCATTAACTGTCATTATGGAATGGCTTCCATTTATTGGAATGTAGAGAACAGACCATTTGTTGGCAGCTAGCGTGATGGTTTCTCAAGATCAGTATGTTTTCTAGTTATTTGAAATATTAATTATTGGATCTTGTCTGCTTGAACTGTGTTTGAAACAGGCAAATATCCTTCACAGAGATTGATAACTTAAGAAATGTTTATTCACGATGGACATTGGTCTGTTTCCCATGTTGTCCTCGACTATACGGTCATCCTTTCTTTTTTCTTTTATTCACTTAACATCCTGATCACTGCCCTGCTTATAGTCACTCCTTCCCACAATCCCTCTCCTCTCCTCCCCTTCTCCTCTGAGTGAGTGTTGCCCTCCCTAGCCATGCCCCCACCCTGGCACATCAAATCTCTTTGGGGTAGACCCTCCCTCTCCCACGGAGGCCAGACAAGGCAGCCCAGCTAGAAGGACATCGCCCACGTACAGGCAACAGCTTTTGGGATAGCCCCTGCTCCAGTTGTTCAGGACCCACATGAAGACCAAGCTACACATCTGCTATACATGTGCAGGGAGATGGGGGTGGCAGGGAACCGGCCTAATACCTACATCCTTTTACATCTTTCCTTCTCTCTCTATGAGGCTGAAGAAGTCATTGTGTAAGAATTAGTGGGAAATGTATGACGAAAGCAAACTGAAGTGCTGGAGTTTCTAAAGGCAAAAGTTAACAACTGTATTAAAATTTCTCTGTGGAAATCACAGGCAGAGTGGGAAGATATCCCTCAACACAAAGAGAAGGAAACCGACTCTAGGACTCCAAGCACATGGGACACGTGAGCACATGCGTCCTTTTCGTCCTTTGTCTTTCTCCTCCTCTGCTCCAATGAGAACCAGGCATTAGACTCCCTGGCTTAGCCATGGTAGTGGTCTCAGCCTATGTGTCTGTCTCCTCTTTGACAAGGATTCTCTGCAGACGTAATCCTGGATTTCCGTGTTAGACCTGTAGTCAAATCCAGCCAGCAGCTGCTCAGACTGGATCAGTGTTTATCATAAACAATGTTGATACTTAAGAATTAGGAAACTTATTCCTTAAATAGGAGTTGCTGCATTTTCTTGGAAATCAAAATATTCAACAGTGCAAACCCCATGTTGTTGCATAAAGACCATTGTTCTCACCCTAGACCTAAGGATGCCTGCATTTTTGCCTAAGTGGCTTCCTTTATAGACCCAATCACTGAAAACATCCTATGGAGAAGAGATTCAAAGGTTTGACTAGATTGCCAAAAATATCTGTAGCTCTTCCTAGTTAAGAATACTTTTGTCATATTTTTTATTCTTGGCATTCTTAAGGTTTTTTTTTCTCTTGTAACCCAAACTGTCCTTGAACTTGCTATACAGCGAGGCCTTATCTTAAACTTCTGACTCTCCAACTTTCACATCCAGAATGCAGGGTTAGAGGTATATTCCAACGTGCCAGCTATGCTTTACCTCTCGGAAGCAATACATACACTTCCATTTTCCGTTTTTCTTCTGACTTTCCCGGACTTAAGAATTATTTACTTATAATCACATATCTATCAAAAAATGAGGAAAATATGAATAGAGTAATAGTGCAGTCACGGAGAACTCCTCTCATATGTTCAATGCTCCAGCTTTAACATAGATTGCATAGAAAAATATATGTGTAAAAGGGAAACTGAAGCCAAAGAGCCTTGGAATCCTCTGACAGCGGGCACACGTACCCACACTGTATCACTGTTCCCTAACCCACCAAGGACTGTGTCCAGCTTCCTGACCATGGACCAGCTCAAGTGATTGATTGCCTACTGTAACTGTTCCTGGTCCCATGCACGGCTGTCTGAACCTGGAGCCCACCCTTTCAGCTCCCATAGACTCCAGCTAGCCAATGTCATTCTGTGCAGCAGAGAGGGCAGAGATTGCTAGTGCTAGACTCCTCAGAGTCTGTGAAACTCTTGACTCTTAAAGTATCCTGAGGAAGCGGAGCATGGTGACTCATGCTTTTAATTCCAGCACTTGGGAGACAGATGCAGGCAGATTTCTGTGAGAACAAGGCCAGCCTCATCTACATAGCAAGTCCCAGGCCAGACAGAGCTACATAGTGATATGATGTCTGAAAACTACACCCTCAGGAACTAGAAAGAGAGATCAGTATCTCCATTTCTGATCTCCCTCTTCAGCAAGGAAGCCAGTGTGCGGGCACATGCGACTGTCAGAATGTGAGCGTGAGGGCACACTGGCAGAGTTGGTTGTGACAGTGCCCATCCTTGCAGGGAGTGGTACTTTTTACAGAGCCTCCTCCCCATGTTGTTGCATAAAGACCTTTGTTCTCACCCTAGACCTAAGGATGCCTGCATTTTTGCCTAAGTGGCTTCCTTTATAGACCCATTCACTGAAAACATCCTATGGAGAAGAGATTCAAAGGTTTGACTAGATTGCCAAAAATATCTGTAGCTCCTCCTAGTTAAGAATGCTTTTGTCATATTTTTTATTCTTGACATTCTTAAGGTTCTCACAGTAGCCCTTCTGAGAAAAGAGCAACGATAAGCCTCAATCTGCAAAGGAAGCAGGTGGAGACCTGACTTGAGTTCATCCAAACACTCAGAAATCCCTCTCTCTTCAACAGAGGGAAATTTCTGGGAGTTCTCCAGCAAGTACTTAACTACTTTGACCTAACAAGTGTTATTTCATCAGTGTGTTAACAGAATAAGCCCAGGTCTTTGAAGTAAGTAGAATTCCTATTCAACAGTCTTGCCAGCCCTCATACTATCAGGCAGGAGCGGTTCATGCATGCACTTGTATATTATAAGGAAGCTGGGAATTTTGTGGCAGCAAATGCTTTAATTTAAATCAGTTTAAAAAAATTATAATGCTGTAAAAATTAACTTCTTTTTTTGGTACGTAGTTCTATGAATTTTAACACATGTATGATTTGTATAACTGCCTCTAGGAATCAGCTCCATCACTCCAAAAAAGCTCCTCCATGCCCTTTGAAACGGTCTCAAAAATAATTAGAGTGGTGTACACATAAATCGAAAGCCACAGGGGTATTTACAAAATGAATTATGCATTTTATTTCCAGGGCATTAGGATGGAATTTCTCTGTGCGTGTTCCGTTCCACTTTGGAGGATATAAATTGTCACAAAATAGCGTTCCAGTTCAGCTCCATGTACTGTGTGTGGTAAGCTGAAGGCTAATCTTTCTATTCTTATTTTTATTTATTTAAAACATGCACATTGAATTCAAATATTTTCAAAGTAAGTAAGCTTAGGAAGAAGAAACAAAGCAAGGCAGACGGTGACTTATTTGTGTTTCCTTGAGAGATGTCCAGGAACTTGACAGAATCAGAGACTCTCCAGCATCAGAGAATCACCGGTCTGGGATGAAATTTGGTAAGAAGTCACAAGCACCTCCCTACCTTAGTTTCTTTTCATGGGCTTTTAGTTCTCCACCTGTGGGAATGCCTCATACCACAGGCCCAGGTCAGCTTGCACAGTCATATGCCCCAAGTAGCTTGGCACTGTTGGGATGCACTCGTTGTGATTTTCACATATGGATGGATCTATGGAGGGGCCTACATTTCTCTGTGTGATAGATGGCAATCCCATTCAAATCCTTGTTTCCATTTAAGTGTGCTTACCCGAAGTTAAACTTTGTTAGTTCTTGAGTCAGAAAGTACTAAATTTTGTGGAAACAGCCAATTCAGAGTCTTCTCTCTCCCCACTTCCATGAAGGAGAGATGTAAGTGTCAGGAAGGCTTAGATACTGTCCAGAGAGACAAATTTAATAGCTCAGATATGCTATCCCTATTTCCCACAAGGTAGTTCTGAGTCACCTTTGCCATAAAGATGGAGCATATTTTTACAGTAAAGTTAGAACACACTCCATAAAAGTTTTATGACTCATTTATTGGGGAAAAGCCATATATTTCAGGATGAAGAAGTAAGTCCTAGTTATTTAGCATGAGAGGCAGGAATCCCTGTGTCAACCAATGTTGTGTTCTATATTTCATTTCTGCCTTTATGCCTCTTTTTTAAATCCTGAGAGATTAAAGTTTATTTAAAATGTAACACTTTGCAAGCTGCCTATTACCTACAGAGAACACCCCAAGAGCACCGTCATTACTCTCATTTATTACTGTAGATTAGTTATAGATCCTCTGTCACAAAATCTGGACTCCTTAACATACGGAAAAGCACGAGAGAGAGGCATTTACAGAGTTGTCTGGCCATTCACTCCTCCTGGGCTCTTCTCCATGTTCAGGGGGAACAGTTTAAGAGGATGGACAGGACTTGGGTCTTAACATTTGGTCCTCAGAAATCCTCCAGTGCCTGAGGGAATCCTGAATTCAGGTCTGCCAAGAAGAGGGTGAAAGCAGGCTGACCTATACCTCGGCCCCAGCATTTGTTTTTTGAACTTGGGTTTTTAAAACATAATAGCAAAAGCACACCGACTACTTAAAGTTTGCAAGCATGTTCTTGCCAGTGTGAATCACCTGTACACTTCTGTGCACAATGAAACATTTGAAAGGCAACTTAATCCCTGAAGAATATTTGATAAAAACAGAAGGTACTATCAGAGGGCTTTAGTGGAAGGGTTGCCCGTGTGCATGTTAAATAGTATTCAGTCTTGACAATGAAGGAACGTCTATTGCATTCTGCAGCACAAATGAGTCTTGAAGATGCTATGTTAAGTGAAATAAGCCCACCATGAAAAGACAAGTGTTATATGGTTAGTTAGTTATATACACGCCTAAAGACGTCAAAATCATAGAAGTAAATAATAATTTTAGCAATGGAG
Source organism: Tokudaia tokunoshimensis (assembly GCA_036184795.1). Lineage (NCBI taxonomy): Eukaryota > Metazoa > Chordata > Mammalia > Rodentia > Muridae > Tokudaia > Tokudaia tokunoshimensis. The sequence continues at coordinate 32,715,453 of BTHU01000004.1, read as the reverse complement.
AATAATTTTTACCAAGAACCTGGGACTGTTTGGGAGAGGCTAATAGAGAATTGTTTAATGGATATAGAGTTGTAGTTTTCTAAAATGAAAATGTTATGGAGAACTGGCACAGCAACATAAATACACTTAACAAAAACTGTACATTTTAAAGGGGGATTTTAAAAAATAATTAATGTGTGTGAGTGCTTTTGCCTGCATGTATGTGTGTACCCTGTACATGCAGTATCCTCGGCAGTCAGAAGAGAGTGTCAAGTCTCATGCCTCTGAGCCACCCTGTGGGAAGAGAACCTGGGTCCTCTGTAAGAACAGCAAGTGTTCTTAACTGCTGAGCCATCTTTCCAGCCCCAAGGTGGTAAATTTTATGTTTTATTTTTCTTCAATCAAATTTTAAACATCTGTTAGCTTTTAGTGACTATAATGAAAATTAATTAAACCATGCTCAGAAGATTTCTAAAGGGTATGAATGCAGGCAATTTTACCAACCACAATGTTGCTGGGCCATGCTTTCTACCCCTACAAGTCATTGTGGTTGAACATTCAAAGACCAGGTACCACCGTTGAACCCAGGAACTGTGAACATCATTCTAAAAGCAATTCGTGACCCAAAGATTACCAGGAGCCAGCTCTTCCTGAGAAACTTAACAATTTGCATGTGTGGGATTGACGTATATGATAGAAATTGGTGAGCTCTTTATGTGTGGGGGAGAGATGGTCTGGATTTTCAGTGATGGAGAAAACTGGTATTACTCAGTGGCAAATTACAAAGGGTTCCTGTCTTATGTCTCACTGCCTGGCTTTATGCTGTGCAGTAGCAATTTGCTCACCATAAGCTTGGTGAAACGTAACTACGTAGCAAAGAGGAATGTTATTATCAAAAACACATTTCTTCGCCATCACACAAAGTTTCAGATTTAACTCTAGTTTCTAATAAGTGAGGGAAGTGTTTGGAAAGCATTAAGGAAACTGTTGGCTTTTGCTTGAATTCCAGAAAGCCCCTAACAAACGTACCAACAATGTAACAACCTTCTAACTGCTCCTGCAGCAAGGCCCCTTCTTCAGACACAACTTAGACGACTCTGTGGGGCAATGATACATGCTAATGCAGTAGGGATGCAGACATAACCTCTTGATAGGCTCCCTTGCTTAACTTTCCTAATGGATTCTGCCAGCCCTACCTTGACTTGCTCTAGTCTGGCTCTAAGGAAGGCAAAGAGTCTTCAGAGACCACTTGCCATCCTGGAACTGGGTCTTGGAGCAGTCCCATAGGACTGTGAGGCAGATGTGTGGTAAATAACACTGTCACCACAGCCAAGTGCACAGCGCATTTTCCAGTGGAAATACCATGCTGGAGACAGAACATTACTTAGCAGTGGGTGGGCAGCTCGTTCCTAACAGCTCAGTTCCTCCCTGTCAGGGACCCTGTGGAAACAGGCAGCTGTGGGAGGTAACAGCCCTCCGGTAGCTGCTGGGAGTAGACAGTGGAGGAAGCAAAGAGAGTCTCTTGGGGAACCACTGTTTGTGACTTGACAGTGTAAACAACAGAAAACAAAACCCCTGGGTCTATGAGCACAGACAAGCTGTATAAGGCTTGTATAAGGCTTTCTCATCTGCATGGGCTAGCTTATTCACCCTTCTGGGTTTACTAACTACTTAAAGGTGCTTTCGTCTGTAGATGTAATGACATCAAGACTTCTCCATCTTAAGAAAGGTTTGTCAAGTATGTGCCTGTCACCATCTGCGAGCCTTCTATTTCTTCCTAGTGGGCTGTTCAAATGACACCTGAAATTGACCCAATCTGGGGCTGCATTTTTATTTTTTTTCAAAAGTGAGTGCTCTTGAGAGGAATGATGTACACTGTCTTCTTGCCCCGCTGTCCCTTTTCGGCCTGGCCCATCCTTGTTCACACCTGTCATAAAACACAGCATCTGCATTTCCTCACCCAGACAAGGCCTCAGATGACTGGGGACTCAGACAAAGGCTTGACTACATGCCACACATCATATGCCAAAACATATAAAGATGACAACATGCCTGAAACATGCGCTTTGTCTGTCAGATCCCCGCACCATGCTTTTTTGCATAAGAACTCATTAAAATGATCATATTGGCATGTCTGTAGATTGGAATGTACTTTAAAGCAGTCTTCATTGCTAAAGGTAGTGGTGTGGATGAGAACTGCCTACCATGGCTCACATTTTTGAGCATCCCCAATTGGTGGAACTGCTTGGGTTATGACACTTGAAGACAGGAGTAGCGCATCCCTGATGGCAGGCTTTGAGAATGTATTGCTTCTCCCTACTTCCAACCTCACCCATCTGTGGCCTTCGGTGGAAAGCTGTGAGCCAATTCTTCCCTCCTGTTTAATCCTGTCCAGCCTATGAGGACAATTAGAAGAGGGAGGTCTGCTTGTGCCTAGAACTGTGGGAAATTGACAAGCAGCCACAAGATGGAGCTGGTACGCAGGAGAAGTCCAAGTTAACGAGGGCTGGAAGACGCTGTGTTCCAACATCCAGGGCAGAACACTGACATCTCACTGAACGATAAAGACCATATTCTAGGAAGATATATGCTCCAAACTTTTCATAAAGTCAAAGTGTTGTTCACAACAGATTCCAAATTTACTCTTTAACAATCTAGCAATTCCCTTCTGGGAAAATAACACAAAACTATGACATGAGAAATATCTTCCTCGGAGACTCGGCCCATACAGAACTAGCTTCCTTGTCGTTTTTTCTTTAGCTTAATGCTAAAGAGTGAATACTCACTCTTCCATATTTTCAGTGGCAGGGCCATGATATAAAAGAGAAATGCATTTATTTACTTATCTACAGACTTCTATTCCCTCTGTATTTCATGTTAAAAAACAAACAAATGGCGTTTGGTACTTCCCATCAGTGCATCTTTGCTGTTGGGACTCTTACCTCTCAGTCTAAACTAAACCACTCTCCTAGCCCTGTTGGACCCCACTGGAGCATAGCTGCAAGATCTCAGCAATGCATGATTAATAGATAACCTAAGGTGGGTGGAGTTCTTAGGAAATCCAGAAGAGGCCTCTAGAAGATGAGTCAAAATGAGGCTCTACCTTCCCCAAGACCACAATATAGGCTATGGCCAGGTGAGCATGAATCCTGGGGTGTGGGGAGTGCACATAGCAGGCTGCCTACTCCTTCCACCACAGTGTGCAGCCTGTGCGTCACTAACACAAAACCCAGGGCATCCTGTTGAGAAAAGAAAACCTAAAAATAGACCTGCAAAGAGTACAATACTGTGCCCTTGGCTTGAAAAATCTGCCCAGCACTGTGACCAAAAAAAAGCCCTTTTCTATGAAGACTGTGTTCACAAAAGCCATATTTCATCTTCATACTGACTCCAAGGAAAAGCATGCTCAGAAAATGTGCGTCTTGGCTGTCCTTCAACCATAAGATTATTGCGATCGGCTTTGGTTGTTCTGGACATTAGATATCTGTATAAAGTTTCTGAAATCCCTCAAACAAAATGTTAAAGGTTACAGATTAGATTAATAGTGACATTTAAGCAAATCGGCTATCTCAGTGCGGATCTGATGTTTGATGATATTTGGCAAGAATTCAAGGACAAGGGGGGAAGATGACTGCTTACAATATTTCCTACAGAATGTACATGTTTTAGAATTCCTATAATAAACGATGGTGTTTCTAAAGAAATTTGGCTCAGAGGGCCCACAGAATATATACGTGTTTAATTTTTAGCCATTAAATCCAAATTTAATTGTCTATAATTGTATGAATTATTAGTTATAATAGTATTTGTAATAGCAAAGAATGTCAAAGGAAATTCATAGTAGGTATTTTGTATGTATTTCAAGGCTAGATATTAACTGGTTTTTTTAAGCTATTTTAAAGACTTTATAGACTTGTGTAACTTTTTAAGAACAGCTGCCTCCAATTAAATAGCAAATACTTCTCAAAGACTCTTTCAGGTTCAATGTTCCTTCAGTGGACTGCAAAGTCTGGAGAAATGGACCTCGTTAAGAAGCCCAGAGTCCCTGAAAGGATGCTTGAAATGGTATTTAATACCTGCGAAGAGAGGAACGATCATTGGTTTAAAGTTTCACTGTAAAGATTGGTAAATAACGATGATTACAGGTCTCATTCAAATAGTAAATAATGAACACAGGATGGAGGGGGAATAACGCTCTGAATTCCTCTTGGTCTCAGAGTTGTGCTTACTGATCAGCCCCGGAATAACAGCCCTAATCATAGGTAAGAAATCCAAATGCTTTAGAAAAGCATTAGCCCTGTGAGCGCAGGATACCCATTCTTTGTAGTTGTACAGTATTTTATTGAGGAAAGCCTTCAAACAACTGCGTATTGAAGACAAATTTTAGGGTTGACCCAAGTCAGATAAGATTCCCTTTCAACTCTTCTTGGTAGCTCATAAAGAACCATTTATGTGCTCCTTCTAATTCAGCAAACATGCTCTGAACCCTTACTCTAGGCCTGGCACACAAAGAGAAACAAGTAGCACTCAGCCTTCTGTGAGGTAATTATTGACCTCACGTTGGCTTTCTCTAAAAAGCTCAAAAGTAAAGACTCCTTGTAAAATAGTAACTTTGCACTTTAGATTGACTTTTCCAGAACATTCTGGCAAAGTTTCAAGAATAAAGTCATGAGGAAGAAATACATTAACAAGAATGCAAAGTCACTCCGAAAATCGCAAGGAAAACTTAAAGCAGATTTTGAATTGTGGACATGTTCACTTTCCATTAATTTCCATTGAGACCCAATGTACCCCATCACGAGGAGAGCTTTCATTCTTTTAAATTCATTTGCAGGCTGTATTTCCATAGAAGTTGATCACTCCTGTCTTAATTTAAACAGCAGCGCATAAGCATCTTACTCACGAAAATGAAAGAGTGGAAAACTCTTAGAAATTGGCCAAGAAACGAGTCAGTGCTAGAGTTTGCCAGGTGGGGGCAGCAGAGAGTGCTGGCTGTGACAGCTGAGGACCTCAAGACCAGGTGGTTGCCAGGAAACCTTCAGGGCACCTGAGAACGGAGGAAGCTCCATCTGTCAAGGCAAAGTTAGTTGAATGGAAAGGCTGGCAGTAGGAAGCACAAGCCAGAAGAAACAAGCAAAGGAGACAAGAAAAATGACTGCAAAGCGGAAAGAAGCCACAAACCCTGACTGTAAATAGGTCACCGCAAAGAAAGGACTTAATTGCTCACACTTTGTAGTTTTCAAGTGTAAAGCAAATAGAGTGATGCTAGCACTTCACAGAATGATCATCATAAGGCTATGCCACGTTGCAGGTAAAGTGCTCCGTGCAGTGCCCGTCGAGGTCGCAGAGAGGAGGGAACAAACGAGGAGCTGTTATTGCTTCCCGCTGCAGTTGCTGAGAGGCTGACCACGCGAAGCAGAAGGCCAGCACCAGAGAAGAAAGCCAACAGAAAGCCCCTAGCCGCCGTAGACTCCCCCCTAGCCGCCGTAGACTCCCATATGTGGAGTCAGCAATGGGACAACGGGAACTGCGCTGGTGAGCAGTCTCCTGATGGCTCTCTATAGCTCAAAGTCTGTCTCCCAGGAAGGTCCATCAACCTCTCCTCTGCCATAAATCCCATCACTTAATTGATATGAAAAGCAACTCTTGTGTTCTTTCAAAATAAGACCAGTTGTCTGGCCATCTTAGCTTCAGAGCAAGAGTGGGAATTCCGGAGGAGGGAGGGATTGGGGGAGGGGGGATCTCCACAGTAGCAGGGTAGGGCGCCCCCTTGAGGTTGTTATCTTGTTTGCCGAACCAGTTCTTGAGAGTCCGTTTGGTTTTTTGTTTGTTTGTATCAACGTTAATGACCCTTTTGTTTGTAGAACTGCGGAGTAAATATTTCCTGTTCTAGGAGAAGATGGTAATGCTCCCATAGGTCTAAACACAGGCTGCTTTCTGTAAGGGGTTAAGTGCTCTGCCTCACAGTGGGAACTTGAGACTTAAACAAAGCTCTTGAATTCAAGGTGGTGGTGGTGGGAATTGAGGGAGTGTAAACTGTTGTTTGTAAACTGAACAAACACACATATACACACTATACCACTGAAGAGTTTAGACATTGGGTTGAATTCTTTTTGGGGTGCAGGGCTAACAACTTGTTCCCAGTGGAGTCTTCCTGAGGTAGAAGATGAACCCATTTTAGAAGCTGAGAGATAAGAGGCTCGTTTGCATGAAGAAGACTCATGGATTGCATGGGACCGAGGCTTGCAAAGGCCTAGGAGTCTGTCATAGAATCTGAGTGCTTCTGGACCTGCAGAAGCATTCAAGGCTCACACTGCAAACATAATTGTTTAGGCTAACCCATGAATCCTCCACTATCACTGTAACATCAAACATGCAACATGCTCTTAGTAGGGTTTTTGTTAAATATCACGGTTACCCGTTTCTAATAAGTGCTACAGTCACATAAATTTACAGAAATATTCAACCTCAAGGGCCCCCCATTCATTTTCACTCCTCTGCTGACTCCACCTAGTGCTCCCTACTAATTCTGCTTCCAAACAGGCTAGCCCAGCTACACAAAACCACTTAACCCAATGTGTGCTGTTTCAGTCTGCCTTCCAGACTGGACCCTGATACTCACTCATCACAGAGAAGCTTGAGAAGCCTTCTTAAAATATCAATTAAGTCCTATTGATTTCCCTGCCTGTATCTCAGTGATCTCAGGATGAAGACTGGAGTGGAATTAGCCAGGCGCAGTGGCTCATAGCTCTAATTCCCAGAGGCAGAAAGCCTGGTCTACATAATAGGCTGTCTTCTCAAAGGATTCTGAAGGAAAAGACTGAAGGGGCCTACGAGATGAGTTGGCACCTATAGGTGCTTGCTGCTAAGCAGAAGGACACAGGTCGGATCCCCGGGAAGGAATTCCCAATTTCACACAAATGCCATGGTGCCCCTCTCTTCAGTGAATAAATAAATATAATAAAAAGTCTTACTGAAATATTCAACAGCACACACAGCCAAGACTGTACTTAGTGGGCTGTGGAGAACTCAGTGAGAGCCTGACCCCTGGAAAGAACAATCCAGAAAACCCCATGAGACAGCTGAGTGGCCATTCATGGCATGAGCTTCTGAGCAGGAGAAAAAGAACACGGTAAATTGTGCATAGAACACACATCCCTCCAGATGCTGAGGCAGGGAGATAACAAGTTAAAAGCCTATCTGAGCTGTATAGCAAGATACTAGAATCATCAAGGAAGAGGAAGAAGGAGAGTATGTGACAGATTTGGGGAAGGGGTTGTTCTGAAGAAATCCAGTAAAAGAGTGGACTTCCTGTTCCTACTGGCAAGATTGCAGTAAAGGACCTGCCACGAGGTATCAGAGACCAGGGATAAGGCATCACAATTGAGCATCCTCAACCCATCGAATGAAGCAGCTTCACCATAAACCAAAGGAACCCCAGTTATCTTACATCAAAAAATGATAAGAACTGAGAGTTGTGCTGTTTATATTCAAGAGTAGCTTGTCTTTCTCAAGCACCTGCTAAGCAAACAGTTACACACCAGTCATCTCCCATACTTCATTACGGTCATGTTATAATTATGATCTTTACTTTTGATATGTGAAAATCAAGGCTCAAACAGTCGCTGAAAGTCAAATAACTAATAAGCTGTGGAAAAAAAACTTCCTTTCTTTATATGTAAAAGGGACACACATGGTACACGGTTTAGGGTCAGGCAGCATGTAAAGCTAGCAGGAGGACATTTGTCTACTATCCGTCCCCCAACATGCCGATCACAGAGTTCCCTACAGGGAGGGACTGTTTTGTTCACTGTAGCTTCAGCAGCATATCAAGTAGTGTCTGACCATGGCAGACTTTAAGTGGGGATTTTTTTTTTACATAAATGGAAGAAATAAAGGTTGACAGCTGTTTTATTACTCAGTATTTTGATTCAGAGATTTACAAAAGTTGGAAAGATCTGTGCGGATACCCTTATGTCCATGGAGTTGGATAGATTTCGTCTTCTATCCACTTCCAAGTGCCGCTACTAAAATACAACTTTGCCTTATTCAACCAGAGGTTTCCATTAGCAACAAGAATTAATTAAATTATGAGTCATCGGCAGATGACACTAATGCAGATTATCCCCCTACGATTCTTTCTTTCCTAATTATAAAAAGTAATACAGCAAAAGACACATGCTAGATCTATTAATTTTAAAAAGCAAAGCATGTGCCATTGTGAAAAGACTTGTTTTTGGTGAAAACAAGATGCAGAGTAGAACTTGATGTGTTTTTCTCCCAGGGAATGATAATAATACTATGCAGAGTTTATATGTACCTTATACCTGCCATGTGTATTGTCTCATTTAATTATTATAACAGTACCATATGGTTCTATTATGTCCTCAATTAATTAGTATTATTTCTCCCATATTCTGTTTTGAGACAATCTGGAACTCAGAGAAATGTTACAAGATGCAAATGTGTTCGAGCATGTATCCCTCAGATACAGTGTGTGTGTGCAGTGTGTGTGTGTGTGTGTGTGTGTGTGTTCTACATTTTCTTCTGTATCTGTGTATATTGAGAGCCTAGAAGTTGCATTAATACTACAATGCCATTTCTAAACCACTAAGTTTCAGCTGTCTTTCTACTTGTACAATTTCCTTTCTAGTTCCTGGCTCCAAGTGTCCTCAATATTTTTGCTTATGGAACTGGCCCCCTGTAGTAACAAATCTCCCTCCAGTTGTCTCTACTGTTCTCCCAGTAGGGATCTTCTATTCCCCTCTCTAATCCTAATAGATCCCATTCTTCCGTCTCCCTGGTAAACTCTGATGCCCGGTGTTAGCATGGAGACCCTGCTTCCATTGCCCCACGACTTCTCCAAACACTACGGGATGAGACCCCCACCCTCATCAACACAAACCAACGCCTTCCTAAGACCACTCCCTCATCGTTCAGTAAGCAGGTCATAGCTGGGCCTGGTGGCAAGGGCGTGTGATTCCAGTTACTGTTAAGTTCAAGGTCCACTCGGGCTATAGCCCAAGTTCAAAGCCAGCCTAAGCACCTTCATGAGAGCATGACTCAAAATAAAAAGCAAGAAGACTGGGATGTAACTCAGCAGCAGTGGGATGCCCGTCTAGCATGCAGGAGGCCCTGCGTTGAACACTTAGTACAGAACAGGAGGGACAGGGGGCAGCAGAGTCTGTGACTGCAGAGTTTAAACCCACACCAGGGCCAGCAAGTTATCATCTTTGGATATCCATGAAAAAGAACCAGCCAGTTAGATCAAAGGCACTGATGTCCTTGTAGCCTGCCATTTGTCTGAGAATGAGGAATAAAAGATGAAAGAAAAAAAATAAAAGGACTGCTTGAGCTGTAGTGTGTGTGTGTGTGCGCGCGCACGCACATGCAATCATGCACCTGTGTGTGTTCAAGGGGGTGGGGGAAAAGTAGGCGTGGAATAATAAACTTGGAGACCCAGGACTTGAGTTCTATCCCCAGGACTCACATTGTGGAAGGAAAAGACAACTCTGGAAAGTTGTCTTTTTACCTCTACATTTGCATTGGGTGCGCACACACACACACACACACACAGCAGTAGAAGAAATTTAGTAAGAACGTAAAGGAAACGGAACAGGGAGGAAGCTTTTTCTGAACTGAGCTACAGGCAGAGAAGTCGGCACTGATGTTTCAACAATGTTGCCAGTTCATACCCAGCTGCCCCAGAGTTGCCCGGAAATGCGAACCGCTCAGTGTTCAACTGCTTCTCTTTTTTCCATGTCTCAAAGCAACAGAGCAGAGAGTGTTGTTCTCCAAAGACAAAGGCTGTTGGGAGAGAAACACTTACTGCAGCCCAGGCTTGGGGAGGGGGGGGAATTCAGCACATGCTTGCATTTCGATTTTCCTTTTGTGGTGTTAGCAAATAGATCCAAAATACCCAAACCTCTGTGCCCATCATTTGTGAAATCCCGCATGAAGTCTCCAGCTCAGCAGATCCCACGGTCGCTCTTTTCTGAATTTACCTTGGCTGCGTGGCTTCCAAATGAAAACAAAAGGCGTCTTTAAAAAGAACTGGCACCTGCTTGCTTCCAAAATGTGTTGTTACTCAGCTCCTTGGTCCTGGTTCATTCACATTGCTGAAGGAGAACCAGCTCCCGCTCTCTCAGCCGCAGGCTTCCCTAAGGTTCCCAAGCTGAAAGTTTATATAGTGCTCCTTTTGTTCCCTTTTCTGGTCACTCTTCCTTTATTCTGACTTTTCTGTTTTCCTTTAACTGACTTTTACTTCACTGCCTTTCTCTTGTATGACTTAACGACATCCTCTGAATCCTCTTGGCTTTCCTCCTAAGTGCTTTGTCAAATGAGGTGCATTTTCTTTTGTATGGATCATGCCGAAAGGCCCCAGGTACCTTCTCTCCCTTCTACAGGAGATAAGAGCTCCCCTTTCTTACTGCAGGTCTCTTCAATCAGGCAATAGTAAAATAGTCTCCTTCAGAATCCCACCAGATTTAGGATCCACTCAAGGGACACTAAGAAAAACCCACACCCACTATAATAAGGATGAAAATGTCTAGGCATAGCCAGAACTTTCTTTCTTAAACACAATGCTGGAACAACCATCTTTCTGCCCATTTCAGGCTTATATATAAGCCTATATAAGACGCTTAATTAATAGGTAAGACAGAAGGATATATATTTGAGAAAGTGCAATGGTGAGTGGTCAATAACTCACTTAACTACAGACTGAAGCCCACAGAATCTAACAACTCTGGGTACAGAAAGATGGATGAGAAACTTGTCTATTGAGGACTGATAATGCAAAGAGTGAGTGGCTTCCTGGCCACCAGAGGTACTATGCTCAGAAACTTGCCACGAGAGAAAAGAAAAGCTGAAGTTTATGTAAATTACCGATGACAATGATGTAATCAATGTGCCCATGTAATACAGTTCCCAATAAGGTACAGACGGACAGATTTTGGTAGCTGAGCACATGGGGCCTTCTACGGGGTGAGCATCCAGATAAGACTAGACATGTCATAATCCTAGCTGACATTTTGTGATGGTGATTCCCAGTTGTCAACTGACTACATCTGGAATGAACTGCAATCCAAAAATCAACCTGTATGCTTCCGAAACTTTTTTATAAAGATAGATTTATTTATTTTATGTATGAGTGTTCTGTCTGCATGTACACCTGTGTGCCAGAAGAGAGCATCAGATTCCATTACAGATGGTTGTGAGCCACCACGTGGTTGCAGAGGATAGAACTCAGGACCTCTGGAAGAGCAGCCAGTTCTCTTAACTGCTGAGCCATCTCTCCAGTCCCAAAAATGTTTTGTTTTGTTTTGTTTTTACAGTTGTATTTGTTTTTATTGTACAAGTATTAGTGTTTTGCTTGCATGTTTGTGAGTGTATGCCGTGACCAGGGTGGCCAGAAGAGGGCAGTCAGTCTCCAGAGTTGGAGTTACAGTTTGTTGTGAGCTATCATGTGGGTGCTGAGAACTGAACTTTGATTCTCAAGATAAATGTGTTCTATTGAGTTTTAGCAACTACCCTAGCAAATTAATTGCCCTGAGAAGGGACCCATGTAAAAATCCTAAATTTAGGGAGCAGTGTGAAGGTGCCATTCAATGTGGGATCTGATATTAGGAAGATATCGTGGGAATTAACTTGAACTGTAGTATATCCAGCAGGTATCCACTGCAAAACTGCTTGCTTGCTTGCTTGCTTGCTATGTAAGAGAGAAATCCCTCACATCCGTTGGTATAACTGATGTGGGTTGTAAGAATATATGTTATTTGTAGAAAATCAGTTGTTTTTTGTTTGGTTGGTTTTTTACTTAATCACTGGGAAACAGAAGATAGGATCTCTTCCAAGTTCACAGAGGTCCATAAACTGTTGGCAATCCCACTATGAAGGTGAAATCATTTTGTAATGCATAGAATGTTGGAAAGAGTACTTAGAAATATTTTACTTTAGTAGCAAGGGAGGGGGTGGGAACCAATCCTATGCTTTGTACCCCTGAATATTTAAAACACATTTAAAAAGCCACCTTGAAATAATCAAAATGTTTCCAAGGAAATTAGCTACATAACAGAACAAAGTTCATGTGTGTGTATAGAAATACAAAAATACGCAGCAACTAAAAATGTAAAGTTCAGAATTGTTGACATTTAATGAAAAATTACTAAGCATGCATAAGGTAAGAAAATATGTCCTATAGTTGTATAGAAAAATACATTAACACTGACCTAGAATTGTACAATAATGGAGCTAGTAGGCACGCTGAGTAAAACATGTTTCAGGGTCAGGGAGAAAGCTCAGTCAATACAATGCCTACCACACAAGCACTCTGTCTTGCAACAAGTATATACTTTAAATTAGAGGCCATTATAGGGTATCATCCTTTCTGTTACCAAAATATGTGAATGAAGGAATGGAAAGAAAAACTATCTTGAATAGTAAGTTCAGAGTCAGCTCTATGGCTCAGAGGGTGAAGGTGCTTGCCTGATAACCTAAGTTCAATCCTCAGGGTCCACACTGTTGAGGAAAGACACAATGTGCACAAATTGTCCTCTGACTTCCACAGGTGTGCTGTAATACGCCCCACAAGAACCTGATAAATGAGTGTAATAAAAAGATCCATTAAGTGTCTGAAGACAGAGACAATGCACTCACATATATAGAAGAAATAAATCTAAAAAACAAAACAAAAAAGATCCGTTAAGTAAATTCAAACTTTTACCTAGAAAAAGGAGGATTTTCTTACAATAGCCATTTCCAGACCTTGTTCTTATTTTCTCCTCAGGTCTGCTAGGCGGTAAGGCAGGTAAGACTATTGAAATTCAGTTTTAGCTGCCTAAAAATGGTAGAGCCTTTACACATGTTCTACAACACCGTATAAGATGCTAACCTTATGATAAAAGACTTGAGCAAAGGTCACCCAGACGGACATCAGAGTGTCTGCTAGCAAAACCTTTGCACACATAAACACAAGCTCACACACATAAAAATATATAAATAAATGTAAAAAAAGATTAAATTAAATAAAGAGTGCCGGAGAGGCGGTGCAGTTAGGAGCACTCGCTGCTCTTTCAGAGAACCCAAGCTCAATTCCAGGACCAGTGTTGGGTGGCTCACAAACCCACCTGTAATTCCCTTTCCAGAGGAACACACACGGACTCCAGGGTCACCTATAAATGCATGGCATATACTCACACAGACATATACACACAAAATTGTGTGTGTGTGTGTCTGTCTGTCTGTCTGTCTTTAAGAATGCTTCAATTTAGCTTAAGAAAATAATCAGAGTTTTAAGTAATAGTATAGCTGAAAGAAAAAAAATAGCTAAAAAGAGGACTGCTAAAATTTTTTTTCAAACCTACTAGCACTCAGTTTAAGCAGAGAGTTTCCAGACTAGCGAGCAGCGTGCCCGTCATCTTCTTGTTTCCACTGGTAACTGTGCATGTACGGTATGGAAAGAGGGAAAAGAATTAGTGGTCTCTCTTTTCATATTCTTCTTTGTCTTCCCTCTAAGTTTTAACTCTTTGCTTCTTTTCTGCGAGGATCTTACACTGTATGTAGCTCAGGCTGGTATCCAGCTAGTGACCCTTCACCCTCTGCCTCCCAAAAGTTGGAATTACAGCTCTGCACTACCATACACAAACACACACACACACACACACACACACACACACACACACACACACACACACACGCACACACACACATCTTTCTTAGAGGAATAATAAGAACTACCTTTAAGAACATTACAGATTCATGGTTAAGTACGGTGACTGACAGGTCCCCTGTAAGGCTGCACATGTGGTATTCTCTACACTGCTGTCCTCCTCGATCTAGAGCAGCTGTTGGTCTGTCCGTGCATCTATGGCTGCAAGGAGTTGGGAAATTGAACCAATGTGCGTTCCATTATCCCTTATTTATTTGTGCCAACGGATGGGAGTTGAAATATGGAAGACATCAGCAGGATAATACCAGATTAATTTATGCTTGGACTTGGAATAAAACCAGACACGTGTGCTTACATGCAAATGCACCCACGCCCATAAGACTCCAGGCTTTATGCTCAGCACTTGGCTCCGATCCCTCCTGGGGGACATCCGGGGCAGTACTGGAGAGGTCCCTAGAAACCAAAAACCATCTGAGGCAAGAATGTTTAATGACGGAGATTTGGGGCTGAACCATGGCTCTACATGCATACAAATACAGAACCACCGGTAACTAATTAGCCATACACTACTCTTCTACTACTAGAGAAGTTGATTTTCCATGACTCTTTGACTAGCGGGGGGGGGGGGGTGTTTCTTTATGGCATTCTTCAAATTTGGTGAAAACAGCAACTGAGGTCATAGAAAGAAAACATGCCTTGCTCAGTTGGCTACACGCTCTAAAGAACATGGGGCAGAGTGAAACTTCAGGACTTAATTATTGTTGGCATGGTAGCACATGATTGTCATCTTAGCCCTTGGAAGAGGGAAAGACGGCGAGCAGGAGCTCCACATCATTCTTTGCTACGTGGCAAGTTCCGGGCCAGCCTGGATTTTATGAGAGCCCGCCTCATAAAAGCAAAATGAAACAACACCAACAAAGAATTTATGTCTGGGTAGTGACAATAGAATATGTCGCAGACCCATCCAAGGCCCGGGCTCTATAAACGCCAGTTAAACTGCACATGAAGCCGGCCATGGTCTTGGGATAAGGTCCGCACAGTACCACGTCTTGTATTTCATTTACAAGGTTGACATGTTGGAGAAGCTACTTTCATCCCAAGTTTCATTTTGTTATCCACAAACAAAACGTCTGTGCGGCAGCACATGCTTGTCATCCCAGCACTTAAAAGGCTGAGGCAGGAGGATCACTGCAAGTTCAGCGCTGGCCTGTGCTACAGAGTGGTTCTTAAGGCTAGCATGGGACACACAGTGAAACAGTGTGAGTAAATAAATAAGCAAATATGTTTAAAATACTGCTGTAATATGATCATAGTAAACCTCTCATAAGGTCACAGAGATTAGAAGGCACACTCTATGAAGCACCCACATAGGAGCTGGTTCTTAAGGCGGTGTGTCTTGTCCATGCTACATATTATGGTTAGAGTTCATAACCAAAAATGCAAACTAGAAGGTCTTCCCTAACTTGAACAATGTTTCTCCAAAAAAACAAAGTTAAAACATGTATTTTGACGTATAAGGATCTTTAGTATCTAGGTTTTTTGTTTTGTTTCGTTTTTCTGTTTTTGTTTTTTTGAGACAGGGTTTCTCTGTATAGCCCTGGCTGTCCTGGAACTCACTCTGTAGACCAGGCTGGCCTCGAACTCAGAAATCCACCTGCCTCTGCCTCCCAAGTGCTGGGATTAAAGGCGTGCGCCACCACTGCCCGGCCCTAGTATCTAGGTTTTTAATCTGCCTATTTAGGCTTGCCACCTCTCTCTCTCCTGTCCATCAAAATCCAAAAGATGCTTTATGATTTTTCTTTAAGAACTTATTATATATAATTTTATATTTATTTTCACCTTTCTTTAAGAGCTTATTATATACATATTATATTTATATATTATCCATGTAATAAATATATTTATTATAATTATGTATTATATTTATAAATTTAGAGATTATATTTGGCGCAGATGACACATAGCAAATGCCCCTTTGTGTCAGACACAGTGCTAAACATCCCATTGGAGGGAACACGCGTCCGCTCCTAATGTTCCATGCCCTGAGAGGGAGGGTGTGAGACTACTGGATATTTCCTAACCCTGCTAGATATCTCTACCTCCTCCTCTTCCTTCCCCAGGGAGGAGTGATATCTTTCATTGGCAAGTTTGGAAGCAACAGTGTTTGCAAGGCAGGCGCTGTATAAAACAAGTCTCCTTCCAAGACGTTAGGCATGTTGTAAGCTTAGAAGCAAGCGCTTGTGCCTGGGAGGAGGCACATTACCCAGGGCTATCTATGGTTTTGGTATTCAGCTGAAGCCGTCCAACGTTCACTTCATGAATGCCAACAGTCTCCTGTAGGCCTTACCCTTGTCTGCTTCTTAATTGGTTCAGAGCTTGGATGGGGAGAGATGGTATTAATACTAGGCTACCCAAGTGTCCCTGTCTAGTCCCCACAGTCATTTTTTTAAAGAGTATAACCATAGTGTGACCTAAGCATTTTACCATCCTGGTCGCACAACTAAGGAAGTGGCATGATCCAGATCCAAATGGGTTTCTGTGCTGCCAAAGACGACGCCCTGAAAGGCACCCATCCTGCTTCCACACGTAAGCTTAATAGTAAATGGATAAGAACATTCAAAATTTGGGTTGATGTTGAAAAGAAAGTTAGCACAGTATTATATCCACTATACTTACATTCTGTTTGGCAGAGGAGTAAGCCAAGCTAAACTTAAATTCAACACATGCTGAATTTTATTTTAGGGAGAACAGGCTGCAACCACAATAAAAAAAAAAACTGTATTTGCAGCTGACAGCAACGGCCATGTGACTCCATAGAACTTGAGCTACAATCTGAAGAGTACATTTTATGGTCTGCAAGATTTGGAGATATAAGCAATGGAAAAGGATGTTTCTAGTGGTTTCCAATCCATAGCCACAGACACAGCAAATTTTGTTGTTCTTCTGATGGGGTGTGGCTCTGTAGCCTTGGCTGGCCCGAAACTCACTCTGTAGCACAAGCTGACCTCAAGCTCGAAGAAATCCTTCTGCCTCACCGTCCTGCATTGCTGGGATTACAGGCATGAGCTACCACACAGCCTCACAGTTTTGAAAGTTGGTTTCTCATCTTCTCCCAGCATGTAGAAGAGATCTCATTCAAAGTAAGCTTATTTTGATTTGAGCCCTTGAATATTTTCAATAATCTGTGATTTCTTCTATACTCTATCTTGGGAGGGTTTGACTTCCCTATCCCCTTGTAAGAAAAAAAAAGAACTTAGACATATAAGAAAGCAGACTACATTTTCATGGCCACATGAAGGATGAATTCTGCCTATGCTTGTGCCTTCGTGTGAGTATAAGAATGAGAGAACACAGTTTCAAAAATAGTGGCCAAACGTGTGTAATCTCAGCATTCAGGAGACTGAGGAAGAAGGATCATGAGTTTTAAGCCAGCCCTGGCAATGTAGTAAGACTGTCTCAAAAATAAATAAATAAATAAATAAATAAAAAGCTGCTGAGCCTGGAGAGATAGCTCAGTTGCTCAGAGCACTTGCAGAGGACCCACATTTGATTTCCAGCACACACATAGACTCTCAAAACTGCTTGTAAGTACTGTTCCAGGGTGTTCAATACCCTCTTTCAGCGTCTGTGGGCACCAGGCACACAAATGGTGTATAGATATTCATGCAGACAAAGCATCCATACACACATAAAGTAGATTTCTTTAAGTTACTAAATCTCACATCCATGGCTCAAATACTTCCCCCTAAAACCCCAGAAGTATCATTCTTACCTTCTTTAAAAACTTCCCCCACATCCTAATTCAAGTGTGCCACTCTCCTGGTCACAATAATGTCAATATTACATGATGTCCTTCCTCTCTGTCATATCCAGATCCCTTCCATACTTTGTATAAGAGATGTGTGACATATTTGCCTAAACCTGATTCAATATACCATGACTCCATAAAGAAAAATTCACACAGAATCATCACAAGCATATAGCTACTGTTTATAACAGACTTACCGTCTTTCCCAGTCATGATGCCTGATTTGTTTCAATATGATGTTAAACATTCCTAATTAATTTACTTTTGAACGTCCTACCCAAAATTCCAATTGGAACCCCAGAGCAACAGGATGATAAATATGATTTGTACTTCCTGTCACTGCTTTTTTTCAAATATATGTTCTTAAAATCACCTTAGTAGAAGTTCAGGACATGCTTAGTAGCAGCTGTTAGCTCCTTTGTAAACTTGACAAATGACAGAAAATGACGAGTCTGCTTGGTGTGGAAGAAGCCGTTGATGTGGTTATTTTGACATCACTGTCTTTCAGAAGGATTGTGTTTTCTTTTACTGATGGAAACCCACAAGAAGTTCTAGAAAGTGGTTATAAATTCTAACCATGAAGTTTAGTCTTGGTTGTCAACTTAGCTGCATCTGGAATTAACTAAAAACACAGGCTGCTAGGCATTCCTGTGAGGGATTCAAACTATTCTATAATTTGAAGCAGGAAGATCCACCCTAAATGTGGGTGGCACATTCTGGTGGCAGCCCAGATTCAAGATATAGACAAAGGAAACTTTCCTTTCTGTCTGCTTGCCCTCACCCTTGCTAGCACATCCCTATATCTATCCTATTGCTGTGACAGTGCTTCACCAATATTAGAACCGACTGCTTTGGGATTCCAATAGACACTGAAGACCAGCAGCTCTCCAGGAATTCTCCAGGGTTCAGCACCAGACTGAGACTGATGAGACACACAGTCTCATGGAGTAAACAACTATGAGGTTCTTGCCATCTCCAGTGCAAGGAAGCCAATGTTAGACTACACAGACTACAGCTGCAAGACAACCCAATCAATAACTCCCTTTAAATACATTCATTCTATCAGTTCTGTTCCGTTGGAGAAGTTTGACCAATGTAGTCATCATGGGTGCAGAGAAAAATACTTAGTTTAAATATAACCTGGTGACAGAGAATATTTTGACCATTCTAAAACTATAGAAAATCAACCTGAGGTTCAGAAAGGCCAGTGATTTCTTCAAGATCACGTCAAGTGTAACAGAGTCAGTTCTGAGATACAAGTTTGAACCCAAATTCCTCTTGGCAATTTGACGGTTAAAAAGTGTTTAATTTCTGGAACTGTGATATATAGAGAGAATCCAGAAGCATGACCCCAACTTGCTTGCTTTGTTTCAGACTTGCATCTGGTTCCAGGCTGCCCCCCCCTCCCACGCCACACTCCAGGATGGTTGCTCTGTCCAGAGGACTTCTTACCTTTAGCCTACCCCACCCCATATACACACCAGTGGCACCCTTCACCTGCAATTAAAAGTAGGCAGTGACAGTTATGGGGATGAAAGACACGTCTAATTCAGCTTCAAATGCCTCTTTAAAGAGCGCAATCTCAAGCGTACTTGTGATAAATGGCCACATTCCAGAGTTCAATGTGGAGACTTTTGTTTTAGAAAAATGAGCTTTAAAGAGAGTGAAAGAACTGAGCAGCCAGTGCAGTTGGAGAACTGAGGCCAGATCTGAAGGCGCAAATGGACAGGGAACTGGGGTTGACTGCATACCAGAAATCGAATCAGACCCAATCCAAACCAGAGCTCTTGAGTTCCCCACAGCTCTGAATGGCCGCTCCGGACAGATTCCCAGAGAGGAGGAAGAGCGGTGGGAGGTGTTTACGGTGAGAGGTGAGTACATCCAGAGAAGGTGTAACAAAGTGCTTGTGGTTCTTCCTTTATCTCCACGTTACACATCTGCAATGTTCTCTCTTTCACGTCTCCATCTCTCCACTTGTGAAGATAACTCAGAGAGAACACGATGAACTGCCATGAGGAATTTGTCACAACTGGATGTCATGGCCACCTCAGTCATCAACGTGTTCCAACAATGCACAATACAGATGTCTCAGTTAGGCTTTAGGGTTCTGTTAATAATCTCCTACTTGTGTCAGTCATTAAAATTTTTCACTGGAGGATAAATGGAATTAAATATGTGGCTAAAGTATTACGTGGAAAGAAATACCTCATATTTATGTAAAGGAAAACATATCAACCATCCTTAAGTCTTAGTATAACAGCATGCCTCCTCTCCGGGATAGCTAGAGTTTATAGTCAGTTGAAGGCAAGAACGGACAGCTAAGGGCTTCCATGTACCTCGTAGGTGTCTTGCCAGGCTCCTCCGTGCCTACGGAACTTCTCCCTGGTGCTCATGGAAAGCACCAGGGAACAGATGCATTCCAGTTTGTGACAGGAGAACAGCCTGCAGATTCCGCCTACTCCCTCCAGTCCATCTGGGAGGTGGGTGAGACCCAGAGCCCACAGAGAGGGGGCTCTCCTGGGAATTCCTTGGGGTACCATGGCTATTGGTGCTCTATTTTCAGTAGATGGCACTGTGTCTATGGAGATAAGCCCGGGAGAGCCGAGATGGGAAATCTGATTGTTTCTAGAGAAAGCCCATTCCGTGTGAGAACGCATGGTGTTTTTTCCTCGGCTACGTGGTAACACAAATTCTATTCAGCATTCATGGGAGCATCCCCTTTGAAGCGCGAGGAACTCTGTGATTTATTATGCTGGCTCAGATTCGGGGCTGTGGTGATGCCCAGGGCCATCCTATGAGGAATGGAGCTGGGATAAGAATAAATCATTCTGAATGTTCATGTACTTTATCACCAGCACATACATCAGCATCTGTACTCCATCTGTGCTCTGGACCCCCACCTGGAGCAATGGTGTTCCCTCTCAATGCCAGGCGAGAAGGCTCTGCACCCAGTGGTCCAGACTCTAGTCACGTGGCAGACAGAGCATCCCCTGCGTAGTACTGGTTCTCGGTTCTGTACAGCAGCCCCTGTGAGCTGCCTGCCATTGTTTTGTCTTACCTTACTGATCCTTCCTTTTCTGAGTATTTGCAGAAAAATAAACTCCAGTTACAAGTTGTTTAGACCAAGGTAACTTTACAATTGGGATGAGAAAGTTCGGTCTTGCTATTCAGAAAACGACTTGTAAGCCCAGACTAGAGACTTGAGTAGGTGTGAACCAAGCAAAAGGCTGCAGAACACATACTCTTTTCTGTATAATCTCACACCGAATACTATGTTCCTACTTTACAGATGAGGAAAATAAAACAGAAGAAATCTACCTAATATTATCATATCCATCTGCCAGGCATATGATACTTTTCTGTTTTGCTGTTGGGTTGATTAGTTTGGTTTTGTTTCTTTAATACAGAGTTTCTCTGTGCAGTCCTGGAGCTTGCTATGTAGACCAGTCGCCCTCAAACTCCAAGGGGTGTGCCTGTACCTGTCTACAGAGTGCTGGGATTTAAATGCATTCACCATGACATCTGGGTTTGTATGATGGTACTCTAACTGAGAAAGCTGTCATAGATGTCTAGGAAAGGGACACCCATATGCACTTTGCTCAGAAATTTCCAATTTCTGTCCCTAGACATCACTTTCTGGATATGCCACTAAAAAAAAAGTCATCCTGTGACAATTAGAGAGTAGCCAGCTGAGAAGAACAAGACAAAAATCTGAGGAAGACATAGCAGAATGGTGGGAGGGACTTGTTCATTCGTTGACCTTTGAACCTCAGGTATGTGTTCTAAACTCGCTAAAATATGCCTTCTATTATCTGTAGCTAAAAATTGCCCAGATAATCCAACTAACATATTTCCTAGCCATGGGTGACTAGAAGAAAAATGAGACTCTTAGCAAGAAGCAGCCATCCACAGGATGATTGCCATTAAGATCCATCACCACCACTACCACCACCTCATGGAACCTATATGAGCTCACACTTTGAAGCCAGATCCTTCCTGGTTGACACCATCTGCCCCCATTTTCTCAGAAACCACATTGCAACGTTTCTCTTCTGTTTCTTCAATGTTTTCTGTGTGAACTAGCACCAGTTCAATACTACGTTTTTTTCCTACTAAAAAGCTAACAAAGTATCCTTTGTTAACTGTGATCTACTTTGGCTTGGATGTTATCCCATTATTTGTGTAGCAGGATTGTGGGAGGTCCTTGGGTCAACAGAAGGGAATTCTTCAGATAGAAAGTGGAAAAGTTGGAGGAGTTGAATATCTTAATTGACCCAACATGGTAAACTACCAGTTCAGTGCCAATGTATACAAGACAACCTTCTACTCATCTTCAGGACAGATAGACAGACAGACAGACAGACAGACAGACTGATGCATGCATACATACATACATACATACATACATACATACTTACATACTTATATACACACACGCAAATATGGGGGTCACTTCATTTGCCTCCTTTCAAATATCACACAAAATATCCGTTATGGACAACGCTACTTTGCATTGTAGACCACTACAGTGTCTCTGGTTTGGTTCATGAACAAAGACAAAAAGCAATATAAAAGTTCCTGAGACCCACTTATTTGGGAAATAAATAAGACACTAAAAGAAAGATAGCTATAACCATTTAAATAAAATTGGATGTTTTTGGAACCTAACAAGAAAGACGAACACCAGGTAGATTAAAGAATAAAATTAACATTTATAACCATGAACTAACAAATTATAATTGATATTTTTATGATGTAAGCATGGGAAGGACTGCTTATTATATAAGCAATCAGAAGCACAAGCTATAACTAAAGATGATAAAAGACAGGTCAGGTTCGTTGTATGCAAACTGAGGCTTTCTACTGAGTAAAGCTTACTTTGAATAAGTTAAGAGCTGCTGGGAGTTGGTGGCTCACGCCTTTAATCCCAGCACTTGGGAGGCAGAGGCAGGCAGATTTCTGAGTTCGAGGCCAGCCTGGTCTACAGAGTGAGTTCCAGGACAGCCAGGGCTATACAGAGAAACCCTGTCTCAAAAAAAAAAAAAAAAAAAAAAGTTAAGAGCTAGATATGGTGGTTCAATGAGAATGGTTTCCATAGGCTCATATTTAAATACTTGGTCCCCAGTTGGTGGAACTCTTTGAGAAGGATTAGAAGGTGTGGCCTTGTTGAAGAGCATGTGGCTTTAAGGCTTCTAATGCCCATCCCATTCCCCATTAGCTCTCTGCCCCTTGCTTGTGGATGAGATGTAAGCTTGCTGCTCTAGCACCATGTCTACCTGCCAACTGCCATGCTCCCTGCCATGATGGACATGGATTCACCCCGTGAAATGATAAACACCCCCCAAAATCTTTCTCCTATAAGTTACCTTGGTCATAAGGTATCTCTTCACAGCAACTGATTAATGAATAAGACACCTGCAATTCTTGTTTTCATTACTTTCCTCCTGCTGTGACATAGCACCACTCTCATTATCCCATTTCATAGCAGGCCTCTCTATTTCTCTATCAGCTCCATCATTAAATTTTCTGGTGCTCTGTTTCTCCTGAAACTGTACATTTTCTATTTATTTTTGGCCTACTTATTTTATTTTCATTGCAGATCTGCATAAGAGTGTTTACTAATAACCAAATGACAGAGTCAATATTAGTCAATATGTTTTAAAATCTCTTCTGCCAACAAAATTAGTCCAATATTTTTCAATTTAGTCTTAAGGAAGATTCTTGGGATAAGGACATAAAAGCAACCACATTGTTTGCCAATTTGCTTAGTTGCTAGTATCGCTCCCTTTTGAAACCTCTCAAGCTGGGCCTCCATAGTTCTTATTGCTTTCAGTGGTACTGTCTTAAGCAACTAGTAGGATAGTGAATTAATCTCTGTTTATAGTGTTCAACCACGTTCCTAGTCCATAGTCCATAAGTCACATTCTTTCGAATAACAGCATGGTTAGGCCAGTCACAATAGCCTTCTTCCTGGTATCAGCTTTCATCTGTGAAGAGACACCTTAACAAGGCAACTTGTAGAAAAAGAGTTTATTGGAACTTACAGTTTCACAGGGTGAATCCATTATCCTCATGGTGGTAAGCTCAGTGGGAGGCAAGCAGGCATAGTGCCAAAGCTGTAACTGAGAGCTTATATCTGATCTACAAACAAGACGTGGCCTAAAAGAAACCCCACTCCAACAAGGCCACGCCCTCTAATCCTTCTCAAAGAGTATCCCCAACTAAGGACTAAGTATTGAAACATATGAGATTATGGGGGCTATTCTTGTTGAAACCACCAGAACAGATGATCAAAGATTAACATCCAATGCAGACAACAATTATGTACAAAGTTTAAAGGCAGGGCAAGGAGCCATAGTTCATCAGTTAAGAATACTTATTGCTCTTCAAAAGGACCCATATTTTGTTCCCAGCACCTATGCCAGGTATTTTATAACCATCTGTAAGCTCTGGGTCTTCTCAAGCACCCCAACACATGTAGGATACACTCACACAAAAATAAAAATAAGTATCTTTAAAGTGTAAAGGCAGCAGGATAAACAGAAATATGGACAACAGGTATGGTCACAGCAGGTGGAGTGTGAGACCAGGGGAAGAGAGCATCAGTGGTATGAGATGACCAGTGGACCCAATGGCCTCGGGTCCACAGTGTTATTCAAAACTCTTTCTCACAGTGAAACAGGACATAAGTCCCTGGATAGCAATGGTACTGAGGCCATGCAGATAGGAGAAACAAACTTACTCCAGAATATGTGTTCATTCTCAGTGAATGCCTCTGAATAAGAAATGACTCAAGGTCATCATTTGCCACTAAATCATTTTCTTGAGGATGGTACAATACCAGATCCTTGTCGCTGTGTCAGTTGCTGGCTGGTTGAGTATTTGATGACAGAAATTTCTAAATCAACCTCAATGAGTAGGAGTTCATGCTACTTGGGCAAGTGTACAGTACCATCTTCTCCACTGTGGCCATCCATTCATTTACCCACAGAACAGGGCTGAGTTTGCTTATGACACAGACTTGGTGGAGGAGAGAGAAGGAGTCAGAATCTTAAGGGCTCTTGTTATTCATGTGCTATGTCTTATCATGAGGTCTATTGCCACCTTGCATTTTCTTGTCCTGGATACTGTAGCAGCACAGGACTGCAGTCTCCCTAGCTACATGTACTGTCTCTTATAATGAGGGCTTCCTCTGCAGTTGATGCTCTATGCCTCCGTGCCAGGTATCCATTCATAAGATTTTGCTTACTTCCTTTCTATTCTTCTTTGTTTAGTTGCCTCCTTCTTTCATCCTTCCAGTTTTCCTCTTCCATAAACCTTTGCCCCTGAGGTTGGGTTGATTCTAATATCAAGCTACTTATCTTTCTATACAAAGTACACAGTTGAGTGAATCTTGCTAAACTGCCCGTTAGGAGGGATTCCAACCACATATTAGACTGTTCTGTAATCCATACTTGGATATCTTGCTCTCCTATCAGGCAGTCATGGGATGCTGTCTGTGATCCTAAGATGGAAGTACAACTGCACAGTACCCAAGCCTGGGGGTCTGGTCCATATGCCATTTTACTATGAATTTTTTCCTTATGCTTAGATCTCACACTTTGCTTTTCTGGTAATGAACTCCCGTAGGTCTCAAAAACCTGAGGAAGAGGGCTCTACATGAATTCAGCCCATAGTGGGCAGTTCTGAAAGCACAGTCAGTTGATATCAGGTAGTCAGAACTTTCATGCCTACCATTGCCAGTTGGATACCAACAATTTAGAGATGTACTTCAGAGTCTTATGAGCTTGCACTGCTATTCACCCAGTGTGTCTTCTCATGTGAGCCATTGCCACATTGCACCTTCCTGTCATTAATATCTCTAGTGGCCTAGTACTTCAGGGTCTCATGACCCAAGGAGCAAAGCTGTGAGCACTGTAGCCAGAGTTTGCTGAGAGCTCTGTTGTGTTTTGGACCTTACTGATGTCAAAAACATGTCTTGACACCTGGTACGTGGGCTATAGAATATTCCCAACATGAATTGTGATGTACAAAGAATTAATGCCAGACATAGAGCTTCCTGGGGTAGCAGAAAAACTAGAGGCAGTAACTTCTCTTATACTTTTAGGGCACCCTGGCACACTGTGGCTGCTGAAATCTTAAAACAGCAAGGGGGTGGTTGAAACTCTAGCATCCCTAGTCCTTTAGAATCTTGCTTCATCTTATCTGTCACATATGTATCTTTGTAAGCTCTCTAGTGCACTAGTCACTTCTTATTCATTAGCCCAATTACACGATATCATTGATGTAATTGATCATTGTGAAGTCCTGTGGGATGTGCAGATGGCTCAGAACTCTTTGGATTATACCATCTCAGGGTGGGCACGAGACTTACCATAGCTTTGGGACAAAACTGTATTCCATCCCCTGTTCATGCAAACTCTTCCTAATCATATTGTATGGTCAGACCATGACTGCTTTTGCCAAATTAGTAGCATGGATCTTGTACTTCAGACCATATTAATTTAGTGAAGACATTAATCATATCTAGCACTGTGGCTATAGGTCAGGCCCATGACTACCATTGATCTTCTGTTATTCATTCGAATATCTAATTGGCTTCTGGCAATTCTATGTCATGACCTAGCTGATATTGAGTCCCAACATCCCTACTAAGACTATGACTATAATGGTCTTGCTTACCATTAACCTTTTCTTACATAGGAAATCTGACCCTAAACTTTGAAATACACTTTTTGTCAGAGTTTTACTATAAGCTTAGTAACAACACGTGTACATGTCCTTCCCATTATGTCCTGGCACATAATTATCTGGTGACTCTTCACAAGTTACACAGGTATCCACTTCTAATCTGGACCATGAAAATTATGGCATCTGGGCATTATTTAGTTTGGGACATCAATTACTTATTTATGATTCTCTCAGATCTATACTATCTACGAATTCTTACCACCTCTCTGGATTTTTGAGAGGATGTTAAATTTATAATTTAAGAATGTATGACCCCTCTGTACACAGACCCCGCCAGGAGAGAGCTGGTCTCCCAGGAGTACTCTCACTTCTGGGCTCAGAGGTGAGATCTCCACTTTCTCTCCAATAACTGTCCAAAGAGGGAGGAGCCAGGAATGCATAGGGCACAGGAACAGTGGAGCAGCTGGGACAGGATCTTTCTGGTCGACACCTGAACCTGGGAGCTGGGGCTATTTCACAGCCCTCTGTACACAGGTCCCGCCAGAAGAGCTGGTCTCCCAGGAGTGCTGACACAGACTTACAGGCCCACAGGAGGGACAAGCTCCAGCCAGAGACAGGAAGACCAACTGGCACCAGAGATAACCAGACAGCAAAAGGCAAGTGCAAGAAACTTACCAACAGAAACCTAGGCAACTTAGCATTACAAGAACCCAGTTCTCCTACCACAGCAAGTCCTGGATACCCCAATACATGGAAAAGTAGATTGGGATTTAAAATCACATCTCATGATGCTGATAGAGGACTTTAAGAAAGATATAAATAACTCCCTTAAAGAAATACAGGAGAACATAGGTTAAACAGGTAGAAGCCCTTAAAAGGAAACACAAAAATCCCTTAAAGGATTACAGGAAAACACAAACAAATAGGTGAAGGAATTGAACAAAACCATCCAGGATCTAAAAATGGAAGTAGAAACAATAAAGAAATCACAAAGGGAGACAACTCTGGAGATAGAAAACCTAAGAAAGAGATCAGGAGTCATAGATAGAAGCATCACCAACAGAATACAAGAAATAGAAGAGAGACTCTCAGGTGGGAAAGATACCATAAAAAACATTGACACAACAATCAAAGGAAATGCAGAATGCCAAAAGTTCCTAACCCAAAATATCCAGGAAATTGAGGACACAATGATAAGACCAAACCTAAGGATAATAGGTATAGAAGAGAGCTAAGATTCCCAACTTAAAGGGCCAGTGAATATCTCCAACAAAATTACAGAAGAAAATGTCCCTAACCTAAAGAAAAAGATGCCCACTAACATACAAGAAGCCTACAGAACTCCAAATAGATTGGACCAGAAAAGAAATTACTCCCATCACATAATAATCAAAACACCACAAAAAAATTCACAAAACTAAGAAAGCAGTAAGGGAAAAAGTTCAAGTAACATATAATGGCAGACCTATCAGAATTATACTAGACTTCTCACCAGAGACTATGAAAGCCAGAAGATCCTGAGCAGATGTCATGCAGAGCCTAAGGGAACACAAATGCCAACCCAGGCTACTATAACCAGCAAAACTCTCAATTGCCATAGATGGAGAAACAAAGATACCCATGACAAGAACAAATTTACACAATTTATTTCCACAGATCCAGCCCTTCAAAGGATAATGAATGGAAACCACTGACACAAGGTAGGAAATTACACCCTAGAAAAAACAAGAAAAAAACCTTTTAACAAACCAAAAAGAAGATAGCCACATAAGCATAATTCCACATCTAACAACAAAAATAACAGTAAGCAACAATCACTTTTCCTTAATATCTCTTAATATCAATGGACTCAATTCCCCAATAAAAAGACATAGACTAACAGACTGGATACACAAACAGGACCCAACATTTTGCTGCATACAGGAAACCTACCTCAGGGACAAAGACAGACACTACCTCAGTGTAAAAGACTGGAAAATAATTTTTCAAGCAAATGGTCCCAAGAAACAAGATGAAGAAGCCTTCTAATAGAGAATAAAATTGACTTTCAACCTAAAGTTATCAAAAAAGATAAGGAAGGACACTTCATACTCATCAAAGAAAAAAAATCTACCAAGAAGAGCTCCCAATTCTGAACATCTATGCTTCAAATACAAGGGCACCCACATTCATAAAAGAAAATTTACTAAAGCTCAAAACACACATTGTACCTCACACAGTAATAGTGGGAGACTTCAACACTCCAGTCTCATCAACGGACAGATCATTCAAACAGAAACTAAACAGAGACACAGTGAACCTAAACAGAAGTTATGAACCAAATGGATTTAACACATATCTATAGAACATTTTATCCTAAAACAAAAGAATATACCTTCTTCTCAGCACCTCATGATACCTTCTCCAAAACAGGACCAACAGATACAAGAAGATGAAATAATCCCATGCATCCTATCAGATCACCACGGACTAAGGCTGGTCTTCAATAACAACAAAATAATAGAAAGGACACAGACACATGGAAGCTGAACAACACTCTACTCAATGATAACTTGGTCAAGGAAGAAATAAAGAAAGAAATGAAAGACTTTTTTGGAAGTTAATGGAAATGAAGCCACAACATACTCAAACTTATGGGACACAATAAAAGCAGTGCTAAGAGGAAGACTCATAGCTCTGGGTGCCTTCAAAAAGAAGCTAGAGAGAGCATACACTAGCAGCTTGATAGCATATCTGAAAGCTCTAGAACAAAAAGAAACAACAACCAAGAAGAGTAGACAGCAGGAAATAATCAAACTCAGGGCTGAAATCAACCAAGTACAAACAAAAAGAAAAAAAATCAACAAAACCAGGAGCTGGTTCTTTGAGAAAATCAATAAGATGGATGAACCCTTAGCCAGATTAACCAGAGGACACAGAGACAGTATCCAAATCAACAAAATCAGAAATGAAAAGGGAGACATAACAACAGAAACTGAGGAAATCCACCAAGTCATTAGAGCCTACTACAAAAGCCTATACTCAACAAAACTGAAAAATCTGGATGAAATGGATAATTTTCTAGACAGATACCAGGTACCAAAGTTAAATCAGGATCAGACAAACAATCTAAACAGTCCCATAACCCCTAAAGAAATAGAAAGAGTCATTAATAGTCTCCCAACCAAAAAAATCCCTGGACCAGATGGGTTTAGTGCAGGTATCTATCAGACCTTAGAGAAGACCTAATACCAGAGGGTGTTGTTTCCCTAATTTCTTTCTCAGCCTGTTTATCCTTTGAATAGAGGAAGGCCACTGATTTGTTTGAGTTAATTTTATATCCAGCCACTTTGCTGAAGTTGTTTATCAGGTTTAAGAGTTCTCTGGTGGAATTTTTGGGGTCACTTAAGTACATTTCTCCAGAGAAATAACCCTATTAAAAATTGGGGTACAGAGCTAAACAGAGAATTCTTAACTGAGGAATACCGAATGGTGGAGAAGCACCTAAAATGTTCAAAAACCTTAGTTATCAGGGAAATGCAAATCAAAACAACGCTGAGATTCCACCTCACAGTAGTCAGAATGGCTAAGATCAAAAACTCAGGTGACAGTAGATGCTGGCAAGATGTGGAGAAAGAGGAACACTCCTCCATTGCTGACAGGATTGCAAGCTGGTAAAACCACTCTGGAAATCAGTTTGGCGGTTCCTCAGAAAATTGGACACAGTATTACTTGAGGACCCAGCTATACCACTCCTGGGCATATACCCAAAAGATGCTCCAACATGTAATAAGGACACATGTTCCACTATGTTCATAGCAGCCTTATTTATAAGAGCCAGAAACTGGGAAGAACCCAGATATCTCTCAACAGATGAATGGATATAGAAAATGTGGTGCATTTACACAATGGAGTACTACTCAGCTATTAAAAACAATGAATCCATGAAATTTTTAGGCAAATATAAGGAACTAGAAATTATCATCCTGAGTGAGGTAAGCCAATCGCAAAATAACACACATGGTATGTACTCACTGATAAGTGGATATTAGCCTAGAAGCTCGGAATACCCAAGATAACAATTCACAGACCACATGAAGCTCAAGAAGGAAGGCTGAAGTGTGGATACTTCGGTCCTTCTTAGAAGGGGGAACAAAACACCCATGGGAGGAGATACAGCGACAAATTATGGAGCAGAAACAGAAGGCAAGCCCATCCAGAGACTGGCCCACCTTGGAATCCATCCATACACAGTTACCAAACCCAGACACTATTGTGGATGCCAATAAGTGCTTACTGACAGGAGCCTGATATAGCTGTCTCCTGAGAGGCTCTGCCAATGCCTGACAAATACAGAGGTGGATGCTCTCAGGGTCCCCAATGGAGAAGATAGAGATAGGACCCAAGGAGCTGAAGGTTTGCAGCCGCATAGGAGGAACAACAATATAAACCACCAGTACCCCAGAGCTCCCCAGGAACTAAACCACCAACCAAAGAGCACACATGGAGAGACCCATGGCTCCAGCCGCATATGTAGCAGAGTTGGCCTTGTTGGACATCAATGAGAGGAGAGGCCTTCAGTCCTGTGAAGGCTCGATGCCCCAGTGTAGGGGAATGCCAGGACAGGGAAGCAGGTGTGGGTGGGTTAGTGAGCAGAGGGAGGGGAGATGGGATAGGGAATTTTCAGAGGGGAAACAATGAAAGGGAATAACATTTGAAATGTAAATAAAGAAAATATTTAATAAAAAAAGTATGTATGCCAATCCAGTAACTTTTTTTTTTCGAGACAGGGTTTCTCTGTGTAGCCCTGGCTGTCCTGGAACTCACTCTGTAGACCAGCTGGCCTCGAACTCAGAAATCCGCCTGCCTCTGCCTCCCAAGTGTTGGGATTAAAGGTGTGCGCCACCACTGCCCAGCTTCCAGTAACTTTCCTACACAATATTTTTCTAGCCTGCTTAATGGGACACCCACAAACTCCAGTCTTAAATACTGCTCTATAGCTCCTGCTAAAACATTGAGTTAAGCGTGACAACTTATTTGGGTCTAGAATGTCATTCTTTTCTTAGCAAAGCTTTAACATGTCCCTAGCAGTGTTATATTGGAAGTATTATGTAGCTATAAGTCTAGTAGTTGAGAAATGGAATGAAAATAAATATTGCTTTATGAAGAAAATCCTCTCCAGTGTCTTCAGGTGAGAAGGTGAGAATGTGTATTTATTATTGATTTTGAGAAAAGATTTCATATGTTCAGGTGGGGCTTAAACTTGCTAAATGGATGAAGATGAGCTTGAACTTCTGATGCTTCTACCTGTATATCCCAGGTTCTGAGATTATAGGTGTGTATAACTAGAGTTGGATGATGTGGTACTAGGGATTGAAAGCATGGCCTTGTGCATACTAAAATCGTCACTCTACCAGCTGAGCTAAAAAAAAAACACACAAACCTGAAAGTGCAATAAATGGCAACTAAAGAGTTTCTAGAAAAAAAAAAGTCAGACTTTTAACACTGATGAAGTCTAGGAAAGGAAGAGAAATAGAAGAGTATCCCAACAGTAACTGTACCCAAAGTGGAGCGAGAACCTTGCCTAAAATGTATTTGCAAATACCTTTCTAGTACTTAAAGGTATTAGAAAAAGGAAAAATGGTTGCTAGGTCAAGAAGCATGAACTGTAAAGAGGAAAAGGGCATCAGCATTGTCCTTCCTTCTCTTGGACTCTGATCTTACTTGACCCATTTCAAAGAGAAGAAGAAAACCATGAAGATCACCAAGTGCTTATATTGCTAGATTTTCACTCACCCATGAGGAGGGGGTGAGAGGGAAGGAGGCTTTAGTATTGAGCTCAACCTCAGTAGCCCCTTTACAGCTTTGGGAACTGCAGCTCTGAAAGATGTGTGGCTTCAGGAACTTGTCCCCAAAGGGTTACAGTGGCAGTCTGTGAGTGACACCAGGAGCAGGTGACAGTATACAGAGACAGCCTGTATTCACTTTTGGAAGCATTAGGAAAGTAGGAAAGTGTTGAATACTTTCTACAAATCAAATTAAGTTTCTCTTCACTCTAGTGGTTGGTTGTCTGGGGTCTCAATACATTTGACAAAGTTATTCAGGACAATGTATGTATCCATTTCCTGTGGCTACTATAACAAGTCATGAACTTCATAGCTTCAAACAGTAGAAAGTTACTCAGTAGGAGTTCTGAAGATCAGAGATCCAGAAACCTGCTTGTGAGTAGGTGACTGGCCTCTGGGTATTGCTGGGAACTATAGTCCTTGACTCTGCCACTTTCTAGGAGCTGTCAGTTCTTAAATGGTAAACACATCACACCAACTGTACCGTTGTCTTTCCATTGTCTTCTCTTTTGCCTCATATATATATATATATATATATATATATATATATAGTATATATTGTAGCCCAGGGTGTCTTGCAGCTCACAATCCTCTTTGCCTGCTTTCTGTAAAGACACTTCTCAATCAGGCAAGGTGCAAGTAAGCATCATGGAATCTCAACAGTCCAGAGGCTGAAAGAGAAGAATTGCAAATTCAAGAACAATCAGGGTTATGTAGTAATACATGATCTTAAGAAAGATAGACAGATAGATAGACTGATAGATAGATAGATAGCTGACAGATAGATAGCTGTCTTCACCATTTGATCCTTACCATCTCTGAAGACATGAGTAAGCCATGGGCCGTTCCATGCAATTGATTTCTCAGCAACAAACAGGAATGTGCTTAACTGAGTAGGACTCAAGCAACCAGTCAGATTGCAGTAATGAAAGTGAGCAACCCCGACTGATGATGTATTAATTTTCCGGGACTGCGCTCCTTATTTCACGTGTAGCATCTTGTCCGATTCTCGGTACAAGCTTTTGAGGTGGATTTATTCATTCGGGCTCCTTGGTTGCATTGTACACAAACAAACCAAAGAGATTTATTGGAAGGCATCTGGGCTGACTCACCAATCAGAAGAGCTGTGCAGACAGTGCCAGGGACGGTGAGAGGAGGTCAGCCTCTGAGGAGCACAGCAGCAGCCCTAGGTGCTGTTCTAGGTCTATGGCACAGGGTGCCATCTTTGAGTAACTATGGAAACTAGCCTTCCACAGATGTGAGGGGTCTTTCATTGTTTTAACCACTGGATTTGCTCCAGATGGATACCTACCCTGCACCGGGGCGACAGCTGCAAGTTAGTTAAAGAAATGAGGAAGGAAAATGGAATGAGGAAGATAAGGATTGCCTTCTAAATGATGATACTGTCCTCATTTTATAGATAAGACAATTGGACTTTGAAGAATTTACAACTTAGCAAGCTTTTAGCTTTTTTATCTGAGCCTAGTCTTGCCCACCCTGGAGCCTGTATACTTCACCAACGCTCTCACCTCTCTGTCTGCTTCGACCACGGAAAAGGTTACAAAGCAGTTCTAGCAGAAACTAGAGAAAGAACAGAGATACTGCGAAGAGCCGTGAGACCAGCCTATTTATTTGTTCAGTGGCAATGGCTTGTTCTGAGCAGAGCTGGGTACTAATCCTGGGCATGTAAGGTTCAACAAGAACTACAACCTTCACGGCCTCCATGACATCACAAAAAGTAAACTGGAAACAAGCTTATACCAGTCTTTACTAAATCAAGGGAACCAACTGAGAGGTGAGCTTCCCCAAAAGTAGACCCTACAGCATCCTGACTTCAGTCTCTGTCTTGATCTCTACATTCTGTGTCCCTCCGTGTTAGCTCCGTTTTGGGGGGCACACAACTTCTGCCTGTGGCACAGCAGCCCCAGGTTGTACCAAGCTGACTCAAAGACAGAACCTTGTTTCCTCTCATCTGTGGCGATTCTTTAAACAGAACCTGGCTGGTTCTTCTTGGCCAGTCGCTGTGTCCAGGGAAAGTGTTCTCACCCTCTGCATAGATCTCCTGGTTCCTGTGTTCAATGGGGCCGCATGATCGACAGGCACACTAATATCATAGAGTGGGCGAAGAATATCTCCCCTAAATAAAAGTGCTGTTCCAGACAAAGGTGGGGGAAGCCTGACAGGCAGGTAAACTTTTAGATGACACACCACAGCACTGGTTTCTGATTTCATGACTTAGAGAATTGATCCTCTTCTAAGTCTTTCCTCTCTCTGCCAGCCAGGAGTGCAAGCTGAGGTTTGGTCTAGAAAAGAAAGCAAGAAAGCACAGGAAAACACTTTCTATAAGTCAGTCTGAGGCTCCATCTCCTAATCTCCCTACCAGTCTGCAACCCCCAGCCCACCAAAGCTTATTTGCGGTTCAAAATAAAATCTTGAACCTTGGTAAATAAAAACCTTTCTCCCTGATTCTTATACACATTACATTTTTTGATCAATACTAGAGTCTATAGAATGAAAGCAATTTCAGAACACTAATGCAAATAGGTTTTGAAGTGGCAGAAATAAACCAGTCTTGTGGTCTATAATTGGCGATAAGTTACCTACTAACCCCAGCTTATTTTTTTCCTAGAGCTTAAAGGGACTCATAGAAGTGAAATTCGTAGCAAGTAATTACTAGTTGCACTTGCTTGATGTCTCACTTTTCCTCTAGCCATATCTGTGGAATTAGGATGATGAGCTAGAATTTAGGATGAGACAGCTTTGGGCTTCTGTGAAGACTTTTTTAACGGATTAAGACCCTTCACAGTTCCCTGGGTTCTCCCTGGCAGGACCAAATATGTGAGCAGTTCCAGGTTCTCTATGGTGGAGATAGGACCATCATAGAGGCATAAAGTTAAAGGAGATCACACGGGGGAACCCCTGAGGACTGGTGTCCTTGATGGAAGAGGCAGAGGCCTGCTCTCTCTGTGGGAGGACATGGTTTGGCAGGCAGCTGCAAGGCGTCAGGAAGAGCTTCACGGGCCACTTACCCGTGGGAACCTTGCTCTTAAACTTCTCAGGCTCCACAACTACAGGAGAAGACATTTCTGTCATGATGCTCCCCAGACCATGCTATTAGGTAATGTGGCTTCTGCAGAAAGAGCTCCTCCTCTCACGGTAGCCATTAAAACAGTCTTTCTTAGATGCAGACTTTCTATAGGAGGATAAAGAAAACTACCTCCAAATCAGGATATCCCAAACTTCGAATCACCTGAGGTGTTTACAAATATAGATGCCAAAACAAAAAATGATCCTATGCCTAAACTCCCTCTCAGAGCAATTGATCTGGTTCCCCGTGTGTTCTTTACAAAAGTTGTGTACCATGTTTAAAATCATGGCCAAGGTAAAGTTGAGAGTCGCTCCCTTAGAAGACCTGAGGCCCCTCTATTGCTCTGTTATTAAGAATTTATGTGACTTTCTATCTGTTGACATAAGAAGGGAGCATGCCTAGTTAATCTTGGTTGTCAATTTACTAGATTGAGATTGAGAAACATCTACAGATTTGGTGAAGCCTCCTTCTGTGTGTGTCTGCAAGGATGTTTCCAGAAACAATTAGCAAATGGATGAGTGTTAAATCTGAGGGGAAACACCTGTTTTGAGTGTGAGCAGCCCCTGGACTAATAGTCTGGTGGCCTGGATGGGACAAAAAGTGGTAAAGGGAGCAAATTCATAAACAGGCTTGGCTTCGACTCAGATAGCTGTGGTTTTTGCTGCCATCTCCAAAGAATATCAAAGTCTAGATTCTTTGACTGTGGACTCACAGCAGCAACTCTCCAGAGAGCTCCCAGGCTTTTAGTTAATTTCAGCTTGTATAATTAGCCCCTGTGGTTCTGAGGCTTCTAGCATTCTGGACTGAGTGACTACTGGTTTCCCCAGATCTATTGCCTACTGATGACCATTGAGAGACAACTCAGCCCCTGGTTGTGAAAGACAACCTAATAAATCCTCTCTTATAATTATATGTGCTTTATTGTTTGTTGTGCCTCTGGAGAACCCTGACTAAGACAGGAAGTGTACATCATGAGCCCACTCTTGAAAGTATGAAAAAGAGGGTATACACCATGTAGAGTCAAGTTCCCATGATTAGTTAAGCTAGCTAATCACATCGCTCTAACATCTCTTTTGACATGTGACCTTTGGAATTCTAGAACAATGGCAAACCACATTTAGTCGTGTTGTGGACATCTGTTATGTCTGCTGACCCATTGACCCACTGATCCCACTGCCATGGCTTAAAACCCTAACCTTCAAGGAGATGGTATTTAGAAATGGAGCCTTTGAGAGATAATTAGATTTAGAGGTTGTTATCAAGATGGGGATGTTCTTCATGGGATTATGCCCTTATAAAAATTAGAAGAAGCACCAGAGCTCTCTCATCCTTGAAGATACAACACCATGATAACTGTTTGTAAGCCAGAAAAAAGGCTTCAGCAGAACTCAGCTGAGCTGGTATCTTTTGAACTTTGAAGACGCACAACCATGAGTCAAGTCTTTAAGTCACTCCGTCTGTGGAATATTGTTGTGGGAGCTCTGAAGCCAACAAAATCAGCCAGCAGAGTTCCCCCTTGTTTTAGAAGTGGCCTTTCTTCTGGGAGACTTCCTCTTCGGATTCTAGGTAGTGGTAATAGGGCTGTCAATTACATCCGCCTTCACCCCATATCACCTAAACTAAGTCATTCAAACCAGTTTTTCTAGAGAGAAGGTCACTCCAAGCTGGAAGGGGTTATTTCATGATATGACCAAAGAAAGAGATGTACATTTTTAAGATCCTACAGCCTCTACTGTCTTTTGTTCAAGACCTGGCTTTCGTGTTTTGTCTAATTCTATGAGCTCTATATTTTCCTTCCAATAAATTCCCCTTTCTGCCCAGCTGAGTCAGAGCTTTGAGCTGCTTGCATAACTCGTTCAGAATTTGGTACCTGGAAGTGGGCACTCCAAACTGAGGATGTAGCAGAAATAGACAGGTGCAAGGCAACAAGAAGTTTACGTTTCAGCCGAGAAGCCTGAAGCCAGTTGCTTTTCTAGAGAGTCTGAGATTTTTTTTTACTGTAATTTCCTTTTTTGTTCAACATAATCCTGATTAATATAAACTACTTATGCAAATGCAAGGCTGCATACAGGTAAACTGTTCTTTTTCCTAGGAGTCATTATTAAATTGATGGGCTGAGGTTCCTGTTGGGTCCGTGCCCTGGAGCATTTTTTTTAACCCATTAGAGTAGCCTCAGTGAACATCAATACTTGGCTGCAAACCAAAGCTTTTGTTTGTACAGTCTTCGTGCCAGTAAATGAGAATTGGAAATTTAGGGTAGAGAAAAGTACCCAACCCAACCCCTCCTCTTTCCAAGACCATTGTGCCAGAGTCTATAGAACTCTTAAAAGAGAGAGTGCAGAAGGCAAGAATAATAATAGTAATGATTACCGTTTATTAAGTCCTTACTATGTGCCAGACATTGGGCTATTATGTCATTGAATCCTAGAAAAGCAATCGTATTATGTTTGGTTTTGCTTTATTTTGTTTCTAAGGTTGAACTGCAGGCACAGAACTGAATCAATTCAATCAGTCATTCTTCTCTGTTACTGGCATGATATAATCATCTGTCTAGACATGACCCCTATTTTTTTTAAATCTTTATCCATTATTCTCAGCATAGCCGCTGTGTCCTTCTGGTCTATTTTCCATAGACGTACAGATAAAAATATGTAGTACAGGATCTGCTTTGAAAGCGTGTGTAAATGGATCATATTGCATTTCTCACTATACAACGGGCCTTTTTTCTTTTGTCAGATGTATCTCCTGAGGTCCGTCCATAATGATCTACAGAGAGCTAGTTGCTTCGGTTTAAGCTACTCTCTTGCACACTGAACGCCAGTTATTATACTCACTTGCATATCGTCTTCTGATAGACATCTACACTACCTCTACTTTTCTCTTATTGAAAAAGCGTTTCGGTGAACGACTGGATGTGGATTCCCAGCGCACCGTTCAAGGGTCTCTCCGAGATTTACCTAGGATTCTTGAGTCTTACGCAATGCGTATTTTCAATTTTAATAAATTCGGCCAGATTGCTCTTCAAGGCAGTTTTCCCAACTCATTCTTCCATCCACAGTCAATAAGAGTTTTTAAAATGGACACTATTACCTCCGTTTTGCAAATAAACTGACTTAGGACACAGAATTGAAGTTAAACACCACTGCTACAAGTAACTTCAGAGCTACAGTATACAGTTGCAAAGACATTAGCAGCACGTAAACCAGCTGCCAGTAGCTTCTGCCATATAAGCCTTCCCCGTTTCACTAGCCCATAGGAGGAGGAGGCTTCCCAGAGCAGGCCAGACGTTCAACTGGGTCACCCACAACA
The DNA here is from genome assembly GCA_036184795.1 of Tokudaia tokunoshimensis. NCBI lineage: Eukaryota > Metazoa > Chordata > Mammalia > Rodentia > Muridae > Tokudaia > Tokudaia tokunoshimensis. The sequence continues at coordinate 32,677,084 of BTHU01000004.1, read as the reverse complement.
GTTGAACATCTTTGCTTTCCACCCAGTCACCCAAGGCAGAGACCTGCAAAGTAAATTAATGCTTTCATCCTCTTCTCATAGAATAGCCCTTGAATATGTCTGCTTTTCTACAGCTCCACCACAGCCCTGATCAAAAACTGTTAACTAAGTGTTTGTCTGAGGCCTCACCAATAGGCACCTGGGACTATGCTCAAATGCAGAATCTGAGGTTCTCTCCAAAGCTCTGCTACACAGAGATCTGCCTTAATGTTCCCAGTAATTCATAGGATTTGAGAACTTCTTGCTTTGACTTTTGACAGAACTTAATCAACTGGTTTCCCTGTATCTGTCCCTGGTACTTCAGAGGACAACTTGCCTGGATTTGTTGGATCCAGGAATTAACTTCAGGTCATCAGGCTTGTGTGTGAGGCCATCTCAAAGGGCCAGTCCACTAACCTTTTTCTTCTAAATAACTGTGTGTGTGTGTGTGTGTGTGTATGTGAAAGAGGGGGGGGGCAGGCAGGCAGGCAGACAGAGACAGAGACAGAGGTAGAGAGGGAGGGAGGGAGACATGGAGAGATAGAGAGACAGAGATGGAGAGAGAGAGAAAGAGGGAGGAGGAGAGAGGGAGGGAGGGAGAGAGAGAGAAGAGAGCAACTTATGCCAGTTGGTTCTCTCCTTCTACTACAAAGGGTTTGGGGATTTAATTCCAGTCCTCAGGATTGGAGGCAAAACATTTACCCCTTGAGTCATTCTCTATCTCTCTGGCCCTGAAATTCTTTAGGTTACAAACTTCTGAAGTGACTTCTCTCATTAAATGCCCCAGAAGCAAAGGCTTACAGAAAGCGATTCATACCTTCTCCAGCTGCTGGCTCAGACCCATTCTGTCCTCCCTAGACTTGGTAGGCACCTTCTAATTCCTGGGCCAGGCTACATTTTCCCCAGGGCCTTTTTGCTTGTTTGTTTCTTCTTCCTGTGTAGAATTAGGGAATGAGATCAGACACTCTCTTGTTAAGCTTTTTCAAATAGCAAACACTGTGCACCTTCTAATGTTTCTCACAGCTGTCTTTCAATAATAACATGTATCTCCTTATTCAATATCAGTCTTACCTATTGATCCAAAGGATTCAGATGCTACATCTGGGCTGGGCTGTTACCTCCTCCTACACCTAACACAGTGAGGAATACACAGTAATGTTCAGTGAGTATCTGCTGATTTGATGATTATGAATGTTGCCCTGGCTTGGAGTTCAAGTTCAACTGAAACCAAGAATCTAAAACCATTGCCCACCTGTATACCAAGTATAATGTGGCCACCAGCAAATGAATCCAGACAGAAATGTCCAGTGTTGACAGCTGTAACCTTTGTACACGCCCTCCCTCCCTGGGTGACAGTCAACATTTTGTTCTCAAGCCAGTGCCCTTCTGAACAATGTACTCCCAAACTGTCCTCTGGAAGAACTCTTCTTTACTGGGAGGTGTCTGTTAGCTCCTAGTGAATAAGAAGTGTGCCTTTCTGTTTTTGTTTTTGTTTTACTTTGTACTTTTTGTTTTCTGGGTAAGAAAAGTCTGGAGGTGGAAGAGTGAGCCTCCTTGATACAATTGTCTTCCCTTTCAAATGCTAAAAAGGGCTTTGCTCCCTGGTCAACTTAATCAAAGAGTTGTGGAACTCTGGAAGCAATCCATTCTCCTTCCTTTGTGCATCCCATCTCCTACAGGCTAAGAGGTCACTTTGCAAAGGATAGAAAGCCAGAGCTGTGTAGCCAATAAGGCAACACTGCCCACCAAGCATCTCCCCAGATTTGGGGGGCAGGATGCTTCCCAAGTGAAACAGAGTTGGATATAACAAATTTCATAGTCCTAAAGCTGGGCAGGGACTCTAGCAACCTGGTATTGGCTACACTGGGGAGTCTGATGAATCCTAGAGGTGGGGTTGCTGGAGATGACATGCTATCTTTGATTCCCTGCAGGAGGATCTGAGTTCGGATAGGGGTGGATGGTTCTCCAAGTTAAAGAACAGTTAAAGCTATAAATAATGTCTAGTGTTAAGCTTTGGGAAGCTCTAGTGAAATTGAGGGTGTACCTTAGCTGTGTGATATCCATATTTATGTACTCTTAACCAAAGGCACTGGAAACACAGAGGCTTCACAATCCTTGGACATGTGACTTATCACCTAAAGCTTTAATTGAGCAATTTATAAAATGGGATATTTAACACACACACACCCCCACACACACACATAAAGTCAAATGCATGAGGCAATGGCAGAGACAAGAGTACTGTTTGGGAGGATGTCACTAGAAATGCTGTGCACATCTGTCCTATGAGTTAACGGAGCGACTCTGGGCTAGCTCTCTTTAGTGGCTACCTTTGCTGTTCTGCACTTCTTGCAGATGATTCTGCAATCCTTCTGGAATGTTTATTATTGCTTAGAAACTTAAAGAAGAGTTCCACATGGGTACTGGAGCATGCGAGTGTAATGCCAGCTACTCCATCTGGAGGCTGAATGATCTGTTTCATTACAAGTTCAAGGTCAGCCTGGTGAAAAAAAGAAAAACCATTGCAAAAAAAAAAGAAGGAAGGAAGGAAAAGAAAGAAGAAAAGAAGGAAAGAAGGAACTGTAAGTAGCTACTTATATCAGTATTTTAAGACAAGCTTAATACATTAAAGTTTTTTGTTTTATTCATTTTCTTGGGGTTTTACACCCCTCCATTTTTCCCCTATTATTAAACATAGATGCTTTTCTCATACAATATAATCAATACAGTTTCCCCTTCCTCTATTCCACCCAGCTGCTCCACTTCTTCTCCCATTTGGATCTACTCTCTTTCTGTCTCTCATTAGAAAAGAACAGACTTACTTCTAGGAGATAACAACAAAATATATGAAAATAAAGCAAAACCATCACATCAAAGCCGGACGAAGCAAGCCAACAGAAGAATAAAAGAGCCCCCAAGAGAAGGCATAGGAATCAGAGACTGACTTGTTTCCACATTCAGGAGTCCCATCAAAGTACTAATCTGAAATTGTAATACATAGGCAGAGGACCGGTCCCAGACCTGCTCTCCTGGTGTCCTCTGTCTCCCTAATTTCTTCTGCCTCCTGTTTCAAGATCTCTCTTTACATAATGTCTTGCTGTGGGTCTCTCTATTTGTTCTTATCTGCTACAGGACAAAGCCTCTCTGACAATGGCTGAACAAGACCGTGGTTTATGAGTATAGCAGAATAACGCTAGGTGTCATTTTTTTTGTGACTTTTAAAAAAAAAAAAAAAGATCAGTAATATTTGAATTTACCATAGGTCTCTAAGCTATCTAGACTCTGGTTCTTGATTACCCAATGTGGGACCATGAAAGATAGCCTGTTTTCTAGTCGAGCTGGGTTTAAACCCCGGAGACCCAGCAAGTGTTCCTGCAAGGGATAGAAGACACATGACCCGTTTGCCACACTCCCAGACACTAGGCTCCTGACACGAGGCCCCAGTTCCATAATTCTGTGGCCATCAGTCACATAGGGCAATGCCCCAAGCTCCTGGTATTCTGTCTGGACTCCACCCCCACAGTTACCTGGCAACAGCCAGGTAGGCCTGGCTCACTATAAAAGGGAATGCTTGCCCCCTCCTCTCTCTCTCTCTTTCTCTTGCCTCTCTTACTCTCTTGTCTCTCTTACTCTTGCCCTCTTGCTCCCCTTCTCTCTGCACTGCCTTCCCCCCTCTCTCCACGTGGCCATGGCTCAACTCTACGCCAACAATAAACACTTTAAAACCATGGACTGCCTCTTCTCATCTGTGTGCTGGAGCAATGGCTCTAAAGGGCCACATCTAGTCTCCCACAGGAAACCTCTCTGCGCTTCCAGTCACAGTCTCCGCCAAGCAGCCAACAGAATAAACCAAGAACTCTCATCCCCACGGGACCCTGCCGGAGCTCTCCTCCTGCCCTTTTCTCTTTGGCTCTGGGCTAGAGCCCCACTCCATTCTCAGCTCTTCGGCAGCATCCAGTGATAGCTGCGGTGCCCAAGACTGAGAAGCTGTCATCCCTGACCTCTGAGCAGCCCAGGGACCAATAAGCCCAGTCGGTTTCCTGGGAACCATACTACCCTTCCCCACCCCCGGAGCAGGGTTCTGCTGCTTCTCACAGCACAGTGGCAGCAGCAGAGTGGGTTTTGAGCAGTCAAACTCCCTGTGTCTGCCTCGTCCAGCATCCCGAGCCCTGCCCGGACTCGGGCCACCATTCTAACCCACAACCCAAGCAGTGTCAGGTATGGATTTCATTTCATGAAGTGTACCTTAAATCAAATCAGACAACAGTTGGTTACTCCCACAAGGTTTGTGCTACCCTTGTGCTCTGGCATATATTGTAGGCAGAACAGATCATAGGTCAGAGGTTTTATGGTTGGGCTGGTGTTTACGTTTCTCTTTTGGTGACCCACAGAGTACTTTTCTGTGTCATAGACACTAGAATATGGGGGTAAAAATTCTATGTAGGCATGAGCTTGACCTCTCCACATCTAATGAGTTGTGTGGGTGTTTTCTTCATCAATGGGGACTTGCTGTCAGTTTGTGGAGAGCAACTTACTATCTTGTCAACAGCCTGGGTAGTTCGGGGATGACTTAATCTCACAGACTTGAGGAGAAAACCACCAACCCAACTTATGGCCAAATTAATTAAAGCAAGCTTTTTTATTCCTGTCTCTCCCTAAGGTGGGGCTCAAGAGATCAGCATTGGACATAGATAAGGGTTTCTGTGGTAGCTCAGGAGTAGGAGGTTTCCAAATGGGGGACTTGGTAAACAAATGGGCAGGATTATAGAAGCGGAACATAAGGATAACAAGTTAGTCATAATGACCCCCTGAAACAAAGACATGATTGCAAGGTCGACACAACAAGGTAGTCATGAAAATGTTTTGAAACAAATGCTTGGTTGTCGTTTTCTGGAACAGGCAGTACAGAACCATTTGTTGTTAAGGTTACAGGAGGGGAATAGCCCAATCCTTGAAACAGATTTATTTATAAACAGAAATGAATCTAGTTTGTTTTTACTATAAGAGAGCTTTATAGTCCAAGATGGAGGCAGACTGGTTTATCATTGTTCATGGGATCCCTTTGACCCACAACTGGATAGAACCCAGTCCCAGCACTAGAAGCTTCATTTGGTGATAATGAACATGCCAGTAGGAGTTCTATCTCCCTTGTTATTTGGAGACTTCATTACGATCACCTTTGTATATTATAGGAAGTTTCCACTGCTTCCTATAATATAGGTAGCTTTCCATACCATCCCTCAAATGCTTTTTAATTCTAGCTGTCTCTCTCCTCATTCCCTCCCTCGATTCCATCTCCCCTCCCCCTTCCCATCTGATCCTCTGATTATTGCCTCCCACCTCCATTCCACTCATAAACTCTATTAGATTTCCATCTCCCAGGGAGATACATGTGCCCCCATCCACCCAATCCCGTCCTTTATGCTTAACCTCTCTATGTCTACAGAGTGTAGCTTGGCTATCATTTATTTAATGTCTAATGTTTAGATATTAGCAAATACATACCGTATTTATCTTTCTGGGTCTATTGCATTCTTCTACATTCAGGTATCCAGTTGATTTACTTTTTAAACCTGTCTAAGACTGCTTTTTATTCTCCTCATTTGGCCCATTTAATTTGATTTGATATTGAATTCTCTGCTACTGTGCAAAAGGAAGTGGAGGGATCAGTTTCTGAGGTGTAGGGTATGCCCTGAGCTACCAGTAAGTCAGAATCCCACCAGTAAGCCCAAGGATGAGTGAGAAAGGAAGGATGAACAGGGTGTAAGGGTGTGTAGCTCTCGCCTGGGGAGTGCAGATCTTAGTTGGGGGACATCTGTCTGTAGAATGCTGAGCTCTCCTTTCAAGTTTGAGAGCAGCAGTGTCTAACCCACAGCTACATTCACTTGAACTTCCTACATCTCAACTTGGCTCATCTATAAAACTGGGATATTTATAAGACTTTCCTGAGTTTTACTGTGAGCATTAAATGAGAAACACCTCACAGAGCACGAAGAGCAGGTAAACCCCTCAGTCAATGTTAGTTATTACTAAGAGCCCCCTATGGGAAGTCCACAGTGAGGTTCATGGGGCTTTAAATGACCTAAGATGAAGAAATGAGGGCAGCAAAGAAGCTAGTTTTATTGAGTCTCCATATACATAAGAACCCATGTCTAGGGAATCAACCATGGCGGGGATGGGGGGTGGGGAGTGTCTCAGACACTAAATGCAATAGTAATCTTTTCAACATAATAGAGTTTACATATGCCTCCCCCCTGGTTTTTACTAGTATATCATCTAGTAGTGGATGTACCCATGTTAGCTTTGCATGTTTATAGTGATAAGGACTGAACACAGATGCATGCCTGTTAGACACATGCTCTACCACTGAGCCTCCATCAACCCCCCATCCACTAGCACTGCAGTATTAGCTGGACCACATGGAGATATCAGCTATGAAGTTTTTGTTGGAGTTTCTGTTGTCATCACTTATGATGTGATTTAGATATTTAACACATCAAGCTGAGACGACCACCCTACTCCCCACTAAAGAAAACCACCTGGCAACTGCATCGTGGTATTCAATTGTATCTAACCCTAGTTTTGAGCAGATATACTTTGTAGAACACCTTACAGAGAGGCTAGGGGGACCTGCTAGTGGGTATCTCCTTGTCTGAGACACAGTGAAAGTAGAGAAGGCAACACCCCATCATTTGGTGTGAAGGACCCCAGTGCAGATACAGCTTCAGCACAAGCACCTATGAGTCATCCTGGTGACTCCTCTGTGATAAAGTGATGTCGTTACCAACACTGCCCTTAGTCATGGTGCTAATTGTTGATGCTTGCATTTTTAAGATTTGTTTTGTTTTTAATTATGTGTTTATAGGGGAGGTGGGGTGTGTGTACAGGAGTCCAGATGCTTGTGGAGGCCATAGACATCTGATTCCCCTGGAGCTGGGGTGGGTGACAGGTAACTGTGAGTCACACACTGGGTGCTGGGAACTGAACTCATCTGCAAGAGTATGTGCTCCTAACCAGTGAGCCATGTCCACGGCCCCTTTTTATTTCAGTGGGAAATAGAAGATAGGATAGTATAAGCTGGGCAAATCACAGAAAGGATATGTGTGTGTGCATGCATGTGTGTATGTTTCGAAAGTCTAGACGGTGACTGAGATCTGTTCACAAATGATATGTCATAGTAGGGATTTTGCATTTACTACACATTCATGAGTTTTGAAAATTATTTTTTTTTAATTTTTATTTACTTATTGAAAAATGAAATAGAAACATGTTATGATAGAATTCAATATTTATGTGGAAAATATTTCTGATAAAATTGTAAAAAAATGTAGAAAAACATGTTAAAATTGAAGATTGTCATGGAAAATTTTATATAGCTATAATAATGGTAGGCATAAAAATATTCCTAACTTGATTGAAAGTGGAATTATAAACATTTTCTGATAAAGTTGAAGATTTACATGGAAAATATTCCTGATAAAATTGAAGAAATATATAGAAAAACATGTTAAAATTGAGGATTATCATGGAAATAATACAGATAAAATGGTAGGCATAAAAATAATTCTAAGTTGATTGAAAGTGGAATTATAAACATTTTTGGTAAAAATTGAAGAGTTACATGGAAAATATTTCTGATAAAATTTAAGAAATATATAGACAAATAAGTTAAAATTGACTATTTCATGGAAAATTATATAGATAAAATGGCAGATATAAGAAACCTTTCTAAATTAATTGCAGGTGGAATTAGAAATATTTTGTGATAAAATCAGAGATTTAAATGGAAAACATTTCTGATAAAATAGAAGAATTATATAGAAAAACATGTTAAAATTCAAGATTATGATGAAAAATAATGCAGATAAGATGGTAGAGATAAAAAATTACTAAATTAATTGAAAGAGGATTACAAACATTTTCTTATAAAATTGAAGATTTACATAAAAAATATTTCTGTTAGTTTATGTCTTTTTTATTGGGGAATTGAGTCCATTGATGTTAAGCGGTATTAAGGAATAGTGATTGTTGCTTCCTGTTATTTTTTATGTTATTTTTATGTTTGTGTGAAAATCTTCTTTTGGGTTTGTTGGAAGAAGATTACTTTCTTGCTTTTTCTAGGGTGTAGTTTCCCTCCTTGTGTTGGTGTTTTTCCATCTATTATCCTTTGGAGGGCTGGATTTGTGGGAAGATATTGTGTAAATTTGGTTATATCATGGAATATCTTGGTTTCTCCATCTATGGTGATTGAGAGTTTTGCTGGGTATAGTGCTCTGGGCTGGTATTTGTGTTCTTTTAGGGTCTGTATGAGATCTGCCCAGGATTTTCTAGCTTTCATCATCTCTGGTGAGAAGTCTGGTGTAATTCTGATAAGTCTGCCTTTATAAGTTACTTGCCCTTTTTCCCTTACTGCTTTTAATATTCTTTCTTTGTTTAGTGCATTTGGTGTTTTGATTATTATGTGCTGGGAGGACTTTCTGGTCTGGTCCAGTCTGTTTGGAGTTCTGAAGGCTTCTTGTATGTTCATGGGTATCTTTTTCTTTAGGTTAGGGAAGTTTTCTTCTATAATTTTGTGGAAGATATTTACTGACCCTTTAAGTTGTAAATCTTTGCTCTCTTCTATACCTATAATCCTTACATTTGGTCTTCTCATTGTGTCCTGGATTTCCTGGATGTTTTGGGTTACAAGCTTTATGCATTTTGCATTTTCTTTGACTGTTGAGTCAATGTTTTCTATGGTATCTTCAGCACCTGAGATTCTTCTATCTCTTGTATTCTGTTGTTGATGCTTGCATCTATGACTCCTGAATTCTTTCCAAGGTTTTCTATCTCCAGAGATGTCTCCCCTTGTGATTTCTTTATTGTTTCTACTTCCACTTTTAGATCCTGGATGGTTTTGTTCAGTTCCTTCACTTGATTGTTTGTGTTTTCCTGTAATTCTTTAAGGGATTTTTGTGTTTCCTCTTTAAGGGCTTCTGCCTGTTGACCATGTTCTCCTGTATTTCTTTAAGGGATTTTTGTGTTTCTTCTTTAAGGGCTTTTACCTGTTGACTGATGTTCTCCTGTATTTCTTTAAGGGAGTTATTTAAGTCCTTCTTGAAGCCCTCTATCAGCATCATGAGATCCGATTTTCAATCCAACTCTTGCTGACTTGCTGTGGTGAGAGGACTGGGTTCTGATGTTGCCAAGTAGCCTTGGTTTCTGTTGGTAGGGTTCTTGTGCTTGCCTTTTGCCATCTGGTTATCTCTGGTGCTAGTTGGTCTTGCTGTCTCTGGCATGAAAATTATTTTTAATGAAATGTATTTGTTTGTGTGGGAGAGATACACAAGCATGCCATGGAGTGTGTGTGGATCAGAGGATAACTTCCTGACATTGGTTCTCTCCTATCATGTGGGGGCCAAAGATCGAACTCCTGTTATCAGGCTTGGCATCAAGCCTTTATCCACTGAAGCATCTTTCTAGCCCTTTGAGATATTTTCATAATAAACATATATGTTAGATGATTTTATTTTGGTAAGTTTCAGTAAAAATAACAAGGAATCACTGGGCTAGAGGGGTTTTTGTTTTTCTTTTCAAAAATTGTAGCTTTGCCAATTGCATTCATTTTGAACACGTCCTATTCTCACCCCAGAACTCATTGCTAATACACTGCAAGGTCATTTGGAAACCCAGATGATTCACTACTTTAAAAGTCTATGAGTTGAGCCAGGCAATGGTGGTCTCATGTCTATAATCTCAGCACTTGTGGAAGCTGAGGCAGGAGGATTGCTGTGAGTATGAAGTCAGCATCGACTGCAGAGTGAGACCATGCCTCATAAACAACAAAAACAACAACAACAACAACAGCAACAACAGCAACAACAGCAACAGGTCTGGCCTGGAGGTATTACTCAGTGGTAGACCATATACTATTATGTTATTTCCAGCACTTTTTTTTTCCTAATTTAAACCTTTTAAAAAATGTAAACCAATTTTCCATTTTTGTTGGCTTAGTTTTGATAGATCTTTACCCTCATAAAAGGAAGAATTTCAGGGTCTGGAGATGGCTCAGTGGTTAAGAGCACTGACTGCTTGCTCTTCCAGAGGTCCTGAGTTCAATTCCCAGCAATTACATCGTGGCTCACAACCATCTGTAATGGGATCCAATGCTCTCTTCCAATGTGTCTGAAGACAGCTGCAATGTATACATATATGTAATTTAAGTAAATAATTCTTAAGAAATGCCTGATTTAATGGAAAAGTAACCAATTTCATACCATTAATTAGCAAGATGTGTAATCAAAAGGAACCCAATGTGCACAGAGAACCAATGGGTTCCTCAAATCAAAATAAAAACTCAGTAATTAGTTGTTCCTCATGAAAGGTTAAGGGTCAAGAAGGAGTTATATTTAGGGAGTTATCATTTCATCAGGGTCTCCCTCGATCCTTTGGTATCCAGCCTGTCCTCTCATCTCTGAGACTGATGACATGTATAGCTTGACCTTTAGACCACATCTTCTCCAGCAGGCTCTTCCTTGGAACACTATTCTTCTAGTCCTCTCACTCTGCTATCACCCCTGCACAGAGTTTCTTTGTGCTTCCCTTTGACCCACCCTTTCTCATTAACATAAAGCTTTGCGGTAATGGTTAGTTCAATCTTGACCATTGTTAGTATTTCAACTCCCCATGCCCAAAGCCAAAGGATCTTCTCTTTGTTTTGTTTCTGTAAGATATAATTCTGCAGGGGCTGGAGAGATGGCTCAGCAGTCAAGAGCACTGACTCCTCTTCTGAAGATGCTGAGTACAATTCCCAGCAACCACATGGTAGCTCACGGCCATCTATAATGTGATCTGATGCCCTCTTCTGGCATGCAAGTGTACATGCAAATAGAATAATACTATACATAACATAAAGAAATAAATCATATATATGAATACATATATATTAGTTTCTTTCCAGCCAACCTGTCATTTTTTAAACATCTCCCTTCTCTGAGCCCAACAGTCATGTGCTTAGGTTTCTGTTGTCTGCTCTCCTTAGTTTCCCTTATTTTAGACAGGGTCGCATGAATCACAGCTGAGATTCAAATTCAAGGATAACCCTGTAGCCACGGATAACCTTGAACTTCTGATCTTCCTGTCTCTACCTCCTGAGTGCTGGGATTATAGGCTTATGCTATCATGTCTGATTTATATAGTGCTGGAGAGGAACCCAGGGTTTCCTGCATTTCTCATAAGCACAGTACCAACTGAGCTACATCTCCAGTCCCATCCTTTCTTTCTTTTTTTTTTAAGGTTTATTTATTTTATGTGTATGTGTGAGGGCCTGCATGGATGTATGTGTACTACAAATGTGCTTGGTGCCAGTAGAGGCCAGAAGGAGGTACTGGGACTGGAATGCCAAACTTCTCAAGAGTTCTGGGAAACAAACCTGGATCTGTGTTCTTATGTGCTGAGCCATCTCTTCAGCCACACTCTTTTCTTCTTTTCCAGACTGCTCTGCCCTTCCTGGCTCAGGATATTGCTTTTCAAAACAGCTGAACCAAGGAAGGGAGAGAAAAGGAATTCAAAGAGACATCGTGCAACCAGGAACCAAAAAGATACTATTTTCGGTGGAAAAACTTCTCTCTCCAAAGCAACAGGGCAACATCCCTGGACAGAGATACACCTAAAACTCCATGAAAGAAGGGAAGGATCTGATGCAGTGTGTGTGTGTGTGTGTGTGTGTGTGTGTGTGTGTGTGTGTTGTATGAAAACTCCTACTGGACTGGCAAGATTTGATGAGGGGTAACGGGACTTGCTACAAAGCCTGGTGACCTGAGCATCACTGCGGAAACCCACACAGTGGAAGTAATGACAACAGGAGGTAGAAACCGATCAGCTAGGGTATGGGTACCAAAGCAGCAGTCCTGAGAATCCTTGTCAGAGGCCAGGAATTGCAGAAGAGAGTTCTGCCTCTTGATTCTTCCTTCCCTCAGAAACCCTAAAGGCTGCCTGTGACCGTGTGAAGGAAAGTAACAAGAGGCCTCTGTATACTTGTTTGAACCCACTGGCCTAACCAATTTACTTCTCTCTCTCTCTCTCTCTCTCTCTCTCTCTCTCTCTCTCTCTCTCTCTCTCTCTCTCTCTCTCTCTGCCTCGACACATATTCTAGCATAAGTCCTTTAAAGTGGTTCCAAGTAGCGCAATGGTTCCCTATTTTCTGGGACCCCTCCTGATGCACTGGGGTTCTTCCCCTGGGAACTACAAATTTATAATAAAGCCAAACTCATCCTCTGTGGTCCACACATTTCCTTCTTTAAATTTGAGCAACAAGAACCCAAATCCAGTAACTTAGGGAGACTTTGGGTCTCCAGGGCTCCACATTCCCCAAGAAAGACTCTGTGAGTGACTGCCACAAGCTGTTCTCTCACCTCCCTGTGCGCACCATAAATAAATGTTCCCCCCAAAGGATCATTTTCATGGGTCTGTTCATCCAAGGATGACTTTGAATTCTGTTCTCTAAGTTGAGCCAGCTTTACATAGAAAGAAATTATCTCAAACCCACTGTGAGGACCAAGAGAACAAATCAAGGAAATGTTGGTTATATCTACAGGAATCTATGACCTTGGAGCTCACTGTTTTGGTAACCAGTTGTCAGAGGGAGGAGAGGAGAGTGATATGAACTGCTAGAGGCAACTGAGTTTTTTAGCCCTGGTATTAGGAAGCATGGAGAATCATAAAGGGAACTGGGAGTTCCTATGTATTTGTGAATGACAGCACACTTGCACCTGAGGCGTGGGGAATGATGTGTCGGTGGGATGTATAGGTGGAGAGTTGAAAATACACTGTTACTTCTGGGAGGAGGCTCCCCCAGGAATGTATTTTTTCTAGAGCCCTACTGGGAACACATAAACACGTGGCTTTTATCTACCAATCACAGAACAGCATGAAATCAATCTGCCTATCATGCTACCGCTGCCATGATCTGGTGTCACCCTGTCACTGCCACATTCAGTCTGATAATATTTTTATTTCCTAAGATCTATGTCTGGGATCTACTAGTTGCTTCCAGTTCTTCCTCCTCTTGCATTACTTGTCATCTTTGATGCCAAATCCAGCCAGTGCGGTCTTTATATCTCTGACTTCTATGCCTCTTCTGTGATGACTTTTTCCTCCTCCCAGTATGTTCAGTAGATTAGTGGCAACTGTCTCTCAGAGGACCCTTGTCTCTATTCTGTCCTGTGTCAACCCATTCTGTCTACCAAAAGCAAGCTACCCTTCTCCAAACCCGAAATTCACCGTCCACTCCTTTTCTCATAAAGCAGCACTGACCCACTGCTGAGAGTTCAAGTCCTTTCCTATTAGCCAAAATAAGCCAGCCAGCACTGGGAACCCATTTTTCTCCTCCGAGTCTTGCTCACTTCCTGTACTCTTAAAAGAACATCTGGATAGCAGAACACAGGTGACATGAAAGGGGGAATGGGAAAACGAGGACAGCTTTATCTGGGGAGAGGGAATGGAAGGCAATACAAATATAATAATTAAACAATGTAAAGTTATGCCACTCAGGATGATACTACTTCCCCCAAAACCCACAGTAGCAGGCATGGGAAATCCAAGAGACTCCCAAAACAAAACAGGCTATTGCCTTCCTGTACTGGCTGGTTTTGTGTGTCAACTTGACACAGTCTGGAGTTATCACAGAGAAAGGAGCTTCAGGTGAGGAAGTGTCTCCATGAGATTCAGCTGTAAGGCATTTTCTCTATTAGTGAGTAAGAGAGGAGGGCCCCTTGTGGGTGGTGCCGTGTCTAGGCTGGTAGTCTTGGGTTCTATAAGAAAGCAAGCTGAGCAAGCCAGGGGAAGCAAGCCAGTAAGTAACATCCCTCCATGTCCTTTGCCTTACAGGAGCTTTGCAATTTTATGAGGTCCCACCAGTATAATTCTTAACTGCATTCTAAATACTAATTCTGGTATCCACAGAGAAGTGTTCTTACCTTTCATCAAAGAAGCTTCTTTTTGCAGTAGACAGAGACAGAAATCTACAACCATGGGTCAGTCTCATTTGATACATATGCAGCATGATACCTATAGTTAAGGCTAAGGAAATACTGCAGAAGAGGAACAGAGAGGTCATCATAAGAGCCAGAGAGGTACATAGTGTTGACTGTGAGATACTGTTTTCTACATATGACAGGGAGCAGTGCTCATGAAATCTTAATAGTATAGTCACCTAAGCAAGATGACAGCCCCAGTTGACATCAACATAAATGAGGTGTATTTCACAAGTACCCATGCCTAGATGAAGAGTTAGAGGTAATAAATGACTGTTGAGAGAGGGAGAATCCAGGGCCAAATTCCCTGATAGGTTATCCAATCCCAAGTGGGCAACCTTAAGTCAATAGACATTTAAGCAACACTAAATGGAGTTGTCAGATTGCATCTATATATACATATGCATGCACATAATGATGATGATGATAAGAAGAAGAAAAGTCATAAATTTAGTAGGAGTTGGGAAGACATGGGAGGAGTTGGAAGGGGGAGAAGGTGGGGAAAATTATGTAAATATATTACTTAAGTATTGTATGGAATTCTCAAAATAATAATTTTTAAAGAAAGCCATAAGAGTATCTGGAGAGGAAAAGATAATTTTACAGAAATTTCTTGAAATATAAGAGGAGAGGTCTTGGGTATTCTGCCAGGGTCTCGGGTGGGAGGGACTTCATAGCACTACTTGCCCTACCTTGCAAGTGGAATATAAACACAGATCCAAAGACTCCATAGATGAAATGGAAAAGAACAGGAGACAGTGGGAAGGAAAGAAAAAGAAATTAAAGTGAGGTGCATAGAGTTAGCAGATATGATGCAATTTCAGGGACCCAGTCTTTCTTGTTTGCATGTATGTTTGTTTGTTTTTCAAGAGAGGGTTTATGTGTGTAGCTCTGGCTGTCCTGGAACTTACTTTGTAGACTAGGCTGGCCTAAGATTCAGATATGACTGCTTCTGCTTCCTGCATGCTGGCATTAAAGGAGTGTGCCACCACTACCTGGCTTAGGGACCCAGCCTTCATACATGTACAAGGGATTGTCTCTGAACTCAGGGCACAAAGCTTGTCTTGGTCCTTTTGGTCTCCAAGTGCCCAGTACAAAGGCTATCACATAAACAGAGCTCAGCAAATGATTCCTAAATGAATTGTTGGCAATCTACTGTTTTGTTCTTTTTTAAAACAGAGTCTCACACTGTATCTCAGACTGGCTTGAACTCACTTTGTCACTCTGTGGTCAGTCCAGGCTGGCCTTAAACTCATGGCAATCCTCCTGCCTCAATTTCCCAAATTGTGGGATTATGGACTCACTTTCTCAGATTAAGGAAGGGCAGCCCCTTCCCCTCCCATTTACCTAACGCCTTGTAGCCACAAAGACTCCTGCTTCCTCTGTGCCTTTACAATGGGAAAAATTGAGTGTATCCAGCGTAGTCCTATCTGTCAGAACATTTTCAGCATTCCACTTGACTTTCTCTTTTCCAATTATGAGCTACTCCCAGCATGGACTCTCGAGCCAGAATCCTTCACTGGTGGCTATGGCCCTTGCCACACCAGGGAGATCATCTTACTGACCCTCACTAGAAGCTATTACTTTGTGCTAGTTGCTAATGAAGTTCATTCTCTCTGCCTCCACCTCTTCTCCATTTTGTCAGACCATTTGGAATTCTAATCCTGTCCTGGATGCTCGCCTTCCGAGCTGACGACGGGTGTCATCTGCTAGCAGCGTGCTATCATCTGTCAGTTCTAGCAGCTTATTTTCTGTTCTACCCATGTAAATCATTGATGAAATATCAAAGAATCTGCCCCAGAACGGCATCCAGAGGGCAGTCTCTATCAATCGCCACTTTGACATGGGTGTCATTGATGACTCACAAAACCACCTGCTCCACAGCTACTTCCCGCAGTGTGCTGCTGGAGTATTGTGAGGAGTACACTCAGAAGTCCTTCTGGAGCCAAATGGCAACAGAAAAGCTGAAGGGGAAACCAATTTTCCAATTGCCCATTTTTCTGCCAGGCATTTCTGAATGTGTTAAGTAATGGACCCTCCCACACCTATCAAAGGCAGCATGGTACAGACCAAGGTTGACCAGAAGTCCTACAGTTGGTCCCACTTATGTGTAACTTCTAGTCCCTTACTTTCTAACTATGAATTTGGCAAGAGATTTTAGTCTTAGAACAAGAGTCACTTCAGAGGACTGTTTGGAAGATTCCACTGCATGAAAATTACTTACCCTAGGCCTGCTACACACTGAAGTCTCTCCAGAACTGCCTGTTAGTACATATTAAAGTAAAGGAAGCTGGGGCTAGGGAGAAGGTTAAGAGTTAAGACCAGAGTTCTTTCTGTTCCTAGCACCCACATCTTGTTCCAGAGGATTCCATGCTCTCTTCACACCCCCAAGTGGGGACACACACACACACACACGGTGTATTTTTATTATTTCTGTGGGTTTGGGAGTTTTGCCTGCATATATTATATCTGTGCACCATGTACGTGCAATGCCCATAGAGGTCAGAAGAGGGTGTTGGATCCCCTGGAACTAGAGTTACAAACAACTGTGAACCACCATGTGGGACCTCTGACAGAGTAGCCAAGTGTTCTTATCTGCTGAGCCATTTCTTCAATCCCCAAATAAATAAAATTAAAGTGGAGGAAGATAGATCCGGTATGGTAGGATCTAAACTACAGACCCATGATATCTGACTTGGACTTTTAATCTTTTTCCTATTCATTAAGCAGTTTTTGTGTGAGCTCTTGGTCATGCAGGACACTCACGACATGCATAAGCACAAGTCTCAAGGATATCAAACATGCATTTGATGCCCAGTGACTACAGCACAGACTTCAGATGAAAATGACCACAGAATCAGAAACTCATTCTATTGAAAGTAAACATAATTGAAGCAATATTTCTCTGTTGAGGGATATTTATAATTTACAAGCGAAAAAGAAGCCAACCTATGTTTCAAATAAAAATCATAAACTAGGACCTCCAGGACGGATAATGAAGGACTTTTTAGATTTGTTTCTGGTTTGTGGAATTCTCATGGTTTGTTTGTTTGGGAGAGGGTTTTTTGTTTGTTTGTTTGTTTGTTCCTGGTATTTTGAGATAGGCCTGGAAGAACTCGCTAAGTAGAGTTGGTTAAACTGAAAGTCACAGGGATCTTCCTGCCTCTGCCTACTGAGAACAGAGATTAAAGGCCTGAGCCACCATGCCTGGCCATTGTTCCTGCTTTTCTCAACTTTATTTCTCTTGACGAAGTTAAGTCTTAAGAGCCTAAAGAAGAAGATGTAGACAACCCTGTAAAATGTAAAGGAGAACTGACCTGTCGGTGACTGAAGTGCCAGGATGGCCACTATGAATGAGCACTGTTCCCTTAGCAGTGTCTTTCCATGTCACCCATCTCCATGTGTGCGTTCTCCACAGCCTGATTTTCTCGGGACCAGTGGATCATCAGCTTCTCCCACATCATTGCTTAGTACGTTTTTATTATATGGAAAACCTGTAAGAAAAACCCATGAACACGTGCCATAAATAACAAATCCCCCATGGTTGGACATTTAGGTTGATGCTATCTGTTCTGTGACTATTATAAATAAAACTGTCATGAAGAGCCTGTGTCTCACTGTTGCATAATGTTCTCGCTCTGCACAAATCCTTCTTATCCCTGACAGATGGCTGGCCAGCCTCTGTTTGATCACTTCCAGTAACAGGGGGCTCACTTCTTTGCCAGACAGCTCATTCCATTTATGGACAACTCTAATTGTTAGAAAGTTCTTTATTTTTAACCCAAATCTGTTCCTCTTAACTTACACTCATTGATTCTAGTTCTGCGATCTGGAATTACCCAGAGCAATCTTTTCCTTTTTGCACTTGGCATCCCATCAAATACTTGAAGAAAACCATAATGAAACTCCCTAAATAGTCTCTTCTTGAAGATAAATATCCATGAGCCTTAAGATTAAAAAAAAAAAAAAAGTTGAAGAATTGGTAATGGGAGGTGGTCTTTAGCCAAGATGTAAATTTTTCTTTTAATATTTCTCTTTTTGCTTTGGCCTCCTGGAAGCTCAGTCTAATGGGCTGCCCATTAGTATAGCTGTAGAATTCTTTCCTTACATGTGTGTATTTTATCTTCTTGCTTAGATCTCCTAAGTGAGGGGCCAAGTGATCTTAACTGCTGAACCATTTCTTCAGTTTCCAAATAAATAAAAATAAAGTGGAAAAAGGTATGGCTGGTGTGGTACAATCTAAACTAGAGACAAATGACATTTGACTTGGACTTTTAATCTCTTTCCTATGTATTAAGCAGTCTTTGTGTGCACTCTTGTTCATGCAGGACACCCACAAACACACACAATATGCATAAGTACAAGTCTGAGGATTGAACTATGGCCTCCAGCATATTAAACATTATGGTATATAACATATACACATAAACATACATCATATATACATACATATACAATATATATAACATTAGCCTATATTTTCCCAGGCTATCTATTTTTTCTTTAAAGCTGAGTTATTTACTGAGTTACGTCTCTGTAGGCTCCCACAAGCCATTGGTGGTGCAATGTGTATTTAAGTCATATAAATTTCTCCATTTCCTTCAGATACTCTGTAAGAAAACTATTGGCCAATTTGTCAATCTCTCTCCTATTTGCTCTCCAATGCTGTTTTCAGGCCCTGTCCCTGTTCCTGGGTAGAGAAGCTAAAGGGAAGGGTAGTGCTAGAACATGTCTTAGCCATGTGGTGGGTTGCTGAGGCAAGAGCATGGATATTCTGAGGGCAGCCTGGACTCATATCAAAACTCTGTCTCAACAAATCAAAACAAAATGTAGCCTAGTCCTCTTGAGTCATTTAGAGCTTCTATCAAATGTTTAGTGTCTTCTCTGCTACCCAGAGACCTGGTCTTCTGTCCTTTGAAGACATTAGAGCTTACATCTCCATGATGGTACCAAACCTCCTCCTCCCTGTAAAAGGTGGGTAATCCCCACCACCACCACGCATCAGAACCCATGGCTGATCTAGACGACTGGCACTCTCCCCTCAAGACAGGTCAAGAGGGGAGAGACTCAAACCATATACTGAGGCTGTAGGACAGAGGTCTCAAAGAAGGAGCTGGCCAAGGCTGCTTGCTCTTAGGACAGAGGCCTGAAGGAGCTTCTGAGCCATTGGCCATCCAACACATCCGTCGGGTGGGTAGTTCTCCAGGACAGCACTAGCACACAGCCTGAAGTTGAGACTGCAATCTGATTCATAGATGAAGGGGTAAAAGGCACTGGAAAAAGGCTTAACCTGTGGCTCCCGGGGCTGCCAACCTTGCACAGCCTGGCCTGGGAAAGAAGAGTAGCAGCCACAATTGCTCTGGTGTTGAGAGTAGCCAGAAGCTTTCAACTTAGATCTTTTCCAGATGGATACCAGTGCCTCAGGTACATCAGGATGTACTGAGCTGGTGGGGGATTCAATCTCAGCTATTACCGGGATGTCCTCCATCCTCCCAGAAGCATTTAGGAGTGAAATCAAACAAACAAGCAAACAAAACCTGAAATTTGCATTATATTAGGACCAGAAGTGTATGCCTTTCTCAGAAACAGTTTGCTTTGAGGCTGCTGGTCAGAAGGTCACCAGAGCCAGCTTTGCTCCAGGCAGGCAGTCACTCAGGGCATCTGACTTCTTTCCTCACAGAGTTCTGCTTTATCTGGGAAATCCTTTTCTTCTTCCACTGGGTCTGAAAAGGGATTAGAGGTGCACCCCTGAGGTTCTCTTTAAGGGTCAGACCTCAAAATAATTGGTAGGCATGACTTCAGTTCTGTCCGTGTGAATTCTCACAGAAGAAGCGAATGGAAGAAGAGGAGGAAAAAGCCCTTGATGAAGTTTAGCAATCTTTGTCCAAGGGTTGGTCTTAAGGCCACATTTTTCCTCTTCTCTCTGTTGACCACATAGTCAACAGGAGCGTAGAGAGAATCCATTGTATCCAAAGAGGCCCATGACCTCTGAGGTCATTCTCTAGATAGACATAGTTGGCACATCAAACTCTTAACTTTCTCTCGGGGGGGGGAAAACTAATCCCCTTTCTTTCTTCTGCACAGACTAAGTTTGTGAACAGACTCATTCTGTCATAGAAGATAAGACAGATTATCTCAAATGGCTTCATGCTCACCCAAAGCAAAGAAGGAAGAAACTGTTTGTTTACAGTTACTATTGCTATGATGAAACACTGTCTTAGGTTTTTAGTGCTGTGAACAGACATCATGACCAAGGCAACTCTTATAAGGACATTTAATTGGGGCTGCCTAACAGGTTCAGAGGTTCAGTCCATTATCATCAAGGCAGGGGCATGGCAGTATTCAGGCAGGCATGGTACAGAAGAAGCTGAGAGTTCTACATATTCATCTTGAGGCTGCTAGAAAAAGACTGACTGGGTTGGAGAGATGGTTCAGCGGTTAAGAACACTGACTGCTCTTCCGAAGGTCCTGAGTTCAAATCCCAGCAACCACATGGTGGCTCACAACCATCCTTAATGAGATCTGATGCCCTTTTCTGGGGTGTCTGAAGACAGTTACAGAGTACTTACATATAATAAATAAATAAATTTAAAAAAAAAAGAAAGAAAAAGACTGACTTCCAGGCAGCTAGGACTGGGTACTAAAGTCCATGCCCAAAGTGATAAACCTATAAGGCTACCTGAATACCGCCACTCCCTGGGTCAAATATACCAACCAACACAAATGCCATGAACCGAAATAACTGGGGAAGAAAGGGTTTATCTGGTTTATACTTCTAAATCTCTGTTCATTTTTGAAGGAAATCAGAGAAAGATCTTAAACAGGGCAGGAACCTGGAGGCAGGAGCTGATGCAGAGGCCATGGAGGGATCCTGCTTACTGGCTTGCTCACCATGGCTTACTCAGACTGCTTTCTTATAGAACATACAAGAGTGGCCCCACCCACACTGGGCTGAACCCTTTCACCTTAATTACTAATTAAGAAAATGCCCCGCAGGCTTGCCTACAGCTCAATTTTATGGAGGCATTTTCTCAATTAAGACCCCTCCTCTTCAGTTAACTCTAGTTGACATAAAATTAGCCACCATACAATTAATATATACAATAAAAACAGTTTATTCATACGTATGCGTACACACACACACAAAACCTACAGTGCAGATCAACAAATCATGTTGACCAAGTCCATGGATTGGCCCATGGAAATTATGAGCATTTGACTCAAGAATGTCACAAATTAAAAGATGTGAAAATGGCATGACATTATTTTAGAGTTTTTAAACCGCCTGCGAAACTCCACTTGCTGTGATTACAGGAATGTGACACCATGCTCAACTCTTTCCAACTTCTTTTTGTTTTCATTGCATTAGGAGGTAACCTTTTCAGCATCATTTTCATCAAGAGAGAGAGAGAGCATCCTTGCTCTGATGAGATCAGTGGGAACCACACAAAGCACAGAGCTTTGCTGTTAGGCAGCAAGGCTGGACTCAGTCATACTACCTGAAGTAACAGTGCTTCAGAATCAAAGGCCTCGGGAGAATGGTAAATTATTCCCTACCACATGTCTCTGAATCTTTTCCAGATAGTTGAAGAGTTTAAGCTCTTGATGCTATGGTTTGTTCTAGTTGTGCAGTGTTGGGCAGATTTAGTAAGCATTCACCTGATGGTTTTCATGAGTTCAAGTGTTAGGACTTCAAGAGTCACGTGATATGAGGCTGAAGGAAATTCAAGTTCCATTTTGCCACCACAGGAGGCAATCTAGTGTTCTGGTTAGTTAGACCACCATCACTGAGGCAACATCTTCTGAGAAGTATTTACACAAAAGCTGTGGTCCAGAGAAGGATGAGGCTGTATATCAAATTATGAGCTGAACTTGGTAATGTGTAAGAAGTCTACTATGTATGTGGTACTGGTTTGGGAGCATGAAAGCTATACGACTGAATGGCTCATGGAGAGCATCTAAAGCCATTGGTGAAAGTGCAAGCTCTGTTGTAGTAGAAATCCCAGCATATTGGAGATGCCTGGACCATGGGCTGACCACCGAGCACAGCATCCTGTGGAGCAGAGCTGGCTTCAGCCTACCAGATAAGTTATATGTGCTGTGGATGGCAGAACCAGAGGAATGATGTGCCCAAGATCTTTGGAGCTCAGAGGATCATGACTCTCAGATGATAGACATTGAACTACAGGATTTGTCTTACATCTATAGATATTGGTTTTACTTTTTTTTTTTTTTTTTTTGGTAACTGAACGCCCTGATTCTTCCTTCTTGGAATGAGAAAGTATACAAATTTCTTATTGTACAGAAGCACACAGTTAAGAGACTTTGTACTTTTAAAATGATATGGAACTTTTAAGTGTTGAAAATTTTAGATTGTGGAACTTTTAAAGTTATAGTATATTCAATATTGTGGTACTAGCATAAGGGATAAACAAGAAAAGGAAGGCTATAGTTTAATAGTGATATTTTTGTGTATCAAATTAACAAAGGATCAGTTGGATTGTTTAGTTTTTGTCCGTTTGATACAAACTAGAGTCATCTGTGAACCTCATTTGAGAAATTGTCTCTATCAATTGTCCTATATGCATGACTATGGGGCAATTTATTAATTAATGATTGATATAAGAGGGCCAAGTCCACTGTGGGTGGTACCATCCTGGGCAGGCTTGTATTTTCTAAAAGAACAAACAAACCAACCAACAAAACAAGATGAACAAGCCATGGAGAGTGAATAGCATTCTGCTGTGGTCTGTGCTTAATTTCCTACCTTGACTTCCATTTGCAGTAGACTGTAACCTGTGAGCCAAAGAAATCCTTTCCTCTCCAAGTTGCTCCTTGGTAATGGTGTTTATCACAGCAACCGAAAGCAACGTAGGACGTTAAGAGAAAAAAAATGGAGGTCAGAGGAGTGGCTTCAAGGGAGTCAGGAGGGGGCCTAGTGAACCCCAATCAACATAAAAGCCAGATTGCCCATAGCCCTAGTCATAATAGCCCTAGTAGTCCTCTAGGGCAATGGGAAGCAGAGATAGGAGAATGGGCTAGAATGATGTATACATAGAACTCTTGAGAAATAACTGCAGAGATATTGCTTCAGAAACAAAGCAGAAGGGAATCAACTCCCTCTCCCCACAACCCCCTCTCCCCACCTCCACACACTTGCTATGGTACAAGTACACACACACACACACACACACACACACACACACACACAATTCATTCTTTATTATTTTTTTAAATGGAATAGAATCAGATTTACAAACAGGATAGGAAGTAAGTGGGAATAATGGAAATTATAAATCTGTAACTCTGATGTCAATTCTTTTCAGTACTCATCTAGATTTTTCTAATCAACAGATAATTCAGAACTTTTTAAGAAGAACATAATAACCAATTCATAACATGAGGAATACTTTTGAGCCAAATGAGTCAGGCTCATTTCCTTTCTTTCTTTCCTTGGACTATGAAACTGGCATATGAGGGAACTGTCATAGACCTGTTTTATCTGGGATACACTGACGGTCTCAATAATAACATATTTTGATGGAGCTGAAGCTGTTGAACAATCATACTTAGCGTGTTGATGAAGATGGGGCTTTGGGAAGTGTCAATAACAAATTGCTCTTCGCTGTCTAACTTCTGATATAATGGATAAAAACACGGGTGTCAGCTGAATGGAGAAAAAAAAATCTCCCTCTTTGTTTTGATAAGACTGATGGGACACTTTAGTTTGTTCTGTGCCCACAGACTGGTTCCTAATATTTGCTAATATTCTAACCCTCACGCCACTGAACTCTATCTCCTGTCACAGGCACAAGTGGAACACCACTAACCGCAGTCCCGGGGGCAGATGGTGCCTGGTAGAAGAACGTGTCACACAGAGAAAATTGCAGAGAAGAATGCTTTAAGAATTTGCTTGGGCAGTTTTAGTTCCTTCTCCGAAATTCAATAACCACTAAGCACACTTTTAAGCGGAAAGCATGTATTAGAAAGGGCAGAAGTTGTTATCCTGACATTTTTTGGAAAGGTAGAAGTTGTTTTGGGGTCAAATTCGAAATGCACAGGGGCAGATGCAGGGATTGCTTTTAGCAGTGACATAACCTGGAGCCTTCTATTCTTGCTGCTCTTTAGTCAAATGTTGCCATTTGGAGCATAGAAAAGATGGAAGAAAGCCTGTGTGTGTGTGTGTGTGTGTCTGTTTATAAATGTGTCTCTGTGTGTGTGTGTCTTTGTATCTATGTCTGTGTGTGTGCCTGTGTGTGTGTGTTCGTGTGTATGTATGTCTGTATGTGTGTGTGTCTGTTTGTGTGTCTTTGTGTCTATGTCTGTGTGTGTGCCTGTATGTGTGTGTATGTTTGTGTGTATGTATGTCTGTGTATGCGTGTATGTCTGTTTATGTGTCTTTGTGTCTATGTCTGTGTATGTGCCTTTATGTGTGTGTGTTTGTATGTATATATGTCTGTGTATGTGTGTGTGTCTTTGTGTCTATGTCTGTGTGTGTGTCTGTGTGTCTTTGTGTCTATGTCTGTGTATGTGCCTTTATGTGTGTCTGTGTATATGTGTCTTTGTGTCTATGCCTCTGTGTGTGCCTGTATGTGTGTGTAACTGTGTGTGTGTGTGTGTGTATTCTTTTGAAGTTGCTACTGAAATGAGAATGCCAATTGACACAGTAAATGATGGAACCAAAATCGTAAGATTTCAGTTAAGCTGGGTGTAGGGATACATGCCTGTACTTTTAACACTTGAGTTGTGGAGGCAGAATGATTAGTAGTTCAAAGTCATCCTCACCTACATAGAAAATTAGAGACCCACATGGGCTACATGACACCCTATCTTAAAAAAAAATAAAAAGGCAAGGGTTGGGATATAGCTTAGTGGCAAAGTGTTTGGTTTATGCCTGAGTTCAATCATTAGTACCACGAAGAAGAAGAAGAAGAAGAAGAAGAAGAAGAAGAAGAAGAAGAAGAAGAAGAAGAAGAAGAAGAAGAAGAAGAAACCAAGCAAAACAAAATATTTAAACTCAGTGCAGCCTAATACTGGTACCATCTTCTACATACAAATGGAAAATATTAAATATCACCTTATTTAGGTTAAAAAATTTAAAAAGAGAAACTCTATATGCTATACAACTGCACCAATATAGAGTGAAGAAAAAAAGCTTTGGCAACAATGTATATAAAAGCATTTCGGAGGTTTTAATTGCCAGAACTTGGTAGAAGACAATTGTTTCATATCATCTGCTTTAAAATATGCAGTGTCTGGCTGCATACACCTAACTCTTGTTTAGCACGAATTTTCTGGCAGGTCCTGTTGTGAATGGTGGACAATGGCTGGTGTAATCTGCCCAGTTAAAGGTACATACTATAGAAAGAACATTGGCTGGACATGGTGGAGCATTCTTGCAATGGCAGCACTCAGGAGGTTAAGGCAGAAAGACTGATGTGAGTTCAAGGCAAATAAGAACTACATAGCAATGCCCTGTCTTAAAATATGTATTAAAAATTAAAGGAAGAACAATCTTATCAAATTAGAGTATTGGCAACTATCTTACTTAGGGTTTTCATTGCTGTGAACAGACCCCATGACCAAGGTGAGTCTTATAAAGGACAACATTTAATTGGGGCTGGCTTAGAAGTTCAGAGGTTCAGTACATTATCATCAAGGTGGGAGCAGGGCAGCATTCAGGAAGACACAGTCAGACAGAGCTGAGAGTTCTACATCTTCATCTGAAGGCTGCTAGCAGAATACTGACTTCCAGGCAGCTAGGATAAGGGTCTTAAAGCTTACACCCACAGTGACACACCTACTCCAACAAGGCCACACCTACTCTAACAAGGCCACACCTTCTAATAGGGCAATTCCCTGGGCCAAGCATATACAGACCATCACAGTGACTGAGGTCTGAGTTCTGTTTTCTTGGGGTACATAAACAACTTGCCCTAACCAGTAGGAATACTATTTGAGTGTTTTATTGGTAAAGGTTATTTTATCTGGATTAGAAAAATACATGCATAATTAACACAAAGAAAAGGAAAATTAGGATCTTATACGAAGTGTGAGGAAAATACAGTTAGCCTAATATAATTGGGGTCAGGAGGCTGTCTCTCTGCTCTTTGCTTTTTTATTCCCTCTAAAACCTAGAGTCTAGGTTAGGTTCTTCTTCAGTCTTGTTCCTTTATGCTTAGAAGGAAATTTCTACCAACACTGGAGACATCATCTTTCTTATTAGAAAATCTTTTCTACATGGTACATGATTGCAATTCCAACACTTGGGAGTCTGAGCAAGGTGGATCAGAGTTTATGGGACTGCCTGGGCTTCCGGGCAAGACCATCTTCCTTTTGACCTTCGTACAACAGTTTTGACCCCAGGCTGATCAGGCTAGCTCAGACATGCCAAGTAATGCAGTGCACAGATTGTCTGAAGCCTAAGTTGAGTAACCAGTCACTTACAAGGCGGTTGTCATTACCATGATTGCCTTGAGTTGAGGACTTGGTTGGCTTCCTGAGGCATTTGGGCAGTGGGGAAGAGTAGAGGCCTATTGGATGTAACACTTGGCTCATGTTTGAAGGTAAGGAAACAGTAGGGATGGGTGCTGAGTAGACAACTCTGAGAGAAAGAAGGCACTCTTTTGTAGGTGACTAGGAGAGAAGAGATACTGGGCTCATTTCCTTTTTATCTTTCTCAGTGGAGTGCCTCTCTTTGTGAAGCAACAGATAAAATTCATACCCTCAAACCTTGCAGAGTGGTGAAGAGTCAGTTGTCTTGTTTGTCCATTTGTAACCACACCACACATATTCTGTTAGGCTGGGGACAATAGGAAGGCTTATTGAGGTCAAGGTCCATACTACTCTTCAGCCTATGTTTACTGAAAACAGATCTGACGGTTAGGTTTTCCTCTATTGGTTTTTTGTGTCTATATCTAATCGATCTGTACCAGGGGATAGAGAAAGCTATCATCATTAAAAACTTCAACAAGAATACCCCGCCTTTCAAAGTCTTCACTGCCAGGCAAGACTGGCTTTCTTAAGTATGCTTTCAAATGTAATTCTGGCTGGGTGTGATGGTCTAGGCCTGCAGTCTCAGCTACTGGGAGGGCTGATGCATGATTGCCTAATTCCAGGAGCTTGAATCCAGCCTCAGCAAGACAATGAGATCCCACCTCATCAACAAAACAAAGAAAGGAATCCCACACACTTGGGAAATTGAACAGGCATCTCTTTAGTAAAATACAACTTTTGCATTTCAATGAGCCTGATTTTAAGTTCTGAGTGTGGTAGAATATGCAAATGCCTTGTAGGTTGAAGTAGGAGGATCACGAGTTTAAATTATCTTTGGCTACACTGGGAGACCTCGCTGCCAATAAACAACAATAACACCCATTACAACCACCAACAAAATTCCACCCATATAGATAGTTGTGGTTTTTGTTTGTGGTACTAGGAACTGAACCTTGGACCTCGTGCATGCTAGGTAAGGGATCTACTACGGATCCCTCTCTTTTTACTTTTTACTGATAACTCTTTTTACTTTTTATGTTAATACAGGGCCTCACTAAGTCTCTGATCCAATTAGGGTTACTGTTGTTGGGATGAAGCACCATGCCAAAGCGACTTGGGAAGGAAAGGGTTTATTTCACTCACAGTTCCATATAACATTTCATCATCAAAAGCAGAGAGGGCAGGAACTCAAGCAGTTTGGGAATATGGAGACAGGAGCTGATGCAGAGGCCATGATGGGGTGCTGCTTACTGGTTGGCTCCTCATAGCTTTCTCAGCCTGCCTTCTTATAGAACCCTGGAACACCAGCCCAGGGTGGCGCCCCCCACAATGTATTGGGCCTATCAATCACTAATTAAGAAATTCTCTACAGGCCTGCCTGTAGCTAGATTTTATGGAGGCATTTTCTTGATTGAAGTACCTCCCTCTTAGACAACTTGACCTTGGATCAAGATGTCCTAAGACTATCAAGCATTGCCCCCCAGGCTGGCTTTGAACTCACTCTGTAGGCAAAGTGTTGAACTTGTGGACCTTGTGCCTCAACCTCCAGAGCATCTAGGAATTGTCAGCCTGTGAATTAAGCCTAGCTTGTATAGATAGTGTCACCTGGAGTTTTATAAGTGTGGTTGATGGAGAACCAGGTGGGAACTTGCTAGAAATGCATATTATCAAGTCTTATTCTAGCCATCCTGTTCTAGGTTGAATGGTGACAGCGTAAAAGAATCCTAATTACTCCAGAACTTTAAATGTAGCCTCATTTGGAAACTGTGTGGCTAAGCTGAGGTCAGAAATAGGGTAGAGCAGAATGGACTCCGAATCCAAACCCTTGGTGATCAAGTGGGAGAAGAGGCAGAGACACAAGGGAAGACCATTGTGAAATGATGAAGGCAGAGACCAGAGCTACAGAGTCACAAAGCAAGGAACACAGGATTATCAGCCCCCAACCAAAAGCTGTGAAGACGTGGAAAAGAGTTCTTTTCCATGTCTGAGAAGGAGTATGACCCACTGATGCCTTGACTACTGACCTTTAGCCTCCTGAAAAAGGAGAGAACAAACATCTCCTCCTGTTTTTTTTTTAAGATTTATTTATTTATATATTTATTTAATGTATATGAGTACACTGTTGCTCTCTTCAGAGACACCACAAGAGGGCATTGGATCTCATTACAGGTGGTTGTGAGCCACCATGTGGATGCTGGGAATTGAACTCAGGACCTCAAGAAGAACAGTCAGTGCTCTTAACCACTGAGCCATCTCTCCAGTCCACATCTCCTGTTTTAAACCATGAACTTTGTGGTGATATGTTAAGGCTGCCCTACGAAACTAACACAACTACTGACTCAGAAAGTCTTGTATGCAGTACTCTGTGTTTAACAGGTTTCTATGGCCAGGCATGCGGCTCAATTGGTAAAATCTAGCACATATGAGGCCTGGGTTGGATGCCCAGAACCACATAAAACTAGGCATGGTAGTACACACCTGTACTCCAGCACTTGGGAGATGGAGTCAAGTGGTTCAGGAGTTCAAGGTCATCATTGACTGGGACACATAAGACCCTGTTTTATCACAAAACAAAACAGAACAAAACATGCATTTTTGAAAGTCTCAATGGATGCTAACATTTGAGAACTACTGGTATATACAGAACATGTATTTGTGTGTATGTTGGTGCTGGGGGGTGGGGGGAAGGGGAGCTCTTAAGATCTGCATTCAAAGGATCTGGACTAGGGCTATGCTTCTGCATTTCCCAAGTGCCCTTAAACCATACATCTTGTGTTAAGTTCAGACCTTGAGGAGCAAGAGACCAGATCAATGGGGTCCAATAGGCCTGCTATTATCATGGAAGCATTTGTCTATCTCGACACCTAATAAAGACATTGCTAGCCATATGTAGCTATTAGACATTTGAGACATGGCTTGCCTGACTGAAGAGTGATTTGAATATTTTTTTATTCAACATGAAATCATTTTCAAGCAAGAATGAAATAGGTATGTGTAGTACATCCTGGTCTTCAACGTTGTGCGTTGAAAAGCTTTCAGGCTTTTACTTTTGTTTATCTGAATACTTGATAGCTTTGTAGCCAAGCCTGGTGGGGTACCCTATGCAAGACTGTGTGTAGCACTTTAGGAGCTTCTGGGGAACATAAAATAAATAGATTGCAGGGTCTTTGCCCTTAGGGAACTTCCTGTGTAGTAACCAGCTTTGCTGTGTTTTTTTTTCCAGTTTCTGCCAAGCCTGAAAGTGTTAGTTCCATGTTAAAGGGGGGAAATTAAGCAATAATTAGGAGAGATGATGCTTGGCAGGGGCTTTTTTATCTCAAGGCTACCAGATTTTGTTCATGGAATTTGAGAACATGAGTGATTTGCATATGTTGCATAAATTTGCATCTTGTATTTGAGAGATCTGACTCCAAGTCTATGAAGTACAATTTAATTAATTAGTGGAACCTACTATAGTTGTATTCAGAGCAGGATTCAGGGCTTCACACACAGGAAATAGCCAACTACTGACAACAGTTCAGGAAATTCCAAGATCAAGGCAGGACACACACACACACACACACACACACACACACACACACACACGCACGCACGCACGCACACACACACGCACACGCACACGCGTGTGCACAAAAGAAGAGGAGGAGGAGGAGGAAGAGGAGGATCATAGATGATGAGGAAGGACATGCACCAGGAGCTTGGGTCACCCCTACCCTCTGCTTCCTAAGCATCTCAAGCCTTTGAGTATTGGATGTATTATTTCCCACAAACAATGGGTAAAGCACATAGTATTCACTTATATTATTTTTTTTCTACTGTCTGTCCGTCCTTGCTCCTTTGCATGTAACTGAAACCTGCACAGGTGTTAGCAGATTGAAAGTGGAGAGAGTAAAAGAGGAGTAAGAGTAAGAAAAGGATAGTCTACTTCCGTTTCCCCCCTCCCCGCCCTGCCCTACCCCCTCGTCTCACTTTTCTCTACTAAACAGCCTCTTAAAGGCTATTCTGACCTCTTTGCAGGGCTCTGACAAAATGTTCAATAACGCAGATCCTTGTCTTGAAGAAGCACAACACTGGAGTCGGAGAATTGAGCATGCTGGATGTGAAGGAAATGAAGGCTCGTCTGAGAAGATGGGTATGCTCTGCTTCTCTGAAGGGATGGAAGACAGTGGATGGGGCAGTATGCAGCAGATGAGAACAGGGCAGGCAGGAAGTGGTCTCTTGGACCTCATACTGAAAGTAGTAACTGGTGTGTTGTGTGTTGAAGGGTAGGAATGGGTAGCATCAATAAATGAGACCAGCCCATAGGTGTCTTGTTAAGTTGCCTGAAGAGGAAAGGTTAAGTAAATGAAACCATGTATTTTCTACCACTTCACCAAGAAATGAAAACATGACAGAAAGCCCTGCAGAAGGACAGGTTGCTCTTTCTGTTACAACAAAGGCCCCTCTTTCGAGCATCTGCTGACCTGGGTTAACTCTAGGCCTGTTCCTAGCACATTCCACGTTCTAGAATATGGGTTCTTTTTCATTTTGGTTTGGTTTTTGAGACAGGGTTTTGTTGTGTAGCCCTGGCAGTCTGGGAACTAGCTCTGTACACCAGGCTGGCTTCAAAGTCAAAGAAATCCATCTGCCTCTGCTGGAATTAAAGGTGCCATGTCTAGCTTAGAATATGGGTTCTTTATGGCTTTGAGTGGACACCTCTACTACATCTGCCATGTTTGCAACCTCTAACCAAAAACATCTCCCTGCAGGGCAGCCCAAAGAGCTGAAACTGAGTTGGAGACTTTCCTCAAATAACAGAACTAGGCATGGTAACGTTTTCTTGCAGATACTCTTGAGTCTTTGCTGTATTGCTATTAACTCACTGGAGACCTGCAAAACCAAGTATGGCACCTACTTCCACAGATGCTGGCATTCATCTGGAAGCCCCAGTATGGCTTATATATAAGCCAGGCTACATGGCACAGGCTAACATTCCAATCTACCCTCCTAATAGAGGCAGGAACATCACAAGTTTGACACCTTGTCTACAGAGTGAGTTCAAGGCCCGCCTGGGGGAATTAGTAAGACCCCCATTTAAAAATAAAAAGAAGGAAAAGAGAGTTAGGCATAAAGATCGGTAGTAGAGCAGTTACCTAGTATGGACAGGGTTCAAGGTTCAATTCCTAGCACCAGAAACAGACAAACCACAATTATCTTAGATGGAATCTATGACATATTACAGTTTTAAAATATTTTCTTGTTCATTAGAATGGTATCAAGTGATGCCCTAGTAATCTGCTAACAATTTCTCCAGGGAGGACAAAGGACTTCATTTAAATCACCTGCTAGTTTCCATGGTGTAAGGACTGCTATCGGGGTCACTTGCAGCTGCACTGCAATACCAGTGAACAAGAGTTGGAAAAGTGTGCCGGATGGGTGTGGACAAGCTGCGGCGCACAGTCATTTCAGGCTCTATCTGCTTCTCCTTCATTTTACTTTATTTCCCTCCCTCCGCATTATGGTTTTTGAATCATGTGCTGGGGTGGAAAGATGGATCAGTAGTTAGGAGCACTTCCAGAGACCCCGTGGTTCTATTTATATTACCCACATGTTGGCTCACAACCATCAGTAACTCCAGTCCTAGGGGATCTGACACCCTCTTCTGTGCTTTGAGATCACTGCACTCACATGCAAGCAGTCAAAACATCCACGTCTATAAAATTAAATGGGGGAAAAAAAGTTTAAAACCATAGTGTGGGCTGAGGATGCAACTCAGTTGGTAGAATTTATGCCTAGTGTGTAGGAAGCCTTGGGTCATTCCCTAGCCCTACACAAAGCAGGTATGGTAGCGCATGTCATGCCTGTAATTCCCAGCACAGCAGAGGTGCAGACAACAGAATTAAAAAAATAAATAAATAAATAAATAAATAAATAAATCCATGCTTGAGAATTAAAAAAGTCAAATTCACATAGCGAATTTGAAGACAGTTTGGGCTACTTCAGTCCCCACTCCCATCCCCCCAAAAGAAAACAAAAGGAAATAATAGTAGGAAGGAAGGAAGGAGGGAGGGAAGGAAGGAAGGCAGACTGGCAGTAATCATCATTTTTGGTGTTTCATGGTGCTCAGGTAGAAAGGCCATTTCAATTTAGCTGCATTTTCTTGGTCTTGGATATGGAAGTTTCACTTTGCTTTATTCTCCTAAGCAGCCATGCTGTTCGCATGTACAGGACTTACATATGTGTTTTACCCTTACTGGTCACTCTTAGTTTTCAAAATTGTAGTTTTATTTATTCCTTGAAAAGTCCATCCAATGTATTTTGATCATACATCTCCCACCGCCTCCCTCGAGGGTTCGCCACTCTCTCATCCTCCCAACGTCATGTTCTTCGCTTTTCATTATTAATGACTTCTTGAACCTAGTCAGTGCTTCCTATGTATGTCTGGGTGTGGGATGCATCTACAGGGCCATGGGAAAACATTAGTCACTGCGTCCCCAAAGGGAAATGACTCTCCCTCCTTCAGCAGCTGTCACCTGCCAATAGCTCCTTGCAAAGGGTAGTGGTGCACGGGATCCCCTCCCCATCCATGCTGGAATTTTGACTGGCTTGATTCCTGTGTGGGTCACCAGCCCTGCTTTGAAGTGATGTGTGTAACAGCCACATCATGTGCAGAGGTTAGCATGTTCCAGCTCTCCTCTCCAGCTGTCAGCTTTTACATTCTTGATCATCAGCCATGGTGTTCCCCGAGCCTAGGGTGGGAGAAGGTTCCTATAGAACTCCCGTTCCCAAAGGAGCACTCAGAGCTACTTACTTACATTCAGCATTTTTTACTAATTATGAGTCGGCATTAATTACAATCCAGGGCCAAATGAAGTTTCTCTGACCAAAGCCAAGAGTAGTACAAATCTATAGGTATAGCCACACAAATTAGAAAATGTTGCAGGATTTTCCCAGTCCAATCACATTAGAGCAGTGGGAGGCCGGTGATTGGATAAGGAAAAGGGAGGTGGAGCTAAGAGTTGCAGAGACAAAGAGTCTCTCATAGTAAAAAAAGTCAAGATGGAGGCAGATAAACAGGAAGAAGATCCTGATCCCACATGATTTTACCAGCCACAAGTAGCTATGATTTCACAAGGTTAGAAATATTGGGATAAAGCTTTGACATTATCAATTGGCACCGATATTGTTGTATTGGCATCTTATAAATTGTGATATTATTGATACATAAATCTGATTGGTTAATTAAGCTTTAAGAGTCATGATTCTACCGGGTTACTGGGTATTGTGTTATGCAGCGGTTCCATTTAGTTATTAGAATGTGGGATCGCTGACTACATGGGTTTATGGCTGAGGAAGAACTAGTGGCCCCAGGGACAAGTGAAGGAGAGAGCAGCGATTGGGCACAGTGGGGGCTAGCTGGGGAGAGTAGCTCTGAGAATACGCCAGTGCTGGCAGGAGCACCGGAGCAGAGTCCCGCACCTCGGAGAGTTGGCAGGCACGTTTGTTTTGTTTTGTTTTATTTTTTGTTTTTACTATTTCCCGCAACAAGAAAGGTGTTTGACAGCATGACCATTTAGCAAAACAACAGTAGGCTCCTCCTTAAAGCCAACAGTACCAGGTATAAAATCCCTCTTGTGGAACAGGCTTCATCTCCAAATAGAAAGCAGTTGGTTACTCGTTTAACTGCCATGCCACTATTATACCAATGAACACAGCTTGTTAGGCAAGGTCCAACATTGGATGAGACCGTTAGTATGTTTTCTCCCCTACTAGCCTACATAGCACTTTGTAAGCTAGCTAGTAGGGAGTATCCTGGTCAGTTGAGGCTGATTTCTCTATGCCTTGTTTATTTTGTTGTTTGGTTGGTTTGGGGTTTTGTTTTGTTTTGGTTTTGGTTTTGACATACTGTTTCTCTGTCTGTCTTGGAACTCTCTGGTGGTTCTGGAATGAGCTCTTTAGGTGACCAGGCTGGTCTTGAACTCAGAGGTCCATCTGTCTCTGCCTCCTGAGTGCTGGGATTAAAGGTGTGTGCTATGACTGCCAGGTTCTCTGCCTTATTTTTAACTGTGACTGACATTATGACAACAGACAATGTGGCTGCATTTAGAGAGGTCGTAATGATAGCACTTGATTGGCATCTTCATAAAAAGAAGAAACACCAGTGTGCTTTCCCCACGTGCATAAAGACAAGACTGTGGGCAACGACACTGAGACCGCCATCTGTAACAGGGCAATGGTCCTCACCAGAACCTGTTTAGAAACTAAATTTTCTAGCATCGTGTCTTCAGACTTATGAGAAAATAGATATTTCTTATCAAAAATCACCTCATCTGTGAGAATGTGGTAACCAGACAAAAGTAACAGACATCACATTGTTGACATTACATAAATAGGGCTTTCTTTCTTCTATTTCTGGAGACATTGCTTCCTTCTAACCAAGCCTCGATTCTTCCCTATATCTGAGAAGCTTCAACTGGTCTTTTGCTCAATTACCCACCTTATTAAGTGTAGTAGCATCTTATTCCTTTCATAGTTGCTCTCTTCAGGTTACTTTTTCAGTTTCCCCCAAACTCACGAGGTTCCTGAAGACTTTGATTCAAAGAGCTTTACTTGCTCAGAATAACCTGCCCTCTTACGTGGGGATGCCACAATCCTCCTCACTTTAAAAACATATTCTAGTTCTCCGCCAGATCACTGCCATCATGGACACGAGTCGCGTGCAGCCCATCAAGCTGGCTAGGGTAACCAAAGTGCTGGGCAGGACCGGTTCCCAGGGACAGTGCACACAGGTGCGAGTGGAATTTATGGATGACACCCACTGCTGCTTTATCATCTGAAACGTCAAAGGCCCCGTTCGAGAGGGTGATGTGCTCACCCTATTGGAGTCAGAAAGAGAACCTCAGAGGTTGTGCTGACCTTGGCCGCTGGGTTCTGGATATCCACTACTTAGCCCACAGAATGACCTGCAACTGTTAAATAAAGCATTTGTATTTTAAATAAATATATATATATATAATATATATTCCATATTCCATAGTATATATTATTCTCTATTCTATATTATTTATATTAAGTCTTATAAGTTAGAATTATATATTTATATATAATATTTATATTATATATATAAAATTCTAATACACACACACACACACACACACACATACTTAAGACTACTAGTTCAAATCAAAGGAAACCCAAAACCCAAACCAATCTTTGCAGACACAGCAAAAGCACTTGCTTCACATGTACCACAGATCAAAGCAATACCATTAGGTCCCTTCTCATGGCTGGTGTCACTGCCCTGGCATTTCAGTTTTGTGCCTTCCTACAGACATCTTTCCTATCACCCAAAGGGCTTGCCATAATGCCAGAGAAAACTCTGTCTTTAAATAATAATAATAATAATAATAATAATAATAATAATAATAATAATAAACCTGCCCTGGTATGCTCCTTTCTTCTGCTTCTCACTTCAGTATCTCACAGGAGAACTTCACTTGGACTGATTTGAATAAGTACCTCCCTTTGTTCAACCATTCTAGCTAAAAGTGTGGTGTCCTGTCATAGCCAAGCTCAGAGGACCAGCTTACAGCAGAGCAAGAAGGGCTGAGTCTTAGGACTAGCTCATCCATGAAAATACAGGGAGCACAGAAGTTAAATTCTCCTCACTGTGGTCTGGACTTAGTCACTTCTCCATAAATCATACAGTGAATCCTAACAATGATAGTGAGACATGGGTACTTTGAGAGAAGATTTAGTCATGAGGCCTTTACTCTCATTGAGTGAATTAGTTCCTACTACCAAAGAAGGCAGAGGGTGCTCTCCTGCTTCCTCAGCCACGTGAGGATATGACTAGAGGGCACCATCTTATGAATCAGACAGGAAGCTCTGTCGAAGCATCAAAATTGCTGGGTTCTTGACCCTAGAATCCCCAGCCCCTAAAACTATAAGACATATCTGTATGCTGCTTATAAATTGCCCAGGCTGAAGTATTTTGCTAAATCACCCTAAACAAACTTAAATTCCCCTAAAGAAAGACTAGACAGACAGCAGCAAATGTCTCATGTGCCTGTGCATGAAGTTACCCTTTCTCTAGCCTTCAATGTTTCTTTCCACAACTGGACCGTTAACTAGAATGTCTGCCTCTCAGTCTTTCTCAAGGACCTGGTGATTGGTGCTATTCTCCTGAAAACTGGCAATCCTATCTTCATTTACTGTATGTCTTTCACAGTTTCCAGACTGTAAACATATATCAGGAATCTAATAAAGACTTCCTAATTCTTGAGACCTCTGAGCTGATGTTTCTAAAGGATTTTTTCGATTGACGTGATTGTAGGGTTTTATTTGTTTGTTTGTTTGTCTGTCTGATTGCTTATTGCTTGTTTTGTTTATGAGTAACAGTCATATCCGTTACTATTTCTATCCCCGTGGTGAATCACCGTGACCATACCAGGTTATAGAAAGAATAGTTTACTTGTGCTCAGAGTTCCAAAGGGCTAAGGGTCCATCACTGCCGAGAAGCACAGCAGGAAGTAGCAGATATGGCAGCTAGAGCAGAAACTGAGGTTAGCACTTCTTCAACGGCAAGAGGAAAGCAGGGAGAGCAAACTGGAATGGAGTCAGGCTATGAATTCTCCAAGCCCTCCCTTAGTAAGGCACTTCCTACAGCAAGACTGCACCTTTCCATGCAGCATCACCAACAGGGCACCAAGTGTTCAAATGCCTGAGTCTATCCGGAGCATTTCTCATTCAAACCACCACGGGGTCTCACTGTGTAACCCCTGGCTGTCCTGGAACTCACTAGGTTAGCCTGGAACTCAAAGAGTTTTGTCTATCTCTGCCTCCCCAGTACTGGGATTAAACGAATGCATCACCATGCCCAGTTTGACTGTGATCTTAACTCAGATGACAGCTTATGTTCTGGTGATATATCTTGGAGATAAAACCATGGTTCATATATGTTCTTAGTACATGGCAGTTTAATATTTTCACATCGTGTGGTTTTTATATGTAGAAAAGAGAATGGTACTATTTCCACTGCATAGATAAGGAACTGGAGATTTGGTGCGGTTCCTTGGCTTAACTAAGACTGGCTGCAAAGCGGCACGTGTTAGCCCCGACCTTTGGGGTTTTGCTTTTCCATCCTAGCTCAATGAGAGGGGCTAAGTGCTAAGGAAGGGATGGTGGGGCATGGTTCTGGAATCAGTGCCTGGGGAACTGCCTCCAGGAAGCCCTGGTGTCTCTCCACCACAGGAGAGAGTTCCATGAATGGGCCTGCCTGTAGAATCTCTACCTAAATGTGTGTACTCACGGCCCGGAACACATGGTTGAAACCTGGACCCACAGCATCCCTGTGGCCCCGAATGTTACTAAGGAGAGATTCAGCCCACACTGAAGTGCCAGATGATAGAAGCGAGCGGCCAAGCAGTGCGGGCATCCTTGCCAAACTGGAATGGGAGCAAGTGTGACTAAGCCAACGGGACTAGAGGTGGTAAACAATTCGTGTCTGGTTGGAATCAAGCACCCTGCTGGCAACAACACTTCCAGAACAAGCAAGGGTGACCATAAGCCCTTGTTCCAAGGAGCCCTGTAAAGGAATGAGCTGCCCATTTTGCTGGTACTTCATAGGAATTCGCCAGTGGGACCCTCCCCTGAACTTCCACAGGCACGGTAATGACAGCAGTGTCGTGGCCGGGTCTCCCCAGCCTGCTGCTAGCCCTGCAGAAGTTGGTAAAGGCAGAACTTCAGGGCCCAGACGTCTTGTTTCTGTTGCCTTTGACAGAGCTTTGCTCCAGAGGAGGCTTGCATTGTGTTATAATCACACGGTTTGCAAAGTGATAGTTACGAGTCTGTTAGCATTTCCACCCCAAACCTCGAATTTTCAGCTGCTCACAGTGACTCAAATATAAGAATTCTCTTTAGGCTGAAATTTGGCACACAGGGTCTCAGGCCCAGCTGGGGAGCAATTTCAACCTTTTTTGGGACCGGATTTCAATAACATCCATTTGGCTGTTTTTGAATAACAGCAAAAGTACAACAGAAGAGAAGTTAGCATTTTTTTTTAAAGCAAAATGTTGCCATTATGTGTCTGCAAAAAATGGTATGGGGTGGAGAGCCACCCTATCAACTCCCAGAAACCTAGCAAGTGATTAGCCATTGAGCGGCCTGAGTATGTATACTATTTTCTTAAATATACATTAGAAAAAAAATACTCTAGTCTGTTATTCAGAACAGAGGAGAGATTTTGTTTAATAACATATTGTGTTTTTGAAAAGCAAAGTTGACTTGGGAACAATGACATATACTAAGGGGATATTGAATGCCTCCTACACCCACTCCACAGTGCCACCCAGGCAATCGCAAACTGTAGGATGCAACTGAGTTCCCAAATGGAAAATGGAAACTGACAAACAAGTAAGAGAACAGGGGAGAGAGAAGAAAGACAACCCCAGGTCTGCAAAGATGACGCATGCCCAGGGACCTGAGATCTTGTGCGGTCTCCTTAGCAGGAAGAAGGTAGATCCTTCCAGAACCCACTCCTCACAACAACGAATCGAGTTACAAAGAATGGATTCTTGAAAGACAAAATGGTAGGAATCTTGGTGGAGAATTTTTTTTTTTTTAGATGAAATCTTTCAGGTGTGGGACAGGGCATAGGAAACCGGATGTGTATACCTAATCCCAGCCCTCAGGAGGCTGAGGCAGAAGGATCAAGAGTTTGAACCCCTGCCTCCTGAGACAAAACGACAATGAGCCGTAGAAAACAATACCACACTTGTGTATCCATTGCTCAGAACACAAAACAAAACACTCCAAACACAATTGAAGTCCTCTTTTTATAGCAACTTTGTTGATAATTCCATGTCTTTTTAGGTAAAGAATTATTACTGTTTTCTCAGCATAGGCTATTACTCTCATTGTATTTCATGGAACTTATGATTTCTCCTCTTCCTCACGTATTATTAATGCTTATCTAAAATCTGTTTGTATTTATACCTCTTCTTGCCAGAAGCTCCCAGTTTTCACTCTGAAATAATTACCTACACCACAGCTGCAGCCCAAGCCTGAA
Source organism: Tokudaia tokunoshimensis (assembly GCA_036184795.1). Classification (NCBI taxonomy): domain Eukaryota; kingdom Metazoa; phylum Chordata; class Mammalia; order Rodentia; family Muridae; genus Tokudaia; species Tokudaia tokunoshimensis. The sequence goes on along the minus strand of BTHU01000004.1, from coordinate 32,637,511 downwards.
AAAAAGCACATTTCCTGTCTGAAGGCAAACGAAGACAATTTTCTCCAACCTCTGTCAAAATGATATTCCAAACTGCCTGAGGAATGTCTGTCTATTACATTATAGGGATGGGAACCAAGAGTTTCTACCATCCAGCTTGTATATGCTTCCAGTCACATCAAGCTGTCTCTGAAGCTTAGGAAGTCACCCACTGCTAATCACTGTTGCATGATCTCCGCATCCCTTTGAAAATAGAAGGCAAGACACAAGACTACAATCCCCTTAACGCCGTGTGAACCACCATCAGTCTGTTCTGGTCTCCAAGGAATGATCCTGGGGCTGCTTCTAACTAGACTGCAGATAAGGTGGTTGGGAGGCTGCAGAGATCGCTTGGTGCTTGTTATATAAGCATGAGGACTGAAATTCAAATCCCTGTGTCAGTGTTGGGTGGGCATGAAGGCCCATCTGTAATCCCAGCATTCTGGTACTCAGAAGGGGAGACAGGCAGTCCTTGGGACAAGCTGCCTAGTTAATCAATCTGTATTTGTCAGCTCTGGGTTCAACTGAGAGACCCTGCCTCAGAGAATAAAATGGAGAGTGATTGAGGAAGACTCCCAATATCAACTCAGGGCCATACATGTGCACATATATGCATGTGTACCTGCATGTACACATGCACCTATACACATGCAAACACACATGTACATGTGCATGCACACCACACACACTTACACAGGAAAGGAAAAGTATTGACAGTCTTGCCGCTGTAGATTTAAAAAAAAAAAGTCATCGATTGCAATATTTGGAGATATGTCTGACTGACAAAGCAAGTCACCCTCACCTCTTCCTGGATTGCAGGCCTTTCATTTATTTTATTCTATTTTTTAAAAGATCCACATGCTTTAGGAAATCTAGGCCTCTTTCTTAGCCCCAGGGCTACAAGCGGTACTTGAAAGTCATTAAAAGCCCACATTCAAATGCCAGATGCAGAGGCTTAGTAATCTCAGCACTTGAGAAGATGGGGTGGGAATACTGTAAGTTCAAGGCCAGTCTGAGCTATACGATGAGTCTAGATGCAAGATTGCTTTATGTTAGCCAGTGTGGTAGTGCAGGGCTGTAGTGCCAGCACGTAAGAGGTGGAGGCAGGAAGATCAGCAGCTCAAGGTTATTCTCAGCTGTTTAGGTATGTAGTAAGTTTGAGGGGAGTCTGTGCTGCATAGAAACAGGTCTTAACCCCCATCCCACCCCCCACTTCCCGCTGCCAGGGGCTGTTGTGATAGCTCGCGTAAGAGGGAAGAGCACAGAGGATCCTAGTTCACTTCCCAACACACATCAAGTGTCTCACAACTGCTTGTATGTCTTGTCCCAGGGAACCCAGAGTTCTCTTCTAGCCTCTAGAGGCACCTGAATCTACACAGTGCACACAAGCCCATTCAGACACACAATCATACACAATTTTAAAAACATTTAAAAGCTTTCTTTAAAAAAAAAGTTTCCTTTGCTTAGTGATTGTGTGACCTTTGATAAATTACTAGAACAGTCTTCAACAGTTTCAGTTATAGCTAAATGATGTAACAGATGCCCTGGAGCTAGAGTTATAGCCAGTTGTGAGCCACCCAATATGAGAAGAGCATCAAGTGTTCTTTACAGTGTCAAGCCTCCTTTCTAGCTCCAGGGAATTATTTTAATGTCGCTGGGTCACAGAATCCACCTGAAGGCAATGAGTATCATCTCATTCACACAAATATTCCCAGCATGCCACAGGGCTCTTGGCATGGCGCATGGCCAGTGTGGTCAATATGTGTTTAGTTAAATTGCCTGAATTTCAGAGTCATCAAATTTTAAGCAGGCCTGTGTGTGTGTGTGTGTATGTGTTCATGTTTGTGCACATGTGTGTGTGATTGTGCATGTATATATAAATGTATGTGTGAGAGAGAGACAGAGACACACACACAGAGAAATATGTTTACCCTGTTACTTGTAGTCAAAATCATCTTAGACAGAACTTCTTAAACTGCCCCCCACCCTACCCACGCACATAAATAAACATACTTGTGACAAGGGTTAACACATGGGATCCATGGCTCCAATGAGTTCTTTTAGAGGTAGCTTCCTGGCACAAGCCAAATCTAGTATTTGCTGATTTAAGACTGGGTTTAAGATTGGTTAAATGTGAACTCAAGATTGCAGCTCTGTTGGGTGCTGGTGTGAGCCACACCCACAGCAGGTTAATGAGGGGAGAACAAAGAAGAAAGGCTGCAAACCAAAGACAATGGCACCAGAGTGTGAGCACCTTCTACCTTCCACTTCTCCACAACTGGACAACACAGATTTTCTTGTGACAAAGCCTCTTTTTTACATCATCTTGAGCAAGACAAAAAATAAAATAAAATAAAATAAAATTTAGAGGCCTCTTGTTTGTGTGCTGGTTTTAATTATAGCCATGTATTCTAAGCAGACCACACCTTACTTGCTATGAGTATAGTATGTATCCATTAAAAAAAAAAGAATACTTTCAATACAGTAAAAACACTGAGGTACAAATACAACCTGAAACACAACTATAAAAGCTTTGAGCTTGCATGAGGGACAGACCAAGTGGGCCTGGGGGCCTCCAGTCTACCTTTACTCTGTTCTTGGCAGCTCTCCAACCCCATCCTCATACACTATCCATTCACAGCTCTTCAAGTCTTCTTTTCCCAATCAGCTTCGAATGGCTTCCCAGTTTGCTTTTTATTTTTTCTTTGAGGTTTGCGTGAACAGCTCTAAGAATTAGTTATATATATCAACCTAAAACTGGCCGGATTCCATGTCTAAAGCGTTTCAGTAGCACTCGGGGGCCAGCTGGTTTCAGGTCATGACTGGCGGCCATTGTACAGCTGCTGCACATCTGCAGGTCCCCGTATGCCCTTTTATTACTGTCTGCTTTCTATTGCATGTTGTCAAAGGTCTGGTGACTGCATCTGTTTGAGTCTTGTCTCTATCTGTATGTGGCTTGGAACAAGGGTACAGTTGCTTCCAGTGAAGTGTATTCACGACGTACTGATGAATGAAAATATTGGAAGAAATGTGTACTCAGGTAAAGTGACTGCTTCCATGCTTAGCTAAGAAGGGTTATATGAAATGTTCCCACACCCAACTGCCTTCTCCATGCTTTGAGCTGAGACCTGCTCATAATGGTAAATTCCTTGTTCCTGTCACTCAGTTGAGTTAGCTGTTTCCATATTAATAGGATATTGTGCTTGCTATTAAGAATTGCTCACTATAGATTCCTACTCTTCGATGTCTTCCCCTATTCTCCAAGTCTCTCTCACTTTCCACACCCACACCCCACCCACATACGTATACACTCCCACACCATACACACACATACCATATACACACATACCATACACATATACCACACATACACACACATATACACAAACATACCATATACACACTATATGTGTATATACATACATGCCATATATACATACCATACACACATATACCGTGCACATATACCATGCACACACATAATACATACACAATATGCATACCATATACACACACCCCATACACACTTACCACACACACACATATTCCATACACCATACACATACCATACACAAACACCATATACACACATACCCCACACACCATAATCACATACTTCACACATTATATACACACCATATACACATACCATATGCATACATACCATATACACATACCATACACACATACCATATGTATACACACACACACCATACACACATACCATGTGCATACACACACATACTCTATACACCATACACCACACACACACACACACACACACACACACACTCATCTGAAAAATTGAGCCTCAGGGCTTCTGTATACTTGGCCGGCATCTTCAAGGTCACTAATGTTACCTCTCATCTCTGCTGTGTGGGAGCCAGAGGGTGAGTCATCAGGGTTAGCACTGCCTCTGTAACACTACCAGATTGTGTTTGTCTCCACTTCAAAGCTCTTCACTTTAACAGAATAGTATTTCTTCATCCCGCCCACCCAAACAGCAGTCTGGATGCTGAGAGGCAGCAGTTACATGAACAGCACTGTTCTTTCCTTAAGACTTTCCTTCCCCCACCTCAGAACATGGGCAAGACCTTTAGGGAAGCCACCGGGCCTCAAACTAGACAGGTTCCTACTAGAGAGCACAGCCTGGCGTCTTATTTAAGCCCTGCCCCCCGACCCCCGACCCCCTCCCCTCCCCACACCTCCTTGCTTTCCTTGCCCTCCCTTCCTCTTTCAGTTTTATCACTCCAGACTATGATTCTGCCTTTCCTCATCATTCCTTGTCTGTTTGGGTCTTCTGTTTTCTTTTTCATTTACAAAACAGTTTATGATTTTTGAGTTTTCTGAGTACAGGAGACAAATGGGAGAGGGGGCTTTAGACATGGAATCTAGAGAGAAAGCAGGGGTGGGCGGGAAGAGAACCCTTTCCTTTTCCTTAGTTTCCTCATGTGCTCCTTCCTCTATTTCAAACTCATTTGACCTTGGCAGCACAGTGGCAGTCAGGGACAGAAATGTCAAGGGTGCCATTACTGAGCACCCAGCCACACTGCTAAGTTCTTCATATACATAACTCAACTCCCTATGACTAAAAGAAGCAGTTCTAACTTGTTTTAGAGACAAGGTTTCATTATTGGATGGGATAGAACACAAGCTTGCCTCGAACCTGGGGTATGTCTGCCTCGGTCTCTGGGTTGCAGACATTACAGCTGGGAGCTATCAAGTAGTCTTTCTTACTCACCCATGAGTAAAGCGAGATTCAAAGATTCTGAATAGCTTGCCCAAGATGACAGACAGTGGTAGCTGTAAGGAAAATGATCATGTAGGTGCCAGGACCATGCTCTTTGCCGCTGTCATCGCTGTTGGTGAGAGAACGGACATTAATCAAGTCTTTCTTTCCCAGGGTTTCCATGCCCTGGATCTTGATTTCAATTTATGAAATGCATTGAAGGAGTCTAATTGTCTCCGGTCATTCCTATGTCACTTTAGCCCAGAGCAAATTCTAGTAGCTGCCAATGGCTATTTAGACTTATCTTCCCTGTACAGAATAGCACATCTTATAAGTTCTGCCAATCCTTGTTCATGTCCTGTGAGCGCTCATCAAGTGTCCTCTAGGCTTAGCATAAGGATGTAATTTACCATCCGTACTAGCACACTTGAGATCGGGGGTCGGGGGAGGGGGGAAAGGAACATTATTAATAACCATGCTGGGCATACCAGGATGCTTGGCCATCTTCCTCAGACAAACTGTAATGAAGCTAATGTCTCCTGTGAACTAGGAGGCTGCTTATAATATCTCCAAACTAAGCTCTCTGCAAAACAAGAGAACAGAGGTTTTAGGGATCAGAACAGCCGCCTGTCAGACTCCAGCCTCTTTGTCTCTATATTCTCAGGCCTGGCTGTCTGTAGTAAAAGAAGGAAGGTAGGAAGAGCCGGAATCATTAGAATGCTCACTGTCCTATTCCTTGAGAAAGTGGCACTAACACATCAGTGGCTTAATACTCTCACATCAAGCTAGACGTCACTGTGCATGCCTATCATTCCAACGTTCCTCAAGCAGGAGCAAGAGGGTCACCAGTTAGGGGCTATCCTGGGCTATAGCTAGACCATTGATGATCCCCACCCTCCAAAAGAAAGAATCATTGGTCCTTTTATTTTTTAAGTAATAATTTTTAATTTTATTTATTATTACTGGGGTGGGAGTGTGTCATGTAATGGGTGTGGAGGTCAAAGGGCAGTTTATGAACTTGGAGTTGGTTCTCTCCTTCCACCTATACATGGCTCTGGGGGTGGGGGTTACTAAATGCTGATCACTAGGCCTGTAAAGCGAGCCATCTAGGCAGCCTTTGCCAGTCATTTTCATCTTTTTACTTACATTCACTTATTGATTGAGGGCTTGTGTGTACACATGTGTAGAGGTCAGAGAACAAACTGCAGAAGACAGCTCTCCCCTTCTATCCAGTAGGTCCCAATGATTGAACTCGGGTTTGCAGGCCTGGCGACAGGCACCTTTACTGGCTGAACCATCTTGGCGGCCAAGTCATTTATATCTTAGCTGTGGATCCCAGCTCTACTCTAGATATGCTGAAAATATACTCTGAGGCAGGCTCGGGTAGCTAACTGCATTTTAAAAGCTCCTGTATAAAAAAAAAAGAAAAAAAAGAATTCATCTCTCTATCAAATTGGCACCAAATATTTGCACACTCGCTCTACTCTGAGAGGTACAATTTTGGGGGAGGTTCCTGCTGGAGTCAATTGCCCAACTCTTTGCAACATTAGAGGCCATCTCTATGGCTTTAATCACTTGCTATTCGAATCAAATAATTTAAACCACATGAACCATTTCTCTTTCTCTGGAGGGATTGCTGTGGATTGAGGCTGAGGTGATGTATGCTAAATATGTGCTTCACCATTGAGAGACACTCTAGTTCCTTAAATGTGTTAACCTTATAATTACTCCTAGCATAAATTCTTAGATTCTTAGCCATTTATATATACATATATGCATATACATATATACATATATGTATATATACACATATGGCTAAGACTATATTCTTAGCAACTTACATTGGATTAAGAAAAGAGAACATTTCAATGCTATCTGATCATCACAGGAATAACATTTGCCACGAATTGAGCAACACACATGTCAGTTATTTGCATACAATGTCCCAAATATCTAAAGCCTGTAAGAAGGCATGCGACCTCTGCTTTCTATACAGGGGAACCCTAGCTAAGAGAAGTTGGCTGACCTGCCTGGGACCTCCCAGCTTGTGACCAGCAGAGCTTGGAATATGCTTATGTGGGGAACACAGAAGCACTCTGTGAATACAGAAAAATACTGGAAGGACACATCATGAACCAGTATGACCTTTTGAGAATGAGTCCTAGCCTTGGAGAGACCTGAATGGCAGCACAGAGACACACAGAGGCATTCCTTTGATATAGAAAAGCTGCTAGCACCAATTACTGGTTCACATTTGGGATAGCTTGGGGTGGGGCTAAGCATTTTTCTGGCTAGCCTCGGGACTCGGCTCTCTTTTGTTGGTGGAGCTGCCGCACCGCTCTCTATTCATATTTTCAAGGCAACACAGGCACAGTGCACGTTCCCTAATTGCACACCCTTCCTGCAGTACGCCTGCTCCTTCTGAGCTCCATGGGCTGGTTCCATACGCGGCTCGTGTGGGGAAGGGCTGGTGGCAGCTGCAAGTTGGTGTGTGACACATTGAGTCGTCATATTTCTCTTCTCTGTGGCCCTCCAAAGCCCTTTCCAACATAACTTTTCCCCATCTGTTCTCGTTTGCACTGCATAATAGGGGACAGGTTTTGGAACTTAGGATTCAAAAAAAAAAAAAAACACATTAAGAGAAAATAAAAAATGAGATGGAATTTGAGTAGAAAGAAACTCACTGGCTTCCCGCCCCCCTCCTCAATCACTGGGATCATTACCAGAGTATTAAAACGATCAAGTTTTTAGTCTCGTTGATATTGATTCCCTATATATGTGGTAGTGAGGAAATGAGAGGAGAGAGAGTGAGAGAGTGAGAGAGAGAGAGAGAGAGAGAGAGAGAGAGAGAGAGTTCTTAAATTGCTTTCAATTGTCTGCATAGTAATAAGACAGGCAAGCAAGGCTGAACTGAGATACATTCAGCCTTGCCCATAACCTGGCTTAACTTTCCTCATATTTGTTCAGCTTCTTTAATAAGTACATTAATTGTCTCATGTCCTGGGTTCCTCCTCTGCACACTGGATGCCAGATGGGAAGCTTAGAATATCTAGAACCATTTTCAGAAGCACCACAAGTACACCTCTGTGCCCTGCAGTACACTTTCCTTCTGTACATTGAGGATTGAGGGGAGGGAGGGAGGGAGGGAGGGAGGGAGAGAGAGAGAGAGAGAGAGAGAGAGAGAGAGAGAGAGAGAGAGAGAGAGAGCCAAGCACACAATATACTCCCAATTTCCCAGATATCTTTGCTTAGGCTGAAGCTAACATAGGCATTTAAGTTGGAAGAGTGAACACATTTAAGGAAGAATATCCAGTAAACAATAAACAGTATTCTGACAAAACAAAGAGTATAAGACAGTCTGCTTAGGAAGGAATTAGGGACTGGGGTGTAGCTCAGTTGCTAGAACACTCATTTCACGTGCAAGAAGTTCATCTCCGGGACCACATAAAACAGCAGGTGCTGGTGATAACTGTAATCCCTGATTGGGAGATGGAGGTAGGGGGATCAGGAGTAAAAGGTCATCCTGAACGGCATAAAAAGTTGGAGGCTAGCCTGGGGTACATGAGCAGAGTGGCGTTTCATTCATCCTTTCCTTGAGGTCTTTAGGAAAGTTATATTACTGTCTCAGTCATAAGGTCCCATTGTGACATTACTCATAGACCGGAGGTCACTGGCTCATCAGGGGTTTATAGTTCTTTGTGGAGGAGGGCAGCCCTCCCTGACAATCTGAGGAAAGGTTGTGGATTTCCTTGGGAAAATATACATTCTCCTCCAGACTTGCATAGAATTTCTGGGTCCCCAGGATAATTTAGCATTCACCCACAGACTCCTGGAGGACTGGGGACCACGCACTCATGGTTGAGTCCGTCCGCCTCTCTGTTTTCTTGGTTTCATAGGTCAGTAGTTGAGTTTTTAAGCCACATTTTCTATATTTCTGTTAGGGATACCATCTTCCCTCATTACAGATGCAGGGGAAAGCAACCTGGCTTGCTGTCTGTGCTGAGAGAGTACACACCAAGTTCACTTCCTAACTTCCCCCATCCCTGCTTTCTTAAAACTCAGACATACTACAAAAATATCTGTAGCTGAGACCTGTCGTTATTTTTTTTCCAGGTCAACTTGGGATGTCTAGCTCCCTACCCCATTAATGTAGAAACTGTGAATACCACCATCTCTCGTGTGCCTGTTGCTAATCCATCCATGGCTGGCACCTGCCACAGACAGACCAAGTAGCATCCCTGTTTTGCATACCAGAACCTCAGAAGAGAAGTACAAGGTGTGAGAGCCAGGAGAGGCTTCTCCTTTGTTAATTTTGTATGGAAGAGCCAGGAGCACACAGGGTTTTATGATACAGGTTTCCGCCCAGCAACTTCTTGGGAGCTAAGTATTGTTTTTATAATCTCTTCTACATCCCTGCCCCCTTCCTATTTCTCATAATTCTCAACCTCTTTTCTCCAAGTACTCTGCTGTGAATGAGAGAATGGTGATGGTAATCAGAATAATTTTCTTCTGTAACCTAAGGCCACACAATTATTAAATAAGGGAATCATTTTGCTGGTGGTCACTAAGATAAGATCTCATGGAGCCTCGAACTCACTGTGTAGCCAAGAATGACCTTAAACTTCCTCCCAAGGGTCAAGCGCTCAGCACTGCACTCAGATGTGTTTTGCTTCTTTGTGGTTTCTTTTTTTTCTTCCACCCTTCTCCACTTTTTTCCTACCCTTTCAACCCCTAACACTAAATAAAAGAGAAAAAAGGATAGAGAAGAAAGGAAAGAGGTTAAAAAAAAAAAGTCAGGGATCTGAAAGGGAGTGATGTTATTGTTAAACTACTTTCTGCATATTAGGCACATCTGGTTCCTTGGGGCAAGTTTGATCTCCATTGTTAGGATATCTAATTTCTTCTTGTTTCTTCTTTGCGAATGACTCCTTAACAAACTATCCCCAACAACAACCAATAACACACAAACAACAAACAAACAACCAATAACACACCAACAACCCACCCTCCTCTCGGGGACCCTAGCATTTATATACCCTTTGAAGAGTCCTCAGAATTCCAAACGCACACAGCAAAACACAGTGCGGTGCTGAGCGCTTGACCCTTGGGAGGAAGTTTAAGGTCATCTGCAACTGGCTAAAGCATGAGGCAAATCCTAGTCAGCTGCTGTGGACCATCTGAAGCAGCGCCATACCCCACACCTGGGATTAAAAGGAAAAATATTTCTGTGTTTTTCAGAGAAAACAAAATTTCAAAATTTGTCACTACACTTGAGCCAGAAGAATAATTATAAGCAGACACATTTACTAAAAATGTTCCGTACACTGTACCATGCTGCTGGAGGTCAGATGCATGCTCTCATTTCAAATCCCCATCTCCCTCTTGAGGTGCGTAGAATTATCTACTCCATTGTACAGATGGCTTAATGGTTAAGAGCACTTGCTGCTCTTGCAGAGAGGACTTAGGTTGAGTTCCCAGCACCCACATGGCAGCTCACACCTCCCTCTCACTCCAGTTCCAGGGAATCCAAGTCTTCTGGCCCCTGCAGGCACCCGAACCTATATGGTGTACAGAAATTCATTCAGACACAAACTTCAGTTCTAGGGAAGATGTTGCCCTCTTCTGACTTCTGCTGGCACCAGGCACGCATGTGATGCACTTACATACATGCAGGAAAAACACTCTTACACATAAAACAAATTAAATAAATATTTTTTAAAGCATTAATCATGTTGCCTTCCCCTCTCCTTTCTGATGACCCCATGTTCCTACTCTGTGGCTGTGGGTCTCTGTGCATTTATAACAGCCAACATAGACGTGCAGACTTCCTCTTGCTATTTTTTCTTTTGACTGAGATTTTGTGGCACAGTATTTTTTTTTTTGCCCTCACTGGGATCTTTTTGTTTCATTTGCCATATTTGTGAAGTTCACCTTGTATAATACATGACAGACTTCCTTATTGCAGTTTTCAAATGCTCCAGTGTCCACTGTGGGGATGCATCATAATTTTCCAACAGAGTATGTCATACTGCTGAACATTTAGATCACTTCCATCTTTTTTTTCTTTCTATTTAGTGCTGTGATAAGAACTTTACACATACACCATTTTACAATTAAATATAACAGTCATTAAGTATCTACAGACTAAAGATACAAGGTTAAGTGTGTGTGCATCCATAATTTTGCAATAACATTTAAGGTTGCCCTCCACAAACCTTGAATCACCTTCCACACTTCCATATGAGAGAGATGCAGTATTTGTTATTTCAGGTTCTCCAACTAGCATCTATAAGATTTATCTTCTCAAGGGTGTCTCAAAGATGATTTATGAAAAAGAAATATAGAATCTGGGGATATATCTCATGGATGGGGTACTTGCCCAGTAAAACCCAAGGCTCTGAGTGAGTTCAATTCCACACACACAAATGTGCACACACATACACGCACACACAGAGGCACATATACAATATACACACACACACACACAGAAATGTGCATACACATACATGCACACACAGAGACCCATACACAACATGCATCCATACAACATGTATACACATACATACATACACAGAGGCACATACGCAACCACACACATACAAAGAAATTTGCACACACAGAGGCACATATGTAACATACATACACACACAAAGAAATGTACACACACATACATGTACATACAGGGGTACATACACCACATACACATGTGCATACATGTACATGCACACACAAAGACACATATATAACATACACTCACATTGATGTGCACACATAAACATGTATACTCAGAGGCACATAATAACATATACATATGCACAAAGAAATTTGTACAGACATACATGCATGCACAGAGGCACATATACCACACACACACACACACACATACACACACACACAGGCTGACACTGCTTACTCTTTTTCTTCCTCCCTTCCCACCTGCAAAGCAAGCATAGCATAATTTTGGTTTCTCTCTGTTGTATATTGTTTCTTTCTTTAAAACTCCCCCCTACCTTCCAAAGGAAGTTGGGATTTATGAGCTTGGAATATTGGGGAAATATGCCATGGTTAGGGGCTCCAGCAGGTGTCTGACCTCCAAGCCACGCACACTAAGCCTTTCTATGGGGCTTCAATTGTCTAGATTTTTCCTCCTTATTTTCATGTATGTGAGTCCACTGTGGCTGTCTTCACACACACCAGAAGAGAGCATTGGACCCCAATTACAGATGGTTGTGAGCCAGCATGTGGTTGCTAGGAATTGAACTCAGGACCTTAGGAAGAGCAGTCAGTGCTCTTAACTGCTGAGCCATCTCTACAGCTCTCCATGGGGCTTCTAATAACACCTCACCTTCTTGTTTCACATAGCAGCAGCCCACTGTGGACAGCCCTACCACAAAGTTCCCTGTCCCCAAACTTCCTAATAGTTCCCATTCCACCAACTGCACACTGCCGAACTCTTGCAGATCCCGCTCCCCTTTCCTTTCCTTTCCTTTCCTTTTCTTGTCTTTCTTTTCTTTCTCTTTTCTTTTCTTCTTTCCTTTCCCTTCCTTTCCTTTTCTTGTCTTTCTTTCTTTTCTTTCTTTTTTTTTTTTTTTTAAATTTGAGACAGGGTCTCACCACGTACCTCTGGGCTGTCCTGGAACTTGCTAGGTAGACCAGACTGGCCTGGAACTCAGCGATCCACCTGCTTCTTCCTCCCCAGTTCTGGGATTAAAAGTGTGCACCTGCTTTTTTTTTCTTTTTCTTTTTTAAGACTCTTTGTAGCCCTGGCTGTTCTGAAACTCCTTATGAAGACCAAAGTGGCCTTGAAGTCAAAGTGATATGTGTGCTTCTGTGGGTCACCAGCCTGGCTCTTACATTATTCAGGAGGCTAATGACTAGATCTGTAACACAGCCCCTCCTCCACATGTGGTAGAAGTCTCTTGGAACAACAGAAACAAGTCGTGGGGAGCTCTTGTGTTCATGTGCACTTCAGATTTACAAAAGACCCAAGGTAACAACGATCTTCATTTAAAAAAAAAAATCAGCATGGCTGGCCATATTGGTGGCACAAGCCTTTAATCTCAGCACCCAGAAGCCAATGACAGGAGGATGTCTGTGAGTTCCAGGCCAGAGGAGAGGGTTTGGATTTTGCATAATGAAACCTCATCTTCATTTTGTATAATGAAATGGTGGGCAGACAATAACATGGTTCCCGAAAAAAATACACGGAGACAGTTCCAGATGTTATTAGCAGTGACCAAAATTGGATGAATACTGTCCCTTATGATCAATTCAAAGAGGAATGGAGGGAACAGAGACCTTCTTCACTCCTTCATACCCTTCTCCTCTTGGGGATTTCAATGTCAATTGTTTCCTCAGGAAGTTGTCTCCTCTTTGTAGCAATAAAGCTTTGTCTTCCAAGCAACCTGAGTTCAGTTCAGAAACTTTCAAGTGTGGTTTTGCTGGCTTCTGTGAGTCAACTGTGACTGAGTCACACAAAGGAGGCCTTTATTAATAAGCATATTCTGTTCATTGCAGAGAAAATGAATGCCTCCAAATAATTTCACCAAATATTTAAAGAGAAAACAAAACAAAACAAAAAAAACCTCAATATGGTAAACATATCAGGATGTGATGAGCTGTCTAGGTAATTGGTTGTTTCTGTGCACCTGGTTCCAAAGACAATATTTAATGTGTTAATCTGTTTCATCTACTCAGGGAAGTGAGGGTAACTCTACCCTCTGGATCACATCTGCATTAAAACGAGAGGAGGCAGAGTCTCATTGCAGTGCGTGGAAATTTATGCACAAGAGTTGTCTTTTACATGGAGACAGCAATTATACCCCTAGAAATGCAGTCTGTGGGAGAAAATGACATATTCAAGGCTGGGGAACAAAAGCTTAATGCTAAGGGGACATTAACAAGGTTGGGAACCCCCTCTCAACAATTCACATGATCATTTACAAAATCTGCAGTCTAGAAAATTATTTTTAAAACATGTTTTTCAAAACAATGTGGGTTTTTTTTTTTTACTTCCCTAAGAAAATTCATTAGCGATCATACAGAATCTGTTTAACTACTCCACAGTAACAGATATTTTAAACTCTCATCAGATATATCTAAAGGACTGAAAGCCACCAGGAAGTGATAGAGGACACTTGGCCTAACAGCCCTGAAAAGACCAGGGGAGTGGGGTGGAGGGGGTGGAGCAGGAGTGTGTCCAAGATTTGCTCCCCTTCATGTCAGAAAGTTGTGTTTTAAAATAATCCTTAGGCAAGTTTGTACAGGAAGGAGGGCAGGAGGAAGAGAGAGGGGAGGAGCAAGGAAGGAAGGAAGGAAGGAAGGAAGGAAGGAAGGGAAAGGAAAGGAAAACTATTAGCTAATTTAAAAAAGTTGTCTTTGGGTGATTCTATTAAAGTCAAGAAAGCCACTGAAGTGGGTTCAAGTTTTTGCTTCTTCTCTGTGGACTTTAAGGGATGGGAAGGCAGATTGAACTGTCTGCCCTCACTGACCAACTTCAGCGATGGCCGGATAGGGATATGGAGTAAGATGTCAGAATTAATGTACGAAAGAACCAAGTCAACAAAACCAGACTGGAAATCCTTCTTCACCTGTACTACCTGTAACAGACAGAGCATATTTAAGAAAGGGTAGAGATAAATAGATGAGAAAGGAGACAGATGTTGGGATGTTGCGCGATGACGTAAAAGGGACTCGCCATACGTTGGTGGTTCTGCTTTTTCGAGCTCCACCTTTTCCCAGCTCACTTCATTCTTTTTTTCTTTTTTGAGTGAACTTTTTCTAGTACCTCATCCTGTACTCCTGCTGTTCTCTGTCCTGGGATATCTCAGCAGGCGCCCTGCCTGCTGAGTCAACATCCCCAAACATCCTGCTTTCTGGGCACGTGTAGAAGAAGCACATTTCACACAGTACCTGTTTTCAGTAACATCTTGTATCACCAGCAAACTATATCCCCTGCTTGACTACAGTAGGACGCCATGAGTCAATACAACCTACAGATTGCTTCAGAAGTTTTCTGGCTTTTTAATGCTTGATCTTAATTCATATTTAGTGCATTTGTATAACTAGTAATCTGTTTACTTTCATATGAAGCTTATCATTATTATTGGCAACTTAGGAAGACTTAAGACCAGCATCGCTACATTTACATGTTTACAATGTGTGTGTTTGAAACTTTTATTAAACAGAAACATTACCTTTTTTTTCCTCTTTCTTTTTTTCTTTCCTTTCTTCTTCTGAGGCAGGGTCTCACTTTGTGGCCCTGGCTAGAATTCATTATGTAGATCAGGCTGGCCTAGAACTCACAGAGATGTACCCAACTCTGCTGGGATTATTAGATTTAAACCACTTTATCCAGCCTCTTCTTTTCTAGTCATCAATTTCTTGAAACGAAAAAAAAAAATAGAGGCTATCCTAAATTACTCCTGAATCCTTCTTACTATTTTGGTTTTGTTCCAAAGGTTTCATGGTGATGATGGTGCCTTTTTTTCCCCCTTTATTCTGAAAAATCAAGTATCGAATTAAGACTGTTCTGAGTATTGTTACCAATGCCCAACACCTAAGTAGATGAGGGCCACACGGAAGCAGATGATTCTTGGCGGAAAATCCTCTTATTTTTAATCGTTTCTGAGACAGGGTCTCACACAGCTCAGGGAGCTGTGTAGCTCAGAAAGACGGCCTTGGGCACTCCATCATCCTTCTGCCTCCACCTCTCACAGGCTGGGATCTCAGGCACCTGTCACTAATCTAAGTTCTCTGGGAAACTGATAAACACCTGACTTGTCCTCCAATCCACACTTCATTTGTTAACAGGAACCACAAGCCCTTCTGAAAACGGAGGCAGCTTCTCCCACAGATCTCACATTAGAGCATGTGAGAGATATTGGTGTGTGTGTGTGTGTGTGTGACAATTTTTAGATGGTCATTTTCTTAAATAAATTACATTTTCCTTTCCTTTTAAACCAAATATGCAGGTCCAACCCCTGCTACTTCATGGGCACTCAATTTCTATCTCCAGCCTCTTCTCCATTATAAAGACAATTAGGTGCTTTCAGAGTTCACATCTGGAAACTCTATCTTTGTACTGGTCAATAACACCTTCATCTATTAAAAGAGTGAGACATTGGTTTCCTTCATTCCAGATTGGGTCCCTATGTTAGATGCTAGACTACCTGTGCTGTTTGTGGTGTGGTAGGAGGAACTGAGCCAACATACCCATCGGTCTAAACACTGATTTGTCAAACAGAAAGGGGAATTAAGATCGGTGCATTTTCTATTTGGGCACTATTTGGTTCAAGACTGGCATTACCTTCTATAGAGGTGGCTCAGTTAAACACAAATTAGCTACTTAGGAAAACCAAACTTCATTTAATACAATTTCCCTATTATTAGTAGCAGATACTATTTTTAGGAATTTGCAATGAAATAAGCATATAGTTGTTTTATCCAAATGTAAGGAACTTTGCAAATGGTGTTCCTTTCTCTGATGTTTCTTCAGCATGATAGAAAATACTCCTCCAAAGAAGGTGACCAGTCCCACTATGAGGGTGAAGAACCAATCTAATATTCGAAATTTATTGGTAGATTAGAATTTTTACTTTGTTCTTACTTAGCAAGCCAGGAGAGAAACAAAACCACCTCAACATCCTCTATAAAAGTAACACCAATACCAAAACAGAATAAGCAAAGGACATTAATTGAAAGAAAATTAGAAAACTAGAGAAAGATTAATGCATGTATGAACCAGATCCAGCAGCATTAATAATAATCAAATGAATTTAAACTAAAACAAAATTTTTAGGGGGATGTTTGTGGTGCTGGAATTGCATCTCAGGGTTCACCTGCAGTGGGTCAGGACCGCACAAACTCTGCTACAAACACCACACAGCTTAAAATAGTTAGCTTTAAAACTTCCCAATTATAAAGGATTGGATAAGGGTTGGGGACAGCAGTAAAAAGTATGGAGGAAGATGTCTGTCATTCCAGCATTTTGGAGTCAAAGACAGGAAGATTACTCTAAGTGTGAGTCCAGCCTGTTCTACATAGTGAGAAGCAAGTCAGCCAGGGTTATATAGAGATACCCTGACTCAAAAACAAAATAAAAACAAAAACAAAACAACAAAAACCAACCAATCAAAACCAAAAAAGGAAGTGCTGTGAGACCGAAATATTCATGGGAAGGGATCAGGTACTTTGCAATTAGAAATATGATCAGGATCTCTACTCTTGGGATTCGGTAGCCTGAAGAAATTATGAGATGTGGCCAAAAGTTGTGTATAGCCACAGATCTTAGTCACTCTCAGAGAATGTGAATGACTTGGAGAAATACTCAGAATACAAACAAGAAACTAAGAGAAACTATGTGTTCTTTTGCATACTTTTCTCAGTAGCTGGAGAGATAGCTCAGTAGTTGAGAACCCTGGCTCTTTTTCCAGAAAACCTAGGGTTTGATCCCAGCACCCCGAGGGTGGATTACAAAGAACTCTATTACCAGTCCCAGGGGAATCTGACATACGCTTTTGGCCTCTGCAGGCACTGCAGGCATGAGATATACAGACATGCATGCAGACAAAACACCCACATATATAAAGTAAAATAATTTTAAAAAGAGAGGAATACTTTTCTCTATATTTATTTTTAAGGTGGATATGACATTCTTACTTTTTTATTTTTCAATGCATTTGGTTATTCATATGACTAATAATTATTGTGAAAAAATTAAAAATATAAGCCAAGAGTAAAAGTAGACAGTAAGAGACTGCTGGTATATACAGGGTTTCATTTTGAGGGAATGAAGATGGTTTAAAATTGATCTGCTGTGATGATTGTTCAAGTCTTTTTTTTTCTTTTTTTGGTTTTTCGAGACAGGGTTTCTCTGTGTAGCCCTGGCTGTCCTGGAACTCACTTTGTAGACCAGGCTGGCCTCGAACTCAGAAATCCTCCTGCCTCTGCCTCCCAAGTGCTGGGATTAAAGGCGTGCGCCACCACCGCCCGGCTGCTCAAGTCTTTTAAAGAAATATTTAAACTGTACACTTGAAATGGGCAATGTGTATAACACAAAAAGATGGCACAGTGGTTCTGAGCATGTGTGGTTCTCCCAGAGGACCAGAGTTCTGTTTCCAGGAGCCATGTCAGGCAGCTCACAATGACTGTAACTCTAGCTCCAGGGTATCCAATGCCTCTGGCTATTGAGGGCACCTGCCCTTATGTACATATGCTGATACACAAACAGATGTATACATGATTTAAAATAAATCTTAAAATGTAATTATAGCTCATAAAGTTTCTATTAATAAGAAAGGTTTGGGGTGGTGGTGGTATATGCCTTTAATCCCAGCACTAGGAGTCAGAGGCAAGCAGATCTCTGACTTTGGGGCCAGCCTGGTCTACAGAGATAATTCCAGGATGATCAGGGCTACACAGAGAAACCTTGAAAAACAGAGGTCGGGGGAGGTTTGGGGCAGGGGGTAGAGGCACGTGCCATTAATCCTGGCACTTGGGAACCTGTGAGTTTGAGGCCAGCCTTGTGTACATAGTGAATTGTATGCCAGCCAAGGCTATATGGTGAGTCCCTGTCCTAACAAACAAATGTAGGGGTTGGAGGGATGTGGCTCTGTAGTTGAGAGATTGCCTGGCATACCCAAGGCCTCAGGTTCAATTTGTAGTACATGCAAATGTATGCATATGCCCAAATATGAGAACCCCTTCACATAACAAGGTACAAAGATTTCTCTTACTGACATCATCTCAATATTATCACTGGTAGTATCTTAATGCACAGCGCTCTCTAAATTCATTTCTGTACAGCATGCATGCTAGTTCAAAAAAAAAAAAAAACCTAAAGAATTGAGTCATAGAATGCATACCACTTCAGAAAACATTTTTAATGACAACATGTATAATTTTATATAATCAGAGAGTAAAATGGGACTGAGGGGGTGGTTAGGAGAAACAAATTCTAGCCCCAGCCTTGCCTTAAATAGCTGTAAAACCTTGAAAAGCTGTGTGTTTTGGGGGGACTAAGTTTTCCAAGGAGAAAAGGCAGGGATGTGACCCGAGCGAGATCTCTGGAAGCTTCCAAGTCCCCTAACAGAGTGACACAGTAAAAATAATCTTGCTAGCAACAATTTAATTGTAACAGTAAAGAATGTTTATCAAAGGGTGATTGGTGAGCATCGAGATACATTGTGACATTAATTAAAAGCAAAAAGCACAGAAACACAACGTATACTACTACGTTGCCAGTTGTGACAAAGCAAAAGAAAACACATGTAATTGCTCCTATTTCTAGAACATTTCTGAAACGATACATGGCAGCTGGCAAGGAGGGGAAACTGGTTCTTTGTGCTTGCTTCACCACAGTCTGTCCTTTTGTCCTTGTATACTTCGTATCTTTCATTTGTTCATATACTTTGTTGTTGGGGTTGAACCCGGGGCTTTGAAAATGCAAGACAAGCACCAGTGGTATGTCCTTGCCCCTTGAATCATGGTTTTAAACACCACCAACAAAACCACATTAAGACAAATGTCTTGGTAACAAAGGAATGTGAATGTCTGTGTAGAGCTAAAGAACTTACTTTCTCCCGCTAACCCATTTGATGGAATCCCTTCCCTTGACTGGTGAGACCCTGAGACCCACATGATTTAGACTTGGCCAGGCTACCTTACCTTTGGCCACACACCTTCATCCCACCTGGTCCAAAAGGCTGTCTGTGAGTTCCTGCAAATTTTGAGTTCTTCACTCTCAGAAAGGTCAAATGCAGGAATTCCAAATAAGGTCTGGGATTTCAGAACTGACAGTTCTCCAAGAAGCAGCCCAGTCCTGGCTCCACACCAGAGGAGAAGAAAGGAGGCTATGAAATCTGAAGTTACTTGCATAAGGTCACATGGCTAGTTCTCCACTATATGTAATTAACCTTAGTAGCTGCTCTCTGGAGTTTCATTCAAAAAAAAAAAAAGTAGGTTAATAAAAGGGAAGTGGATGCATTTTAGATATGGGTAGAATTGGGGCCACATTAGGCCTTAGAAAATTAATTTGATTTCTTATCTATGACAATGTCCTCACATTGCAAATACTCAGAGAGAAATCAGGAAAAGGAATATTCTCCAAAAATGAAAAGCCACCTTGATTCAGAGTCTACCACAGTGAAGTTTGAAATGCATTTGTTTAATTTGATGAGGAAATTGATTTGATCTTCCTAACGACATTTATCTGAGGGACTCAAGGGACTGGCTTTTGATGACCACATCTAGACAATGAAGAGACATTAACCATAGTTAAGTAAGTTAAAAACTCCAGTAACTTCAGACTTACGAGCTCAGAAAAGCCTGAGGGAATCTAGCCCTTCATGGTTGCAAAGAAGTCAGTCAGGAGGAGTTCGAAAGGCACGCAAAGGAGGCAGATCCTTGGGGGGAACATTCCTTCTCAAAGAAGGATACCTAAGAGCAGAGCATAGAAGTGCACTTGCTCGAATGCACGATCTCTCTCTCTCTCTCTCTCTCTCTCTTTCTCTCTCTCTCTCTCCCTCTCTCTCTCTCTCTCTCTCTCACACACACACACACACACACACACACACAACCCCACCAAAGCTGCATGTCCCACTTCACAAATACAAATCCATATGCACTCCTCACCAGTGAGATTCTGTTCCATGACTGTCAGATCCTTTGAAAATATGTGCATTTCTATTTTTATAATGTTTATTATTTCTGCTTATTAAAGTAATGCTATAGAATGATTGGAACACAGGGTCCCTGAAAGAAAAGACCAGAGAGTACATTTCTAATGTGAAGAAGGTGTTGTCTTCATATTGTGACACAGGGTCTCAATAGCTTGGGCATGCCTGCAACTCAGAGAGAGAGAGAGAGAGAGAGAGAGAGATTAATTTCTTGAAGCATTTTTTCTCGAATTATGTAGGTTGACAGTGTTTTCTTCTGTTGCCCTCCACTGTTGTTATTGTTGTTATTATTATTATTATTATTGACATAGGGTCTCTCTATGTAATGCTGGCTGTCCTGGAGCTCACTATGTAGACCAGGCTGGCCTGAAATTCAGAGAAGCACTTGACTCTGCCTCCCTAAGGCTGGGATTAAAGGTGTGTAGCATCACATACAGAAAACCTAACTTTTGAACTGGGATCTCCCTGAACCGGGAGTGCACAGATTGGCTGGACTGGCTAGCTGGCCAATGGGCTCCAGGGAATGTCCTGTCTTTGCTGGGCCAGCGCTGGGCCAGAGCTTGGGTTACAGGACCAGGATCTTGACATACTGCTGGAATCTGAGCTTAGGTTTTTATGTTTGTTGAACATACTACCCTTTGGGCCATCTCCCTCTTGCTCCATTTGGGCATTGAGTCTCCCTTGAGAGGGAGAGATAGTTATGGAGTTAAAATCCTGTCTCTGTTTTATATTTTCAATGTAGAACTCATTATTATCATTTCCAAAGTTAGAAGATGATAGTTATCCTTTTATGCAAACCTTTTTGCATTGATGCTTTTTGTTTTCTTAGCATAAATTCCTGAGGTAGGATTAAAGTGTCAAAGGATATAAATATTGTTAAGATGTTGATACATATCACCCAATTATCTTTTATAAATTGTTTTCCAGCATGCAATCTCCTCAGCAACTGTGTCCTTTATTAGACCAAATTTACCAACAGAAATATGCTTAATTACTGACAAAGGCTGTGAAATAATTATGTGGAATATTTTATTTGTATTACCTTCTGTTCAATATTTATATATTCAATTATTCACATATTTTATCACCTATCTATCTATCTATCTTTTTTCTGTTTTTTTTTTTTTTGAGTCAGAGTCCTGGCTGTCCTGCAACTCAGGCTGGCCTTGAACTAACAGAGATCCCATCTGTGTTTCCCAAGTGCTAGGATTAAAGGTTTGCATCACTATGCCTGGCTTAGCTTTTATTCAGTTTCTCCAATTTTTAAAGAATAAACATTTCTAATTCTCACATATGATCATTTAAATTTTCATCAAATTTGACCTTTAATTAGAGGGTCCATTTTGTTGATTTTAAGTTTCTTATACATCACCATTCTAATCTTTTTGAATATATGTTGTGGATGAATTTATTCCCTTTCCTCCTTATTCGTTTATTCTTTGAACACTTTTGAGAAAAGCTTTACATAGTCAAGTCAACTCAATATTTATTTATTTTATGTTTTCTATTTAGAAAGTAATTTTCTTTCTAAAAGTAAGAATTTATTTGCTCTTGCTTTCAATTAATTCATGATTAAAAACAATTTAACTCTTGTCTTGAATAGCACCTATAGTCCAAGTGACTGGAAAAAAAAAGGCTGAGGCAGTGGGTCCCTTGAACTCAGAAGTTTTAGATTAGCCCCTTACAAACACAGACACAGACACACACACACACACACTGACACATACACTCAGTTATATAGACACAGACACATACATACACATACCCCCTCACTCACACATACACACACACTCACTATTTATCCCTTGTATAAATATTTCAGAACTGATGTGAGTAGACACTAAATTTTTCCAAAGTGTCTCAACATAGTTTAATGAACAGTTCCCCCAGAGTTTGCAACACTTTTACCACAGTTAGTTCCAAGTAGTACATTGGCATGTCAGGAGGAACTGTATTAATGTCTGACTTGAACAATGAACAGCTTCCGGATGTCCTTTATGATACCCACACTTCATTGAGTACAGTAACTGGCCAATGACCTCTCATATGAAATACACAACCAATGAGTCCCAGATATGCCTGGAAAATTAAGCTAAATAAAACCAAAGCTCTTGACTACTTCTCACTGTTTTCCTTTGGGAAGGGAGATGCTACGGCTGCCATTTGTAGTGGTTTTTTAGCTTGCATTTCTCTTTCATCGCTTACAATTACAATCAAATCTTCTCCATCTTTAGATCACAGTATTACTTTTGTGGCTTTTTCTTTTTTTGTCACAAGATTAGGACTAAATTTCATATCTCAAGGCCTTTTAGTTTATCGTTCTCCAAAAATAGTTACAATGAACTGGGTCAGATTTTTTTTTTCTCCCACTTGAATGATGTTCCTTTAAAAGACAAGAAAATGCCTATGGATTACCAATGAGAATACTATTTATTAAAATATCACTGCTATTAGACATATATAACAAAACAGCTGTGATCTAGAATATGCACAATATAGTTTTCTTTGATATGACTTCCCCCCCCCTAATATTTAATTGCACGAAAGGAACAAATCCTGGGTTAAGAGAACCTAGGACTGGGGCAGAAGGACAAATGCTCTTGTTCATGTCTGACTACAGAAGCTGGAGATTCACTGCTCCTCAAATCTGGGTTCTTCTCCAAGGCCGTGTGAATATTCTCCCAGATCTCAGTGCTTAACTTAAATGGGAACAGGTCCCTTATCTAGATATCAGCTAATCTGCATGTGTTTGGGACCATCACCTTCCTCCAAAACTAAACATGAACACGATTATAAACCCAATATTCAAAATCTTTATTGAGACAGAAAATAACATTTTTGATGAGCAGAAATGTCTATTCCTATCACAAACATGGAACCAGTATCTGGAAAGAGGAGGTGTTTTTTGTTCCTATGGTTTTCTTTTTAGTTGCCTACCAGGACTTCGTATGCCCACCACTGATTGAACAGTCTCAGAATCTGTTCATCCCTCCAACCCCAAACCTTTACTTTTCTTCTAGAACCCTTTAAAAGCTGAGCTGCAGCACACCATCAGGATCTTTACCAACAGAACCAGCCCTGGAACAGCTCACTGATACTGTTTGAGAGATTTTGTTTTGGGAAGTTGGTAAGTCTAACCAAACTGATGTCTGCTTGATACATTTAAATAAAACATGTTCCTTTATCCTTTCACAAAACATAAACTCTGGAACCAACAGGAAATGGCTTCAAAATACAAATGACTCAATTCAGATATCTAAAACATTTTAAATAAATAACAAAAAACCATTATAATGTCTGGCGTGTATTATATTTACAACCTTGGTTAAAAAAAGAATGTGGTTATCATTTGTAGGAGCCAAAGCTTAACTCTAAAAGAGAAGCTGTCTGTGAGATTTTATGGGATAAATTCCCCACAATTTATAGAAAAATAGCATACAGGACTCTTAGGTTGCTCAAGGCCCAATTTCCTAATAGTTTTTTTTGAAATCTGTTGACTTTTAGAAACGAACATGTTGATCTGGGCGTGAAGGAGGAGGATATGCAGAAAACAGAGAAGATGCCAATTCACAATGCAGCAGGCAGTTAATTAAGAGGAGTCAGGCTCCCTGAAACATATGACTGAGATTGGAGAAGCTTAGACTGACAGAAGATGTATCTCCTCCAAGTTACTTTAAGGGTGTGATTTTTTTTTCCCCCACTAGGGTTAAATCAGTGGGTTGGCTCTTGGGGTGGAGGTAGTGATTCTCAACCAGGGCGATTTTGTACTTCAGAGACATCTGGTTGTCACTATTGTGAGGGGAGGGTGGTCCTATTGGAATCTAGTGAGCACAAGTCGAGGATGCTGCTAAATATATTTCAACACCTAGAATGGCAAAAACAATTATCCTGCTCAAAGTACCAATAGTGTTAAGGTTGAGAAATCCTGGAATAAGGTGCCTAAGCCCGAGGGCTGCACCCTGGTGCATAGGGCTTATGTGAAAAGCAGTATCCTGGTCTGTCCTCTTATTTTACACATATCCATGCACACACAAAGCAGAGTTCAAGGCCACAAACACTACCCACAGTGCTTCCATAGAGTCCCTTGGAACATTGAGTAGTCACAGGGTGGGGAGGGGGCGGGGGTGGGGAGGAGCAGGGGGGCGGGGATTGTTAGGTCTTGCTGTGAGCCAGCCACAGTAAGAGCACACCTAAGGCAGCAGCAGTCCAAAGCAGCTCAAGCTTCCTCAATCCACCTAGCTACCTTTCGGGAAGTCTTTATACTAAACATTCACACATACAACTAGGCATGATACAAGACGAACACAATCGAGCCTGGTGCCTGGCCTCATGGAAGGGACGGTAAACGTTTGGAGGATTAAAAGCACACAGCAGCATGTAGAAGAAGCCGCAGCAGAGGTAGCTGCGCAGCCAGCAGCTCCCATTTCCCTCTCTTAGGTTCAAAGTGTGCCCAAGGTCAAACCAGTGAGCCGCAAGGGCTGACACTTCAGTCTAGTGTCACCCAGGGCTCTGTTGTATTGTTTCAGCGAGCAGGGCTACAGATTGGTGATCTTGCCTTGATCTGACCTGAACTTTACTCGCCTGATCCTCACCAAACATAACTATAGGGACCCTCTAATGAACGGTCCAAACACAAAAGAACCAGCAACATTCTCTGCCTTTTTGCGTACACAACACCTGAAGGCTCTTTTGTAGCAGTTCCTTGTACATATATATGCCTGTGTTGCTAGCTCGATGGCAGCTCTTGGAAAGGCCAGATCTTCCACTTCCTTTGCAACCTTCTGCAGTGTTGCAGCCAGCGACCCAATAAATGCCCTCTACATGAAAGGACCTGTAGGGATAAAAAAATACTTTATGGTTTCCCCATTTATTGGTGCCACGAATTTACTCTGCTTTGTGATAGGACTGCATTATAAGCTTCTAGAGGGCAGAGAAAATGGCTTGGTGCTTCCAAACACTAAGCGGGCACCATGCAAAATTTGATCCTTGCATGCCTTTTTGGATGCTCCAGATAATATTAGCACACTGGGGTGTTTTTGTGTTTCTAAGGACCAAAGTTGTCAGCCTCTCTGCGGCGGAGAATGTTCCTTCCTTCCTACTGTAAGCTCCCATGGCGCCTAGGACAGGGCGGGATTATTGCAGAAGCCCCCTCCCCCTAGACTTGCTTATTTTTATTACCAAGGAAGCCGACTGCGAAAATGGCAAACGCTTGCATAACCCTAGACCCTGCGAGGAAATGAGCAGAGTGGAAGGGGATCAGAAGACAAGGCAGCGATGGCCTGGCTGAGGCGGAGCATTGAATATCCACCCCTGTGCCTGACACGCAGGGCTGGAGATGAGTGCAGGAGCCCCCGCAGTTCCCGGCTCGGCTGCCTGCCGCCCGCCCGCCCCGCGCCCCGGGAGCTGTCCAGACGGCCCCGCCCGCGCCTACCTGGCCGCTCCCCGCGCCGCGCCGCGCACCTCCCCCGCGTCCCGCCAGCCCGGCTTGCAGCAGCCCGCAGCCGGGGCGGCCCGAGGGGTCGGGGGTCGGGGGCGGCGGGCGAGCATAGCTAGGCGGGCGGGCTCCCTGGGGCTGGGCGCCTGCAGGGGGCGCGAAGAGCGCCCCGCCCCGCCGCCGGCCCTCTCCCTCCCGGCTCCCTGGATCCGCGCCGGGAGGAAATGATGTGTTGCTGCCTGGTTAATCACAGCTCCAGACACTCATTGGCCGAGCGCTCCGCAGCCACTTCCTCCTCCTCCTCCTCCCGCTCCTCCCGCTCCAGCTCCCGGTCGCCGCCGCCGCCGCCGCCCCCAAGCGCTGGGGGAACTTTGCCGCCGCCGGCTCCCCGCCGCCCCCAGCCGAGCCCCGCGCCGCCGCAAGTTTCCTCCGCCCTCCTCCCCGCCCTCCGCCTCCCGCCCCGCGTCAGCCGTCTCCCCGGCTCCAGCCCGGTGCCTGCCGCCAGCCTGCGCCCCGGCCCCGTGGCCGCCAGCCTCCCGCCCCGCGCCGCGCCGCGCCGCGCTCCGCCGCCGCCGCCGCCGCCGCCGCCGCCCGGGCCACCCGCCCGCGGCCCGCGGAGTTCCGGGCTCCACGCCGGCTGCAGCGCCCCGCCCCGCCCCGCGCCTCCCGCGCCGCCCTGCAGCTCCCGGTCGCCTCGCGCTCTCCGCCTCCCCGGGTTCAGCACCCGGCCGCCGCTGGACCAGAGGTGAGGGCAGGTCGCCGGCCGCGCCGCCGGAGCCGAGGACCGAGGGAGGAGGGAGCCTAGCTGGAGGCGAGGCCGGGATCGGAGGTGGAGGGTGGGCGTCTCGGTGCCTCCCCCTCGCTTTCATTCTTTCTCCGGCAAGCTGCGTGCCCTCTCGTCGTGGGGGGAAGCCGCCGTAGAACGAAACCGACTTGCTTAGGGCCTCGGCGGCCGGTGGGATCCGAGGAGGGCAGAGGCTTGGAGTAGGGGGTTCGGGTGTGCGTAGGGTGAACTCCTGCAGGGTGTGCGCCTCGGACTTATAAATCGAT
Source organism: Tokudaia tokunoshimensis (assembly GCA_036184795.1). Classification (NCBI taxonomy): domain Eukaryota; kingdom Metazoa; phylum Chordata; class Mammalia; order Rodentia; family Muridae; genus Tokudaia; species Tokudaia tokunoshimensis. The sequence goes on along the minus strand of BTHU01000004.1, from coordinate 32,610,603 downwards.
CTGGCCTCACGGCCCCGGGCTCACCTTCCAAGCCGAGCTTGGCAGACTAAAGAGATTGGCCAGTCACCCCCACCCACAAAATATCCATCTCTTCCAAGAGGAATTTTCTGCTGGAGAGACAGCCAATAAACTCTGTTCAACTCCCTCCCTCCCTCGGTCCTTCCTAGCTGCAGTTTCAAAAAGCTTCAAAGCCAGGAATGTGGGATTCATCTTCCGATCCCCAGAAGGCAGATGTGGTTACAGATGTTGCACAGTACTTTGCCAAGTTTAAAACCCTTCCTTCAACACTAACCAAAACAGCGAGGCTAGAACCTTGGGCGCGCTGGGGAGAATTGTGGGCCTGTGGGGCCACTGCGAACATGAACTTCTGTCTGGTTCAGAGACTGGCTTGGCTCTGTCCAGTTTGTGCCAGATACATCTCCCACCCTTCCTTACCTCCCTCTTCCCCTGGAGATCTGAACGCCCCTTGCACAGCAGAGGAGCTATGGAGGAAGCTACTTGGGAAAGAAAACACCCATTTTGTTGCAGAAGAAAAGTGTGTTGGTTAAAAAGTTGTCATTAATTTGGTGTTTGGAGAGAGGCGGACGGTAATGCACTGGATTTGCTCTCTTTATTGGTTTTTCTTCTTTGCGGTTTGTGTGCTTGGTGTGAGATGATGGGAAACGTCTCTGGCCCCATACATGTTTAATGCGATTGCATATATACGTTTTTATGTTTGCATAGATATATAATTTCTGGGAAAAAAATCCCTCAAATAGAAACATAACCCAGTGATTTTAAAGAATCCTGTTGCTGAGAGGCAGACTGCTCTGACAGCCCAAGGGAAGGCGGTGGCAAAAAATAGACACCACCTCCCTTTTCCCCAAAAAATTCTTCCTGGAAAGGTGGTGTTAAGAAACTTCAGAGATGGGCTCATCCAAGTGGCAGGCCTTAAATGGAAACACTATAGTATGTCCTGGCACTAGTCTCTGGAGGTGGGTTGCTGGCCGGGGGCCCAGGCTTGGGCAGGCGGCAGACACTAGACTTGTGCTGACCTCAGACACTGCCTTGCCGTACAGCTCTACAGTTGGCACACTGCTTAAGTATGAAGCCCAGGCCTCACCCATGTCACTCATGGGGACAGTGTGGTCACAGGGTTATTTTAAGTCTGCATGGGATCTGGGTTACCACCGTTCTAAGATCAAATCCCTCTTTTTTTGTGATTTGGTTACTTTTGTTTTCTGTCCTGGCAAAGTGTTCCGAAGCTGAGCCGGGTGCCTTGGGTTGCTGTCACTTTGTAATGGGACGCAGCAGCATCTCTGCCGCCACTGTACATGGCAGTCCTCAAAGGTGAGGAGTGATGCGGAGATAGAACTTGGCTAGACAGCAAAGAGCAAGGGCCAGCGTGGGCATGCGCTGGATTCATGGTCTCTCTTCAACTGTGTGGCTGAGGTTTGCTCCAAGCAGAGTGGTTTTAGGTCGAACTTGATTGAGATAATAGTCTTACAACTTTCGCATGTTGGACTAGAGCGATCACTTGAATCGGAATAAATTTCTTGTAATTGCTAAGTAATTACAGAGAATATTAAGGATGCAGAGTTAAAATGCCATATTCAGGAGGGTAATGTGTTTCAGGAGTGAGGAGGAACTTAATTTGATTAATAGCATTGTAATGAGGGCCCTCCCCTCCAGACTGATAGTTTACCAAGTTTTCTTCCTGCATTCATGCAACGGGTGAGAGTGACTGAGTTGGAAACAGGGGGCATCTTACCCAAGCTTCTTGTCTTCCCAAGGTTGGACTGTGTTGATTATGCTAGGCAGCTGGGTGTTTCTTAAGGTTGGATGGAGTAGTCTGCAGAGCAAAGGGAGACACTGGACAGGAATGGATTTGAAAAATGATCTTGTTCTCCAAGGTCACAAGGTAACGAAGGAATCGATGCTGGGACCCGATTGCCCCTCTGTGGCTTGCTTGGCCATTTGGATCCTTCTATCATGATTTATTTCGTCTGATTAAATCTCTTGTCCAGCTTATTAGGACCATTATGGAGAAATAAGGCATCCGTGGGGGCCAAAGCCTTTGATTTGTTCAGGTAGAGTTAATGACAGGGTGATTAGAGTGTGAGTCAAGCAGTGTGCCCAGCTCTGTGCAAACACTTTGCACACTTTAGCACTTCTTCTCCAGTAGGAAACGGAGGTTTGGCAGATTTAGGCTGTGGATTCGGTGGGACTCCAGAACACATGTCTGGGGCCATTTTTGCCAGGACTGCCAAACTTGTCGGCAGCAGCTAAGTCCCACTTATCTTTAATTATCTAATAATGTGCCTCTTTTGTTTTAAATTTATTTATTTTTATTTCATGTTTATGGGTGTTTTACCTGAATGGATGCCTGTGTACCACATGCAGTGCCTGTGCAGGTCAGAAGAGGGTGTTTGGTCCCCTGGAACTGGAGTTACAGACCCTTGCTAGCTGCCAAATGCTGGGAATCGAACCTGAGTTCTTTGGAAGAGCAACCAGTGCTCTTAACTGCTAAGCCATCTCTCCAGCCCCCTTTAATATTTCTCTTTAATGCAGCGAATAGCTTTTTTTTTTAAATTAAAAAAACTAACAATAACTTACAAACACCATCTTTTAAGAGACAGTGTATTGCTGCTGTATTGAGAAGCCAGCTCACTGGTTAGGAAACAAGGGCATCATGAAGATAGACCCCCTACTTATTCTGAGCCCTCAAGTGTGGGATAGTGATGATTTGGTATGTGTGTGCTGCAGGAATCTGGGGTAAGGACAAAGAAGGTCACACTGTTGGTGATATTTTTTGATTAGGTGTTGAGTTCATGGGTGCTGATTTTAGTTTAGCTACATACATGATACAGGTTTGTTTGTTTTTTTTTTCAGTGAAATGATAAAGGAGATTAGACATAATGATTAGCATAGTAATTACTTGGGGGGATATTTCACTGCACTTTGCTGACTGTAGTCTATAGCTTGGCTGCCTTGCATGAAGGAGACACCTTTACTATTGGCTGGTTGACAAAACTGCAGGTAATTACTTTAAAGCTGACCGTTATACTGCATAAGGTTGAGCTATTGTCTCTTCTGCTCTCAGTGCCTCGTGTCCTCGTTCCCAATATCATGAGTGTAGGGACGACTTGGGCTTTCCTGGGGTTTCTCCTGAGAGGCCTGGGCTGGGCTGCAGCTGACTCTTCAGTGTCTCCTTGTCTTGTATGTCTAGTCTCTGGGATGGGGCATGGAATGCAGTTATAAAGGGTTCTGTGCTTCTGTGTTTTTAACCCAGTGGTAAAGTGATGGATGGTTCGGGACTGGAGTTGCTGTGTAAGTTAGAGCAGTGCCCGGGTAAAGTGTTAACAACTTGAAGCTGGGAGACTGGGGAATGAAACCATCCGAGGTTTTAATTGGAATCCACAGTCCTATGTTATTTTTCCGAAACAAGTTTTGGGCACTGTGGCTGTATTCCTGGAAATGAGGATTCGGAATTAGGTTTCCTGGTACAAAATACCTTCTTTGATTTTTTGGAATGAAAACTTGGTCTTCCCCCAGGCCCCCACCCCCCACCCCCCCTCCCGTGGCCAGTTCCAGTTCAGAAGATCCAAAGATTGACCTCTTTTTTTTTTTTTTTTGAAAAAAGAGAACAACCATTGGTGATAGAATGTACTTGTTTGTCCTGCTAGTTTAAGAATCAGAAGCCCCAAACTAGGATTGGTCTGTCGCAAAGGACAGTCTAATGAAAGGCTCTGTTGGAAAGAGGTTCAGGAAGTTGGTATGGCTAGCGCGTCCTGGCTTTTAGTTGAGATGGAAGGTGGTTTTGCTGCCTCAAATTAACTAAGAGACCCATAAGATCGGGGGAGTCTGAGGATGTAGCCAAGTGGTTCAAGTCCCAGCATCACTGCTACTAGGAAATTGGGGGCAGGGAGAAGAAAAATCAGCTTCCTTGATTAAAAAAAAAGCACCCTCCCCCCCCCCCCCCATTCAGAACCACTTTCCTAGGCAGGCTTGGGAATCTCACTTGTTTGTGAGTATCTTCCCAGGTCCTGAGAGCTTTGTTTGCCAAAGTTTTCACTGCTTCATTGTTTGACTTTGGGGTTTTCGGTCTCTGACCAGCATCCCGCTTCGCCCATTATGGTTGCCTCACTGTTTACTCTGGCTGCTTGGCCTTTATTTCAGAGACAGGGAGAGGCATTTGCAACAGCAGTCTTTCTAAGTTCTCTGGAGATACCTGTGGTAGCTGAAAGTTGTTTGGGGGGCGGGGGAGGATAGGGTAAATGGCTGTAGCATCAGTGTCCTGATGGATCTCAGAGGCTAGAACTTGACCATCCTTAAGACCTGACCTTGACCGATCTGGCCTCTCTGGACTTTTTCTTTGGGGAAGGTCAGACCCCCTCAGGGGTCAGAATAATCTCATTGCAAGGGAGAATGAATCTTGCTTTTCTCAGCATTATGTCCTTGTAGCATTGTATCATCTACGTTTCTCCTCTTGGGCCTTGATTCATCTCTTCACCATATAGGACTGGGAGTTATTCATTTTTCCTAATTGTATTACTTCCATGTGATTCATTCCCTTTCACTGACTTAAACTCCTCAGTTGTCTCTCGACTGCCTGGAGGGCAAAGACCATCACCGGCTTACTCATCTTCGTAGATCTAATCCAATGCCAAACCCATAACCAATATTTTTATTTATTTATTTATTTTTGGATAGATTTTAAAGAACATTTATTTTAACTTTATTTATGAATTTGTGCGTTTGTGTGTCTGTGTATGATTATGTGCGTAAGAGTGAAGGTACCTCCAAAGGCCAGAAGAGGGCATCAGATCCTCCAGAGTTGGAGTCACAGGAGGTCGCGGGCTGTCTGATGTGGATGCTGGGAACCAAACTTGGGTCCTGTGTAAGAGCCCTCTATGCTGCTACCCGCTGAGCAGCAGCAATAGTGAATCTTTTTAATTTTGAGAGAATGAATGGATGACTGTGTGTTATGGGTGGAAAGGGACCACGTCATTTAAGAAAAGGGAACAGCACAAAGAAGATAACAGACTTTATACACGGTCTCTAAGAATGGATGGCAAACAGGTGGAAGATCAACTATGTTTGGTACACCTGCCCTCCACTTTGCCTCGGTGCTGATAATTGAATCCAGGGCCTCACTCCCGACAATGTGCTTAGACATTCATTGATTGTACTGTAGCTTGTATTTAGTAAATGCAGCAAATATTTATTGCATTCTTTTCAGCATACATTCCCTTTCGCTTTGTGAGAAGGTCAAGGAGATATGTCTATTCGGGGGAAGAATATTTCAATCTATTTTTTTTTTTGTTTCTGTCACAGCAAGGAATCCTGCGTTAATGTGAGACTCAGACACTTGGTGAATTGAGCCCTTTACTCTCATTTTCTCTTGCTGCAAGAGTGCCTTCTTAAGGAATTGACATTGAGAACAGCGTGGTAGGCAGGGCTTATGTCAGAGGTGAAAGAATGTGCTGAATCTCGATGAAAAATGGATAGAAGTCAAAGTAAACTCCCTTTTACCAGGTTTCAAGGGCTGGATTGGAGTGGACATGACCACCAGGCAGTTTGGTGACCTGTGAAAGCCAGTCTCGGCCATTCATGGTTACAGTGTGGCATAGCTGCCATTGAAAAACAAGACTGCTCTTGGTTTTGCCTCTGCTTTAACTGAAGGAAGGCTTAGCTGATGGAACTACTAAAAACACAACCTTGAGTTTTATAAGAAATGGACTGATGGAATAAAGGACTGTGTGGGGCTTGATGTTGGGCAGGCTTGCATGGTAGAGGTGATGCTGTTTGGAGTGTGTATTCCATGGGTACCGTATGAAGAAAAGTTGAGGGACCCTTTTTGGGATAGAGGGATGGTTGAGATGATGTTGCAAGCAGGTTCTGTATCTTATTGCCTTAGGCTCTTCCTCTTAGTGAAACTATAATGTAGTCGACTGCTGTCCCAGGGAAATGCTGCTCATATGTGGATGCCACTGACAGTGCCAGGGCACTTGGATTTGTGTCTCCTTCCTGAATTTTAGGGACTTAGACAAGACGGTTATACCTAGGAAGAGTGAGCAGGGAGAAAAGGGACAGGTGGCTATCCAGAGTGACTCTTACCTTCTCTTTCCAAGAGAAGAGCGGAGAGGGGCAAGTGGGCCGAATGATGTTCTTCATGCGGTTTTTGAATGTGAAGATTATGAACCGTTGTGGGCAAGGGGGGGCCGGAGTAAGCATCTGACAAGTGTGGTCCAGAGAGAAACGGAGCAGCTCCTTCTGGAGATAGAACATTAGATAAACACAAATGTTCAGTGTCAGTGTTTTCAAAAAGACTCTTGGCTCACAGAGAGACATTTTCCATTATGGTCTGGTACACATACACTTACACATATGCATATTAGAAATGAAGCAGAACCACAGGGTTCACTAGACTATATCGTAATGCTTTCTAATTTCTATTCAATTTTTATTAAAAAATTCTGGTCTCTATCTACTAAATTGATTTCAAAACTTGCTAATGGGTCCTAATCAGCAGTTAGAAGAAAAGTGCTCTGTTCCAGGTATTGTGAAAATTAGCCTCAATTTGTTTATTGAATAGTTGCTAATCTGAATGAGTATTTTGTCAGTTTTTTTTTGGGGGGGGGTAGGGGGTAGGGGGCATGGACTTTAGTCATTTTACACAAAGCCTTGATCTCTCTCTCCTTCTCTGTCACCCAGAGTCTTTGCTTTTTCTCAAATCAGGTCAAAAGGACTAATGGGGGCCCATCGGCATCAAAGGTGGGGGCAATTAACTTTGCAGGAAACCTCAGCTCCCTGTTTACAGAGATCAGATCCAAGTAAGACAGTTGCTCTCAGTTGAAGAGGCAAGCAAGAGTACCCTACCTGCTCACACCGGAAAGATGGGGATGCGGTTTGGACAACGACTCCATGCGTTATTTGGAAATGAACAATGAGAGGCTGAGAGGGATTGGTGCCGTTCACCTGCTGTCATTGTCCCTAGGAGTGAGATGCTCCCTTTTCTTACTCCTTACATCTTGCCTCTCGACTCTCCCTTTATTAATCATTCATCAAATCTTCCTGCACTTGGGCTGAACACGAAAGTCAGTAAAACCAGATGTGAAGGTGTCCTTGAAGGGGATTGCACATCTACTAGAAGAAGCCGACTGCTAACGATCTTGGTCATAAGGTCTAGAGAGATAAGATCAACCCAACACGTTTGAGGAGGTGGCTGTTTGGCTAGCCTTGGAAAGAGGTGCTGTTTTGATGTTATCGTTGTGGCAGGTATTCTTATGTGAGTAGTTGTGACAGGGGAAGCATGGCAAATGATGCTAGTAAGTAAGAAGTAGTAGGTTTTCTGTAGGAACCAGGTTGTATCCAGTGTCAACTGGACACACTTTCAATCATTGGATCAGATTTTACATCTTGAGATGCCATGTCTCAGGAGAATGTCTAAAACTTGGGAAAATAAGGAAGGTACAGTTCCGGCAATGTGCCTTGGCTGTGTGGAGTATGCAAGGGGAGAACCAGAAAAAGAAGTAAGTTGGGGGTACTGTGGTACCTTGTCAGAGTCTCCTGGGATGCCTGTTGAAGGCTAGGATAATGTCTGGAAAGCAGGCCGTGGGCTGTGGATATCGTAGCACTGATAGAGTTGTTGTCTAACATGTACAAAACCCTGGGTGTGATTCCTAGCATCACTTGAGCTAGGTGTGCTGGTCCACGCTTTTGTAATTCCAGCACTTGAAAGAGAGAAGGGGGGGGGGACCAGAAGTTTAGAGCCATCATCAAGTACACAGGGAGTTTGATGGCGACCTTGGATGCATGAGTCCCTGTCGTAGGAAGCTAGAAGGGAATCTGGCCTTGAACAAGCCATGCTTGTGTCCCCTCATTTAATACTCACATCCACTTGAAGTGCCTTCTCCTGCCAGCCCCACTGTGCAGAAGGAGAGACTGAAAACCATGGGACAGCATGGCAGGTCTGAGGTCACACATCTGGGCTTAAACCCAAGCCACCAACATCACCATGTTCTTCTGTAGCAGGTAAAGGAAGAAGTGGAGACAGGTTCCCAGGCTAGTGAGCCGCAGGGTTTTCCTCTGGTTTGATGCTGTATTTAAAACATTTCTTGCCATTATTGGAAATGAGGCCCTTTCCCATGAAAACAGCCCAGCTCCTATTCAGTCTTGTGCCTGGTAATACTGGCAACACCACGCCCTGTTCCTGGAAGAAGCTGTGTGAGCCACTTGTGACTGTCTGAGGGGACATGGGTGCTGAGTTTGCCTTTGTCTCAGCTCACCCCGCTTTCTCCTAGACACCAACATCTGCTGATAGTTACTCCTTATACCTTACTCTTGGGCTGGTTTTCAAGGTAGGCTTCCTAGCTTACCTTGCCCCGCCTACACACTAGTTGGCGCTGGTCCTGTAGCTTTGCAAGCCTGAGACCCGCACTCCTTAGGTGATTTGTTTAGTTTGTGTGGGTTTGTTTCCCAGAAGCCAGGAGGAAACAATAATACTAGATGGGATAGGCTTTTGGTTTCGGCTGGAGACAGAGTTTATTGACTAACTCTCTTCTGATGAGGAGGAGGGTGGGGTATGAGTAAATGTATCTGCCCTGTGGAAACTTGGTGGCTGGAGTAGTGGTGTTGATCTTAAAAGACAATGTAAACTTGGCAAGAGGAGCATGCTTGGGATGGGGTGAGGTGCTGGTGGAGGAGCAAGGATGTGGTAGAGGTTTTCCTTCAGTCCTGTGAGAGGTTGGGGGCTGGGATGGCACCAGACTCCTGGGGGTGAGGTTTCAGAACTGTGGCTTTTATTTTGATTGGATTTGTATCCCTGCTTGGTGAGAGGATGAATGTGGAAGGCTGTCCCTTTTGGGAGTAGAAGTGATCTGAGGTGTCCATGACAAAGTGAACCAGAGACAAACAGTTCAGAGTCTCTCTCTTATTGACTTTTTGGGGTCAAGTGTCATGCCTCTGGGGTGAATTAAATGTTTATTCTAATGAAGGAGTAAACTCAACGGTTCCTCACTTTTCTCTACCTGGAAGCTGATAAACAACTTTTCATAGACTCAGAGACAGGTGGAGACTGTGACAGGAGACGAATGGCACCTGTCACTTACACGAGTACTTTCCTTAGGTAAATCTGATTCTGTGACTTTCACTCGTTGATTCTTAAATATTTATTTACCTTTGCATCGGAAGTCATAGGAGAGGAGCCTGTTGAGTCCAAGGATGGGGAGAAGCGCAGGGTAATGACTCTCAGCTGAAGTTTTATTCTGGCTTCTAGCCGGCTAAGAATGGAGTGTGACCTTTGACAAATTCAGAGTATTCCATCTCTCCACCTCCACAACGCTTGATTCAGATTCCATTCAGCTTACAGTTTCTTCATCATCTGGGCCCATCTCAGCATCCAGGTCTTCTCCCACCTGCTTGCCTTTGGATCCCCAAACGTCTCACTGCTCAGGACATTCTGTTGACAGATGGAACCGCTCTTGCTCAGATGTGGAGTCGTGCATGGAAATCTTCCAGGAATGGGTTATTTTGTTTATTTGTTTTTGTGACTTTTGGGGCCACACAACTCTGATTTAAAAAAAATTGAAGTTAACCTTTTTATTTTTAATTTACTGTTTATATAAAATACATATTATATGTATAAATATATAAAATACATATTATAAATACTTTTAATATAATGATATATAATATGTATAAATTTATGTATCTATTTATGTATCTATAAATATATAATATAATAATATGAATATTTTATTTCCCACATGCATATTGATAGGCGTTTCTATACATGTATTTCCCTGGGTTTGGTTAATACTTATGTTTTTAGTAGCTTATGTTGTGAAAGGAATACAGGTACATGATTCAACATACAAAGGACGAGAGCACACAGTAAAAAGTAGCTTTTATACTTCTTCCTCCTGTTTTCCCCTAGTAAAGGAAAGACATCAACAGTCAGAGGAACTGTTGCAGGTGACTGACTCAGTGTGGGAATGCTTGCCTAGTACAGGGAACACCCCAGCTTCATGCCCCAGCATCAAACAGAAGAAAAAAAATCCAAGTTCAAGGGGCCTATCCCAAAAGCTGTTGGACATACATGCAATATGTTCTTCTCGCTGGGCTGCCTTGTCTGGCCCTCGTGGGAGAGGAAGCACCTAGCTTCGCAGAGACTTGAAGTGCCAGGGTGGGAGGATACCCAGGAGGGCTCTCACCCACTCAGAGTAGAAGGGGAGGGGAAGGGGAGGAAAGATGGTGGGAGGGGGTGACCAGGAGGGGTGCAGTGTATGGGATGTAAAGCGAAGAAGTAAAAAGTAAATACAGAAAAAAAAAAAGAGAAATCTAAGTTGTTTATTCTCTCAGCGATAACATTTAATCACATTTATAGTCATATGGTGGTTTGTTTGTTGGAGATGGAGTCTTGCCATGGTTCCCAGGATGGACTGGAGTTCCTTGGGCTCATGCAGTCATTTTGCCTTAGTCTCCCAGGTAGTGGTAACGTCAGGTGTACTCCACTGTTCTGACTATGAGGAGTATGTTTTTGTTCCTTTGTGTGTTTGTTTCTTGTACATGTTTCTGTGATGTACCTTTTTTTTAAACTTAAACAAGTCTTGGAAAATTCCCCTTGTTAGTGTGGACAAAGCAGCCTCTTATTTATTTACGAAGCTTTTGGCTTTCAGTTCTGAGGGTTGAACCCAGGCCTTCTCTCATCCTGAGTATCTTGGTGAGCACATTTCTGCACTCCATCTCCCACCCAGCCTCCTGCTTTAGAAGGCCTTTCATACTGCACTGTAGTTTGTGTGATCATTATTTCAGATTTTGCTTTAGACAACATTGTGCGTTGTAGTGTCTCAGCGACTGAGTGCGTGTATGCAGAACTGCAGTGATTGTTTGTATGGGCATTGTGGCATTGGCTGTGTTTATGTATGTAATAGTCCACCATTGTCCATGATTCTGTTTCATGCCAATGTTCAACTGTGGTCTGAAAATATTTCATGGGAAGTTCCAGAAATAATTTGAAAATGTAAAACAACTTTTATTATATTTATATATATATTTATTTATATTATTTTGTTCTATTATTCCCGTTAATCTTTTCTTCTGTCTAGTTTGTTTATTGCACTTTACCATAGGCCTGCGTGCACATGGTAGGGACAACAGAGTTTATGTAGGTTTTGATACTACCCATTGAAAGCATCCATGGGGTATCTTGGAAGGCACTCCCTTGAGGGTGGGGAGCACCACTGTACACTGAACATCTGTGTCTGGCTAGCTTGACTTACTAATTCCCATCCTGTACATCTGGGGAATAAATACCAAAGATTGCTATTTGCTTTGTAAATTTCATATAGGCTGCAGCCAGGATCGGCCTTTTCATTTGTGTCTGGGAAGCACAATGCATGGCGAGAATGAAGGGCCCAGAGACCCAGCCCTGTCTGCTTTTGCTGAAAGCCAGTTATGTGGTCACAGAAAGTAATTTTCTTTTCAATGTTTTCCTGTCTGTCAAGGAGGGCAGAGGCTTGGTTCTTCCTAATGTTAAATAATTCTCCAGTCTCTCTCTCTCTCTCTCTCTCTCTCTCTCTCTCTCTCTCTCTCTCTCTCTTTTGGTCTTTCCAGTAAGTGGAAAGTCTGGTGATTTTTTTTCCCCCCATGTACGTTTGAGTCTGTGAATAACTGTGGGCTTTGGGAGCCTTGCAAACCACAACTTTACTTTGATTGTTTTAAAGTGCCGTGTCTGCCTGTGCTTTATGTTAAAAGCAGAGCTTATATGGCTGGTGGCCGATTTTTTTTTTTTTTTAAATATTGTGAGTGAGTGGTAAGTAAGCATTTAGTGACCAAGAAACTCAGATAGTCAGCTCTTTATTATTGATCACAAATAGAGACAATGGATTTTTATATGTAGGGAAAAAGTTTTATTTTTAATAGCTTTAAAAAAAGCAATAGGCTGGTGATGGACAGTCTATAAGAAACAGTGAAATCTTATTTATGATTATAGAGCAGATGAGAGGGGACTGCTTTTGCTTACTCTGTAAGATGAAGAAGATAAAATTAGGTTATTTTTGAAGTATTTAGTCAGATTTCTTTTCCTTGGTAGGAAAAGAGTAGGAAAAGCAAAACAAAACAAAAACAAAAACAAAGAAAAACTTAGTCTCTCGCAGAGATTGAGCTTTATTCATATCCATAAAATGGAATTGTGTATAGTCACTAATGCTATGACTTTAGGTGAATCTTCATGGATACAATATACATTCTTTTAGGAGACAGGCTCTCCATGGGTAGTCTTAGCTCTCCTGGAACTTGCAGGGATCCTCTTGCCTCTGTATCCTGTGCTGGGATTATAGGTGTTCGCCATCATGGCCAGCTCTAAATCATAGTTTAAATTTTCCTTAGTTTTTTTTTTTTTTCCTGACACAGGGTTTCTCTGTGTAGCTTGGCTGTCCCGGGACTCACTCTATAGACCAGGCTGGCCTCAAACTCAGAAATCCACCTGCCTTTGCCTCCCAAGTGCTGGGATTAAAGGTGTGTGCCACCACTGCCCGGCTCCTTAGTACTTTTTAGATTTATGGTTATGAAGCTTTGCCATCAGGGGAAAGGAGCTACCTGGGACTATACTGCACAGTAGAATGCCCTCCCAGTGCTGGGGGACATGATGATTGCAAAGGGACAGTCTTTAAACACAAGCAAGTGGAGTAACTACCAGAACACTGGGTTACCCCCATAATGTAGCATTAAAGGTAGCCATCTTCCTGATAATGGTAAGCCACAATACCGTGTCTTTTGCTCGCACCATCTCTGTAGGGTGACAGCTTTTATACCTGCTTTGGGGTTAAATTATGGATTCGGGAGTCACACTTTTGAAAGGCTGGTTTTAATTTCACAGGTTGCAAGTTTAGTAGATCTGGTGCAAGTGTCTAATTATAATTATTGACACTTTTCAAATGCTGTTTCAAGTGGGATATGCCACCCATGATTTTGACAGCCGTGACTGCGTCGGGCCTGCTCCGGAACTCTTCACAGAGGTTTTGTTTAAACTTCACATTGTGGGAAGGAGATGCTCAGTGAAGAGGATGCAGGAGACTTGGAGGGGAAATGTGCTTCACGTCCCACTGCGACTGTTGATTTTCAGTCTGTTAAATGTTAATCTGATGATTATCGAGGTTGACTTTTCAAGAAGCCTGAGAGTTTCATCTTATGTTTGGTGCAGTGGGAGAGGAAGTGACGCTGTTCTGTTTCGAGTCAACTCTTTGAAGGTGACTGAGACTCTCCTGCTGAGGGTTCTAATCATGTTTCTCTACATCAGCAGACTTGTCGTGTATGATCCCCCCTCCCCCCCCCCCCGCTTTCTGGGTTTTGTTGTTGTTGTTATTTGTTTGTTGCTGTTGTTTGAGACAGTATCTCCCATAGCCTCTTTGAAGTCTAGGACCTTGACCTCCTAATCCTCCTAGGGATTTTTTTCCCCTGGGCCCAGGTTGGCTTTGAACTCATCATCCTCTTGCTTTAGCCTCCAATGCTGAGATTATATGCATGAACCACTGTAGCAGCCTACCCTATATTGTTCTGTCTTCCTCTTTCTTTTCTTCACCCCCCCTCTGTCTTTCCTCCTCTGTCTTTCTGCCCTCTGCTTCTGTCCTTTGTGCCAGAGGTAGAACCCAGGGTCTTGTTCATTGTAAGTAGATGCCCTGCCACTGAGCAATCCGCAACCCCCCCTCCAGTCCCAGGCCTGTTTTCTTGGGGGATGCTTTTTCAGGTAGTATTCTCCTTCCATGAGTAGCTACCCAGCTAGCCACTGAGCATGGCTGCCCCAAAGGGGACTGGAAAGCTCAGCCGGGAAGGGAGGCAGACAGCAGAGAACTGTCCGCATGCAGCTGGCTGTAAATGAGAAGTCAAACTGGAGACACTCCTGCTTAAGAGAGAGTCAAGGGTCATCTTCCAGGGTAGGGATATTGTTTTGTGGGCTGCTCACGAAGGTTCAACAGTAAGTTCTCAGGTAGCCAAGGGCCATCCAGGCAGAGACTTTCGGAGGGGGGAGGTAGGTAGCCCCCCCCATCAGCCTTAAAAGTAAACCTAAACAGAACCCCCTTTCTCAGTGAGTCCTGGTGGGATCAGAGAGCCATTAGAAACACAGAGGCCTGGGTCTGTCCACTGGGAATCCTGCTGAACTGGACCCAGCTCCTCAATGCTATCAGCAGGTGACTTGAATGCTTTTAGGAGACAGATCAGATGAGCAGTCAGCCAGTGGTAAACTATGAGAGAGCTGGGGGGCGGGAGGGAGGGAAGGACAATCTACCTGCCAAGGGGTATTGATTTTGATTTTTTTTTTTAAGTACAGGCTTGATGATGCAGAAATAATACTGTATTCACAGTTTTTAAATATTGGTGTGTGTGTGTGTATGTGTGTGTGTGTGTGTTTGTGGTGCAGTGTGGTGTGTGTACATGATCTGTGTATGTGTGTGCAAGCCAAAGGTAGAGTAGCTTTTTTCTGTTGCTCTCCACATATGTTTTTTTTTTTGAGCTAGAGTCTCTCGACGAACCTCAAGTGCCTTAATTTGGCTGGCCTGGCTAGCCGGGGAGCTTCAGAGATCTTCCTGTTCTGGGAGCCCTAAGGCTGGGTTTAAAGGTTTGTGTTACCACACCTGGTTTTTATGTGGGTGGATTCTTGGGATCTGAACACAGGCCCTGTGCATGCAGAGTAGTTTACTGAGTGAGCCTCCCCCCCCCCAGCTCCCACAAATGTTTCTTGAAACCTAAAACAGGCAGCAGGTTGGTTCAGTGGGTAAAAGAAATCTCAGGGACCTGAATTCTGTCCCTGGACCAACCACGTGTAGGAAGAGGGAACTGACAACATAATTGTCCCCTGACCCCCACATATATGCTGTGGTATTCTCTCTCTCTCTCTCTCTCTCTCTCTCTCTCTCTCTCTCTCTCACACACACACACACACACACACACACACACACTAGTCATACATTAAAAAAAATTAAAATCAGGAACTTAAATGATACCCAGGGAGTTCCACTAAAAGATCCTCAAATAAGTGTGAGAAATGCATTGTCTCAGCCGGTGTAGAAGGTATGCTGGAGTTCTGAAGTATCTGTGATGAGGAAAATCATTAACTTAATCACTTCTACTGGGACATCCCTGGGGTCTTCCAAATTTATTCCACAGAGGAACCCAGTGCAGCTGTTAACACTGCAGGCTTAGCGGACTGCCTTCTGCTGAGTACTTTATGGGAAAGCCAGCCTCGCCTCGCAGGCTCTCAACACTGCCTTATCTGTGTTCGGAGGCCAGCTGTCTGGGCTTGCCTGAGAAACTAGGATGTCCTGGGATATAGGACTTCCAGAATTAAGGTCCCGAGCCAAGGCTGGTGCTCTGTTTGTTTACCATACATAGGAATTTTCCTTTTCCCTTAAATACCAGTCCGAGTCACATTCTGATGGAATGGTTCCCAGCCTTGTCTGCATCCCTGTGCCCCATCCCAGTTGCTGAGCTTGTGACTAAATTGGTCTGGGACACTATGGAATGTTTCCAGGGTCCCCAAGTCATCCTATCATGTATGAAAGTTGTTCGAAGCAATTAAATGTGTGGAAATGCCGTCTTGATGTGCCACTTATGGATTTATTTTAATATGCAATAGAAAAAGAACATTATCCGTTAAAAAGAAAAGAGCCGAAATGCCACTCAGCAGTATGCCAGGGGATCATCAGTCCCCTACGCTCTGCTCTGTGGGAACACTCAAGGAGGCTATGGCAGGCTGGGAAGGTAGTGAAGAGCAGTCTGCTTAGCAATGGGAGTGGCACAGGAGCGTTTTAAAGGCTGTTTGGAATGCTGAACTGTTGAGATACAGCTTAAGACAGGTTAGGTAAGGATCTTGGAGGGGGCGGGATCTGGAGTAATTAGCTGTAAGTGAAGACTGGAAGGTGACTTGGGTTGATGGCCCTCGGGGCACTTGGTAGAACTGTCCAGAATGAACTCAGAGGGCCAGCACCTGGACGGGAACAGATAAGCACATACCCTAGTGCAAGCTGCAGGGACGTTTGAGTGGGGATCTCATTGTGCAGGGAGAAAGGTCAGGGGGTAGATTTGCCCTGGGGTCTGGCATGAGTGTCTGGGGAAAGCAGTGCGGGGACACAGGTGGGAGGTGGCTGGTATGCTAGGGACACCACCGCGGACCACCTGATAAACTCAGGCCCAGGAGCTCATAGGATGTGTTGGTCATTTAGGAGGTCTTCGTGATATTTCTATAGACTCAGCATGAAGTCAAGTTGTACTGGGCTGAAGAGGAGGAGGAGAAGAAGGAGGAGAAGGAGAAGAGAAGGAGAAGGAGTGCCTAGCTAGAAATAAGGACTTTTCTAGAAGTTTTTTACTAAAGGAAGGGCCCAAGGTGATACTTGACTTCAGGAGATAAGCCCTGGCCTCTTGAGTAGACACCAGCTTATTCACAGAGAGGCTATTCCTTAAGTAAATACACAAGTAGTGGTCAGATACTCACAGAAGTCTGAGCTCCTCAGGGCTCCATGAAGGGATTTTTTTTTCTTTTTCTTTTTTTTTTTTTTTTTTTGCTATCTAGCCAGCTCACATTTCTAATCCCCTTTTCCCTGAAGCTTCTTTTGTCATTCCCTGGACACAATAATAGCAAGATCAGAATTTACGTGCTTAGAAATGTCTTTAGGATTCTTTTTATGGTGGCGATAAGATAGGGTGTGATAAGAGTCCAACCTTTGTTCAGGTCGCCGACTTCTGAGAGTGCTTTGGAGCTTACACAGAATGTGGCATTGGTGACCCTCTCAGGCGTCTCGGGCAG
This sequence comes from Tokudaia tokunoshimensis, assembly GCA_036184795.1. Taxonomy (NCBI): domain Eukaryota; kingdom Metazoa; phylum Chordata; class Mammalia; order Rodentia; family Muridae; genus Tokudaia; species Tokudaia tokunoshimensis. The sequence continues at coordinate 32,593,820 of BTHU01000004.1, read as the reverse complement.
GAAGCAGGGCAGACAGTAGGATTATTCCACTTTTCAGGGAAGGGATGGCTTGGAGTTTAAGTATAGTAAGGACTTGATGATGATGACTTGAAGATATATATATATATATAATCATTACTCATCATATATTTCCATTATATTAATGGGGAATATGTTTGAAGTTTTTTGGTTTTTGTCTGTTTCCAGTTAGTTTATAAATCCCCAAGGTGGGGATTGTTTGTAGTTGAGTTTTTTATTAGCTTACCCATTTACTGCTAGCAGTTCCTGGCTGTTGGGTGGTGGTGGGAGTGGTGGGTAGAGGGGACTGCCCACTCGAAAGATGTTTTCCCTTACCCTTGAGAGATACAATTCAGGAATAAGACAACAGGATGAACAGAGACATCATGGATCATGTGGCTTGAACTGTGTCGTTAACTAGACCCTGCAATTATTCTTGAGGTCAGTCCAGTGCTATTGTCCATCTTGAGTGTTTTGTAAACATTTCAAATATACCTGGCCTTTATTGCTCTGTTTGGGGACACCTTATTCAGATGTTTTTGAAGGAAGCTGTGCCCGACTAACCCAGTAGAAGTTGAAAATATGCAAAGTTTTAAGTTGATAACATCTCAGCTTAGCCACACGATATGCTATAGAGCCTTAAGCTTGAGGCTGAGAAGGGCAGAAGTAACTTTCCATATATTATTATTCTGGGGAAGGATCAAAATTTACATGAAAACAGACAAAACAAAATCAATAACAACAAAAAGAAAACCAGAACCAAAAAAAAAAATTTGTGGTGGGTGTGGTGTGGTGTGTGTGTGTGTGTGTGTGTGTACTTGCCGGCAAAGGCACATCTGTAGAGATCAAAGGACAACTTTTCAGGAGTTAGGTTTCTCTTTCAAGCACAGGTTTCAGGGATTGAACTGATTGTGCCTTTGCCCACTGAGCCAACTCACTAATCTCCCATTTTTCATCTTTTCTTTTCTTTCTTTTTTTCATTCCTCCTCCTCTCCCTCCCTCCCTCCCTCCCTCTCTTCATTCCTTCCTTTTTTTCTTTCTTTCTAGGAAGGGTCTCTTTCTCTCTGTGTAGTCTTGGCTGTCTTGGAGCTTGTAGGCCAGGATAGCCTCAAGTTCACCAAGACTCGGCTGCCTCTGTCCCCTGACTGCTAGGATTAAAGGCCTGTGCCACTCTGTCTGCCTTTTTTCATTTCCTTTTAGGTTATTTTTGTTGAGATGGGGCCTCATTATGTAGTTCTTTGTCCACCAGGCTGGCCTGGAACACACAGAAATCAGCCTGCCTCTGCCTTTCAAGTGCTGGGTTAAAGTTGCATACCACCAGACCTGGCCTCATGTTAAGAGATGTACTTACTATTTTGTGTGAGATAGGTGTGAGTGGGTGTGTGCATGCCATGGCAGGCATGTCTAGGTCAGAAGGTAAGACTGTGGAGTCAGTTGTCTCTGTCCCCCCGTAATATGGATTTCAGAGATGAAACCCAGATTACCAGCCTTATGAGGCAAGTACTTTTACCCACTGACTCCCGCATTCCCATTTCTAAGTGTGGATTATGTAGGATTTATTAAATGCACGTTTCAACCTATTGTAAGGTATAAGAAAAATCCTTAAGTCAAGCCATCATAAACCAGAGTTTGTGTGTTCCTGTGGGTAGAGGCTGCCTTCATATGAAAGCCTCTCAGGAACTGTGGAGCAGGAACAGGCACAGAGATGACTGACCGCCCCCCCCCCCCCCCATCCAACTGACCAGCAAAGCCTACCATGTTGTGTTCAATAAGCACTTCCTATCAGGTCACACACACCCAGGGAATAGGTGTTGAGGACGGAGACGGGTTGTTATTGCAGTGCATTTTCTCCTTCTTAATCCCAGTGAACCACTGTCAAGTTTTTTATTTTTTATTTGTGTTTTCCCGATGAGTCGTTAAGTCTACAATATTAGGATTTGGAGAAGGGAAATGAGGAAAAGATAAAGATGAGGAGAGGATAAAGAAATGGAACCAGTAAGTTAGAACGAGAGAGAGAGAGAGAGAGAGAGAGGGTTAGATTAGCGAGGAGGGGTTTTGAGCAGTAAACAGTTGAAAGTAGGAAAACATCCCTCTGGGGAAGCTGGAAATATGCAGAGGAACTTTCAGGAGAGCACACCAGTGGGGCCTGAGGATGAGGTAGTAGGGATTCAGTCCATCCTCTTAGAGGGGAATACTGAAGGCTGTTTTCCAATCTTAATTACAGCCGCAGGATGACAAGAGCTATAATATCTTTTCTGCTTCTACTAAGGGCTGGTAGAGTGTAGTCTCTCTTGTGTAATTCAGTTTGCATTGCAGTTTTGTTGTTTTTTTTTTTAATTTTTTATTTTTTTATTTCTTAGGATATCCTGAGTTGAGGAGAAGTCATAAAAATTAGACTCATTTTCTTGTGTTTATATTAAAGTCTTAGACGGTTTCATGATGAAGGAAGGAACGTTTTAGTCACCAAGGAGACTGAGGGAGATGAGTTAATGTTTGGTCATCAAAAGATGTACCATTAAGAGCTTATTTCTTTTGGGAGGAGCAAAGGGCAAAAGTATGAGTCAGACAGACTATAAAGTTATTTCCCTCCGCTTCGTTCGGCCACCCTCCTGCGGAAAGATCACAGGCCCAGCAAGGAGAACTCAGAAGGAGATGCTTGCTGCCGTTTGGAGTGGAGGAGATTCCCCCAAAACTACCCACAGTCCTCCACCACAGCTTTGACTCTGTAGGAACTGGCATTATATCTTACTGTTTTCACACTGGAGCTCAAACTGGCCTAGAACTCACCAAGTACCCCACATTGGCTTGGAACCTGAGCTAGTCCTGCCTCAGTCTTCCCAGTGTTGGCATTCCAGGTACGAGCCAACATGCCTGGCTCTAAGGTTGTCATGACTGACGATTGGAGGTACATGTGAGTTTACTTCCGGAACAGGCTATAGTTGGTTTAAAACCTCAAAGCCCCATTTTTTAATTCTGACTGGGATAGTGTTCTCCCTTGTGTTGAGCCATTAAAAGGGGCTGGTTTCGTCTGTAATGCTGGGAAAACATGAAGTTTGTCTTGAAGAAAGACACTTTCAGTGCACTTGATGTGCGCTAGTCCCGTGAGTCATTGCTCTCCTTGTGCCTGCTGTTGGTCCCTTGACGAATTCTGCTACTTTTATTTTTAACTTTATTTTTATTTTATTTATTTTATTTTTTTGTAGCTCATCCTGACTTGGAATGTGCTAGGTACATCAGGCTGGCTTTGGGGTGACAGATCTTCCTTCCTCTGTCTCTCTGGGATTCAAATTGTGTGTTACCACACCTTGCAATAATGTTTCCTTTTGATGTAGATTCAAATAATTACCAAATATTTGTATAAAATCAGGAGGAGATAACTAGAAATATATATGTGAAAGTAGAATGATTTTTTTTTTTTGGAGACCTGGTTTCTGTGTGTAACAGCCTATCCTGGAACTGGCTTTGTAGACCAGGCTGGCCTTGAATTCACAGACATCTACCTGCCTCCACCTCCTGCCTGCTGGGATTAAAGATGTGAGCCTCTGCCTGGCTAGAATGAAATGTTAATAAAAAATGCTTCACTCTTTCTTTATTTTCCGGTCTGTTTGATTCATATTTTTTACCTTTTTGACTTTTCCTTTGTCTTTGAATACTATGTTTCAGGTTCTGTGTTAATGACACAAGGCCCAGAAGTGCTATCCCTGGCTCTAGAATTCTTGGCTTCATAAGGGAGCCACATGAAACTGGGTACAGTTTGACCAGGGCAGAAGGTGTGCTGTGTGCAGAAGGGGGAAATACCTACTCACTTTTGGGAGAGTATGTAGGCAGGGTCCTGACAGGCCGGGTGATAAGGTATTAAGACTTTGGGTGGCAAGTTTGCCTGGTGATGGAAGGAAGGGTACTTCAGCACGGCAGTGGAGGGCATAGGGAGAAAGCATGGCACACTCTGGGAACTTCAGATAGTTTAATTAAACAATAGCTTACTGTGTGTGCGCCCTAATGACTCTGAGCTGAAGCGATGAGGAGGGGATTCCATTACCAAGACTACTCACTGTTTGCTGAACAATTCAAACATCATTCTCAAACTTTGTACTTACTGGGGAACTGTAGGCAGGGAAGAGGTTTGATTAGGTTTGAATCTTGGAATGATCACTAGCGCCAGTTTTGAGGATGGCCTTTTATTTAATTTTGTCTATAGCAGGCACAGTGGGACACACCTGTAGTGTGTGGAGGTTGGGGCAGGAGGATTGATACCTGTAGATGAGTCCGGTTTCCATAGAGAGACTTCAAGGAAGCAAGAGCTTCATGGCTTCTCTCAGCCACCCAAATCAGCAGTCTCTATTCCAGAGGTTTGGGGCCACTATTAAATCGCATGGAGGGGCTACCTGAGCAGAACCCTGTGGTAACTGCTCCATTGATGTTCAGATAACAGAGCTGGCAGGATGGCCTAGGATGCCATCAAACTGCTTTGAGCTTCATGCAGTCGAAAGCTTAGGAACTATTTCTGTACTGTCATTTTTTTTTTAACCTCCACATTTGTTTTGTGTAGCCCAGACTGCTATATTAGGGAGGGTCACATTGTCCTACTCTCTGAGTCTGGCTACTGACACAAATTGGACTATATCTTTTGTGGGTACTGTTGCTAGGTTCATGGTCCCTTGCTCCGCTTGCCACTTGTCTTTTAGTTCCTTAGTTTTGCTTATTTTTTTAGTTTGACTGGTTCCGTCCATATCCATAGACTCTGTGTGTGTGCGTGCATGTGTGATATCTATCATTTTAGGGAAGATTTGAGTTCTAAACATTACCCTTGATGTAGAAACTTAACAGGCATGCTTCTTCAACTTTCGAAGTCCATGTTACATCACAAATATTTTATAGGAGAGTTTGGTTTATGCTTGCTAAAGGCAGATGCGTGCAGTCCCTTACCTGCTAGTGTGGGGATCTTACTGGAGAAGGAAGCTGTGTCAGTCTTGTATGGCTTTATTGTTACTTTGAAGCTCTTAGGGAGCCCCTTTCTAAGTGTTTTAAGGTCTGCTCCTAAATCTTGCCTGGAACTTTGGTTTGACATCTAGAGACTCTGGCGGGACTCACAGTTCAGTTTTTCTGAAGCATCTAGTGTTTGATCATTTTTGGATCTTTCTGTGTTGACATATATTTCAAATTTTGCAATTGTCTGAAATTGCCTTTCTCTTCTTTTTGAATTTCCATTTTCAAAGATTCTCCGAATGTCCACTGTTCAATAAGGTAGCTGCTAACCCCAGTCTACGTAGAGATGCTGCCGTCTCTAATGAACCTGCTGACTTCAAGTTGAAAGCCATTGCAGGAATTGCTGACCCTTGGAGCAGAAGGTTAAGGTTGACTGTTCTGGGAATTGAGAGCAGACCATGAAGGAGCAAAATGGGCATAATTCCAGCTTGCTCGTTATTCTTGCTGGCTTATTTATACGTGTATATTTGTGAACTGTGTCTTCTGCTAACAATGAGTAGAGTTTTGAAAATGGAGTAAACATGAATTAATTTATGTGTAGACTACTCTGTGTAATTGTGAGTGGTGTGCCAAGAGTAAATGAGTTTTGGAAGAAGAAAAGACCCTTGAAGTTGGCAGTGTTGACACGTGACTCTAGTTCTGCTAACCTCGGTAGGTTATCTGCATACTGTGTGATGTTTGTAGGCTCATTCTGGTGCTCCAGTGTTCTGTATGGATGCTACCTGTATGGATGCTACTAAGTTCAAAAAGATAACCCAAGCCCTGAATGAAGAGTATTAGAAACATTTTTAAGTAATTTATGATTTCCATGAGTTCTAATGTATAGTGTGTGTGTGTGTGTGTGTATATATTTTTTTTTTCCAGCAGTTGACTGTAATGGAATTTGGAAACAGTGTTCTCAGCACTCCTTCCTTGAAAGAACTCTTTGTTTCTCACCTATAAAACAATAGTGACATCAACAACAAAAGTGAGATCTAAGTGCTTTAGAGAATGTTACAGTAATTTGGCTTCTGAACCTAACGGGATGTGTGGTTTGTGGATTATGTCAAAGGACAAGACATTTTGAGAAAGCGTTGGTCAGTCATGGGTGGGAAGCTTAGCTGCGCAAGTTCTGGTCAGGGAGAGAGTGAACGACTGCTCAAGCTATGCGTGAACTATGAGAAGAGACGCTGTGTGGAGTCTGCGCACACTTGGGTGGTAGGGCAATGTGAACTGCCGCGGGAATGGTTTCAGATTATTCAAGATGATCTTTTCCCCTCCTGGAATTCATTTGTAAATTGCTTATGGTTTAGGAAAACCATAGCCAGCATTGTTTATCTTTGTCTGATCTTTCTCTCAGTTTCTGAAATGCTTCTTTTATACTGCTCTTCATATAATCTTTCCAGTCCACTCATACAAATCCTTGACCAGTCTGTGTGGTAGCCACTTTTTCGTATAAGGAAGAAACTTTTAAACTGTTCACATTGACTTTTAAGATAGGTGAGGTTTCCTTTCAAGCTTTTGTAGCACATCTTCTTATACTGCAGAAAGTCTCAACTAGACTGCTACAACCCCAGTCAACTAACTCTTCTTTGTATAACAGGCCCTGAGCCTAACTGACATTCATTTGATGATGCTTACTCTTAGTGAGTCAGGGCTTGTGTTGTGCACAGAAAGGGCATCTTTTCTCTGTCTCATGCCTAGGGCCGTAGCTGGGAGCATTTGGTGACCTGGTCCCTCTGACAGTTCATTCTTTCCATTCCCTCTCGTCCAGCTGCCGATGCTGTCAGTTAAGAGCTCTTGGGACTGAAATACCTACCTGCGGTGCCTCCACACAGGCTGTTTGAGCTTCCCCAGAACATGGCAGCCAAGGTCCAAGAGCAGCTATCTTAAGAGCAGAAGATGGGAACTGCAAATTTCTTAAGATCTGATCCTAGACACTGTTATTGCCACTTCCAGAACATTGTATATGTTGAGCAGTCATGGAGAATGGATTCCAGGGGAGTGGGTATAATCTTACCATGATGGGAGGCAAATAGAGAATTTTGGCACATGCTCTAAATGGCTACAGCCAAGCTTCCTGTACCTCTTTGTACCTACGTCAGCTCTCTCCTTGCACTCCTGGTCTCCTCCCTAGTCCCAATGCAATTTCTTTCTCTATGAAGCACCTATATAAAATCTGTTTATGTATCCTATATCATTACTGTCTAGCTCTTTTGTAGTTATTTTTAGTAGATGTCAGAGGCTTTGAATGTAAGAACCCGTTCTCATTTACCTTTGCATACCTCATAGCAGATAAGTTCCTTGAAAGGAGCATTCAATGTCAAAGTAGGTCTCAAATTTGAGAGCCAGATGGGTTGGGAGTTAGTGGTAGTTGAGTAGGGAATTGTAATGAGCAAATCAAAAGCTTCCCTTGGAATAGAGATTATTTCTGATGTTGAATTTTAAAGCTTTTTTTTTAATCTTCTCTTTGTTATACAGCAAAAGTTATGTCTCCCCTCCCCCCACATTGCCATAAAATGAAAAGATAGTTGAGTCAGTTTTGGCATTTTCAGTCAGTTTTTCTTTTTTTCTTTTTTTTTTTTTCTGCTATTTACCATCTTTTTACCAGGTCAATCTTTGACCTTGATATGTATGTAGGTCATGGTATTTATTTTTTGAAAAACTATTGGTCTTAGTCCATTTACTGGGTCAATTTAGTGAGTAACATCCAAGCTTATAAATAAAAGGAAACAGAAGCTTTGGATGAAAATTCATGTCTTGCAAGGATAAGAATTATTTCATGAAATTTTCAGTTTTAGTTTTATGTATGCATTGCCCATAATGAGTTGAAATGTAAAATACATTTTTCTATTTTAATTAGAGATAAAAAAAATTTTATCAGAGACCTTCAGTATAAATGCCTTATGCACTCTAATCTTACGGTTTACTTCTTTTTCTTTAATTCTTTCACAATACTTCCCTGGGAGTTTACCTATTGACCCCTTCTGATGAGCCCATATGCATTTGTCCTCAATGTTTTGTTTTTCTTTCTGTGTCAGCCATTCTGCTTTCCTCCCCACACCCTCCGCCCTATTTCTTGCTAGGCGTGGCTTTAAATCCAGCCATGACTATAATTCCAGCAATTATAGAGACAGAAGGATCAGGAGTTCGAGCCTAGTTTGGATTACAGGAGAGCAAAAATGACCTAATTTCTTAGTTTGGCATATGCCACTGATTTTCTTCTCTTTTGGAACTCTGATTTTGATTCAGCCTCGCGCTCTGAATCAAAAAAGAAGTCAGCTTGTTCTCTTTTTGGGTTCATTCTTTCGAGTGTGTTTGTATGTATGTATGTGTGTATGTGTGCAGGTGGTGTGTGCATGTATATACTTGCTTTTTCAGAGTTCAGCAGACAACCCCAGGGGTAGTTTCTCAGGTTAGGGGTCCCCCCACCCCCCCTCCCGCCCCCCCAGACAGCTTCTCACTTGCCTTGCTAGGCTGGTTAGCCAGTGAATCTCATGAAATTATCTCTAATTCCTCAGAGCTGCGATTACAAACTTGTGGTCTTTAAAAAAGCAAGCAAGCAAACAACAACAACAAGTACAAAACAAACAAGCATTGTGGATTCTGGGATCCCACTCCCCACCTCAGGCTTGCAAGGCAAGTACTTCCCTGACTAAGGCTTCTCTCCAGCCCCATCCGGTTTCTTACTGAGACATAGCGCTCCCAGAGTATAGCGCACAACATCTCAGTCAATAACGCAGTGAGCTTTCCTACCTGCATTTGTCTGTGTGAGCATCGTGGGGGGAAACAGATTATTCTGAAATCCTTTCCAGAGCCTGATGGGTGTGTGACTAAATAGGTAGATTTTCTCTGATTGTTTTCTTTGAAATGTCCCCCAGCACTCACTTCTGTAGTTTTTTCTTTCTGTAATTTCAGTTATTGTATGTTATCTTAAGGCCCCAAACATACAACGAAAAGTCCTGGAAATAAACAATTTCCAAGTTTAAAATTGCTTGTTGTTCCAAACGGTATGAGAGCATACGTTATGCTGGTCCATCCTTTTTGGAACAAGCATTGCTCCTTCGTGCGGAGTTTTAGTGCTACTTACCTGCTTAGACATTTAGAAACCATCACAGTTCATCAGATTGGTTATCTCAGAAACCTTTACTATTTAATAATGTCTCCAGTAAGAGTGATCATGCATACACGTTTACTACAGTATCATCATATTGTTAGTTATCACTGTTAATCCATTACTGAGTCTAACATATCAGTCAAGCTTTCCATAGGTATGGAAAGGGGGATGTGAAAACAGGTATATGTTGGGGGTATGGTTGCTGTTCACAGATTCAGGTTATCAGCTGAGAATCTGGGATGTGTCTCTCTTGGAGGAGGGAGGACCATTGCAATAATGTGTGTGTGTGTGTGTGTGTGTGTGTGTGTGTCTGTCTGTCTGTCTGTCTGTCTCTCTGTCTCTCTGTCTGTCTGTCTGTCTTTGGGTTCCATGGAGCTCGTGGCAGTCAGAGGACAACACTAGGTGCTGAGTCTTATCTTCCACATTGGTAGAAACAGTGTCTGTTGTTGACTGCTAGGCTAGCAGACTGGAGAGCGTCCTTCTTTCTCTGCATCCCCTCATGCAGTAGGAGTGCTGGGCTTATGGGTCACAATGTCTGCTTTACTTGGCTTCTGGGATCCAAACTCAGGTCCTGAAACTTGATTTACACACTGAGCCATTCTCTCAAGCTAAGCCATGCACTGCTTAGTTTTATGAGCTCTCTAACTGAGCTGGGAAGTGATAATCAGGGATACAAGGTGATGACTGTGAATTGGTGAAGAATTAACTGGGACCAGCTTAGCAGAGCTAAGAGGTGGAAGAAAGGGGGTGTCATTTCAGGAAAATTTCAGAGAAGAAAAAAAACTTAACTTGAATCGCAGAACAGAATAGAAACATAAAAATTAATTTGCTATTGCTGCTGTGCCAAGTTATGACATTTTAAATCTCAAAACACAAGGGTTTGTTCCCTTACAGTTTTGTGGATTCTCAGGGAGAATATGCTTCCTTGGGCTGGTGGCCCCTTCTGTCTGTAAAGGATGATTTTTTTTTCTTTCAATCTCTGCTCCTGTGGTCTCTCCACTTTCTCCCTGTTCCCCTCTTAAAGGGAAGCTTGTGGTTATATTTAGGGCCCACCAGGATAATCTAGGATAATCAGCTCACCTCCAAATCCTTATTTAATTGCATCTGCAGAGTCCCTTGTCAAGTAAGCAGCACTCACAAGTTCTAGAGTTAAGGATGTGGACATCCAGGTTTTGTTTTTCAAGGATTTTACTTGACAAAGGAAAGGAGTATCAGATATTCAGAGCTAGCTCACTCTCCTTTTTAGTATTATATTGATATTCCTACCACAGCACATTGTGGATTTATTTTCTTGAAGGAGCACGTCCTAGTGCCATTTCTTCCTTTAGCTTGTAAGGTAGACGTCCCATCCTCTTCTTCCAAAGGCCATTTCCTCGCTATCTCGTTCAAACTTGATGACTTCTGGTGATAGGAATCAAGTCTATCGAGGTTATAGGAGCCAGACACTGCTAGCAGGGCTGTGCTCCTGGTGCAGGCCAGGAGACTCCTTTCTTGTTCTTTCCAGCTTGATTCAGTTTTGCATGGCTTGTGACTGGATAACTCCAGTCTGTGCCTCCCTCTTCACAGGATCTTTCCTTTTCTCCCTGCATCTTCTGTAAGGACCCTGTCTTTGGACTTAAGGCCCACACAGATAATCCAGGATCATCTCAGTCTCAGATCCTTAACCTAATTAGTGTAATTAATCTGTAAAGACCCTATTCCTCATAAGCTCCCTGTAAGTCAGGCCTGTGGTGACTGTGACGGATATTTGAGAGAAACAAGTTAAAGGGGGCAAGGTTGACTGTAGATCGTGTGTCCAGAAGCCGATGGCCTGTGACTTCTGGGCTTAGTTTCTACTTTGCAGTCTCATGGCATCAGATTGTGAATCGTCAGTGGATTAATTCATTGAGGAAATTAGCACTTGTGATCATATCTCAAAACTTTGAACCCTTATTTGGGGTTCAAGCTTTGAGCACCCAAGCCTTTAGGGGGCTTCTTCCACAAATGAAGATATACCACATGCTCTAGGAGATAGGATATGGACTTGACTTCTAGGTGACACTAATGACCCCACCATACCACTTTACCTGAAGTCATGGACTGTTTCTTTGATTGGGGTATCTAGTCCACCTTTTGTTTGTTTATTTTGTTAATGTCTTGTCTTCTTTCTCTCTGGTAGGAGCAAAGGAGCCGCCCCTCCTGTCTCCCAGCCCTTCAGCGAAAGTCTGGATAGGAAACAGGTGATATTGCAGCGGATGAGTGGAGAAAAGCCCGGTAAGCTGGCTGGCTGGGACAGTGGCTCTGGAGGTCTGCTGGATGAAGTTTGAGGCCTATTGGCAGACTTGTCACTGTTACTTGAGAATTTGTCTCAGCGTCTGTCTGCCTCTTGGAAGTCTTTAGTTTCACTGGAACTGAATAATCCTTTCCTGTGGAGTTCAACTCCATCCTCCTCAGCGTGGGGATTGTGGGAATATACCATCCTGTCCACCATCCCCAGAAGATGCTTACAGGCACCTGAAGGTGATCCCCTGCTGTGCAGTGGAGGCTGGAGTCAGGGAGGGCAGCCAGGCATCCGTAGGACACGCACGGGTGCTTTACTTCGCCCCTCTGCATGCATAGAAAAGCATGGATGCTTTTCTGACAGCACGGGTCTTTGGCTGTTTTACTAATTATGCTCTGCTTTCTTTGGTTTAATTTTAAGTTCATCAGTGTTTTGTTTTTCCTTTTGTCCCAGTCTTACTTTGAATGGATGCAGCCATTCTAATCCTCTTAAAGTGATGCTGTGACTTTTTTTGAACAAAGCATTTGAAGGTGATTCATTTTAGCCTTTTTTTTTAATTTCCAAGCTGGTATTTAGTGATCAATTTCATCTTAAATTTTATTATAATAGACAAATCCAGTGACTGGTAAAGTCCTTGAAATGTAACCATTACTTAGAATGACAGTGTTCCATCACAATAGACACACCCATCAAGTGTTAATCCCGCACTGAGGTGTTCCAGTGGAGAGGGAATGCTGAGGCTTCATGCAATGCAGGGTACCAAATGGTTTGGAGTGTTAGGCAGTGTGGAGCAGGCCTGCTGGTCTAGCACACCTTAGCGGTGTGATATTAGAGGAGTTGCATAATATCCCGTGAACCTGAAGTGGTTTTATCTGCAAAAAGGAGATAACTTATTGTATCATGGTGTATATTGGGAGGATTAAGGATAATAATTTGTAGATAAATCTCTATCACAGCAATGTTTGGTTCCTGAGACTATTCAGAATTCTATGTCTGCTAGTATTTCTTAGGAGAAGCTGAGGCAGAGGCAAATGATTTGGGAATGTTACAAACTGCCTCCTCCAGTAAGACTCTGATTTTGGTGGTGCACTACAGGCTATATCAGTCACAACCACAGTGGCTGTGGGTATATATCCTGTTCCTTTGCAGAAAGGGGAATGGCACAACCAGTTGCCTCTCTAATCTGACCCCTTGATACACTGAGTTCTTTTTTGAGACTCTACTTGCCTTTCCTTAGAGGCTTCTATCTTCAAACTCAATGGGACTATCTGGTTTGGAAGTGTTTTGATTAACATGAAATTCCTCCCCCCTCTCCTCCCTTCCCCCTCCTCCTCCTCCTCCCCCCCCCCCCCGGAGTGCTGGAGCTCACACCCATGACATTGTGCTTACTAGGCAATCCTCAACCTAAAATTATTTAAGGAATGACTGGTGAAGCCCGAGAGGTTTATTCTGTGTTGTGGGGCTTCTGTAATCTCGGTGTGATTACACACATTGTCCTTTGAACTAGGAAACCTGGAGTCCTCAAAGAGAGACTCTAGTAACAGGTGAATTTCACAACAGACCCCTGCCCAGAGTGAACATTCTCTTAAAAGGTTTCCGTGGATCATATAATTTCTGCTTAGCCACCGAGTACAATATCATTTCTTCTTCTTTACCAGAAGTGAGAGGATACCAAAGATACTCTCAGCATCTTGATGGGGAAAACGCATGAACATGAGGGTAGGACAGGCAGTGAACTCAAAGGGTCCAGAATACGCTCTGCACTCTGTGAAGTTTATTGCTAGCATGATCTTTGCTAGGGGCAGGAAGTTGGTTGAAGAGATCTGTCTACATTTTGGATCACCAGTATATGCAGTGCTTTGGTCCTGGATTGTGGTGGTTCTGTTTTTCATTCATTCATTCATTCATTCATTCATTCATTCATTTATAAAAACAATGTTCATAGCCAGGGATATGTCTACAGAGTGGTTCCTCCTAAAAGCCAAATAAACTCTGGGACTCTGTGATTGTCTTAAAAGGAGAAGGGCAAGGTCTTTCTCTTCCAGTGGCACAGTCCATATTTATATTGTATAGTTTATTCTCAGCCTCAAACTGAGATTTAAAATTTGGGGGGGGATCAGAAGCCAAGGATGGACAAGATGGAGGTTAGACATAAGGCCTACCACGGTGCTGAGTAGGCTGTGTGTACATCTCCTATTTTTGCCATGCCTGGTTGCTTGCGCCGGCTTTCTTGGGAGAAAGTCCTGGCTGTATTTCTGTAACCAACAGGGGAGAGAGGATTGTGGCGCTGCCAGCTCTGCAGCCACGAGGATATTTATAGTTTGCTGTGAGTGGCTGGAAGTCCACCCTGGTCTGCATAGGCCTTCTGTCTGAAAGTTCTGGATGTTCTTGACCTGGACCCTGCCCTTGTCTGCCAGACGGTGGTTAATGATAAAGTGGACGGCTGCCGGATACAGTGAGTGATGGCCTTGGCAGCTTGTGGCTTGCAGGTGCTTGTGCTGTGACCAGCCTGAGTGTCCAACAAAGTGGAGCTATCCTCTCTCCTGCCCTGCTCATGGCTTCCATGGGTTCCTAGCCTCCCTGTAGCTGGACTTCCGACATGGACTGTATGATCTGAGATTTATTTATTTATTGATTGATTGATGAGACAGGGTTTTATTTTGTAGCCTAGGCCGGCTTTAATCTTATGACGGCTCTTCTGCCTTAGCCATGTAAGTACTGCGATCGCAGACCTAAGCCTACACACTAGGTTCCAGTTGATTTTCTTTATGCCACTGGTTCTATGCTGAGATGTGTAACACCAAGGGAAACTGCAGATCCCGAGCCTGCCTGGCTCATCGCTCCATGAATTCAGGTCAGACTTGCTTTACAGAAAGGCCTGAATTGGGCTGTGCCTCCCATTTCTTGCTTATAGCAGACTGAAGAGCTTCAAGGAAACTTGATTTTGTCCTGGTTTTCATGATGAGGTAGAAGTGAGTGTTTGGATGCTGTCAGAGAGTGTGAGGGTGCGCACGCTTAGTTTGCATTTGTAAGGCCCGGAAAGCTCTTGGAAGGTGACTTTGAGTGGCTGCTTCATATCTGGGCCGACCAATGCTCAACAAGTCATATTCCTGGGACCTGTCCCCGCCTGCACCCCCAGTCCTTGTGCTCAAATTCTTCCTCCATCAGACCCATTCTCAGACAAGGTTTCCCTTTACGATGGCAGGGGTGCTGGGGCATAGTCTCCCATATCCAAACATCCTGAGGAAACCAAACTTTCTTTTCTAGTTGCTCCAGTAAAGTCAGTCACTGCGGCTGGGTCAGTCTACATCACATCCACGTCAAATCCAATTCAGTGTGCATATTGCTTGATGTAGTCTCTCAGCATGGACTCAGAAAAGGAGCTCTTGGTATCCCAGGTTGGATTCGGGGGTTGTTACTGGAAAAGCTGGGGTGCAGGCTGGACAGCTGCAGCGGAACGATTCTATAAAGCATCATAAAGACACTCTTCTTTATCAAAAATGAGCACTATTTTTGGGTTTCTTCCATTTTGTTGTCTTCTAAGAAGTATTAATGTCTTCTGGGTAAGTCTAGCTTTCCCCAGAAGCAGAGAGCTGATGGGATGTGCTGCTGGACTGGGCTGACTTTTTCAAGGTATCAGGTGCTGTGCTCAGTGGCTCTAGGCTATGAGATAGCTTGGTGAGTGCTCACACTTTACCAGTACATCATAGATTGGTGTGAGAGGGGTGTTCCCCACAGGTTGTGTTTGTCTCTGAAAACATATGTTCCAATTCCATGTGGCCATTCAGATTCATTTTTGGTGACTGTCTTGTCAGCTTGGGGCTGGGGATCGTGGAGGACAGGCTGTGTTTTGGCAGTGTTCAAGCCTGGAACAGCCTCCTGCAGCCAGCCACCATAAGCTGTATAATTTGTCTGCGGAGGCCTATGCATTATAGAGATGAAAATTCCTTCCCTGACAGCATTCATTGCTTATAGCATGCAGCAATTTGGCTGTCAGAAACAGCTGGCCCTGCAGGGTGGGACAATAGAAAGTGGAGAGCGGAGAGAGGCCAGCGCTTACTCAAGTCTCCCACTGTGAGAGGATCACGTTACCTTATGGAGACTGTCATTAGGAACAGCTTCCAGGGAGCCCTAGCCTGTAGCTCAGAGACACTCAGTGACTTTCTTTTTTTCTCCTGAATAGAAATAATAACAAAAATATTTAAAGTGAATGGTTAACTCTTGCTGAGACTCAGATGTCCACTTTGGGGCAATGAGCATTCCCGAGGAAGTAAACACTTCTAACCTTCTGTGGCCGTGCGTAGGAGCATTAGAGACCCTGTAGAGTGGGGGAGGGGCGGGAGGGACTGCTTGGCACCTGTGTGTTGGACTTCTTAACTTATGTTCTGTTTACTTAAGATCAGTGCTGAGGGGACCCACACTTGGGTCCCCGTAAGCCCCGTTTGAGTATGCAGCAGAGAGCAAGGGCGTGCATGTTTTCCTGACAGCAAGACTGAGGAAACGGACCAGCTCCCATACCAGTGTGAAATGGAGTGTGGTTGACTTTGTGGGCTCTCTTGTTAGGACTTGATGTCGCAGAGCATGATTTGACAAAAAGGGCACTTCAGCTGAGAAGGCGACAGCAGTCCGTGGCAAGCGGATGTATTATCTGGGTTTAATGACACCAGGTTTTCCTGTTCGCGCCGACGTTAGTGATGGACTCACTGTGATGTTTTGTAGATAGTCCTTGTATTTCCCTCTTTTGAGGGAAAAAAAAACTTTAAAAAGAATCTTTTAATTTTTTTTTATTTAAAATTGGACTTCTTAGCGAGGAAATTTCCATATATATATATATATATATATATATATATATGTATATATATATTTTTTTTTTCCTTGCTTGTTTTTTAAATGCCACGTGTCAAAATGGCAATAGCCTTGCTAGTTCAAAGTGATACTGGCTGGTCCCTTCTCTTTTTGAGACCCGGAGCGTTTCAGAGGTTCAGGGCGGCTCAAGAGAAGTTTGCCCGTTGGGGATTTATTGGTTGTTCGGGGGTGTCTTGAGCTGTACTTTTCACCTTTCCCTCTATATCTGTTTCCTTTCTACATGATTGAGCAGGAGTTTCCCAGATGTTGTTTGGATTAAAGAGCGTGTGTCTGGGGGAGGGAGAAAAAGCTTTCTTAATGATAATAACAGAGTCAGACTGGCTGGTTCTGTACTGACAGGAAAAAGGGGAGATAAAAACTCCATTAATGGTGTGTGCACTGCCTAAGTAGCCAATAAAACAATGCTGTCCTCACTGGAAGCCAGTCCCAGATTGGCAGTGCTTCGTGCCAACTGCCGGAGACGACAGCTGCAAAGAGGGAGGAAGTATTCCCAGCCAGCAGCCGCTATTACTGATTGGCTGGGGGGCGGTTCCTTTGTTCCTTTCCCCTCCCTCTCCCCCACCCCCTCCTCCTCCTGCTCCCCTTCCTCCTCCTTCCTTTCCTCTTTATCCTTCCCAGTTTTTTCCCCTCCATTCTACCCCCCTCCTTCTTTTGCACAATTTCCACGGTGAGCCCCTCTTAATGTTCACTGTTCCAGAAATTGAATCACATCTGATTAAAACTTAATGGTTACCCGTAGAACTAAGTTGGTTGGCAGTTTTTAAACTATTTGTCTGGGTTCAAATTTGTAACCATAGAAATGGATATAAATGCTATTAAAAAGTCACACTCTTTAAAGTTTGATAGAAGAGTCACACAACACATTACATTGTGTCCCCTTCTTGGTATTGTTGAATCTCTCTGTTCAAAGCACATAGTGTAAAAAATGTCATCTCACTGATGAGATGGTTTATAGATAAAGGTGATGACCCCCAAACCTGATTACTTGAGTTGGATTCTGAGCATACCAGAGAACCAGCCCACAAAGATTGTCCTCTGACCTCTGTAAGCGTGTTGTGGTATCACACAGGCCTGTGTACACAGATACACCTTCAGATACACACACACACACACACACACACACACACACACACACACAATAATTTAAAAAAAAAAAACCAACCACCCTATTGTCTCATTCTAGAAGATAATAGAATGATGTCAAACGTTGGTCTCATTGGCACTCATTCTATGTTCCTTAGCCTTGACTCACATGAACCCTTCCTTAGGTGCCTTCCACACTGGGCTCTGTTGAGAGGGGAACACACTTTCTCAAAGGCCCTTAGATTTCCAAAGGAGGAAAGAAAAATTGTACAGTTGAAGAGATAGGGCTGAAGGTTTCCAGTCTAGGTTAATCTGCCCCTTTTCTGTTTTGAAAATGCTGGGAAGTTGGCATCCTTAGCCTTCATGTTGTAGGTGAAAGAAACGTGAAGTCTGAGGAACAAACTTCCAGTCACAGAGTCTCCTCTTCTTGTTCATGGCAAAATCTGGAAGGAAAATATTGTGACCACAGTTGGATATTTTTGACACACAGTTGCAGTGGACATCAGTGGAGGTCGATGTCCCCCTGTATTCTGCCTGAGGACAGGTACCTAGGACTCAAGAGTTTAAGCCTTTCTGTTGCCAGAGGATAGAAGTTGAGAAGAACAGGTTGCATACCTAAGCACTCTGGGGGAGATGATTGTGTTTCGGTAAATATTTTTATGACGTGTGTGTGTGTGTGTGTGTGTGTGTGTGTGTGTGCATGTGTGTGTGTGTGTGTGTATGCGTGTGTGTGTGTGTGCATGTGTGTGTGTGTGTGTATGTGTGTGTGTGCATGTGTGTGTGTGTATGTGTGTGTGTGCATGTCTATGTATCTGTGTGTGTGTGTGTGTGTGTGTGTGCATGTGTGCACATCACAGTATACTTGCGGAGGGCAGAAGACAATTTGTAAGAGTTGGTTCTCTCCTTCTACCATGTGGGTTCCAGGGACTGAAGTCTGATTCTCAGGCTTGGTCATAAGCCCTCTTTACCAGATGAACCCTTTGGCTAGCACTAGGGGAGGTGGATCTTGAGGAAAATACCTAGTGGTATGCTCACTTAGTAATGAGGCTTATTTGTTTATGCTCAGGAGATATCAAGCAGGAGGAGACTGAGATACAGAGGGAGAGACAATTGAGGAATACTTTGAGATGTAGCCCGTCTTTCTTTCATGGGAACTGTTTTCTGACTATGAGCTATCCCAAGGTTTCTTGCTGTAAACCTCGCCTCCAAAGGCCACTCGCAGGCTACACCATGAGGCCTAGCATTACCAAGCATGGTTTTGTTTATCTTCTGACTACAGATGGTAAAATAAGATCTGTGAACAAACTGTTCTTTTAGACAGAACTTTTATGTTAGGCATTTTTGGAAAAAGCGTAGAACTTTTTCCTCCTGTAGCTTTTATTTAGATGGCAAAACCAAAGGCGGCTGCTCTGAGGAAATGTGACCCATTGGTAATTAATATTAGATAGTGAATGGCCTCTGACCCATCACCGTAGCTCTTCAGGGCAGATTGTCCAAGTGTCAGGACGTCAACTGTCAGTGTTTGTATGTTTCAAGAGCTTGGGTGAATTCCGGATGTGATAGTCTGTCTTTCTATAGTTCACAGACATTTAAATGGGTTCAGAGTGTTGCTGGTAGATGGGTGTGTGTCCATATTGATGAAGAATAGCAATGTGTGTTGAAGACCTGGCTGGCTGGCTGGTGGGGCTCTGGTTTCAGTTTTCTGTTTGTTAGCTGATGCCAGGGACTCGAATAGGAACCGGGGATGTGAATAGGAGTGCACACGCAGTGGTTATTAATCTGAAGGGCTGCCTTTATTCTGCTGGTAAACACTCCTGGTTGAGAGATCATTGTTTTTGCCATTGTTTTTAGCCTGGGCTGTGGGCAGAGCTAGGTAGCAGTCCATTGTGAGACTTGCCAGGTGATTTATTATTCATCGTGGAAGAGAAGACAACCCAGTAGAGCTGAGTCAGCATCTGCCTCTCCACGCCTTCTGCCGTGGCTCTCAGACTGGGAGAAGTCAGCAGAGACAGGTTGGAGGAACTGCCAGTTTTTTTTTTCAATTTGGTAAAAGTGAAATCTATTAAGGAAAGGAAGGAAATGAGTGTTAGAAAGGTCAGGGTTATGGTCACAGGAGTGTCGGTAATGGTGATAACTCACCTTGAAATGGCGCTTCTTCCTACCAGACTCTGTTCTGAGGGCTTTATATGTATTAGCTCATGTAATTCCTATAATAACTGTGGCAGGCAGGCATGAGTTTTAATCTAATTTTACAGACGAAGGAAATGAAGACCATGTAGTCAATGCCTATGGCCTGGAAGGTAGCAAATGGCGAGGCTAGAATTCTAACTCAGGCTGTCCGGCTTACGCTGGGTTTTAACTGGTATCAGGGAGGAGAAGGACTTGCGACTGAGGAGTGTGCAGTGTACTGGCCATTTCCTTGGGAAACAAAACAAAACATGAAGATCTTGCTGTGTGCTCACATGGTGGGAATCGAAAAGCAGCTTCAAGAAGCCCCATTTATCCCGCATAGGCACTGATCCTGTGAGGTCCCTCATTCTCGCTGCTTCCAGGCCTACCTCCTAATAGCACCACACTGGTGATTAGATTTTAGCATGTAAATTTTCTGGAGTCCATAAACATTCAGACCACACCATTGACTGAAAAAACACTCATAATTCAATTTGAGTGTGTGTATGTGTCTGTGTATGTGTATGTATGTATGTGTATGTATGTATGTATGTATGTATGTGTATCCATGTGTGTATATGTGTATTATATGTATGTGTATGTATGTGTGTATATGTATGTATGTATATATGTATGCATGTGTATCTGTGTGTGTATATGTATTATATGTGTATATATGCATGTGTGTATGTGCATGCATATGTATGTATATATGTATGTGTATCCATGTGTGTATGTGTATTATATGTGTGTATATGCATGTGTGTATGTGTATATATGTATGTATGTGTATCCATGTATGCTTCTGTGTATTATTTGTGTGTATATGTATGTGTGTGTATATGTATGTGTGTATATGTGATGTATGTGTGTATGTGTATGGACATTTATGTCTGTATCCATGAATTCATGTTGTGTATGAGAAACGATAGTGCAGTGACTGGGTGTATGAGATGCTAGGTTCCTTTACCAATGAACCCCACAGCTGGGAAGCAGTCACATTCTTCTAGAGAACTTACTTATGTATTTTCAGTGCAGACTAGACCCTACTTCTCTGGAGTAGTTGTATTTATTTACCTCGTTCGTTAGACAGACAGACAAACACAGACAGATATGTGTTAAAGATTGGATTTGTCTTTGCCAAGGGTGTCAGGAGTTGACTTTTATTCAGAATTTGGTGTGTGTTGAATTTAATTCAGAAGTAGAATATAGGTATATTTTATTTGTGTGCGTGTGTGTATGTGTGTGTGTGTGTGTGTGTGTGATTGGAAAGTCCATCCAAAATTATATTTAAATAAAAGAGTTTCCAGACACGTCTGTGGTCACAGTCTTTATGTATTCAAAGAGCATAACAACGGGAGAGCGCTTCATGGTGTGTTAAGCCAGCTTAGGGCTGGCGATAAGTTCTAAGAGACTCAGTAGGACCAGCGATGTGTCTTGTCTTAAAATAAGCCTGGCTACAGGTCCTCGAAGGCACAAGAAAGGAAAGTGCTCCAGCTTAAACTCCAGGGACTACTATGGGTCCTTGATGCATTCAAAGTTAAAATTGAGAAGCTAGCCTTTTCCTTCTTGCCAATGTTAGAAGAAAACGAGCCATTCTAAAACCCCAGAGATTATTAACACTCCCCTTTGGGACCTAAAAAGTAGAAAGGCAAAGTCAGAGAGACAAATGCTCGTGCAACGGACTGGGGCTTAGTCATCTGAAACAGAGAGCGGGCTTTTCTAAGAATTGTCGACACTAGGGAGCAATAAACATAGGGACTGCTAAGGTTATTTCTTTTCTGTTTCCATTGTACTTTCACATCCTGTCTTTAAAGAGTTAATTATGTGTATGT
Source organism: Tokudaia tokunoshimensis (assembly GCA_036184795.1). Lineage (NCBI taxonomy): Eukaryota > Metazoa > Chordata > Mammalia > Rodentia > Muridae > Tokudaia > Tokudaia tokunoshimensis. The sequence goes on along the minus strand of BTHU01000004.1, from coordinate 32,572,528 downwards.
ATTTTTGTCTGTCTGTCTGTCTGTCTGTCTGTCTGTGTGGCTGGGTATGTGGCTGGGTGGTATATGTTTGTGAGTGAGGTGCCCACAGAGGCCACAGATGAGATTAATGACTGGCAATTGTAAGCTGCATAGCTTGGGCCCTGGGGACGAACTCAGGTCCTCTGCCTGAGCTGTACAAGTTCTGACCCACTGAGCATGTCTCCAGCCCTTCACGTCCTATCTCAATGGAAACAGTTCTGAAGGTATGAGCTGTATTTTGCCCTGTCTCTCCCAATGAGATTCCACTTTCTGTTACTCTCCATATTCCCATATAGCCACTGGGAAGGATCAGCAGGCTCCACATCCAATGACCCTGCTGTTTTGAATAATCCTTGCCTGACTCCTTCTCTTCCGCCTTCTATACTCAGATAGTCTCTGGGCACCTGGAACTGGAGGATATGGGAAGCCAACTTCCGCAGATGGTGTTGGTTGGTTGTTGTATTCTTTCTGTTGGAACTTCATTGAGAACGTTAGCACCTGGGGAAGCATTGGGACAACAGATTATTTCTAGTTTTCCTTGAATTAAAATATTGCATTTTGTCTGATGGTTTTGTGGATTAAACGTAGGCCCTTGCATGTATTGGGCAAGTTCTCTGTCACTGAACTATACCCCACCCCTTTCGTTTCTTCTTAGACTCAGGTATAGCGTAAAGTTCACACACACACACACACACACACACACACACACACACACGTGTCTTAGGGTTACTATTTCTATGATGAAACACCATGATCAAAAGCAACTTAGGGAGTTTTTTAGCTTACATATTCTGAATCACAGTCCAATGAGGGAAGCCAAGGCAGGAACTCAAACTGGACAGAAACCCAGAGGCATGTGCTGCTGCAGAGACCGTGGAAGAGTGCTGTTTCCTGGCTTGTTCCCCATGGCTTGCTCAGCTTGATTTCTTCACTTGATCTTAGCCAAAAGGCCGAGAAGCGATCAGCTTGATTTCTTATAGAACCCAAGACTACCAGTCCAGGGATGGACCCTTCAATATCAATCACTAATTAAGAAAATGCCCTTCAGGCTTGCCTTCAGCCTGATCTTAAGGAGGCATTTTTCTCCATTGAGGTTTTTTCCTCTCAGATAACACTAGCTTGTGCCAAGTTGACATAAAAACTAACCAGTATATACAAATGCATGTAAGTTTTTTTTTTAATGATTAGACAAAGAGATCATTTATATTAAGAATGATACGAAAACCTTTGGGAAGTTGGTTGTGGTGCTGCATACCTATAATCTCAGTACTTGGGAGGCTGCTCTAACAGGAGGATTGCATGTGTGAGGCCAGTCATGCTCATGCAGCAAGTTCAAGGACAGCCCAAGATACATAAGGAAACACTCTCAAACAACTGAGCAGTCAATCAAATCAAACCACTCTGTGAATGAGATTCTGGGGGCGGGGGGGGGGCGGGTATAGCCTTGCCTGGCATACATAAGGCCCTGGGTGAATTCCTAATTTACATTAGTCATTCTGTCGCCTTTGGGAATTGGGTTATTGATGGTAAATATAGATCATTCCTAACAATTGTCAGGTAAGATGTGGCTTCAGAGACTTGACATTGCAAATGGCCAGAAAGCCAGTGCTTCAGCTCGTGCTGATGTAAATTAAGCACAGGTGTGGAAGCTGGAGGCTTGTGATGAAGAGTGTGAATGTCCCCAATAGCAGGCATGTTTCATTTTTTAAAGATGGATCTATCAAAATGAGGCTGGGCGCAAAATGATCTTAATTAATAATAACCCCAAATCAAGAGCCTGTCGTTCTGTTAGTGGACTGAATTCTTAATGGCATGAAATTAAAGTGTGGAAAAAACATCTGTGCTTTGTGGTTACTGATATGAAATTGCTTGAGATATGGAAGCTGGGTATTCAAGTAGCAAAGATAATGTAGTCTTGGTAATAGCATGTATTCTGCAATAGGCCCATCTCTAGTCTTTCGCCCATATTATCTCCTCTTTGAAGTATCATTGAAACTTAACAGAGTCTCCTGAGGGGTTTCTCCCAACTCTGGTGGATGGGCTACAGGCCCCCCATCCCTTCTTTTAGTTGTTTCCCAATGCCTCATGAGTCCTTTCTCATATGCTGTCCCATGTTAATTATATCAGCCCGTAGCCCTCCCCTGATGTACAGATACACACAGCATGGCACACATGATCAGGGAAAACTGTAATGAGCATACCATTGTTATGCTATGTGTTAACCAGCTTTCCTTTGCTGTGACAAAATATCGGAGGATCTTAAAGAAGAAAGGTTCATTTTGGCTCTGTGCTTGTTTAGACTTAAAGTAGCATAGTAGGTTTTTGGGTAGGTTTTGAATGTGTGTTCACTGCTGCTATTGGAGTGAGGGTAGGGTATAGATAAAGGTGCTAATCAGGTATCCCCTGCAAGGACATACACCCAATAACCTGATTTTCTTTTACTTGGCTTCCCTGCTAAAGGTTCCACCAACCCCTAATAGGGCTATAGACTGGCAGCCATGTCTTTAATACACGGGGCGTTGTTATTTACAACCCATAGTATGAAAGTAAAAGACCCTTTACTTCCAATTGTAAGCACATTGGAAGGAGGCCAGTGAGAGACGGCCCCGCAGGAATTGTATGGGGCATGGCTCCAAATGACCATCTCGAGAATAATTTTCTGGGAAAAAAAAAGAGCAGTTTTCTTGTAAGATGAGGCATCTCCGTTCTTAATTTTACTGACAGCATCTTAGTTTCCAGTAACATTGCATTGTTAGCGTGATGTCTGAGGGTTGCTCCCAGTCCTGCCCTCTTCCGTGATTTAGAAAGATTAGGTCCTACTAGAATAGATGGTAGTTCTTTGTTCTCCAATGTGAGTGGAAGCCATGGGTGAGTGTCTATGTTTAGTGTTCATACCTTTTTGTATAAAGTAAGAATTATTTGTAGCTCACTTTTAGTAAGTTAACACTGGAATGTCTGTCTGTCTGTATTTATTTATGTATATATGTATTGCTTTGACTTAAAAGTGAAGACAACATTAAAAGAGGATTCCAGAAGACCTACTCCCTTCTTGCCATTAGCATAATAACTCTTTCTCCATCGTTTATATTTTTGGAGGTTTCCTCATGCTTTGAATCCATTCTCAGGATATACCAGTTGATTCATCTACATCTGTCAAGGAGCCGTTGTCATTTAGAAGACGCTGCCTGATGTTTCACAGGTGAAAATACTGCTCTGTCTCTGATAGTCCACAAATGCGCAAGGGAGACGGAGATGAAATTGAAAAGGTGAAGAGTGTTCTGAGCGCCATGGCAGTGGAGAGTGAGAGTGCCTGGCGAGTGGGCATGGATCTTAGGGAGTGTGCGGTCCTGGGGCTTCAGCAGGTGAAGCGGATGTCGGTCTGAACCAGCAGACTTTGCCAGATTTCCAGGAAAAGTTCATTGCAGGCAGCTAATCACACAGGTGGTTGAGATAGCAACAGTGCTTAGCTTTGGGGTGCCGTGTGTGTTCTTATGCCTGTACGGGGCTGCATCTGGCAGGCATCCAGTTTTTCTACATCTCTTTGGATCTTGTTGTTCACTTATCCCTCACTTGGTAAGCAAATTAAATTCCAAGCAAATCTTTGAGTTAAGAACAGCTACGTTACATGAAAAAATGTTTTTACTTTTTTTTTTTTTTTTTTTATGAGTGGGTTGTTGCCATCCTCAGTACAGGAGAAGATTGGAAAACCATCTTTAATTAAAGAGTATCTCTTTTTAGTGTAATTCTTAAAGAGTCCTGCTAGCAATAGTAAAAGAAATAGCTAAGTAGAGAAGCTTTGAACTAGGGGGGAGTTTACTGACTCGGGATACTGCAGTATATAGTAAGAGGCAGTAGGTATCAGAGAGGGTATAAGTGACTTCCCAGAATCACATGGCACAGGCTCAGAGGAACATTAGCTTACTGATTCAGTGCTTGTTCCACTAGACCTTGCTAAGACGTGTAATCCCACAGAGATGGAAAACTCCTATGGAGGACTTGGGTACATACCTGTGCAGTGAGTGGTAGATGCAGAGTTGATTCTTGATTTTTTTCCACCCCTCCCCCTGGGAATCATCATCCATCGATTCTTGATTTTTATTTCGTGTAAACTCACTGTACAGATGGCTGATAAGTGCTTGTTGATATGTTTTGTAAAGGATATGACCCAATTATAAAAACCTAAGATCAGTAATCGAGCTAGCACATCTATAATCCTAACATTTGGGAGGCTAGAGAAGCCAGGGATTGGGGCCAGACAGAGTAGGACCCTGTCTCAAAACAACAGCAAACCAAACAAAATGATATAAAGAGCTTATGTTTCTCCTTATTTTATTTATTTTTGAGAGGGTGTTTTCATTTTATAGCCCAACCTGGCCTAGAACTGGGAGTAAGCTTTCTGTTTCAGCAACCTAAGTTTTGGGATCATGGGTGTATGGCAGCACCCATAGCTTTGAGGCTGTCTCTCTCATCAAGAGGCTTGTAGGGTAGTTGTTTAGATTGTTCATTACAGGACTGGCAACTACTTACAAGATCTACAGCTTGTCTGACACAATTACAAGGAGGTGAACACATACATGCAAAAGCAAAGTTGCATAAATCATTGTTGATATTTTATTTTTAACTTTATTGGACTTCCGCCCTCCCCCTCTTACTCTCGTGTTCTTGGCGTAGGGTCAGTTGCCTTAGTAGCCGTGGGAATGTCTATATGTCTCTATGCCCGTGGGCAGATACTAATTCCAACGAAAACAAGTAGGATAGAATGTTGAACTGTTCTCCAGCCGTTGTTGTTGGAGCTTAGTGAAGGAGGTGACCTGACGAACATTTAGGTTAGTAACTGACATACATATAGCAAAGATGTTTAGGAACCCTTGGTTCTTTATGTTCCTGCTTTGGGTCTGTAACTCAGAGTGGGACATTACCACAGTGGCTCCAAGTATGAGTTTGCCATTGTGAGTTCATTTGTTTTTTCTGTAATTCAGACTCTGTCTAAACCTTATAGATTTCTATCTAGTGTGATGTTAGACCAGGCGTTTGGCGATAGGAGAAAGATGTGGGTTGTGTAGTCCCTGCTTTCTGTGGTGTCTTCCTTAGCACCCCAGAATAAAGCTGAGTAGATACAAAATGCCAGACACCCCATTACAAAACCAGAAAATCTGGTCCAGGCCTAGTGGGTGGCATTACTTCGAACGAACTCTTTGTGAAGGTGCTTTGAGATCAGGAGCTGATGAAAGCCTAGATGTTGTTATGTGTGAAGGTAATCATCAAGGATTACTGTGTTCCGGTGAGTCAACAGTTAAAACATGGGCACCTTATGGTGGGGGAGGGTAGTGCTGGTGTGGGATGCAACTGTGAAAGCTGAACCCAACAGTCTGAAAAGGATTCTGCTTACTGTTCAAGTCTGGTTCCATTCAAGGGTAGTGGGTTAGGAGAATGTGCATGTACATTCAAACACACATATTAGAAAAGTAGACACCTTTGGTCACAGATAAGAGGAGAGACCAGGGTTGGGGAATAATGAAAGAGTGAGCTGTGTGGGCTGCCTGTGAGGGGTGTCTTTCTATCTTGATAGGCTCTCTTCTTCTCTGAAGTCACACCTCCTCCAATAGCGAGGAGGTAAGTTTGGGGTGGGCTTCCATTTTAGTCTCTAACCTTTATTATTAAGATTACTCAGTTAACTTATTCTGTTGTATGTGCATGAGTGTTTTGTTTGTATGAATGTCTGTGTACCATGTGTATGTCTGGTGCTGATGGAGGCCAGAAGTGGATGTTGGATTCCCTAGAACTGGAGTTATGGCTGGTTGTGAGCTATCCTGTAGGTGCTGGGAACTGAATCAGGGACTTTTGCAAGAGCAGAAAGAGCTCTTAACCACTGAGCCATCCCTCCATCCCTGGTCTGTATCCTTCTTCTTTAGCATCTTAAGAAGTCTTTTGAGCTTCTTCTGGAGCTTATTGGACTTTCAGTCTTCCCTATCCCCCTTTTCAGGTTTTTGTGTGGAACTGTTTACAACACCTACTTAAATAACAGCAACCGTAGATCAACGTGATCAGGTCTCCACCTTTTCATAATCCGGCTTCAGTGACTCTCATTATCACCTGTTTTCACTCCTTAAGTATTGAGTTTATGATAAGCTGATAGTAATGAGCCACTGAGCGCCACAGCCTTCAAATGTGGCCACTCTGCAGGGAAGTCACAGTGCTGGCTTTGCCTGCATGAACTGTTGGGTCAGACCACGTGACAGATAGTTGACAGGACTGGGCTTCAACCCAGGGCTCTGGTGCAAGCCTGGAGCTCTACTATGGCCTGTTGCCTTTGTTCTCTCAAGTTTCATCCTTGAACCTCTTTATGTTTCTGGCACAAGTAAATGAGCCTTTGGTTGGACAAATGAAAAGGATTTTGATGGACCGCCAAACCACTTCAGTGGAGAGTTTGGAGGTTACAAAATATAAGCAGGTTATCTTCAGAAGTGTAGTCTGGTACTTAATTACACCGAGTAATTAAGTAATCCACCATGAGTCCCCCTCCTCAGCCAAATTATACATTAAATTCTAGAGGAGAGTCTCTCTGATAGCTGGGCCTTAAGTCAAGCCACTGGGAGCGTACAGCCATCCTTGTATCTTTGGCTGGTCTGTAGGCTGGGGGCAGACTTATGTGTTTTACTTTAAAACACCCTGGAGATTGTAGTGGTTATTATTTTTCACATTGTACCATCTTTCCCTAACTCTTTCTTCTTCTCCTCTTAGGAATCTAATGTTTGTTTCCTACTCATCCATAGATGTATGCCTAGAGGGAGGGTGACACTTCTGTGATTGAATTCTTCCCTAAGACTTCTTGGATAGTGTACTATATCTGTTTTTCCAGAACCTAAGAAAAATCAGTTATCAAGGGAATGGAAAATGCATTGTAATTCTTCTATGAGAGTTAAAAGAGTCAACACAGAGGCGTTAGTAGATAAGAGGAATCTGCTGATGTCAATGTGAAGCAAGACTGAAGAAGAATCTGCTGGTGTCAATGTGAAGCAAGACTGAAAGGGTCCTGTGGCTTGAAGGATAGGATAGATTGACATTTTTAGGGGTCAGAACAGGAGAGGCACGTAGGAGAGACTCGGTCACGATTGCTTGTAGCTGTTGCTATAAGTGTGTTTTTGTAGCCCAGTCTGCTAGTCTTGGTGAGTCATCCTTGCAAATAAAATCAGTTTATATGCATAGCATACTGTATACAAATCCTAAGTGTGGCATTCCAAGAAATAAGTTTCAGAAGCAAAATACGTCTTTAACTTGGCAGCTTCAACATTCAGCCATGCATACTACTGTTAACGTAGCTCGTGGATTTGAATGTAGGTTATTGTATAGGTCAACAAACTTTATCTCCAAAGGGCTAGATAGTAAATATTTCATGCCTTGCAAACCATAAGGACTCTGTCACAACTATCGGCTCTGCCATTTCAGTGTGAAAGCAGCCAACACACTGTATGTAAAATGAACACATGTGTCTGTTCCAGTAAAGCTCTTATTTATAAAAGCACATTGTAGGCTCCATTTTGCTTGGTATTAGAATACTATTCAGTAATGTTTGCGAGTGTCTACCAGACTTTAATATTTCTTATAGGCTATGGTCTTTTGCAAATAGCACCAAGTACATTATCTTATTTAACAGTGTCTTCATGGGACCATGGGAAAGGAAAGTTTGGATTTTATCAGCGTTGTAGCCATTGCCATCATCATCATCATCGTTATCATTACCGAGATTGGTCTATATTGTTGTTCTCAAGCTGGTCTTCAATCCCTGGCTCAAGCCCCCCCTTATTTCTCAGTCTCTGGAGTAGCAGGTGTATGCATCCATATCTGGTTCATTTGGAAATCATTTAAGAATGATTTTTTTTTTAATTCTAGAGAAATTTTTAGAAAGACCCATATTTCCTTCCCAAATCCAGAGATTGAAATTTGTTTAGATTTTTGAAAATAAGGGAGTGTCCACCCTGCTCCATACCCCTTTATTTGTGTAGCAGCGATGGACAACTTTTGGTCACTCTCCATCTCCTTCTCAGTCCTTTAGGGCTGCTGATGTTCAGAGCTTGTGACTTATGTTTTCCTTTTCTCATTGAGCAGTTGGGAATTTTAGGAACTGTTTAATGTTCTTCTGCCTTCTTTACCGCTATCCAGAATTACTTCTACTAGTAATGGTAGGCCAGACCTGTCTTTTTTGCTTACCCTCATAGCCGGAGTAGATTATTTTTGAAGGAGTCTTGAAGGCTGCACCACTAAGCTATTTACCCAGCCCCAAAGTACCTTTGTGTTGGTGTAAAAGGACATAGTAGTGTCACACAAATGATTAGTGCTATTATTTGGAGTTGGTAGGTTTTATAGTTTCCTTACTGTGATAATTTATCCAGTTAGGAAAGGGAACCTAAGAAAATCATCTCTGAACATTCAATTCTATACAAAAAAAAAAAAAAGCAAAAAACAATCAAGAGACAGTTTAAGTTGGTGGCAATTAAGGGCCTAAATTTTTGGAGACAGAAAAATACGGTTTCTGGTCTTACCACTTATTAGAAACATGACCATGGTCACTTACTTAGAGTGTCTGAATGTAACTTTCTTATGTATAAGACAGGAATTGTACTCCTATTCCTGTTTGCTGTAGCTGATAAGATTGTCGGACAACATAAATAATGTGATTAACTAGTGTCAGAGCCGAGTGTCTAGCCAAGCTAGATTCCTAGCAGCTCGCCAAGGTGAGAGCTATTTATATTTACTGTTTCATGGGGGTGGGAAAGCTGACCAAGGTTAAATGATGTAGGAAGGTCACAGCTTGCCTACATCCAAGTCTATGTTCTTATATGACAGTCTACTTCGTTAGGTACTTTAAGAAGTGCTGTAGTTTATTTAGGTAATATGGCTAGATGGGTAGAAGGCACAGATAGGAGATTGTTTCAAGAAAGGCAGAAGAAACCCTCAATGGTTGGAAGCCACGATTGCTAGAAGCCAGGGATACAGTTTTAATGAAAGAGTTGAGACTTGTCCTGATTTTGTCTTTCTGTTGCTTATTTTCCTAAGAGTTCTCTGCGTTAGCTCATTCTCAGGTGCCGGGGTTCCTCATGGACTTCTAAATCTAATCATGCTCTTTTAAACTTCAGTACAACAAACACATGGCCATGTTAAGAAGCCAGCATTGCAGTTAGAAAGTTGGATCGGATTTCTCTCTTTCCCCCCTTGAGGCTACTACCCTCCCCTCCTTCACAGGAACATGTCAGGATTTATAGGTTAGGTTCTCACATGGCTTGGTTAGCTGCCAGTGGCTAAAACTCATAGCCAAGCAAATATGTTGGCCAAACTTTTTAAGAAAAAAAAAAAACAAACCAAAAAACTTAGGCTTCAATAAAGGTCTAGTTCAAGTTGTTGTAGTTTGTTATATAATTATCTTATATCACCGATTTTAATTAGTACGTCAGTCTTTTTATATTTGAAATGGCTCAAGGTTTTGAATACAGCCATTTTCATTTGCCTTTCATTTCTGCCCAGGTTGCTCACTGACATGAAGGTTATGCGTAGGCTGATAGGTTCTGCATGGGACATTTGAAGACTTAGATATTCAGGGTTTGTTCAGTGCTTGAACTCCTTCTTTTTACCATCCTTGCAAACTTTTTATTTTTACCTATTTCATATTTTAGATGTGTTTATTTCATGTGCATGAATGTTGGCCTGAATGTATATGTGTGTGCACCATTTGTGTGCCTGGTGCCTGTGGATGTCAGAAGAAGGGATTCGATCCTCTAGAACAGGAGTCATGGATGGTTAGAAACCAACAGGTGGGTGCTGATAATTGAACCCTGGTCTTCATCAAGAGAAACAAGTGCTTTTACCTACTGAGCTATCTCTCCAACCCCCTTACCAAATATTTTTCTTATAGCACATCACAGTTTTGACTTCAATCTACAGGACTTTAGATAGCCTGGAACATTTGGCAATAAACATTCAATTACACCTACATTTTATTTTGACTTTTATCCTGTAACTTTTGAGCATCAACACTATATTAAGTATTATGAAGGAAGAATGTAATATGTAATCTGCCCCTGATTTGAAACTGGTTTGGGGACAAGTCCTCTTTACAGTACAGATGACAGGTTGTAGGGGTAGTCGACCAGGGCAGGAAGTAGCACTCTGTAGCACTGGTTTTTAAGCAGAGCATTGCAAGGCTAAACAAAGAAACAAACAAATAAATGTCAGCATTAATTTATTATTTATTAGTTTTTTTAATTACTACTACTACACTACTCACTACTACTACTACTAACTACTACTGACTACTACTACTACCTTCTTGCTAATCTGAACCAACCACTGCTGCGGCAGCACCATGTTCTTAGTAGCTGGCCAGTAGATGACATTGTAGTAGCTTGACAGGCGGGTGAACAGCTTTGGCTAACTGACTCCTAAAACACAGAGCAAGCACACAAAGCAACCTTCTTCTGAACCCGTCACATTTCCCTAGCACCAGAAGCCCAGAGAAGTACCAGTATTTCAACAGTTCATGAAAACTCAAGGGCTTGTGGGAGAATATTTTTTAAGATGCCCACTTGAGAACTGATCACCACCCTGACTTTGTCACATGATTGCCAGGAATGACCAGTTTCTGGTTGATGCCACTACAGAGAGACCGAGAGTTTTTTTTGTTTTTGTTTTGTTTTTCTTTTTTTGACTACATCTTGTTTTGGGTGGGCCATTAACATGTCTAAGCTTTTCTTTCAAGTGGATTGGGATCCTCCGCTTCAGCTGAAGTGAGGCATGGTGGGATAGCATCTGCGAAAGTTTTCTCTTGAATTCCAGGGTAGATGGAAGGTTTTCTTTTCCACATGGTTATTTAGGAATGCTGTATTGTAGGTTTGTTTTCTACAGGGATTTATTTACACAAGAGCTTTCTTGGCAAAGCTTTACTTGAGGTTACAAAACCAGGGAGTTGTTTTCTGAGGGGGAGTGTGGGGTCTGGTACTCTGACTAAGGATCTGAATGGGAAAGTTTGATTCTAATAGAATTTTCCGCTTCCTCTGGCAAACGTTGGTGTTTTTAATTTTTCAGGTTTTCCTAAAGGAAAAGGGAGTTTGGGTGGTTTTTGTTTTTCGTTAGTTATCTAGAGCCCCTTCCCTTCCGTTTGTGCCTGGTCCCCACCATTGTTTTCGAAGTCTTTGAACTGAATTATCTGCTATGGAGAATGTTGCTTGAAGGTGGACCAAATCCAGCAATTTTCAGTACTTATTCAAAAAATTAGTTAGCTAGTATACCGTTGTCTTTAGTAGGGACCGCCATTCTAGGGAGGGAGACCTCATCTTATCTTGTATACTGCTCAGACTTTCTTTTTTTTTTAAGTGTATGAAATAATATTCATAGCCATTTTCTGTTTGACTGTCTCAGGATGGTTTACAGTAGGTGGCATATGGGCTTTAAAGCAATTTGACTTTGAATTACTAACCTCTTAGTGGGTTTGTGTCATTTATAAAAATATTTAAAGAGCATCGCAGCTCTCTGACCTCAACACATGCGTATTAGCATTTCAGATTTTCTGTCCTTGCTTCTCTTGCTAATGGGCTGTCACTTTATGGTTCCAATGGAGAAGCTTGTCAAGTACACTTCCTTTAGCCAATGCAGAAATGCAGAGATGTCTTCTGCTTAGCAGATTTCTTTCTTCTTTCCTTTTGCAGCCTCCCGTACTCCTGAGCTTGTCTGGCCATAGGGAGCCTGCTGGGGGAACTTGCAGCTTCAGAAGACTCCTGGAGCGCCTCTCCTATCACCCTCTCCCTTTGAGCCTTCAGTGCCTCTCTGCTGGAGGATCTGGGCTGGGTGTGCCCCGGAGCTGGCTTTAACTGTAGCCCTGTCAGGCTTTCACTGGACCTCACGGTGTTGCCAGCCGCGCACGTCTTTCCACCACATCACCTCTTTTCATGCTGTTTGGCACAGATCGAACCTACAGGGTAAGTTCTCCACCCCGATGTCGATTTAGTCGTTTTACATAATTCTAATACAAGAAAGTTTGGGGCAGCTGGCTAGTTCTTAGTTCTTGTACCGCCTGGATGGCGAGGTCTTTTACTGGGTCAGAGCTTCAGATTCTGTAACTTTGGGCAAGCTGTTGAAACGCTACCAGCATGTCCCTATATACAACATGCCTCCTCTCCTCGTTTCCCACGAGGGCCACAATACTTTTTTTTCTTTCTTTCTCACCTTTTCCACATGTGAACCTATTTACTTAGAGAACTGTTTTATGTAGAAAACACACATTATCAACTCTTCCAAAACTGGTGAAACATGATTAGACGTTGTGGCTTCTCCCCTGCGCTTGATGTTTTGTAGGATTTAATTTGAGTGTAAGTAATGCTTCCTCGGTGTCCTTTATGTGACAGTAACACAGTAAGAACCGGCATTCCCGTGAGCTATAATTTAAAGTGGGCGGGGAAAGCAGACCTCTTACCTCAGGGAACTAAATGAGACTTGGCTGTTGACCCTGGCTGGGATCTTCAGGTTGCGACTACATTTTTAAGGCCAGGGGAAGCATGCTTTGGGCTGTTATGAAGGTATTATTTCTCTTCTTCATTTCCTGGGGACTAGTCGCTTGCAAACTCTTGACTTCCATCCTTTGAGGGTCTCAAGATTTTCTTATGCCTAGGCAAAGGGGCGTGAGACTGAGTTAGTTTTTAATAGAAAGTAATGAATAACAGGGGTGCCATTGAGACCTTTTTTTTTCTTTTGGTTGTTTATTTATTTATTTGCAGGGTGGAGGGGGTGGCCGCTGGAGTTAATCACTGACTCTTTCTGTCTCAGTTTTGAAACCGAGAGAAAATAACTGGGCTCAGTTGTTTCTCAGGGTGTCCAAGAGTGAGGCTCATTAGAAGAGTTTTCAGATACCTTTCTTTGGGAATGAATATTCATATTTTTTTATTATTGTATAAAAAAATTTTTTTAAAGTAGTATAATCAATGCACAAAAGGAGTGTGGCCTGAAAAACAAGTCTTTTCTGGTTTACACAGACCCCAGTTGATCATCTAGCCACCCACTGTTAGTGTCCTTTAAAGTTTTCCTTCTGAGTCCATGTAACACACATGTGTGAACTGTAGCTTTGTCTCACAACCGTAATGGGATGTGAGTTTTGCCTCGTACAGTTCTTCCCTATGTATCAATGCTTTGTTCCTTTACCGTGGGTGTGTGGTATCCCATTGGAGGACCGGCTGTCATGGACCTAGGTAGTTGTATATTGATGTATGCACAAGATTATGTCCAGCTTCTTCCCTCAGGAACCAGGCAGCAGGGAATGGCCACGCGCATGCCTTTTGTGGTCCCATACAAGCGTAAGTACAGCTGTAGGATTGGTTCCTAGCGGAGCGGCTGGTTCAAGGAGCATGCGCATTTTGATTTCGGAGGCATTCTGTTGCCAGTTGTTCTGCCCATATTTGGAAAGTTTTAGTTCTCCATGGAGGTGAGAACACCACTTCCTTACATCTTTACCAGCCACAGTGTAACTGACAAACCGATAGGTGCAAATGTTTGTTTAGCATCTCTGTCATTTTCATCCTTCTTTTTTTTTTTTAATTAACATCACGCATCGTTCCCTGGGCTAAAGAACCAGTCACAGTTCTGGCGCTGTTTCCTATAAGTTTGTGTCTTTTGTCCCCTAACCCATCAGGTCTTGATTTTTACTATTGGAATGCTGATTTCTTACAAGAATACAGATTTTCACGATCAGTTCATAGCTTCTCTTCCCCTACTTCTTGTGGTCTGTATCGTTTGTAGATCTCTTTGGTCATGTGTATACAATTTTGCTTTGTTGATTATTAAATATTCCACGTGGTTAGACGTCTTCATTTAACAAATATTTACCAAATGTCTTTTACTTATTAAGATCTTATTCTAAGTACCCAGCTGTACAGTAGAAGAAAAAAAAAAAACAGACTCCAGTTTTGCTCAATGGAATTTGGAGTCTAGTGGAGGAGATAGTCGATAAAACCCAGATAGATTTGTAGAGATAAATATACAGTCCGTCATTTTATGATGTCAGACATTTGTGTCAGTGAAGAGATTTCTCTCAGTGGCAGATTATGCGACCTTTGTCCGGCTTCTGGCTGGTGCGATGTGGCTCTTTTATTTAAGAGTTAACTCTTTGTTCCAAGTGGAATGCTATCTATAATCCAATTTAATTTCTGTCTAGAAGCTCCATTAGTTAGTGTGTGGCTAGTCTGCTGTAACCAAGGGACAGAAACACACTGTGGTTCTAAGAACACAGACAGCTACTTTTTTTTTCACTGAACAGTCCCAGCGTGAAGAAAAAAGCCTGGGTGGGACAGACAGGCCCACCTATGTTGTGAAACTGGGGTTCCTTCTTTCCCATTGGCCAGGAGTGTCACTGCGGCCATTATCTGTAAGGTCTTATCAGGTCCCGTCAGTGGCAGGAACAAAGGCGAAAGTTCAGGGCAAGTGTTAGAGTTTGCAGAGTTCACTACAGCCTGCGGGTCAGTGACAACTTAGTCCTGTGGACACGTTGGCTTCGTTATTTCAGTGCCTTCCTGCTACTGGCAATCACTACTTGGTCTTCTGGAAGAGTGGCAGTGCAGTCAGTTTACTAAATAGTTTTAATCTTTTTATTTGTTCATCATTTATTTTCTCTGAAAAATCTTTCTCACCACCTTTCTTTGACATGGTCGAAAAGTAGTTCCAGGCTGACCTTGAACTTGAGATCCTTGAGCCTTGGCTTTCGTTTGCATATGAATTTCCCTATATATTTTGGCCTATTTCTGAGATTACATGTAGTTTCATTAATTTGTCTGCCTATGCAGATATGAGAACTTAAAACCCTAATGCACTTTCTTGGATATGGAGTCTCCCAGTCTTGTCTCGTTTTATAGGAGTTTTATATGTGTTGTTTTATTTGGCTTATGCTTTTTAAAAATATAAACATTTAAGAGAGACATATTCTAATACCATTTCTCCCATGCGAGATACAGAAAGCTACCAATAGCATGGGGTTTGGCATAAACTTTGTTAGAGAGGGTTCCTATGTTCAAGGTGTTAATTTTGGTGATCGTGTTGCATAGCCACTTTGGGAAACACTGATCTGGATGCCAGTCCTTCTGTGTCCTTAGACACTAGAAACTGACATCATTGAAGAAGGTATGAGGAGTAAGGAGCAGCTTATATGATATGGTGTTAATTTTATATTAATAAGTGATTTCTGCTTATAACAAGGAAACTAGTATGATTTTTTTTTCAATTCTATTGAAAATAAGCTAAGATCTTGGAAAAAAAGAAACCCCAAATATTCTTAGGCTGAAGTTAAAGAAAATATGTTTCGGAAGCATAGACTTGATTGGAACACACAAACCTGGACAGAATTTTGCATACTGAATCTGATGTTCCTTGCTTGTTGATGTGTGTGTGTGTGTGTGTGTGTGTGTGTGTGTAAAACAGCATACATTCAGCTTTGATCTTTGACTTTTTTTTTTTTAACTGTAAAACTGATTTACTCTTGAAGCTTTGTGGCCTGACAGAACTTTCTCTGGGAAGATGCAGCATGCAATGCATCTACTCACACCAGATGGGGATCCCACAACAGACCAAAATAAGGATACCATCAAAGTTCAACTTGGTGAACTGATGACTTTTATTGGTGTTACGTACAGGAGTACAAGTGAGAGGTTACTAAATGACTCAAAGACAGCTGTGTTACCAAGGCTCACCCCAGCATGGGTGACAGCTCTAGAGCTGGGAATTTGGAATACACTGTACAGCATGCAGGAACCTCAACAGGTTGGAGAATGTCCTTTCCAAGTGACTCTAGTCTAAACATCTTCTAGGCAGCTCAACTCGGGTATGTTTTCCAGGCAGCTGGTCTGGTCTCAAGAGTCCTTCCGCCTGAGGGGCATTCTCAGCTTTTATTGCTTATTCTGTTAGAGGACGCCTAGTGAGTCTGGTCAGTTTCAGGGACTTCCTGGAGCTATGTTGAGTTCTTTCCTGCTTAAGGGGCTTACCTGTGTACTGGAATGTTTCAATCCTAGAGGAAACTGTTACACAACAAACATATCTAGCTTAGTAAATTCTGATAAAGTGAGATTTTTGTGACTTTCATACAGGTCAAGCACATTTGTAGTATACAGGGTGCGATAATTGTTTCCTTATCATTCTCTATGGCTTTATCATGGAGGAGTCTGCACTTTGCAGTATGGTTTAGTATGGCCTCTCCTTCTCCCATTTGGTAAGGCTCTCAAACTTCAGATTCCAACCCCCCTCACCTTCCCCCCCAAGCTCATTCTTTCTCTATCTGTTAATGGACTTAGCCATTGGACTTCTCATTTTTTTTCTAGATAGACTTTGGTGACTCCTTGCTTTGATTTTCTTTCAGTGGGAAATGACAGCTTAATACTGCAACCTGGGTAGCATCGATGCTCCGTTACTGGATGACCATTGTTTTGAAGCTATTTTTTGTGGGCCGGACCTGGAATCATGAATGAAATATGTCTTGCAAATATTTCCAGTTTAAATTTACGTTCAGAGGTTTTGGCTTAAGTGTTGCTGTTACTGCTATCTCTTTTTTTATTTCACACAAACGACTGTGGTCCACAGGGATGCCGAGTAATGACAACATTGGCCACAGTTACTTAATTGTTCAGTACTAGGCACATAGCATTGCCAGAATGTCGCAATGCTAACACCGCACCAGTACTGACCATTCTAGAAGAACCAATAGCCTCCTTTTATGTGTGCTGTTCTAGTCTTCCTCATTTCTTCAGCCACAGATTGCTTATAGTCAACAATTTACCTACTTGGATGAAAGACTGATTTGATTTTAGATGATATTGGAATAATATCAGCTTTGTTAGGTGAGATGTTGGGCTTGTGGATATATATGTATCTTAATGCTTGGGGGTTCTCATTAGAATACCCTGGGAAGAAATGGAAGAACAGAGGAAATCAGTTTGCATATCTTTGGCGATGGAGAGTAGGTTGCTGTTTGTTTTGCTTTTGAATTGTATTGCTTATTTGTGTGTGTGTTGGGGGTTGGAGGTAGAGAGGTAGCCACTGTTTTTCATAAGATAGAATGAATTCTTTCTACCCTATAGGCTTTCTATCTTTTTGTACTTGGGATGTCATCTATTTAAAAAAAAATTCTCCTCATTGAATAGGGTACACTTAATTTTATTAATTTTGAACATTGCTCCTTTTAGGTCAGTGAGTGGTCTGGGTTGGGTGGATAGTCATTGGGCTATAACCGTTTTCTGGTTTCTTTCCATGGAGTTTGTATCTAGAAGTCTGACCCCCCACCCCCTTCCCCTATTTCCCAGCACCTCCTTGGTTTCTGTTGTGGTTACTTGAATGCTAACCAGTTCAACTTATGCTCTGACCCTGGTACATGGCTTCTTTGCTTTCTCATGATTGTATTTATACTTTTGATGGATATATTTAAATGAACAGCTGTGCGTTTTGTTGAGTCATACCACAATTATCTGATTCTGTTGGAGCTGCTCGACTGGCAAAAGCATATTTCAAGCTAAATTGTGAGAAAATTCCATTAATCACACTCTCCTGGGGGAGGGGAGTGGGAGAAAGACCACTGTGAAAAGTCCTTTTAAAGATTAATTAGTGATTCCATTATTTAGAGTACGTTGATCCAGTTGCAACTCAGTGTGTCACTTACAGAAACTGAACAGAGGTGTGAATAACTACAAAAGGCTTGGTGATAATCAGCTTTGTAGGCAAACTGAAATAACTGTCGTGCAGGCAACTCCTCAGCAATGTGGTCTCTATAAAGAGGTGAGTCCTAGAGGATTTCCTTTTCTGTAGATTTTGGTGTACTGCACTCTGTGCTTGAGTTCATTGGCCAAGTATTGTGTTTTAAGCTTCCCGAACTGATTGCATCGAACACAGAAGATGTTATGTCTTTCTTTTCTCTCTACTCAAATGTACTAATTGCAACTGTAACCTTTGATTGAGTCTTGGCTCCCCCACCCAGCCAGCTCCATTTTTATCTTGACACCTCCTCGAGGTTCTTTCTGAGGTTATTAATAAGAACTGAAGCATGACTTTCTGAATAGCGTCAATAACTGTTAGAAGACATGAGGGAGATAATATGTCAATTTCTGACTTGTAGGAGCCATGTTTTCAAGCTACCAAAGTTGTCCCAGAGTCACTAGGGATGGCTCTGGGCATATCAGCTGGTGTCTGCAACGAGAGATGCAAGCAGGCCTTTCCAAATGGGCTATTGTCCGCCAGGAGCTGTCTGGCGTACCCAGAGTCCGCCAACTCCTTTCTCTGGCCGCTTCTCTTAGATGGTACTCTGGAAAGCTACAACCCAAGTTAGAAGTGATCTCTTTTTAATTTATCTCAAATACTCAGTTGCTTCTACATGAAATTGAGGTCACAGAAGCCCCTCCCGCCCCCAAGTAGCTTCCTTGCCAAGCAGTATCAAACTTACACCTCGACTTTCTTTCTCTACCTAAACCAAATACAGTGTAGACTAATGATTAAAACTAAGGTTTTAGTTCCTCTTGAGTGCCTGCCTGGCCACTGCAAAGGGATGTCACCAAGCAGGCTCACGGTCAAACAGCATATTGATGTTTGTTTGGGGGAATCCAGAGAAAAATAATAAGTACATGGCAAAGTTTGCCCCAAATTAAATGCTTTGAGGCAGGGATAGCCGGCACATGGAACATGGAGGGTCGAGCAGCAAGGCTCAACACAGAAATGGGTTTGGAGTGTGAGGGACCCAGGTGTGAGAAGGAAGGTAGAACAGAAAGAATCCAAAAGGTGTTTTTTCTCAGATACATAGTGTAGTTCGAGTGGAGGGAGGAAGGGAGGGAGGGGGGACAGCAAAGGATAGACTCAAAAGGGAGGGCAGAGGGAGGGGGCAAGAGGAGGAAGGGGGAAGGGAGAGGGGGAGAGAGAATGATCTTGAATTGTGCCTCCTCCCAAACCTAATACACATTCCACTACCAATTATTGCCTGTTGATCCTACTAACCTTAAAATTTCTCTAGACTCAAGACTTATGCCTGTCCTATAAGCACTGAGAATGCTGAGTCAGGAGGACCACAAGTTCAAGGACAGCCTCAGATACATAAGAAGTACTAGGGTAGCTTGGGTTGTTTAGATCTTGTCTCACAAGAAAGACCAAGCAAGAAAGTAAGCCATAGAATGAGGAACAGCGAAGTGGGGCAGTCGGTGTATAGATATCGTTTGTTTGTGGAGACAAAGGTTGCATCTAACTGCGGACTAGGGGTGGAAAGGAGATTTTAAATGGACTCAGCGGATAAGGGAGCCCTTCTTATCCTTAGAAAAAAAGAATACACTTTTCAGACTAAAGGGAGAAGGGGTGGGGACCTTGAAAGCATCCCAGTTGTCATGGAACAGGCAGGAGGCGATGGTCTCCGGCTGGCTGAAACAAAGCTGGAGATCTACGGCTGCGTGACACGGAAGGAAGGAAGAGGATGGGAAACAATCTCCACTGCAAAAGAAACCTGATTTTGAGGGACCGGAGGGATGGCTCAGTGCTTAGGCGTAAAATTCAGGTATCGCAGAGAAAGCCGGAAGCAGTACCTACCTATGACCCTGAGCTTCCGGTTCAAAGAACTTGTCTCAGCAAATAAAGCGGGGTTTTCCCAAGGAAGATAACCGATGCTGGCTGGCATCTAGCTTCCACATGCGCGCGCGTATACAGGTTCATGTGCTCCCACATGCGTGCTTTCACACACCCACATGAACATGTACACATGTCTTACATACAAAGAAAATTGGAAAGGAGAAAAAAAAATACTAAGACTTGAGGTATCAGAAAGGGCACGCAGCACGAAATCAAAACCCTTGAGTTCCCCGGGATGGCTGAGTCTTCATTTGTGTCAGGAAGAGCAGAGTCAGTTTGGCTTTGTGTACAATGAAAGCAAGTTTAAAAGTAGAGTTTTTTTTTTGCCACCCCTCCCCCATTTGCAGATTACACTTTATCTCTTTTTTCCTTTCTGGAGTGCATCTGCCACAGCTGGAATGTTCACAGGGTAACTCCTTCAAAATCCCTTCCTGAGACGGTCTGTAATTATTTCCTTTTACCACAGGATGAATGGATCCAGGGTCTGGTTTGTAGTTCTATATGGGACTTGTCCAAGGAGCCATTTGTATTCATCTACCGCAAAAGATCCAGTTACATGCTAATATTCTGAAAGTAACATCCCACCAGAAACCCTACCACCAGCAGTGGAGTTTATGTAAACCCAAGCCCTGGCAGCCTGCACACTGCCAGTTCCGAGTGTGGTGTTACAAATGTTTAACAGGTCATTTGTGAACTGAAGGAAAGACACCGACTTGACTTATATGGTATGATATCTTCAGTTTTGCTCTTCTTTGCAGCTATTACTCATGTTTCTTTCACCTCTCCCAAAGGACCAGGGCTTTTGGAGTAAGCTGCTCTTGGTTAGCTCCTTCTCTATCGGGCTGTAATACCTATTTTTAGACCATCCAATCGGTCAGAATGGCTGGATTTTGTCCTAGATGGAGGATGTTGTTATAAGCATGCCTTCCTTCAGAGTTTAATTTTCAAATATGTATTACTGGATTTACTTTGTCCTCAAATGAACCTTATACTAATTTCCATATTTATTTTGAGGTGTGAATTATGAGTGAATTGATGAATGAATTTAGGCTGGACAGGAGCATGAACATACTTGCAAGGAAGTTTTGCGCTCCCCCCCCCCCCCCCCCCGCCCAAATAGCTTCTTTGATATTAAGATTTTTCTCTTCTGGGAGGCAGGGTGCTGAGGGAGATGATTGGAGGTTACAGTGTATGTGAAACTAATTTTGAGTGTAGTGAAATGGGAAGATGGCATAATTGAAAGATGACCTAAATCACCATGAGTAAAATATGTTCTCCAAGAGAAGGGTCAAACTAGATGGAGCTCTGAATGATTAAAGTTTGGGTTAAATGTTGATGGTAAAACTGGATTGATGGTTACTCTCCAGTAGACTGGCCATTGCAGGGTAGTGAATGATTTAAGACCACTAAACATTGATCTCATGGTCTTGGGTTTGAGGGCATGTGTTTAGGATAGTCGCTATCCCTGTCTATTTTCTTGTTCCTAAAATAAGACTTCTAGGAGTATTTATTGTGAGTGTTTTGGGCAAGAATGCATGGATATTTTTCCCTAAACACAGTGTCAGGCACATTCCCTGGGTACACTCCTACTGTAGAGACAACGGCATGGTGTTGAGTCTTGATCAGTTGCTGTCTTTGCTCGGCTCCTGCCTTCCCTGTTGAGTAGATTTTATTTTAATTAATTTTTGTATTGTGAAAGGCACAACAAAAAATTCTGAAAACATATGTAATGGTGGAAAAAGTCATCATGTAAGTCAAAGAACCCTTAAGACTGGGAAAGGTGTGGGGTAAAGATGACCTCACTTGGATGGTTAAAAAAAAGTCATTAATTCTAAACAGGGATGAGTGATTATTGACTGAGTTTCAAAACCTTTTTTACTTGAAGATTGTTAAAAATCAAACAGTGTCAAGAAATTCCCTTTTCAATGAGACTCAGTGAGTCATGGATGGGTCAACCAAGAGAATTTGGGCAGCCAGGCCAAACAAAAGAGTCCTTTGTTGAATTTTATGATTATTTTCCTCTCATGGAAAGCAAATTGCGTACTCTGCAGGAGTCCAGATTGTAGGAACATCCTTTATTGCCTACCATAGTTTTAAATTACACTGCCTAATATGAGTTCTGAATGTTGAATACAGAGGCCCATTATGCATTGATTAGTCTGTGGCCAGTATCAAAATGATATTTTTAGTAGAAGACTTCAGAGGATCTGTGGTTCTTTTCTTTTTTCTCTACCGCCCCTTCCCCTCCTCTCCCAGATATAACATTTTGATGAACAGAAGAACTACTGCACTTGATCTGAACCCAAACATGTTAGGAATTGAGGGAAACCCTAACTCCTTAGCTGGTATCACGCAGATGTAGAGTGTGAAAAGTACCATGGTGTTTGGAAGGTGGTTCTGTTCTGCCCTGTGACTGTCTGTTTTTAAAGTGGAAAATATGGGAAGTAGTTCTCCCTCCCAGAGGACAGGCCTAATACATTGCAAGAGATGGCAATGATACAAAGAGGGTCTCTTTCCTTGTGTCCGCAGCATTGTGAGTAGTTACTAGGGATTGTAGAGCTGATCTAACAATAGTAGGGGAAATAAATAAATAAACATATTATATGGTATATGTAAATGTATATGTATATGTGTATGTATATGTGTATATATATGTATGTGTATATATGTATATATGTATGTGTATGTATATATGTATATGTATTTTGAAGTGCTGCTGCAGAATCCCTGGGGATCTGAGACATTTGTCAGGGTTCTGCAAGCTTCTCAAGGTCCAGTGGTGGGTTCAAGGCTGGGTGGTTTTATCTGTGTATGTCAGCCTGTGACATGTTATAATAGATGTTCTGTTGAATCATGTAGGACCCAGGTGTCTTCCAGGCCACACAGAGAGACTTGTTCAGTGTAAAACAATGTCACTTTCTTCCTGTATACATGTTCTGCAAAAATAAAATCATACTTTTTCAAAATTTGTCTTTTAAAAGTCTGGTAGGATGTTTATTTTAATGTGAGTTCAATGTTCTGTCAATTGTGTTTTGGGCTGGGTGAAGCCCACTTAGACAAGTTACTCAGCAGTTCTCAAGGAGCATAAAGAGACCCAGGATCAGTAAACTTGCAAAGCAATTGAGGAATCCCTGAGTTCAGGGTTATTGAATTATTTCCATTTTCTGTGACCAAGAGGAGGGAAATAGAAAGTTTACTTTTAAAGAAATATATTTTCTTTTCTGCAGGTTTTAAAAGTAGAAACAGATAACTTTGTGGTTTAGGTCAGCACTTCAGTGAATTGAGTTTTTATTTATTTTGGGATAGGCTTCTGCTGTTGTAGGCCTAGAAATTTGCTGAGGAGCCCAGGCTGCTCTTGAACTTAGGATCCTTCTGTCTTAACCTATCACATACGGGGAGTGCCAGGGTTATATATGTGTACCACCATTTCAGGCTTGATGTTTTTTATAACTAACTCATGATCGGGAGGTTCCCACTCATTTCTCTTTCTTCATGCTTCCCTCCTCTTTGGAGTGTAATTTTTAGAAGGCAATTAGTGGGCAGGTGGAGACTGAAGAATGTGGCAGCCAGCAAATGTTGCTGACACTTTCCTCCTGTGGATTTGTGTGTGTGTGTGTGTGTGTGTGTGTGTGTGTTTGGATGTGATTTGAGTTGCTCTTAACTTATCGATTAGTTCCAGGGATTAAATTTATAAATAATTTTTTCTGTCTTTCATAAGCTTAAATCAGTGTATGATAATGGCGATAATCTGTAAATAGGTATATTGGGGGCATATATTGTTGGTTTGTAGCATGGAAAATATGGCAGAGATGATTGGTCTGGTTTTGTGTGCTTAAAATTATGAAACACTGTTTACGTTGAAATGTGCTTTTGACATTTATTATTAATAAACTGAGCCAAACTCTTACTGAGATGATACATTGTAAAATCTCCTCTTCCCTCGTAGGTGTGCATGATGACTGCGCTAATGCTTGATAATGCAGAGTTAAATTGAGTGTGTTAAGTCAGGGGGATCCTAAGTATTAAATGAGTACCTAGTTGGCTCAGCTGTAATGAGCAAGATGGGGCTGTAGATTTTGCTCCTGGGGATTGGTAACAGAGACATGGTTGGAAGATAAAATGGGTAGGAATATGTCATTGATTGTATTTCACAGGGATGCAAATTAACAGCATAAGAAAAAAGCAGTTGGAAGTGACATTTCTGTTGAGACTTGAAGGATGAGCAGGAATTTAGCCAGGTTGATCCTTGAAAGAAGAGTCCAATCCTAGGGAGGCTGATAATATACCAAGCTCTAGAGAGAGGCAGGGAAGCTTGGAAGCATAGGATGGGAGTTGCAAAGTGGGGGGCCTAAGGAAAGATGATGGCAGAGGACAGAAGGTTGGGTGACAGTGTGGGCGAAGTTACTTGGAATGTAGAGTGCTTTGGCTTGGTTCCCATTCTTGCCTTGCTCTCCAGCTTTCCCAGGGGTCTTGTATCCCTAATGTAATTAATTTCCTTTTTTTTTTTTAACTGATGTTAGAGCACTTGCTATTTGGGGGAGGGTTCATCTTATGATAGTGAGCCAGTATAGCCTGTAAGTTCACTTGAAGAGCTCCTATAAGCTTTGTAAGCCAGTCATGACTAGACTTTTTTTTACACAGTCTCTCTGAAAGGTACCTTTTTGATTCCCGGGCCTGTCATAGGAAACTGAGATTAATGCCAAGCAAAGCTGTCAGTTATTTACTGCTTTATTACATGAAACATTATGAAAGCGAGCTTTGAGTGGTTACATTCTTCAACTCAAGAAGTTCCTTTGTGCCTTTTAGATATATGCAACCACGTTGGAGTTGAGTGTGCTATTGCTGGAGACTGCCAGAAACACAATTTTAGGTATTAGATGAGGGATGGGGAGTTGAAGTCACTTAAGGTGGAGAGGATGTTTCTAAGCATCAGTTTCTTTCCTGTTATTATGGTACAATATCTTGGGTCAGGTAATTTGCACAAAAAAATCTATTATCTATCTATCCATCTAGCCATCCACCCATCCATCCATCCACCCACCCATCCATCCATCCATCTATCCATCCATCCATCCATCCATCCATCCATCCATCCATCCATCCATCCATCCATCCATCCAATCTTGTTCTATAATCCAGACTAACTTTGAACTTCCAGTTCTCGTGCCTCTATCTCCCAGAGTTTGGGGAGTCCAATGGCATGGTTCTAGCATACATCTAAAGGTCTTCATACTGCATGATAATGCAGCAGAGAACATATCAGTGAGGCAGAATTAGAGTGTTCACTTAGGTTTCTCTTCCTTCTGAGGAAGCCAATGATGCCATACTTGAGATTCAACCACTACCACATTCTCATTTAATCTCTCTCTCTTTCTTTTTTTCCCTCTCTTTGAAACAGGGTTTCTTTGTGTAGCCTTAACTGTCCTGGAATTTTTTTTGTAGACCAGGCTGGCCTCGAACTCAGAGATTCACCTGCATCAGCCTCCCAAGTGCTAAAGCTGTGTGTCACCATGCCCAATCCTTCATTTAATCTTAACTGCCTACTCCAAATCTTTTCTCTGGGCACAGTTCATAGGGAGTGTGGTGACTAAACGGATCTCTGAGAAAAATGATGATTTAGTATGAGTTGGTGAACCCAGTCAGTAAAGGACCTGCTGTATCAGCGTGCGGACCTGGGTTTGATTCCTGACACCATAAAAATGGAAGCTTGTGCTTATAAGTCACAGTGCTGGAGGGGCAGAGATGGTTGTACGTCTGGACTTACAGGTCAGATAGTCTACATTTATTAGTGAGCCTCAGGTTTCAGTCAGAGACTCTGTGTCACAAGACAAGGTGTATAGTTCCTGAAGAATGACACCCAAGGTTGCCTTCTAGTCACTGAAACTACTTGCACACAACTGTCCACACACCTGAATACACACCTGAACATATACACACATGCACACATGTGCACACTCTCCACAGACACATGGAAGATAATTTACCGGCTTTCGTCTCCTGTGGTAATGGTGTAAGCATGTCAGCACATTGGCCTGCCCACGGAGGAGCTGCACAGTGTTCTTAACTTTGCTCTTCAGGAAATTGCCCCCAGTCAGACTCTCATTAGATTCCTGATACCTGCAGGCATTACTTCAAGTAGCAAGGCTCTTAACTCAGAGAACTGAGCTTCTGCCAACATAGTTCTAGATCAACACCAACTTGAAATTTCTCTCAGTTGTCTTATTTTGTCGCCACGACGATTTGCTATCCTGTAAGTTGACATCATTTCTTCTTCTGAAAATATTCCTGTCTTAATTGTGTCTAGCCTCTTAAAATTCTAGCCATTTTAAATTCAGAGTTAATGTAGAAATGCCATGTTTTGCAGTAGATGCCGAGTAAGAGATTGTTTGTTTCCCTCTTGGATTGTAGGATGGTCTAGGTTCAACCTC
Source organism: Tokudaia tokunoshimensis (assembly GCA_036184795.1). Taxonomy (NCBI): domain Eukaryota; kingdom Metazoa; phylum Chordata; class Mammalia; order Rodentia; family Muridae; genus Tokudaia; species Tokudaia tokunoshimensis. The sequence continues at coordinate 32,546,471 of BTHU01000004.1, read as the reverse complement.
CAAACCTTTAAAAGAGAAGTGAGGGCTCAGACAGAGAAGAGACAGGGCTCAGTGACTGGCCTTGGGCTATTCAGTTTCTTATCTTTAACATCATATTAGAATAGTGATCTTGGCCTTCTCAATCTTTTTTAATATAATATCACCAATGCCATGTTCAATAGGGTAGAATAAAATTCAAATCCATAGTTGTTCAGAGTGCTTTATCTTCAACTTTATTCTCTTTATTTTCTTATTGAGTTCTTCATTAGGAGGATAGGCTCAAAGACATAGCCAGTAGAGGTCATTGGCCAGAGGCAAATCTTAAGACCTATGAAGATTTGTTTAGATCCCCAGAAAGGCCGTTGATAGCATTTGAAGATGGTATGTCTGACTTACTGTCACCCTGTGTTAGTTTTTGTGTCTGACTTACATTTCTTTTTTTTTCCTTCCACAGTTATACAATGGTAGATGGACTAATGATCCTTCCTGTGCTAATGATGATGGCTTTTCCTTCCCCGAGTATGGAAGGTACGTGACACACAGCTGTTTGGTTAGGATAATGCACTGTGTATTGTTTGGCTTACTGTAAAACATTTGGTCCTTAATCCTGTCAGACTTAACACACCCTTTGTATAATAAATATCTGGCAATGTCCCTTGACTGTTTTAATGTGCAGTTCTGATACATATTGCATCTTGATTTATGTGTGTGTGCATGCCTGCAGTTTAAAGATGCCATTTAATACCCTACCAGAAATAAAAGATGAAGGTGAAATAGACAGCTGTGTAATTAATAATAAAGTAGTATATGCAAACAAATGTACTCTGGGCTGCCAGTCTTGCCCGAGCACATTAGATATTATGAAGTATGGTTCTCTCTGTTATCTGTGTATTTTCTTTCCACTCTTTTGGATGCGCATGGTAAATGTGATTAAAATGTTAATTGGAAATTGCAGAAGAAAGAGTTCCTAAGATTTTTAGTACTTATCAGAATATATTTATGCAGCATAGTAGTATATTTAATCTGTTTTATCATTTACTATGCCTAGCTTTAGAATTTATTTCTTTATATTGTGTGTGTGTGTATGTGTGTGTGCTCATGTGTGAGCCTGAAGTGGCATGTGTGGCGGTCATAGGACACTTTTCAGGAGTCAATTCTCTCAGTCCACCCAGAGGTTCTGTGGACTGGGCTCAGGCTTGGCAGTGAGCATCTTTAGCCAGTGAGCTACTTTGCCAGTCCTTACTGTGACTATTATAAGTGAAACATCATAGAATGTAGGGGGAAAAAGTAGTTTGTTTAGAATTTGATGCTGTCCACACTTCTGGGTGTGGTGTTAGGAAAAGGAGGGCACTCTAGTGTTACATGCACTTGTGTGTATTCAGCTGTCTACCTGAAAAACAGGTTGCTGTTGTTATATTGACATTAGAGTTACGTGTGTTCTACCTTCAGTGACTAAATTTTCTGAATAATGAGAAATTTTGTTAGAATGTCAACAAAACAGAGACCTGTGGCCCCTTTGGTAGTTTAGTCTATCTGCAGCAAACTACAATGTGTTAAAGGCCCAGTGCTGTGGCAGGGGCTGGTCTAGTAAGAGGTCTTCTGATTTCTGGGGGTTTGCTCTTCAAGAAGTTGGTTGGAGCCCTGCCCTTTCTTTCACACCTGATCTGGACGTATCTTGTCTTCCTCTGCTTCCTGGTTTTAATACACCATCCTGTATATTGTGTTCATGTTTAGCAAAACTTTGGCTGTAATCATTCATGGGCTGTAACCTCCACAAATGTCAACCCAAACACTCTTTTCTGTTATTAATTTGATTACTTCAGGTATTTGTTATAGAAAGTTGACCAGCCTACCTCCTGTTTATACAGTAATTTTATTTGGGGGAAGTTTAATATACATCAGGACAGTGGATGACATACTTTGTGTTTTTATGTATAACAGATTTAATTTTGCAGATTGTTTAGATAAATGAATGAATTGAGCCACAATCAGAATTTACCAGAGTAAAACAATTATGGAGGCACGGACATATAATCCCAGCAATTAGTAGGTGGAGACAGGAGGTTCAGAAGTTGGAGGTTAACACTGAGCACATAGTAAATTTGAGACGAAGTTAGGCTATAGAAAACTGTCTCAAAACAACAACAAGCTTGCTAATGACTTAGGCTGCATATTTATCTTTGTCTGTTTGGGCTACTGCAACAAAATACCGCAGACCGAATGCCTTGTTAGCAGCAGACATTTATTTCTTCTAGTGAGAACTATCTCAGTCTGGGGAGGGCAAATTCAAAGTGCTGGGTCGGAGATTCTCTGTCTGTTGAGGACTCCTCTCTTTACAGGTGGTGCTCTTTCACTGTGTCCAATGGTGAAAAGATTAGCTATCTCTTTTATGAGGCCCCTGTCTTAGTTTCATTTCTTTTGCTGTGATAAAATACCTTGACAAAAGCAACATTAAAGTAGGCAAGGGTTTATATCAATATACAATTCTAGGTTAGAGTTTACCACAGTAGGGAGGTGAAGGCAGCAGGGACTTAAAACAGCTAGTTACATCACCTCCACCATCAAGAACAGAGAGAAATGAGTGTATGCATACTCCCTTGCTTGCTTGCTATACTCTGATCTATTTTTCTTTTACATAATTCAGTTTTCCCTGTTTAGGGAATGGCGTTGCCCACAGTGGCCTGGGTCTTCCCACATCAACCAACCCAATTAAAACAGTTCTCCACAGACATGCTCAGAGGTTAACCCAATGTAGACAATTCTTCATTGAGACTCTCTTCCTGGGTGACTAGATAACCATCACAGAATACAATAACAGTGAGGGTCTTTGCTCGCATTCTGTTGCTTGTCCTACCTTCTATCACCACAGATTTTAAGGGGATGTAAGCATTCATATATAGCAGGAAACATTTTAGCTCATGATATAACCAGGCATTTGGAAGTCTTGGGCTTCTTACTTTTATTGATTCCTTATTTCCTTACCTTGTTTCAGAAAAGGTGATGACTCTCTAGACCTTTCTGAAAGCCATAAAACCACTGCAGAAAGAAAGAAAGCAAAAAAGAGTTAATGCTAATTCTGTGTAATGATATGTCTTGCCTTTGCTTGTTGCTATGTAAATGTATTCCAACTACAAATCATAAACTCTACCTCAGTGTACATTGGAAGATGTCTGTTTTGTACAAGTGCTTAGAGCAATTCTCAGCCTTGTTATGATCAGATGAGACATAAGGCTCATGCCCTTGTTATAAGTTCTTTGGGATATAAGGGTCTACTTTGAATAATTGATTAGCTTCCAAGAAGGCGAATAATTAAATCGGTTATTGTAGCCAAGTTTGCAGAAAAGTCAGCATTCAATGTCCTAGGAGTTATTTTGTTGCACTTTAGGCTTATGACTTTGTTGGATCTGTTCCTCCTCTATCCATCCTTCTGCCTGCCTGTCTGTCTGCCTGTCTGTCTATCTATCCATCTATCTATCTCTATCATCTCTCCATCCCATCCCCACCTGTGTGTGTGTATATATGCATATATGTGTCTCCATTTCTCTCTCCGTTGTCCTCTTGGAAATCATAAATTCACCACATGCAGCATTGGAACATAGCTAATAGTTCGGGAGGTCTCTGTAAGATACAAGCTGGGTTTGATGATAATAAAAGCATGCATCCTACTTGGTTCTTTTTACTGTGGGAACATTTAGATTAAAATGACTAAGGTGGCTCTCATTTTGCTTTTGTTGGGCAGTGTTGCTGCAGCCCAGTCTGGCTATCTAGAGTCTGTCTAGACAGCCCTAAGCAAAGAGTGTTATTAAAGACACTGCAATGTTCTGGTGTGGCATGCCAGGAGGTGCCCTAGAGGATCCTGTCCTGCTAGTGCTGAAGGCATTCATAGAAGGAGGTGGCCTCTTGTTAAATAAAACTGGAGGAATTGATTGAGTTAGTGTTGTTTTCAGCTGGTCATTTCTGGGGACCCATTTCTTGGCCCCCCCCTTTAAAATTCCTTACTTAATGCTTTAATGGTCATTACTAAAAAGTCTTAAGAGTATTGGAGACTAAGTTGTCTCCAGATTCTTCCTCTCCATATGCTGTTAAGCAGTGCTTTTTGGTTTCAGTTGAAATCAGGGGTTGACCTGTGGTAGAAGCAGGATAGCAGAGAAAGGGAAAGTAGAGGAGAAGTGGCGTGAGAGTGAGCCAGAAGGAGGAAGAAGAACGGAGGAAGAGGGAGGGAGGGAAGGAACAGACTCTCTCTTGTTTCTGTTTTGTTTTCCCCTGCTTCTAGCACTAAGGCTGTGCAGAGTTCAGCAATTGACCTCTTTATTTTTAATATTAGTGAATCACACTACTTAGGATTTTCTGTAAGTTCTATTTTAACTCTCATAGCTCCTGAACTCCATACACATTTATTTACACTTCCCCAAACTACTCATTTCACCACATTTCTTTCTGTTTTACTGGCATTTTTTATGTAGTGATAGGATTCATGAAGGCACCTCCAGGTAAGGATGTTGTGCTCTTTGACCATATCTTCCTCCCCATCTCCTCTGTCTTCTCCATCCCATTCTTCCTCTGGATAGGCAAATGCTTAACTACTGGAGACAGCTGTTGTTCTGAGCTGATAGGGAAGTGAATCGTCATTAAGATTTTCCTATTTAAAGATTACTATTATTACAGTGCTTATAGATACTGACCCGAGTGTGGGATGCTGTCCTTCCCCCATAACATTCTGTGAGTACCTACGGTAGACTACTGTTCTTGTCACAGTCATGGTTGGCTTGGGTGTTGGTCATTTCTTTCCTCTTTGTGATTTAACTTTGTTGCCCGTCAGGGGCCTATTTTATAAAAGGCACTTTGGTTTTGTATATATGTACTGGGAGTTTAAAAACAAAGCAAAAGAAAACTGCTTGTAATATGCTCAACCTTTGTAAAGTCAAATTTAGGTATAAAATGGCTTAAGTAAAAGAGATAAATAATAGGAAAAAAAAATAATAAAAAAATCTGGCTCCAAGATTTTGTAGATTAGAAATTGAAGAGAAAGTAGACTCCCATTTAATATATACTAAGCAGTAGAAGCCATCTGGTAATTATATCTCATCGAATCCTCACAACATTCCATGGCACAAATAAAAGTCACAGGCATTTGTTGTAATAGATTTTGGTGTACAGACATAGGCCATGAAACGGACAAAGGTCACATGGTGGCATGTATCCGTGCTCCTACTCAGGAGACTGAGGTGAGACTTGAGTGCAAGAGTTCACAGTCAGCCAGAACAGTACAGGGAGACATTGTTACAATCAAGTCAGCTAACAAAGATGGAAGAAGACTGGCCAGTCAGCTTGGGAGGAGTTTGAGTCAGAACAGCTGAGTTGAGGAGCCAACCAGAGCTTGGAAGGGGTGAGCTTCGGATACAGCAGTTAATACAGGAAAATAAAAATTACCGTTGCAGTTCAAATATACCAAAACAGCATGCAGTACTAGTAAATAGGTACAATTTTCATGTGACAACTTTCCTCTTATTTGGTTTTTGAATGTGTTTATGTTTCCTATCTCACTCTCTACACCCCCTCCATTCATGATGCTGGAGAACAAATGCTTGTTTCTTAAATGTTGATTAGGAATTGGGTTAGCATGTGGTAATAGGTCGAAAGCAGTGACTGAGATAGTATTTGAATGCACTTTAGAATATTCCCCAAGTTCTGAGTCAGGATGATACAAAACGAAAAGATTCCCTTTCCTGTCCAAATATGGAGAATCAGAAAATGCTGTTTCTTATAGCTACCTTTCGACAGTTATAGGTAACATATATTGGATTATTAATATGTCCCAGTAACTGAGTTTACCGCTGTATATTATTTCCCATATTATTATTTATTTTTCATAACTCTACCCTACTAACACAGGATTTTTTTCTTTTTTCTTTTTTCTATTTTAGGTTGTACCTTTAGATTAGTTAAAGCTTCTGATGTTACATAGCCAACACAGGTGTAATATGAGAAATGGTGCCTTCAGGACTGGGCCTAGGCTGGCAGACAGGCGATAAGCTTCGGAGACAGAAGACAGACCATTAATACCCTTCAAAATTTATTTATTTATTTATTTTGCTGTAAGTTCGTAGCATCCATCCACATTCATTTTCTATATGGTGCACGCTAGGATCCAGCTCAGCGCAGTTTGTTGGAGAGGGTAAGAAGAGGGCCCGAGATGGCCATTGATGGGGCCCTTTCACTTGGGCTTGTGATTTCCAGGTCTCTTGTCTGTCCTACGGGGAATCATCTCTCATTTTCATTATCCGTACAACTCTAGCTGCAGGGAGAGTTTTGTTTGCTCTCACAGAGAAGAGCACTCGAGTTCTAATTACCTGTATATTCTTGCCTTGCCTTTCCACTAATAAGACTAATCACGCTCAACCACTGCTATTATGCCACCAGGGAGAAGGTGGAGCCTCCAACAGAAATCTCTCCTTTTGTGTCCCTGTGTGCATTTTGCAGGTGGAAACCATGACACAAAGATTAAAATGGTACACTATTTTTTTGGAAGTATTTCAAAGCGGAGACAAACCCCGGTTTATTGACTTGACAAACCACAGATTTGAAGACAGCAAGGAAGTCCCGACTTAGGCACAGTTTTGTTGCAGATTTTGGCCCCAAATTATTTTCTGTGTTGACTGGATTGTGGACTTTCCAGACCATCACCACTCAGACTTTCCAGCCCAATTACCCAATGGAGTAGGGAAGGGATAAGTTCAATGGACTTTTTGTTAGGGTCCACAAAGGTGCCCCTCTTTGGCAGTGGGGGGAAGAATAGAATGATCCTTTCTTTGAGTTTCTCGTTATCGAGGCTTCAGGAAGTTCTTGAAGGGGTGAATGAGTGTAAAAGAAAGGTCTTAGTATTGAGTCTGTTGCTCCCATTTCTTGTTACTGTACTGTCAATTTATCCCTTTTGTTGAGAAGAAAGTTTTTTGCTTTATCATATCATCAAATTAGTTTCTTAAAGGAGAGATGTGAGATGCACTAGATGGTTTGCCATCAGTAGGACCTAAGCTGAACTGTCTGATGAAGCCACACACGCTCCCAAAGTTGCTTTCGTTTTTTGTTTGTTTGTTTGTTTGTTTTTAAGAGATTGTTTTTGAACTGTTGCAAGATGAGTACCTTAACAAAGATTTCTTTCAGCCACTCCTTCTTGGGAAATGTTTGCTTCAACCGTAAACCATATCCTGTAATTTCAGGGGAGACTTTTTAGAGCAGAGTGGGTAGTACTCACCAAAACTAAAGATTAAATAAAATCATGAATGGAACAAATGCTCAGGCAAATGAAGTGGTTTTTTTTTTTTTCCTTATGGTCAACCATGGTATATAGGGCAGAAGTGTCCAGGCTTTTTCTTTTGTAAAGGTGGCCTCTAATGTGTGAGAGGCCATTTTCTCTATAGAAAAACTAGTGACACAGGACACAGGAGGCCTGTCAGGTGTCATGTCTGCATCTTTCACTTCTGAGGGAGGAAAAAGTACTGTGAAAAAAATTAGAAATTAATTTACACATCTTAAGGCACTGCTAACTGCCCACCCTCCAGAACTCCCACTGTACCCTGGGCTGACCCAGGCAAGCTTCCATAGATGATGCTTATTCCTAATTATCATAGTTATCCAGAACTTAAGACATTCCAAGATCATGTAAGACACCAGGGCATGTGCTTTACCTCATTCTCGCTATGACTCATGGCAAGAAACACTTGGGGTAGGACCCAGGACCAGCATAAAGACCCACATATCTAAAAAGAGAGCATCATGAAGCAGTAATTGCTTTTATTCCTCTCCCTCCTTAATTCAACCCATTATTTTTCACAGAAAAACAACATAAAAACCGAAACAGAAAACAAAAGAAGTCTAGCTTGCCTTTGCTACTGTGTAATGGGTTAAAACTGTAGCTTTATAGGGAAAAGCCCAGTGAACTCCCTAAAAGTTCTCTGCCAGGAAGTTCTGCTGAACCTTGGGTGGAAGCTTTGACTCCCAACCTTAGCCACTGAAGTTGTTTTAGAATCTAGATAGTCAGTCAGTCAGTCACTCTGTCTGTCTGTCTGTCTGTCTGTCTCCCTCCCTCCCTCCCTCCCTGCCTGCCTCTCTCTCTCTCTCTCTCTCTCTTCTATCTATCTATCTATCTATCTATCTATCTATCTATCTATCTATCCACCCACCTATCTACCTACCTATCTATCTATTCATTTTTACAATTTCCTCCTCTCTCTCTCCAAGCCAGTTGACTTGACAGGAAGAGGGAAGTTTATATTTACACCTTTTCTGTCTGTGTCACAACCCTACAACAGCTGAATCTAATCAGCTGAATCTAAGTCCAGGAGGAGAGTGTCTCCCAGAGCTAATGCTGCAGATAGGGCTTTTGTGGGTTAGTGTGGAACATGAACTTGCCAGGATACATGTATTTGTGGGGTGTGGGAGGGGAGAGCAGGAACAGGACTAAGACAGGAGATGGTTCTCTTGGGAATATGGCCATGAAATTCACCTTAAACAACAGCCACTCTCCTGTAGCTTTTATTCGAATGGTAGTTTTGGTGGGAGGGGCAGTGGAAATGGTCTCTTCCCCCTTCTTTTGTTTTGTCTTCTGAGTTCTGGTTTCTACCCTAGGACAAATTGAAAACTACGGAAACTCACAGATTTATTCAGAGAAGTTATGACGAATAGAAAATGACAGCACTCCACAGTTGGGTTTTGAATTTGGCTTATGAAATGTAAGACCCTGCAGAATGCCCTGTAGCCTTCTAGTTATGATTCCCTTGACTTCAGAAATGCACAGTTTCAGTTCTGCAAGTTAGGATAGTACTTGATGGTCTGATGGTGTCAATTAAAATGAATCTGAAGGGAAGGTTTTTGGCTGGGTATAGGAATCAGGAAGGAGATACAGCCAATCATAACCATTGAGCCATCTTTCTTTCTGTTGTGCAGCTGTGTGAGTATTTCACCTTATCATACTGTGTTCCTTATCATACTGTACAATGAAGGCAGACCCTACTTGCACCTTGTTGGTGCAAGGAAATACATGAAGCAAGTTGTTCACAGAGTAAGCTTTAAACCAAGGGGCTGAGGGTTGGTTGTGTTCACTGTGTTATCTCTAGTTCCTAAGCCATTGGCTCATCTCCTGTGGTGGTTTGAATAGGAATGGCCCCCATAGGTTCTTATATTTGAGTGCTTAGTCACTAGGGAATGGCAGTATTTGAGAAGGATTAGGAGGTGTGGCCCTGTTGGAGGAAGTATGTCACTGGGGGTGAACTTTGAGATTCCAAAAGCCGAGGTCTGGCCTAATCTGGATCTATTTTTTCTATATCTCTGAATCAGGATACTCTCAGCTACTGTTCCTGTACAGTGAATGCCACCATGTTCCTGCCATGCCCTTGACACGGTGATAATGGGACTATGTAAACAAGCCCCCAGACATCTATCATTAGTGCTCAGTTAACATTTAACAAATAAATAAAAAATGCTAGTGAGCTCTCTCTCTCTTTCTCTCTCTCTCTCTCTCTCTCTCTCTCTCTCTCTCTCACTCACTCACCATTTATTTTGAGTTTAGAACAAGGGTTGATTAAGAGCCTCCAGTCAGTGAGTTACCAGTGAACATCAGCTGTGAACACAGCCACATCTGTGATGCACATGTAAGAAGTGGATTCTGGTGTCTAGAAGTCACACCCCAGCTGTGTAAACCTGAGGTTACAGCACAGCGCTGGTGCTCCTCTTACAGGAGGTTCTCACCTCAGAAGTTGGTGTTGGCAGTCTAGGGAGGAAGTGCTGTAAGAACGAACAGGCATTGAACCAGCAAGGGAGGGATTCAAGAATGCCTTAAGTAAGGCAGGAGATGGGTGGAGTCCTGAGAACTGGGTGCACAGGGTCGGGGGTGGTAAGGATTGTGGTGAATGAGAGTCAGGAGAGGAATTCCTCAGGATTGAGAGCTCTAGCCCTGTAAGAGTACCTAAGGTGATTGCCACTGAAGACAGTGGTGAGTTACAGAATAGGTGTTTGGGGATAGATCATAGACCATGGCAAGATGAGGAATAAGAAAAAACTAAGTCCTTCCATGGTTAATGGGAGTATTCATTTATTTGTTATTTTGCATGTGTGCATGCATGGGTGCATGCATGTGTGTGCATGTGTGCATGCATGCATGTGCATGTGCACTCACGTGTCATGGTGTATGCATGGTGAGCAGAGGACAGCTTTGGGCAGCAAGTTCCCTACTTCCATGTTCACGTAGCTTCCAGGGATTGTACTCAGGTCATCCGACTTGCACTCTTAGCCACTGGTCCATGTCTCATGTCTCATGCCGACTGCTGCAGCTTTGAAGCAAGCTGATCCACATGCTGTACTTTCAAAGGCATCCCAAGTAACACAGCCAAGTAGGGGCAACTGAAAAAACAAACAAGCAAGTTCGCAAAGTAAAGCTTCATTACAGGTAGCTCATACATAATAAAACAACAGCGGCCCAGTGATGATAATAACCTAATCATTCCACAGCCAGTTTTCTTATGGAAACAAGTCTGGGCTGCTGACTTTTTCTAGCAACTTTTGCAGGACATTTAAAGCCTCCTTAGCTGGCCCTTTGTTCCCGGGTTGCCATGGAGTGTCAATAAGAGCAGCTCAGAATAACCCAGACAGGGAACTGAGAGGTACAGCCTGCTCACTGGCATGCCGGTTGGCCAGGTTACACTGTTTTCCTTGCTCTCATCTTGGGAGGAGCACTGGGCAGCTGGTTGGCTTGGCAGCTGGGCAAGGTGCATGTCTGTTGGCCGCCCAGAGTTTGAAATACAACCAAGACTTGCCTCCCTTCTGAGCACGGCAGCTGATAGCATCTGAAAATTGTTCACTGAGCCACCTGTCCCTTTGTATACTAGCACCCAGGCCAACTGCCATTTAGGACAATGTGGACTCACAGGGTAGACAGGTGAGGTGCTGAGCAGATTTTAAGAGTTCGTCGGAAGATTTGGGGACTTTGGCCCTACTTAAAGAATGAGAAGAACAAAACAAACAAATAAAAAAAAAGGAAAGAAAAAGCAAGCAAGCTAGCAATTCATTTTGAGTAGGTTCATGTTATGCTTGTGATTGGTGGACGTCTATGTCAAGCATGATTCTGAAACCTCTATATCTCTTTGGACTCAGCTCAATAGTGGTCTAATAGACTACTACAGTGTGAGTTTCTCTTAGAAGGAAAACTAGGCATAATTTCTGCTTTAGAAAGCGAAGCATTGAGTTAACCTGTTTTATTTCATCTCATAGCTGCTCTGCGATTCCCAGTGATTGTCAGAGGATGGCTCCTCTGAGGGGTTTCGTTGTTAAGCCATCATTTCTCAGTATTGTGGGCTTGTGCATTTATAGAATGCACTCACAGTGTGTGAGCACCGTCTCTTCCTTTGAAACTCCTTCTGGTTCTTTCTGGGTTTTCATTCCCCACCCCCACCCCCGCCCCCCAGTGGGCTTGGCTTGCTGTGGGGATGGAAGTGGACTCTGCAAGGAAAATACTTCTGAAATGACTGCTGGTGTTAGAGCTACTATTTTAAAGCGGCCCTTCACAGATACTTGGGTTATCTTTAGGCCGTCAGTGATCCTGTGGGCTACAAGAGCCAAAGGGAGTCTGCGGAAACTCTTGCCTGTTGTGTTTAGATATTCTTGCTCCCCAGCCAGAGGCCTCGTGACACAGCTCAGATTTAGTGGTGTTCCTCTGCCAAGGTCCAAGATGATTGTAGAAGCTAGGAATGACTCGGCATGCTGTAGAGATTGAGGTGGGAGGGTCGAAGGAACAGTCCATGCATAGTGTGTGAGAAAGGCTTTCTCTTCCATATTGAGTGTAGGCACCAGGAACCTATCTTTGGGCTAGGGCTAAAAGAGAGTCTCAAAATGGCCCAAACTCAACCTTTTCATGGTGACTATAGTGTCTTTCAGTCTATGACTAATAAGCCAGTTTTCTCCAATGTGTTGACTTTTTTTTTTCTTGATCATTTACATTAGACTGATAGGGAAGGAGTTTTTGAGGTTGCAAACATCAGCACAGATATGCACAAGGCATATACGTATGCAACCAGGAGCGTGGAATTCTGTCTCTGTTAGCCAGCAATGGGACTCCGAACTATATCAGAACTTAAGAATGAATTGGGAAATTGGGTATGATATGGAAGTAACAGTAATAGAGGTTTGGACTGTGCTCAAGTTCTTTCTCATTTTCTCGACTGTTAATTACTTTATCTCCATCCAGGATAGATGAAAGAAGTCTTGACTTCTTTGTTCCCTTTGCTTCTCAGGGGTGCCATAGGGTAGGGAGCAAGAGAAGAGAATTTATGAGTTCAAGACATTTTACTTTCACCTTTGAGCAGGCCTCTTCTGGGACGTGCTAAGCAAACTGGAGCCCTGCATAATGCTGGGGGGTGGGGTGGGGAGGTGGTTATCTCTGGTAAAATATCCCCGAAGGGTAGAAGGATGGGGTAGAAGTTTTCTGTGGTTTCTAGGTCTCACATTGACGGTCCTGGGATCGATCTGGCTCCTGAGTCCCATCAAAGGTTAGAACAGGACACAGGGAAAAGAGCTGCAAAGGCAGGCACCCCTTCATTGGCTAGCCTGTATGGAGAGGTCCTGGTTTAAGTTTTTCTTTGTTAAACTGAAAATTTCAGCGTAGAACCAGGTGGGAAACCTCAGAGGCAAGCCCACAGAAATGGGAGAGGCAACTGAAGTAGCTGGCCGAGCCAGCACCTCTCCCCACACCACCACAGTGCCTAGACTGAGATGGGGGAATCCCCCCAGCCTCCTGCTCCTCCCATCTCCTTCCAACAACTTCTCGGAACCATTCCTAATTCACCGGGACGGTGGCCTTCTTCCTCCAGGCTCTGCCGTGCTCCCTGAAGTGGAGGTTTGTTCAGACACTGGCGCTGGCTTGTGCGGAACCACAGTAATCTGTTTGGCTCGTGAAGATCCTCTTCTAAATGTTCATTCCCTTCAGGCCTGTAACCCTTTGTTCTGTGAAGCTTTGCTTCAAGAGGCTTGAAGACAAAGTGAAGAGGTGTAGTTATCTTGTGATTTTCTTCCAGGTTAAGGAGTTGCCTAGGTTAAACGTGCTGTGCTACTCTCCGAGGGTCATAGGAAACATGGGAAACCCTGGCCAATGTTGTGTATGGTCACTACCTATAGTGTTCCTTAATCCCTTCGACACTTGAACACAGGCTGAACTTTTGGAGTTGTAGCTGCTGTAATAGGCTTCATATGTGTGGATTATTTAAGAGACAAGGAGTCAGCCCAGGCACAAATTAAACAGATGGCACCTTCCTCCCTATTCTACTCAGCTTCAGCAGTTCAGATGCAGGCTGACTTACGGAAGCCTCATCATCTGCAGCAAAGCATGAAGGGAAAAGCGCAGACTCACTCCTTCCCATTCCTTCCTAACTTACCACTGGAAAAAATGGCAGCAAAGACCAGGGGCAGATTTTCTCTGTGGAGCAGCCAGGTGTCTCGTGGATCTCTCTAAACTGATTGGCCTTGAAGGTGTGCACTGTGCGTTAATGACCTTGATCAAGGGAGCATCCTAGCAGCCCAGAGTTCACAAAGCAGCCAGCCAAATGAAGACTGCCCGCAAAGCCCAGCTGTTTTACGAGTACATTAAAGAGTTCCTTATTTACTTCTGGCCTCTGATAAACAAACAAGCACACACACACACACACACACACACACACACACACACACACATCTTATGTTCTCATGGAAAGTACTGATTTTCCACACATCGGAAGCCTGAGTAGTGAACAGACTTGGTGGTGTGACGGGCCCCTCTGGGAAGAAATGATTTGCACGGACATGCCGGTAGATGACTAAGCCTTGCCTGAAGATCTGTGTTGACATTTGAAGACTTTATGGGCCCAGTCTGCTCTGAAAACAGCTTCAGGTCTCTTCCTAGCCCTGAATGTCTTCTGTGAATGGAAAACTTCATGCTGAAACAAATGTCCACCAGTTTAGTACTGCCAACTGTGGAGCCTGCTGCTGGTAGCTATGGCTTCCATCCTCGTGTTGTTGAGCATCAGAGCAAAGGACCATCAGTCCTGGAAGATTCAAGTGCTGGGCTCAAGTAGGCAAAGTGAGAACCTCTAGGTAGAGTCAGAGCTGTTAGCAAAGGAGTAAACATCCACGTGGAAGGATGGGTTCCATAAAGAAAGCACCTGAGATTCTGTACCAGAAAGAGGCTTTCTGAGGCCTCCCAGGTTCTGAAGAGGGCAGGGTGGAGAGCTGGATGAATCAGACTATATAGTCTGTCTTGCAAATAATGGAAGCCAGAGACCATCAGGCCTGTGCGGTTGCATGAATGGGCATGCCACTCATGGAGTTAGAGAACACTCAGGAGAAGAACCTTTGGAATAACTACATTCAGTGTTCACAGGTCTTGGACTTTCCTGTTGTCATTCTATTTCATAGCCTTTTTTGACTATCTCTCTTTTCTCATAACTCTTGAAATTTATTAGTTTCTTGGCTTTACAACTTTATTAAGTATCAGTATTTCTGTTTTTTTTGTTTTTTTTAAAGGAATAAGATGCTGGTTTCCTAAAGGAGTCTGTAGGCTAAGAGAGCATTTGGGCCCTGGGTGTATTCTGTCCCTGAATGTATGTATCCTTCTTGCCAGAGGACAAGTGCCCTTCAGTAGGCATTCCGGATAGACCTTTGTGTTTCTGTCTGAGGAGCAGGTTTGCTGGCAATGAAACCTGGCATTGCAAAATCCTTCCTTAAGCCTTTGTTTAATGCCAGAGATCTCAAATGCTTGCAGATTCTGGAGAGGTGCCAAACAGTGCTCCCAGATTAGGAGACGGGTGGAAGGACTCCCATAATCTATAAACCTAATATAAACTGCCATTTCAAATGAATGAATCATTTGGACTGCTGGAGGGAGGCCAAGGATGTTTGGAGTTCCCTTTTTTTTAGCTTATACAACTTCTGCACTATTGGGTTTTTACAACCACCTCCTAATTACTGCATTCAGAGGTAAACTCGTTAAGATCTCAGCCTGTTCCCTTTTGCTGACCCTTAGCACAGGGTCCTGGCTCATCTGTCTTGTATCAAAGGTCTTAACGGGGAATGTGACTTTCATGCATCCTATAGAATGATAAATTTGTTTGAATGCAGTAAACATTACACAGCACACTACTAGGCACATAGAGACAGAGGAGTCTACAGTATCACATCCCAACTGCTGAAGCCCCAGGTCAACACAAATGTGTGAATAATTTTGCTACAAAACACAAGACTGTCCCCAGCTATGAACAGTCTGATGAAGTCCATGCTGCTCTTTGCTTTGCCATTCTGGAGTCATCTCCTAGTAGGTGTGTCCAGATGGTGAACTGAGCCTTGCCCACAACAAGAAATATATATTTTTTAAAAGATTTGGCTGCTATGAACTCCTGGGGACTCCCAACTTGTGCCTCTGGCTTTGCAGAACAACCATGATCATCTACCACCCTAGCGGTTTCTCCCTGGAAGAGGGGAAGCAGCCATCCTTTGTGGTCAGAATTCTCCAGTCTGTTCCCAGCCAGCTCCAGCTGTGAGCATTTTCACACGGCCCTGGTTCTGGTGATACAAAGAGCAAAGAGCGAACTGAGCCAGCCATAACACTGAGTAATGCCGGGAGGTGCCTTCTAGAACAAACAATGTGGGTGAGCTGTGCAGACAGGGAATACCTCTGGCATGACATTTAAATTACTGAATTATTTAAATGAATGTCAATTAGGCAGAGTAGGCTTGCTGCCTTCTGCCAGGGCACTTCCTGGTTATTCACACAGGCAGGTGTAAACTTTATTCACTTCAGATATCACACTTCCTGTTGCACCATGGAGGAGCAGCACACAACACAATTATCTACTTCTTGATGTGTTGATATCAGGGTCTGAGAAGTTCAGAACCTACACAGTCTTATGAGTAGCCCTTGAAGGTATCCCACAGCCCAACACCCATCCCAGATAAAATATTACAGGTCCACACATGTTATAGTGAGTGTTAAGTTTGACCAGACTGAAAAAAATGAGTCATGGGTACTTTGAGGCTTCCTCTACCTCTATATGAGTTGTGTATGTTAAACCTAAACATGTTCCACCTTCTGCCTCACTTTTAGCCTTTGCTGTGTAGTCCTAAATAGGAAAATCATTTTGGCATTTCTTCAAACTAACTCAAGATGCCCGATGAAATTGCCACAGAGTGTGTGTGTGTGTGTGTGTGTGTGTGTGTGTGTGTGTGTGTGTGTCTGGGAGGGGATATCATTCTTAAATTATGAATTTAAGGTCTTCATTTATATTTGTGTGTTTGTATAAAATAAATACATAAAGGATGTGCTAATTTGTTTTATGGAAATGTACCAGTTAAAGAAATGAAATGTTGGGAGGACAATATGAAAGAACCAGATTGGGCGAAGGTTTTCTGCTCAGTGTTGGCTCCTGGTTCCATATCGAAGATGGGGTTAATTGTTATATCCCACTAATAGCCATTTTCCTTTGGCCACTTTTCTTTGTCTTGAGTGTGGAGAGCAAGGGTATGCAAACCATGGGTTTTGACATTTGATTGAGAAGTCACCAACAGAAAAGCAGTCCTTATTTGTCTGTACAACTGTAAGAAGTATGTAGGAGGTTGAAGGAGACTTAATGAGACTCTGCAGGAGTAAATGCTGATTAGGGCTAATGCTGCTTCATGCCTGTGTACACTGCACAAGTGGGTTTAGTGTGTTGAATTTCACAACGTGTTAAAGTTACTTGAGGCTTCTTGCTTCGGGTGAAATTCTTTAAGTTATAGTCCAAACATTTGTCAGACTCTCCCTATATTATCCTGTCAAAAACAAGAGACCTTGGGAAAGTGTTGTTTTTTTCCTATGTCTATGGATATAGAGTTTAATTTAGGCTGCAACTTTGAAACTAGCTCACACTAAGAACATATTATTAGAATCACAAAGTGTGACTCCTTGGTGCCTTGGACCATACAGTTATTTATGTGTATTGGTCTACTTCTTTGTTTATTGTGTTGCTGAAGATCAGTGGTTCTCACTCTGTGGGTCATGGTCCCTTCACAAGGGTTGCCCAAGACCATTGGAAAACACAGATATTTACATTATGATTCACAATAGTAGCAAAATTGTAGTTATGAAGTAGCAATGTCCTAGTTAGGGTTTCCATTGTTGTGAAGAGACACCATGACCACAACAACTCTTATAAAGGAAAACATTTAATTGGGCCCGGTTTACAGGTTCCGAGGTTTAGACAGCAGAAAGTGAATGAGACACTAGGCCTTGCTTAAGCTTCAAAGCCAAACCCCTAGTGACAGTTCTTCCAACAAAGTCACATCTACTTGAATAAGGCCATGCCTCTTAATAGTGCCACTCCCTGTGGGCCTCTGGGGCCTATTTTTATTCAAATCACCATAATCAACAGAAATAATGTGATGGTTGGGGGTCACCACAACGTGAGGAACTATATTAAAGGGTTGCAGCCTTAGGAAGGTTGACAAGTACTGCTGTAGGTAAATCTAGGGTACCTCTCCCATGCATCATGTGCTCCTCTGTGAGCTGTATCCCCATTCCCTGACCATCCATTCTATAGGTTCAGTGATGGATGAGATCTTTACAGTTTGTTGTTGTTTATGGTAGTCCTTATATACAATATGGTGACTAAATGTATTTGATTATCCATTACAACTCTGTGAAATAGCCACTCTTTATCTTATTTTCATTTACCTCTTCCTCACAATACTAACTCTTCATTCCCCAACCCAGCATTAGCCAGACACACTTTTCAGTATATTAGGTATGTTATTGGATACCTATGATTAAAAATCATTTACAATGAAAGTGTCTGTGTTTTAAATTTGCACCAGTTGCCCCATTTGAAGTCTTTAAAATACAGTCATTAAATTCTCTTTCAGGTACACACAAATTAATGTGACACCATTTAAGTCCACCATTGTGGACTTCCTCCACAATTCCCCTCCCCCATTCAGTTCCTTCCAAAGAATGGTCACATGTTGAGCAGAATGGTTGGCAGGTCTCGGCCAGCTTCATTCCATTCAAGAATGGCAAGCATCTCTAGACATCCTGGAAATATTACCTTTCAACTCTCTTTTGATAAGTTTAAACTTTTTGCTAGATTATGCCAAATAAAGACGATCTCTTTGCTCATTAAAGTTTTTTCACTCATTAAACATGTCGGAAGGCTCCTGATTCTCAGGGTTAGACTGGTGACGTACTTAGCACTGGCAGTGGCTATTTTAGATTTTCTGCTTTCAGGCATGTCTTTGCTTTGGGATGAGCCCCTTGTGGTTTTCAAAAGAACTCACTCACAAGTCAATTATAAAGAGAAGGACATGCCTGTGTGCCTGCGTGTACTTAACGCTGTGGGATGTAGCACCCACACGAGAGCAGGCAGTGAACTAAATTTCCACTTCTGAAGAGGGAAGAAGAAAGATTAGCAACACTTTTTTTTTTCTTTTTGAGATAACCCACATCTCTATACACACCCACACAAATCTGTGTAAGTGAACTTGACATTCTTACTTTAAGGTCTTCTCTTAAAACACTACCACCTGATCTCTCTCTCTCTCTCTCTCTCTCTCTCCCTCCCTCCCTCCCTTCCTCTCTCCCTCTCTCCCTCTCTCTTGCGTCTTTGTGTCTCTGTGTCTTTGTCTTAGTAGTTAGGGTTTTACTGCTGTGAACAGACACCATGACCAAGGCAAGTCTTATAAAGGACAGCATTTAATAGGGGCTGGCTTACAGGTTCAGAGGTTCAGTCCAGTATCATCAAGGTGGGAACATGGCAGCATCCAAGCAGGCATGGTGCAGGAGGAGCTGAGAGTTCTACATCTTCATCTGAAGGCTGTTAGCAGAATACTGACTTCTAGGCAGTTAGGACTAGGGTATCATAGTCCACACCCACAGTGACACACCTATTCCAACAAGGCCACACCTCCTTATAGGGCTACTCCCTGGGCCAAGCAAATACAAACCATCACACTCTGTGTCTCTGCCTCTCTCTCAAAAGGCAGTTATCTCACAGACATGCTGATCAGAGAGGTGAGCCTCTCTGGGCCACAGACCTTGGAGGAACTCTGGAGGCTGGGTTTCCTTGAGTAGGGCTTTGGTGACGGTGGCCTTGGCTAAGGAACGGCCTTTAGGACTGAACTGCACATGCTTTGTCTTCTTCACTCTCCTTCCCTGCTGACTGAAAGTGTTGGAAGCAGCAAGTCTGAACTAATCATCCGATGAGGGAGGAGGGAAGAGATGTGAGAAGGGAATTGCAAATAAGTGTTTTTAGAAGACAGTCGGGAGGGCGAGGGCTGATGGCGCGACCTCCCCCATGACTGCTCAGCATCTTCACCACCAGGGACTACCTGGTCTTTGGTGCTACCAGCTTCCTAATGTTAAATATAGCTTCCTTCCCTTTGTTTGGGCCCTTGGCCTGAGTATTTAAAGCCACCCCCCCCGCCCCCACCCCCTGTGTTCCTTACCAGTTGACGATTCCTTTTTTTTTTTTCAAGTTTTTCAAGACAGGGTTTCTCTGTGTAGCCTTTGGCTGTTCTGGAACTTACTCTGTAGACCAGGATGGCCTCGAACTCACAAGAGATCCACTGCCTCTGCCTCCCGAGTTCTGGGATTGGAGACATGCATCACCTCTCCTGGTTATCAGCAGATGATTCTTAAGAGCTATTCATTAGAATTTTAACCAGTGTGCAAACACGAGTGTTACCATCACAGTTGGCCTGGTGTCTAGCTGAAAATGTCAATAACTCTGGCTTGTAGCTATAGACTCTTGTACAAGTGTGTTCTGAACTAGTTAAGTTCTGAAGCATCACGTGCTTACTAGCAGAGCTAACAGGAACTGGTGCTAACTCGCCAAGTATTTATCTAAGAGCCATTTTATTTTAAATAAAATAAATGTGCCAGACATTATGTTCCCATCAAATATTTAGTTTAGAAGCTAGAACTAGGGATATTGAAGAGGGATCTCCATGTCAGGAGTCTGGGCACCTCAATGCCTGTCTCCGTGCTAGCATAATCCTAAGGAGGATGGATGTACAACATAAGACAGATACATTCATAGACTGAGATGGAATTATTATTTGTTTGAGTAACAATCTGGAGTGTAGACACTGGTCAGTGTTGATGGTTCTGTGACTGGGTTTGGGGTGATCTTAGGGAAACCCTCTGAATGGGGCAAAGCTCATAGAACTGAATTGTTTCTCCTTCTCACCTCTCCTTTGCAGATGAGAAGCCCAAGGTCAACCAGAAACTTTACATGTGTGTGTGTGAGGGCCTCTCCTGTGGGAACGAGGACCACTGTGAAGGCCAGCAGTGCTTTTCCTCTCTGAGCATCAACGACGGTTTCCACGTCTACCAGAAGGGCTGCTTTCAGGTTTATGAGCAGGGGAAGATGACGTGTAAGACCCCGCCGTCACCTGGCCAGGCTGTGGAGTGCTGCCAAGGGGACTGGTGTAACAGGAACATCACGGCCCAGCTGCCCACTAAAGGTTCCCATGGCTCCTTCTATTTCTAGATCAAGGGGTTTTGTGAGTGTTGCCCCAAGTCTGTGTGGGTTAAGGATCTGCGTAGCCAGAAGCATTCTTCCTACTCGCTGAACCAGAGCTCCTGGGCCATGCAAGGTCACTCTGGGTGAGGAAGACAAAGGCATGGCCTTTGGAATCAAAGAGGAGAGTGACATTTTGGGGAAACTGAGTGATGTGACATGCATCCAGAGGATGGGTGTAGGGGATGGAGTTAATGACTGCAGGTCACCATAAACAGGTGTATGGGCCTTTTGTTGCAAGAGAAGTAGGAATACTAGCTTGGTGCTTGTGTTTAGCGCCTTGCCCTTGTTAAGAAGAAGACTAAGGAAAGCTTGCTCACCCTTCCCAATCAGATCCTTAGCCTTCTGAAACAGAAGTCAGATGAGGTTGTACATGAGCCCTGAAGTTATACAATTTCCCCACATGCATTTCTTATGGATTCCGAGTCCTTTGGAAGTTGATCTCCCTCGGAAACTCTTTTCTCCTACAGTGAACTCTCATCGGCTATCTCACAGTGCTGTCGATATTAATATAGGCCTGCCCCAAGCCAAATTCACTCTCGTCATAATATATAGTACCTCTTAAAAGGTTTAACTTTATGATATTTGTCCTTGTGGAAGAAGGAAAGCACAAATGGGATAAGAGAGGACACTCAGAGCCTTCACTGCCAGGACTGTCACAAGGCAGGAAGGACGCAGGAAACCAAAAGGCTGATAGGTCACATGGCATTTTCGAAGTTACTGTGACCCCGTTAGGGCAGGTGGAACAGACTACATTAGGATATAAAAAATAGGGTTGAACACAAGGGTTTGAAAAAGGAGGACTGAATATTTGAGTAACTCAAAGGTTATTTCTTTATGCTGAGTGTGTTAATTCTTTACTAACAGAATGGACGGACAGGAAGAAACGTCTCTTTTCACACAAAAACGTTGTCAGCAGTGTGAAGATACTCACGAACACATTATGTTACGCCTTAAGCTTCACACATTTATTTTTATATTTACTTATTTGTGTTTGTGTGTGTGCAAACACGTGCATGCATGGCTCTGCATTTGTGTGTGTGTTGAGTATGTCAGAGGACAACTTGTGAGAATTGGTTCTTATCTTTTGTGGGTTCCAGGGATCAGATTCAGGCTGTCAGGCTTTGCCGCAACTCCTCTGATCCTCTGAGCCCTTTCACTCTCCCAAGGCCCTGTGTTTTCACAGAAGGCATTTCCTCGAAGGAATGTCCTATCTGAGAGGCTACTATATCTGTCATTTATTATATTGCTTTTACATATAGTCATACAGATGACATGCACTATAGAGTATCAACCTGATTCTCAGGACTTGGGGAGTTAGAGAAACAATATAAAGGGACCTTTAAGTAGAGAGTGGATCACTGCTGTGAACCCTGAGACAGGGAAAGCTTAGGAAAGATATCGGCACTTTCTCACTGGGATATTACAGTAATGACTGTCCATCAGGGCTTGTAAAGTATCTTGCATCTGAGATCTACATTAATAAGAGTTCAAGACATCAAGGATTATATGCCCCTGGTATTTAAGAAGCTCTTAAGCACTCATGCATTAATACAGTTGATTTTTGGTTGAATCCTTTCTAAACCCCAGTTCCGCTTAATGGATTGATCACTTAAATGAGTGTCTGGGCCATTGGCTAAATATTAGGAGGTATTTTAGTTATAAATTGTTTTGATATGTGAGATCATTTGGTTGGGATCAGGAACCATTTCTTAAGATGTTGGTAAAGAACAAAGAAAACCATGTTGCCCGCGCCCACTTACCCTTTCCTTCCCATTCTCCAGGGAAGTCCTTCCCTGGATCACAGAATTTCCACCTGGAAGTCGGCCTTATCATCCTCTCCGTGGTGTTTGCAGTATGTCTTTTAGCTAGCATCCTTGGAGTTGCTCTCAGGAAGTTTAGAAGGAGAAATCAAGAACGCCTCAACCCCAGAGACGTGGAGTATGGTACCATCGAAGGGCTCATCACCACCAATGTTGGCGACAGCACTCTAGCGGTGAGTTTGTGACCCCAGAGGGAGGCCTATGTACATCGAGCATTGAGATGGAGGTGGACACTTTCTTATTTTGAGCATGCAAAACCAACAATGACTCTGCAGACATGCATTGTGACTAGACACTGGGCTAAAAGCCAGTGAGCACCTGGTATGAGAACATAATTCCTGTGAATAAGGACATCCATTTCAGACAGACACTTAAGGAATGGGACTTGGAGATTTTATATTAGTAGATCCTTGGTGGTGACTTACTTTTCTTTGGATGATGTGAGGAAAAGGGACAGAAAATGGTTGGCGAACTGGAGATTCAAAGAACTTGAAGTGGTGGTCTTCAATTACTCTATTTGTAACAACAAACATTTTTGAAGGAAGCATCTTTTCATTATTATTAAGAAATCCTTTTCCCTTTATGTTAGTGTGCCTACGCCGTAATTTAGAGACTTGACATCTCCAGAAGTAGCCATTAAGTTTTTGATGCTCTAGTACTGCCCCCTTGTGGAGAGTAGTCAGCTGGTTGAACCAGGGTCCTCTAGTACAACTACGCATAGCGCATACAGAGTTTAAAAATGCTTTAGTAGCCAGCTTAACAAGTAAATAGGGGGAAAAGCAAGCCATTTATACCTTTTATCATTTCAACATACAATAAAATTGTTGATATTTCAAAGTCATTTACCTGATGCATAAATCTAGACCCTCGCCCCCTGAAGTTTGCTTCCTCAGCATAGGAGATGCTATTACTTATACATTTGAAAATTTCTTCTGGTCAGTGAGGCAGCTCCGAGGCTGAAGATGCTCACCGTCGAGCCTAATGACCTAAATTTAATCCCCAGGACTCTCGTACGGTAGGAGGAGAAAACCGACTCCCGCAAGCTGTCCTCTGACTTCCAAATATGTACTGTGGCAAGGCTATCCCCCACCCTAAATAAATAAGCAAACAAACAGGTGCAATAAAAATGTCAAATCACTCCTATATTTTAAAGCTATAGGTCGACATTGTAAGTGTTCCTTTAGTTACTCTTCTAAACTTTTGAGTTAAAGTCAGGGAAGTAGGTCACTCACCATAAGCAAGCAGCCTACTATAGAGTGCAAAAGTATAATAAAGTAACAGCATTCTCCATGGATACTACACGGTTTCTCAGAAAAAGACAAAACTCTGTGGGTGTGAGGTGCAAACGACACAACCAAATCAGTTCTCTCCTTGTCACAATCCAGAGAGTGGCAAGTCAATCAAGTTATCTTTGTAATGTGATTCGGAGCTGTTTAATGCCATGCTCCCGGCTCATACCAGATCGCCATGCCTGAAGGCTGGCTCCACTACCTGACAAGTCCGTAAGTGCCTGGGAATTCTGGAAATGGCTTGCTCCACCACCGTCTTTTGTTGTTTTTCTGGAAAGGATGTACCCTAAACAAAGGTCACCTTTAGTTCACACGCGACACCTGGGCAGCCATAGAAACCACCTGTAGTCAGGTGTCAGAACATTGCTGATGGCCACTTTCTTGCTGTGATTACCGTCCCTTCAGGGTTCTGTTGAATGAAAAAGGAACAAGTTAGCCAGCGTACATTCTTTTGCATACCTATATGAGTCGTGATGTGGTGGAACTGGGAGAAATGGTGTAGTGTAGCTTGCTTTCATTAAACGTTTGCTCAGAAGTCTGTTTTAAGCTTTAGGGAAAAGGAGGTGGGTTTATGGGGTTTTGCAGCAGGAAGACGTGAGGATGATTCCCGACAAAGCTTCAGCAAAGCAAGATTCTAATGTAGATTAGTCAGAACTGTGTTCCTCGGAGCTGCTAACATGTCTAATTACCAAGGGCAGTAATTGGAATATCTAGTGTAAATTACTGTTTAAATAGCTTTTAGGATTTTGAAATCGGAATGAAAGCCTGCGCCAAAACAGTCTTCTCAACATAGCCCAGCCACGCAGCTGACAGAATGTCACGATATAATGACATAGTAAGGAATAACTAGATGTCCTTATTTGCTTATTTAAACAATGTGTTCATTTACGTGAGCTGACAAAGAGTAACCTTGCTGAAGCTCGCCCACAGTTAGGGCTTCAGGAGTTGAGGTAGGTGGGTCCTTATGAGCCTTTGGTTGATTTCCCGACTCCCCACACCCCAAATCTGCGTATTTAATTAGAACCAAAACTATGCATCATGGAAAAGCAACAGCTTAATATTCAGAATTTTTTTTTTCTCAAAAGTACTTGAACGAAGAGAGTCACTAAGCAGGGCAAGAGGGAATCGTTGGGGAGACATGAAGCCAATTTCATCTACATTCATTTTCTTCTTCATTATCCTTTTGTGGCTTTTAAGGGTTGTGAATTTCTTATGTTGAGTGTTTAGCTTTTGGTAATTTTACCGATCCACAGTATCTCACAGTAGTGCTCCACAGAAAGGAGAGAAGATGAAATTCACAGAAATCCATGTGTTGCTTTAATGGGCCAGCTTCTGTGTCGGGAAAGGAAGAACTTTGGGCAGGGTTAGCCCCCCCACAGTCACCATGGTTGTAAGGCTGCGCATTAGAGATGGTTCAGGCCAGGCCCTGCTGCTGGGCCTTTGCTGAGGGTGTGAAGGGAAACTTCATGAATGAACTACCTGGCAATCTTTTGCCAGCATGCTCATTTGGAGAAATCAATGTGCGACTCCGGTGTTAGGTTTTAAGTGAATTTTTTTTTTTTTTTACCTTTTTCCTTTCTAATTTGCAGTTCGCATTAGAAAATGATAAGTAGGTGTTAATTTAGTGACCTGCTTGTTCATATGTTACCTGAAAAAAAAAAAAGAGAGAGAGAACCTCCATCCACAGAAACACCCACGCACACACCTATAAGTACCAATTTAATGATCCACATATTATTAGAATCTTTCCATTACAGATATTACACTTGGCTGTTCATAGTCTTAATTTGCTTGCTTCCAATTAGACACCTTTAGTTTGTAAAGCAACTGGAGTAGATCACTCGATAGACGTTTAGTGAGCATAGCGGACTAGATAATAGTAGATAATGCCCAGCTCTTGGTGCTCAAATATCCCCCACCCCCATCCTTCCTACTGACTCCTCGTGCACAGCCCCTCAACCTTTCTAATGTGCTCATTAGCTTAGCTCTGTTTCCTTCTTTGCGTATTTGATTAGAAAACTCTAGAGCTTAAGAAAGAATGACTTAAACATTAGGGAAACCTGCCTTAGGTTTAGCGTCTAAGTTTCCCAAGACATACAACTAGTCCTTTCAAAGGAGATTTTCCAGGTATTTTAATGGGTCCTATGTCCAGAGTTGCTGGAAACCACGTGGGTTACCACAGCATGTATTACAAGACTCTGAAGCAGGCACTGTTGCTCAGTAATTTCTTTTTCTCCTTGTTTTACGTGACAGGAACTACTAGATCACTCATGTACGTCAGGAAGTGGCTCCGGTCTTCCTTTTCTGGTACAGAGAACCGTGGCTCGCCAGATAACCCTGTTGGAGTGTGTTGGTAATTCCTTGTTTCCCTTCCTTTTGGGCAACAGGCAATGTTGGTTGTGATTCTTGAGGTAGGCTGGAGCTTGGAAAAGTCTGCTTCTCATTGCTTATCATTGCTTCCTTATTAAATGCAGGAGGTGCCAAGCAACCATGTGGGTATTCCACTTCAGGGTGTGTGAGACAACCATGGGGTCTCTGTTCTCTGTGACTCATGTTTGAGGGCTTTCTGAAGTTCTGGTAAGGTAGTCATCGCTGACAAGAACAGACAATGTCTAGCGTGAATCCATGAGGCTGTGTTGCACAGGGACTGATCTGAGGTAAATGGCCTTCTGAATAGTAAGGTCGGTCGCTGCGGTTTTCCCATGATTCCTACTGTCTCCTTCCTCTAAAAGGAAGAACCAGTATGTCTAGTTACCTTGTATCAATTAGATACAAAAGCTTATGAAAATATACATTTAAAAACTAGAGTGAATTTTACTGTTTTTTTTTAAGTGCTTAGGACAAAGAGCTATATACATTTTGATAGCCTTTCGTTTTTCTACTTATGACATATTGCATATTAATTGTGAAAACATTTGTGTTCCTTTATCCATTAAAGTTTCTTAAAAATCTGTTGGTATTGCCTGTGTGTATATGACATATATGTGTGGGTGTATGCATGCCACAACACGCGGAAGTCAGGGAACAGTGCTATAGAGCTGGTTCTCACACCATACCTCTATGTGGGTTCTGGGGATTGAACTTAGATCATCAGGTTTTGCGGCAAGTGCTTCACCCATTGAACCACCTCAGTAACCCACCTTCCTTCGTTTTAAGAGTGCACACACCTTTTCTGGTATTGGGAACTATCAGAAGTACTTTAAAAATCTGTGCAGCAGTCAGTTTGGCTAGTAGGTTAGCAAAAAGCTTGAAAAGGATTTGGCACACTTTCTTTTGTCTTCTGAACTGGCAGAATGGATTCCCAGGAATTGTGAATTTCTGTGTCAGGCATGATTTAATAATAATTAAAATGATGATGAATATGATGATGATGATCATGGTGGTGGTGGTGATGGTGGTGGTGGTGGTGGCTTCATGAATTCCACGAGGCTGTTATAGAATGCTTTTCCTGTTTTTGAGACGGAGTCTCTTCTGGCCCAGGCAGACCCAAAACTCAGTATATATAGCCAAGGATCCTCTCTTGATCCTCTCTCCTCTATCTCTTGAGTACTGGGGGTATTAAGTGTATATCTCTATGGCCAAATACAGTTTGAATGTCCTGATTTTCAGGGCGGAGGGGATGGCTCAGACAATAAGTGCTTGTTACACAGCATGAAGACTTGATTTTGACCCCCCAGTGCCTATATAGAAAAACTTGTACAGTGGCGTGTGTAGTACAGTCTCAGTGCTGGGGATGCAGCCACAGAAAGATCTGTAGAGTTTGCTGGCCAGGCAAGTCTAGGTTTATCTGTGAGTCTTAGGTTTAGTCAGAAACCCCGTCTCAATCAAGTAAGTGACTGAGACAAACACCCAGTGATAGCGTCACATGTACATATATAGCTGCCCTCCCCCTCCCGCCACACACATACAGGACACACTTTAAGTACTCCTCAGTTTCACTATTTTTATATGCAGAGTAGATATTTTCAGGTAGCATGACGGGTTTTGTCAGCTTCTCATTAAGCTGGTGTGCAAGGACGGCTTGGTATTGTCTCCACCCTTCTGGAGAGCAGACTTTTTAGGTGGATATAGCAGCTCCTGCCTTCTGACTCTCTGTTTTTGGGAAGCTGTCATGGGATATTTGATCACATTGTGAATCAGAAAAACCTTGTGGTGGTGTGGTTCAGCCCTAGCACACACCTTTAATCCAAAGAGCTTTCTGTAAATGGGATTATAAAGTCAACAGCAAGTCAAGGGGCAGGGCAAGCAACCAGTTGACAGGGAGTGAACATAGGAAAGCCCCGGAAAGAGAAAGAAGGGTCTTTGAGTTGAGGGGTATTTAACTACATCACTGAGGAGAAAAAGCCTTTTCCTTCTGGGACATGGTGAACTAGGAAGGACAGCCGGGTGCTTACTCTGCCTCTCTGATCTAGCAGGCTTTCACCACAGCATCTGGCTTCAGAGTCTTCATTTGGGAAATCAAACGTTTGGGATTTTGTTTTAAAAACAGCAGGAAACAGCTGACCATTATGAGCTGGCCCCACCACTCACTGCTGTATAAAGGAGGAACAGTGTTAAACTCAGTAGTAAGATCTGCAGTGGGCAGCCCTGCTTGCCTGGGACACACAGCAAGGAGCTGTGATACCTTTTCCCCAGGTCTGCACCTACTCAACCTATTTCCCACTCCATGCAGCTCTACCATAGCTGACTCAGACTAGAAAGAGAAGGAAAAACAAAATAAAACAAAAACAACAAAACAGACGTACTCTTCACCAACAACCAAAATAGTCTTCTTGACGTCTAACTAGCATCCTATTTGTGTATGAGCAAGGATGCTTGGGTAGCGGGGAGAGGCAGCAAAGGGACTATGCACCTGCCTCTCCTGTCTTCTTTTGCCCCAACAACCCATCCCTCACAGATATTCCCAAATACCAAGTTTTGTTCTCAGAGACTGGCTCCAGAGTCTTGCTCCTCTGAACTGTCAATGGTGTCTGACTCTATAGATGTTCTTCAACATTTTGAAGGAATGTAAATTCAGTTATTGCATTTTGGGGGGTTGACATTAGAGTGTGGTGGGTGCAGGAGTTTTTGTGTTTGTGTGGTGTAGCTTTGAGGGAAAATGTGGATAGATGATCACTTTAGTTCAGGAACATGGGCAGTTGATCATGCCAGCCCTTGCCAGCCCTATGCATCCTCTTCGTGGGGGTTTGGCCAGGGACTTTGAGGGAGCTGTACCACTCTTTTAGTGGCTTTGACATAAGATTACATTAGTAAAAAAGCATTCGACAGCCATTAAAATATATTTTTGTTTCGGTTTTAATCCACCTACCATGCCATATATTTTATTGTCTTAATTTAAAAAAAAAAAGACTTATAACAACAAACAACTTTGTATCCACAATTCTTTGGGATGGTTTTCTAGCCTTCCCAGTGAAACAGTGACTCCACAGAGAAAAAGAAAAAAAGTTGCAAAATGGAACAAAGGCAGGAAAAGTTTATCACTCATTTCCGGCTTCTGTGGCTTCTGACTTTGTAGCATCTTAGCTCTCTTCCTCATCTTGAACAGAAATGCTGAGCCATTCCTATGACGTGATTAAAATGACTGGTAAACTTATGTGATTATTGACAGTAGCTCGCAACGAACTCTGGCCGCTCTTAGCATCCCTTTATGTTAGTCGTTGCTGTCGAATAGGGTTATTAGTTCTTGTCACAGAAGCTCAGTTTGGTGGATATCTGTGCTGCCATACCACCTCTGGAGCTGGATGGTACCCAGTGCATCACACCTGTGAGGCACGCACTCTATTGCCAAGCTACATCCCCAGCCCTTGGAGGTTTTGTAACCGTTTCAGGTGTGTCACTTGGGCACACCTGCTGTCTTTCTAAGTTTAGGGTCTTATTGGCTTAGTCTTCCAGCAGAAGACTGTACTTGTGTGCACGCATGTGGCACCGCAGCTGCCTATTACAGCCCCATAATGGTGCAGTCACTACATGCCTGGGCAGAAAGCCTCATTGCAGTGTAGTTTCGGCTCCCACTGCACGCCTGCCATCTGGGCTAACTATACCCCATGTTGACCCCCCACCCCACCCCCCAGTTTCGCGATAATGACGTCTTCTTCCCTATCTCTTTGATCATCTCTACCTATAATTAAAGAGATGACTGGAAGGTGGAACATGCCCTTGATAAGAACGTGGCTACTGCATAGAGGTGTGTGGGGGTGTGTGAATCAGATAGTTCAGATCCTAGCTGAAGTCACCCCATTTTGTAAACTATGCTCTTCAAGTGACTAAAAAAAAAATTCCTGTATTAAGTGTATGGGAGTTTTGCCTGCATGTATGTCTGGGTCTCCCAAGTATGCCTCTTGTCTGAGGAGGTAAGAAGAGAGCTCTGGATTCCCTGGTACCAAAGTAATAGAAGGTTGTATGATGCTGTGGGTTCTGGGAATCAACTCTGGGCCCTCCAGGAGAGCATCCAGAGCTCTTAACCCCTGACCCATTTCTCCAGCCCTCAGGTGACTTAAGAAATGTTTTCTTTATAAGTTTTGTGTGCGTGTGTTTATGGCACATAGCTGTGACTGTACTTTGTGGAATCAGTTCTCTATTTCCACATTTATATAGATTCTAAGGTCCAAACCTAGGATCACACTTAGCAGGCACATTTATTTTCTGCACCATCTCTCTGGCTCCCAAATGATCCTTTTAGTGCAGTCCACTTGTGACATCACTGGGGCACATCTAAACAAACGCCATGGCCAGTGTCAGAAGTCAGAGCTATTCTGGAATTGTATGTCTATGATTTTGAAAAATCTGCTTTTGAAATATATCTTTCTCCAGAGACCCTTTGAAGGTGGTGGTACACTACCTTACTAGCACCGTGGATTGTCATTAATCTCCAGGATGCCAAATTGCCCCTCTATTGGCCGAAAGGAACTTAAGTATATTCAGGCATCTGTGCTGAGAAATGCTTCTAAGGGTCTAGTGGGAAGGAGGGAAACCAGAGAAACCCTTTAGTTATTTAGATATATACCCCTATCCCTTGGGCTTTTGATGTTATATTGGAATTTAATCATCAGTATTATTTTCTAAACTGTATAGCCTTTCATGTGTTTTGAAAAACTAGACGCCAAGGGTTTCTAGCCTTTTGACATTGTGACTTTCCATTGTCATCTGCAAATAGGTTGGGCTGCCTGCACAGCTAACCTGGGACACAAGTCACGCACCCTCAGGAGAGCAACTTAAATATAAATGTTCAGTTAGTTATCAGGTAATCGTGCTGTACTGATTGGAAGGCAGTTTCCTGTCACAATAGGACGGATAGGGAAAGATAGGTTTTACCTTCTTTCTATACATCTTTATAGGTGAAGTATTTGCACTCCTAAACTGAGTTTGTCTAGCAGATAATAAGGAGTTAAGAGTTTGGGGCATCAGGCTTTGTTTACTACTAGGAGTTGCTTGGTCAGGCTAGGTGTCCCATTTTTACCATTCTATACAATGAAGAATAAATTCAGTGTCACACAAAGAAACACAGGACCAATGCAAAGTTATCGGCACGGCAATCTTTTTTCGAAAAGGACCTACCAGAACCTAAATCCAGCTAGTGAATAAATGTGTCAGAATGGCCTGCATGTTTTATTTTTGATGCAATTGGTGACTTTTCTCTTTTCCGATGGGTGGGAGCTTGGCTTCACAGTCTGACATAATTGGTTAATCATTGAAGAGAAGAACAGGAAGCTCAAATATAAGGGCACAGTAGGGTTTGCTACGTTTGCTAGGGAAACGAAACCCAAACCATTTCTCACATGTATCATCTGTTTTGCTGTCCACAGGGAAGGGCCGGTATGGAGAAGTGTGGAGGGGCAGCTGGCAAGGTGAAAATGTCGCTGTGAAGATCTTCTCCTCCCGAGATGAGAAGTCGTGGTTCAGGGAGACGGAATTGTACAACACAGTGATGCTGAGGCATGAAAATATCTTAGGTGAGTACGGGGTGAGCTTTCACTAACTGGTCTCCATAGAGATAAGGGCTCGCCCTTTCTCTCTCCCATTTGCCAAATCCGAGGTGGAGAGTCTCTTCTGGAAAACAGCATAGTGACCCTCAGTATTTATAGACTACTTAATTTTTTGACAGGTATTTTTGTTGTTGTTGTTGTTGTTTAAATCTGCACCTAGGTTATGAATTGCCTACAGAATGAAAAAGAAATCTATTGGAGGACCTTTTCCCTCCAGTATCTGCGGATGTATTGAAATGACAAAGCCTTGTTCTGCATTGTTCACTTCAAGGCTCCTCGGGTGGTTGTGCTTGCCCCACCCTTCCTGAATATTTATTACTGGAATCAAACTAAGAAAGGTCTTTGGATTCTTTCCTAGAGATTCACAGCTCCCAGGGACGTGTAATTAGATGCACATTCCCTCAAACTAGGCATCATTTTTAAAGACCAGATTTACAGAGGGATTCAGCATACATTTTAATTTGAAAGCTCCTCGTGTACTTCTGGGACTCACAGAGTGTAGATGAATTTTCATCATCTTATCACTAAAGCTTAGCAGTGCTTAAGAAATATGCACAATGCCCACTCTAACCCTGCTGTGGCAATGGAGAGGGCCCATTGGCTTCCATAGTTTTAAAAGGCTTTGAGTGTGTTTCCATTGCTACTCACATGTGGGGAAAGCTGCCTGGAGTAGATCTTGAGAAATAGACGTGAAATCTGTGTAGAATTTCACCGTACATTATAGTGTTGGCCACTGTGTGGCTGTTGGATTATGTCTGGGCATGATACAAATCACGTCTATCCCAGTCTACCAGTTTAGTATTTAAATGTGACCCAAGTTGTTGGTGACAGATGATTGGATGCTTGTCCAAAGTTTTGGTGTAACAGGGTGGTGATATTCAATCTCAGGTACATTTAAAAGTGACTTTGAGGGGCTGGAGAGATAGCTTAGTGGTTAATGGCACTGGTTGTGCTTACAGAGGTCCTGAGTTCTAGTCCCAGCACTTGATGTGGCATTAGTTTGTAACTCTAGTTCCTGGGGATCTGATGACCTCTTCTGGCTTCTGTGGGCACTGCATCCACACTGCACGCACACATAGTAAATAAATAAATAGGCAAATAAGTCAATACCTAATGCCACATACATGTATATAAAACAGACAGACATACACACACTAAATCAATCAATCAATCAATCAATCAATCAATCAATCAATCAATCATACATGTTTTTGAATGCTCCCAGATTGGCCTACAATGCTGGTGACTTATAGGACTGACATTCATGACTCCCAAGTTGTCAGTTTCAAGGACTCTTTTGAACTTCAATTATTGAATGTCTCTGTCTTTGGCTGCAACCAGTATTTTCCTTTTTTGGGGAGTGTGATAAACAGGCGGCTTTGATCGTTTGCATTATTCTTGATTGTCCACTATCTTCTTTCCATTCTTTCACTACACTTTGCTCCATCAAACCATCTCCATCTCTGTCAGTTTCTCTGAATAGACTCCTCTGTTGGTCTATATCACTCTCTGTCTGTGCTGCCTTAGGGGGTCTGTGTGTGATAGCTGTGATGTAACAACACCGGCAGTGATGCACTGGATAGTTCCTGTGCTGTGAGCTCCGATCCATGTGCTTTACGTGTGGACTCTCGGGTAATCCCCACTGCAGCCTTCGAGAGGAGGTATTCTTATTTCCCCACTCTTCACTAACCAAATCACCAATGAGAGACAAAATACTAGAGCCCCAGCTCATGCTGCAAGGCCTAACCCTTCATCTTAGTTCCCTGCCATGCACTGGAGTCTACAGGATGGCCATATCACTGGACTGGAGCCGTGTCTTAGATTGTAGTCAGGGTAGGAGGTAGACATTCATCTATAGTCAAACTTGCCTTGAGCCTTCCAATCTTCCATCTTCCTCAGGAACAAACTGGAATTTGGCAAGAGCTGGCTATGTTAGAGCCTAGGATGTACAACAAAGGCTTATCTTTAAACAGAGTCACTAATAATGGGTAGATTTATATATTCCTAAGAGGCATGTGAGGTCTTGAAACCATTTGAAGGAAGAGCCTTCTGCACCTGACAATCAAAGTTGCATCTTTCTGAGCATTCATGGCATTATCATGATAACCAAGGAGGCTGACTAGCATGGAAATCTACTCTTAAGTGTTTTATCATACTCGTTTAAAAAGATTTATGATATCATCTCATGCCTTGTTTTTGAGACAGGGTCTACTGTATCTCAAGCTAGTCTCAAATTCACTATGTAACTAGGGAGGATCTTGAATTTCCGATCCCCTTGCTTTGACCTCTCAAGTACAAGAAGTACAGCTAGAAGTACTTCCATGTCTGGTGTATGTGGAACTGAGATCAAACCCAGGATTTCTTGTGTGCTAGGCAAGCCCTGCTCAAACTACACCCCCAGTCCCAGTTTATGTATTTTAAGCACAAAGTTGAATAGCATTAAAGTTGGCATAGCTGTGTACTAATCATTGTTATCCAACTCCATAAGTGTCTTGTGCTCTTGTGTCTTATGTGATGGACTGGAGAGATGTTCAATGCTTGCTGTCCTTCAATTCCTGGGATCCCTGTGGTAGGGGAGAACAGACTTCCACGAGTTATTCTTTGACTTCCACCATGTGCCATTGGTGTACATACACACAAAATAAATAACATTAAATGTAATAATACATGTAAATAAAATTTAAACTTGATAGCACTACTAAGGGTCTGGGTGATGTCTCAGTAGGTAAAGTGGTTATTTTGCAGGACTGACAGCCTGAGTTTGAATCCCCAGAACCCATATAAAAACTGTGCGGTAGTGTAGGCATGCCCCTACTTGGAGACTGGAGATGGAGACAAGAAAATTGCTAGGAGCCCATGGGCCAGCTTGTGTTGTATGCACAGCAGTGAACAGCAAGAGAGACCATGCCTCAAACAAGGTGAAAAGCAAGAATGGACACCTGAGATTGTTCTGTGATCTACACACATGAACCTACTCACAATTATACCCTCACATCCTGGACAAACACATACACATACATGCTTAAGTATCCACACAATGAAGACTATTTAATGTCACTCTTTCTTGAGACTACTAGGGAGGGAAGCAAACTATCCCTGAAAGTGTAGAATTACAATGTTCTTCCTACACACTGTGTGCTCAGCACCATATTAAGCCTTCTGAATGCACCGCCATTACTGTCCACATCCCTTTAGGATAAGTGTTGTTGCCCTCATCTCATAGACAAGGAAAGCAAGATGGAGATTTCAGGTGCCTTGATCTTGATCACCTGGCTCAAGGCTGGCGGAGCCAGTTTGTAAACAGTGGTACAGCTTTGGGGTCCAACCACCTTGACACCTCACATTCCGGTGCCTCTGCTGGCTTCTGAGAGCATTGCCACTGAAAACTTCAGGTTTCAGATTGCTTTTTGTCCTTGAAGAATTTGGGACAATGGCTCTGCCAGAAATATTTGGTCTAACCATCTTCCCCTCTGTTACGAATACATCCAGCGGGTCTGTCTGAGTCTCCACCTCTAGGCACCTGCTCAGCTTTTATTAACCATGGACTGCTTAGGACTCCAAACACTAACATCCTAGAACGGTGCTCTAGTACTGGGAAGCAAATGTACTTACCTAAATTTGAGGGGTAAACAGTGGAAAAAAAATCCTGTTCATTTAAAAGTCCTAGTTCCTGGTATATGCACAATTGCGCGCGCCTACACACACACACACACACACACACACACACACACACACACACACACACACACGAGTCCTTTTTCCTGGTTTAGTACATAAATGGATGGGATGAACAAAATCCTTCTTTAAGATTTAAGGGTCTAGGAGGAAGGGAGAAGGGGAAGGCCTGGGAGGAGAGGAGGGAGGGGACATTCCAATCATGATGTAAAGTAAGTAAATAAATACATTTATTAATGAAAAAATAAACAAAAATGATTAAATGCTTAAATGTCATTATGATGAATGTGAAGTTAATCAAAGACCCATTTGTTTCCTCATTCATATAAAATAACAAGATCAAATAAGAGTGAGACCAGAAAAAATAAAGATCTAAAAGTTATCGGGAAGGTGAGAGCAAAAGAGCTTGCTTATCATATATGATTATTGTTTTCTCAGGGGAAGAAATTGGTACTGGCTACT
Source organism: Tokudaia tokunoshimensis (assembly GCA_036184795.1). Classification (NCBI taxonomy): domain Eukaryota; kingdom Metazoa; phylum Chordata; class Mammalia; order Rodentia; family Muridae; genus Tokudaia; species Tokudaia tokunoshimensis. The sequence continues at coordinate 32,510,697 of BTHU01000004.1, read as the reverse complement.
CCCAGTTATATGTGAACAGTTTGGTTCCTTTGGAATGGCACTCTCTAATTTGACACTTTATTTTGAGGGAAGCTAATGCAGACTAGGAATTCCATGCCTGGACTGTGTACAAAAGCACCTTCCTGTCTTTCCGTAATTGTTAGTGTCCTACCCCTCTTCGGGACAAATTCACTTGTCACCTCTGGATGCAAGCCTATTACAATGTCTAATCTGAGTTATTAAGATCATTTATTTTAGAAAATAATATTTAGACAGTATAGATGGTGCAGCAGGGATGGCAGGAACAGAGTGACCCCCTGCTCTGAGACACTGGGATTCTGGGTATTAGGCCCATGGCACTTCTCTCATGCACACGCTGCGGTACTCACTTCCTGTCAAGATTTTCTCTCTTAGGGTTGAACTTTTCCAGCCTACAAACACAATCCTTATCATGCTTACTATGTGACTGATAAACAGCAACCACACATACGAATAACACTTGACTGTTTTTGTTTGCTTGTTTTCTTTACTTAATGAATCAGTCATTTCATATAAGTTTACCTCTGTTTTATGCTAGAATAAATACCAGCCAAGTAGATCCTGGAAATTACCCATATTATGTAAAATCCACAGCCGGGTTAGAAGACAAACATGTAGGTTTCAGGTCTGGTAGGGTTTTAGGGTGCCATGTGTAGTATTTGCATAGCTAAGAGTTTGAAATTTTTATTATGGGCGATCACAAGAGTATAAATGCCGCGCGTGGCTTTTCACACTGTGTGTTGTTAGGTGTTGAAAGGGTTACTTACAGTGGAAACTGGCAGGTCACGTGCTGTTCGTTGGCCCCGCCCCTTTCAGGAGTATCCGCTATTTGCTGCCTTTGGAACTGTTAAATATTTCTTGTTCTACATTGGATCTGCTCCGAGACGATTTGGGGTCCTCAGAGTTTACACGGTGGCGTTGTCACTGAAAATTCTGTTCTCCTCCTCCTCTCCAGGTTTTATCGCTTCCGACATGACGTCCAGACACTCCAGCACTCAGCTGTGGCTCATCACACATTACCACGAAATGGGATCGTTGTATGACTACCTTCAGCTCACTACTCTGGATACGGTTAGCTGCCTTCGGATCGTGCTGTCCATAGCCAGCGGCCTTGCACACTTGCACATAGAGATATTCGGGACCCAAGGGAAGTCCGCCATTGCCCATCGAGATCTAAAGAGCAAAAACATCCTGGTGAAGAAGAACGGACAGTGCTGCATAGCAGATTTGGGTAAACTTTAAAAAAAAAATCTTAATTATTGCACTTACGAATGTTGTACTCCAGTGTTTAGTCGATTGCACCTATTTCTTCTGCTAACATGTCGCGGTGAAAATTTCAAACATTCAGGAAGGCTGTCATTATAATCAGCAGCTGTGTGTGTACCGCTTGTCGTCTCGCCAACAGTTTTACCGTTCTTTCAATCTTTACTTCATGTTCATCTACCCACCTATCAGTTCCTGTTCATCGGTGAGCATTTCAAATCAAAGTTGCAGACAAAAGAATTCTTCTCTCTCACAACCTCAGCATTCAAGATAATATAGCATTAAGTAACGTGCCTTATGTATTCATTCATATCCCCCCCCCTTTTCAGGTCCAATTTAAACATCATGAAATGCCCAAACCTTCTATTTTCAGAGTTTCTACAAAAGCTGTGAACCCCAGTCTCTGTAGACTTTCCCATTATTCTTTAGAGTGAACTCATTCACTCAGACTCTGCCCCACCCTTACCAGCAACGAATACGGTTGCTTCCAGATTTCACGAACTTTTACATGAAAGTAAGTGCATGACTAAATATTTCATGGAATGGTTTGTCTTAAAAATAAATTGTTCATGAAGTCATCCTTTTTCTGTAGCCAGAGCAGAGTTACCAACTGGAGACAGTAGTCCCTGAGATAACTCATCCTTTGAGGAGTCGGAGCCCTGCTGTCCTCCGGGGTTTTGTGCTGATGGAGCTTCAGTTGTTCCACAGATGAGAGTATCTTCGAGGATAGTATCAATTCTACAAAATCAAACCTACCCCAAAACCCTAGAATTTTGGCTACATAATTGTGCTAATAACGACTGAATGATGTTGTTTATTCTTTTCAGTTGACTGGTGAGACCCCCGATGAAGGTATAGGGAGAACTAGCTTTAATTGTATAAAGAGATTAATTTATTTTTGTTTGAGTTTTAAAGACAGAGAATTTGACACATTAGGAAGATGCATTTCCTTTGAGGCACTTTTGAATTCTTGCTTGCATGTCGAGGAATTACTTTATAGTGTTTTGCAAGGGTGAGAGTGTGGTCCCAAAGCTTTGTGAGGCCCTTTGAGTCGTGATGAACCAAACTTGTATAACCTTAGTCATGGCTCTTACAGTCAGTGTGATCTGTGTGTGAATTCTGCCATTTACGTACGCTGTGTTTTTACATCTTTTTTTTCCCCCTTATGTGTTTACCTGGCTCAAGGGCTGACACTACTTACACTCTGTCCAGGGGTCAAAAGGTCTTAGGCAAGGAGGGCTCCAGTGTTTAATGCTGTGATCTGAATGTCTACATTACTGGTGCCTTCATAATAATATAGTTACATGATAGTTACTCATGTAAGTCAACAACAACCATGCCCCACCCCACAGGGTTATGGTAGGATTTGGGCAGTGCTAGAATGATCTCAGATGAAAGGACTCAGGTGTGAAAGGGCTGCCGTTACAGTGTAATAGGGCAGCTCTTGGCTGTGGTTTATGGGGCTGGGTGAGAAGGGAGATGGGGGATTTTGCTGGTAAGTCTAGCTAGTTAATGATTCAGCCACATTTCTTAGGCATGAAGCCTTCCAGTTAGATGCATTAGTTGCTATACAAACTAGTGCTACCTAGTTACTGCAGGAGACTGGTAATGTTGCATAGGAAACAACCCTTTTACAGCTTTAAGTGATATATTTCATGGTTTACTTGGAAATTAAGTATCTGTTATTGGGGTTGCTAAAAGAACTATATCTGGTTGATCTTTCTAACATTTTGTTATAAAACATTTAAGCATACACATTTTTAATTAAATTTTTTTCTTTTTAAAAATAAAAATATAAAAAATTTAAAAATAAACATTTGCTTGCATAGAAGAGAAAACATCACATAAAAGGTTTGAAGAAATAATTACAATGGTTCCTAGATTGAAATTTGAAAAGTTTGCCACATTGTCCTTCTGTGGTTGTGTATTTTTACTAGTTTTGGAATGTGTGAGAGATATTATAATATTTTATTACTAAATATCTCAAAACATATCACCCTATATCTTTTCCTAAATCACATCTAGAAATTACTGAAGTCTTACTATGTAACCCAGACTGGCTTGGAACCTACCTGCTTCAACCCTTGAGTGCTAGAATATTAAAGGTGTGTGCCACCATAATGAACAATTATTTTTTTGCTTTCCCAAATAATATTCAGTCAAGGTTTATAAATTGCATTTTTTCTTTGCTTGACAATTACTTTATACTAGGTCAGGGATTCTCTGTAAAACTTAGCACCTAGCATCTTAAGGTGGTTTTGTTTGTTTTGAGATATTGTCTCACTATTTAGGCTTAGCAGACCTGGAACTTGGTGGTCTTAAAACTTGTAGAAATTCTCCTGCCTCTGCCTCCCAAGGGCTGGGATTGCAGGTGCACTCTGATAAGCTGCTGGTCAGGCCCTGGTCATTTGGAGCCTTGGCTGTAGCCAGTGGAGCCAGTTCCAGTGTGGTGGATCACAGGTTCTTGGAGGCAAGCCTCAGTGGCCTGCACATCGGCCTCTCCACGGGGCTATATATACTGGCATCTTAGCATAAGGGATGAGCCAAAGAAGAAAACAATCAGGAAACTTTCATTCTTCCTTTTGTGCCCTGGTTTTAAAGATGCATGTGGTCACTCTGTCATACTTTATTAGTCTAGCCCCAACCTGTACACAGCCGCCATGACTGTGTCTGTTTCAACTGGACCTGTCCAGCGGCGTTCTGACGTTTTGAGTGTAGTTCTAGGGATGGCCGAGGAGCATATATATGATTTGGAAAATGTTCACAATGGCCGAATCAGAGGAGGAACCGGCCTGCTTTAGATGAAGGCAGTTGCTAAAATCTTTCCTCAGTTGAAGGTTGGGGTGGCGTGTCCTCTCTGGCTTTGTATGGAGTCACGTGTTCAAAACTCCCGCCTGAAGAATTCATTCACTACAGATAAACTGGAGGGATTTCCAAGGCGCCTTTGGATTGAACAGTTTGCAGGGCCATGGTCCTGTTTGGCACTTCTCATTATATTGAGTGTTATCGCAATCATTTTAAGATGGTCTATTTATGCATCAATAAATAATTCCATCCTCAAATAAGCCGTGCACAAATCTGTTTTTCCCCGGTGGCGAGCGGGGAATGGCAGGGCTCTCTAATTGACTGAGGAATTCAGAAATGAGCCCTGGTTTAAGTGCTTTGGAACCATTTAACGAGAGAGATGCACGCTGAGTCAGGGTTCAGCCTATTGCTGTCTGTTCCCATGATTCCAGGGGAAAGCCCGTGGGTTCAACCAGCCTGATTGCCTTCGCCGTCCCTTGGGGATACAGCGGAACCTTTCCTAGCTCACTCTTTTTTTTTTGGAACAATAAATTGCCTCAGGGTTTTGGTCTCACGCTCCCAAAAATTTGTGTTAGGAGACGAGTTGGAGAAGTGGTGGACTTTGAGAGTTTAATTTGCTGATTTTTAAGCCACATTGAAGTTCACATGTAATGTGTGTGAGCCTGTTTTTCCATGCCCTTCAAACATGGTCTCATATTGCTTTAGTATTTTGGTCTGCCATTTACGAAAACCTTTATCTTGTAGAGCTTCATATATTAACTTGATGGCCTCATAATCTGCCTGAAATTAGTCCTTGATCCTGCTCTCGCTCCCAAAGTTCCAAGTAATCCCGGGGATATTCAGGACAGTCGAGGTGTGCTGGCAGTGATGCACATACCACCAGAGGGCGCTTTTGATCGGGGTTGTTTTCAAATTCCATCAGCTACCCTGTAGGAGAAAAGCAGAAGCTAAACACACCCTGTTGTCTTTTTCCCTTTAGGCCTGGCAGTCATGCATTCCCAGAGTACGAATCAGCTAGATGTGGGAAACAACCCCCGTGTGGGGACCAAGCGCTACATGGCTCCTGAAGTGCTCGATGAAACCATCCAAGTGGATTGCTTTGATTCTTACAAGAGGGTCGATATTTGGGCCTTTGGCCTTGTTCTGTGGGAAGTAGCCAGGCGGATGGTGAGCAATGGTAAGTGCCTGACGTTATCTTTGTCCACGGACTCTTGATGCTACATGGTCAAAAGGCACACGGGAATCCGGAAGCTACATTGTGTTCTCTGAATCAGATCATACTTGCGGGACTTAAGGCGGGTTAAGTGTGTAATGGCATTCTGTCCGAAATGCATGAGAGGAAGTGACAACTGAAGAACTATTTTTTCTCTCAGTTTTTGTTTGGGTTTCTTGCTTCTTATTTCCTCCCCTGCTCTAGCTTTCTTCTTGCTGTCCTTCCCTCTCTGTTTCTCCATAAACTGGATTGAACTTAAGAGGAATGCCTGGCTCTTATAGAAGCATCCTGCTGTTGCAGAAGAATTCTTTTCTTCTTCTTACTGAATTACTGAGAAAAGTCTGTTTCCACATTTGGAAGGCACTCAGTTCTTTTTGAATGGGTCAAATTTAAGTTCAAGAACCATGGCTGGGTAGCTGTTATTGATCCGATTGAGTGATTTTATGAAATGATATTGTCTTAGCCAGTAGGAAAGCATTTGTCTCCCAGCCCCTCCCTCCATCTCCTCCCTCCCTTTTTCTTTGGAGGCAGGGAACCATTTTGTAGGTCACACTAGCCTAGAACTCACAGCGATCTGACTCTCTCTACCCACAGGTACCCACCCCTATTAAAGGCATGGACTGTTTGTCACTGTTTTTAGCATGTGCCACCCAAAGCTAGCTCTCCCTCATGTCTGTCCATGAGGTACTTGAGTGAACCTCACATAATGAAACTTTGCATTGCTTTAGAGATCACCAATTCTTATTCTGTGAGCTTAGGCAGGCCCTAAGAACCCAGAGTGATTTCCATAGCAGAAGCCCTTGAATTCACTTGATGAACTTCATATATCTAGAAAATATAGCTCTAAAACTATCCCTTGAAAAGAGAAGAAAATGATGCTTATATTTTTGTTCATTTTTCAAGAGTCATTTTGAAAAGGCTGGGAACCACTGTGATCCCAGATCTTAAGAAGATCTTAAGATCTTAAAAGACATGGAATCTAACATCTGTGCCACATCTACCAGTCACTGACTGTTTTTTTCCAAGGACTAAGAATTATAGAGTAATTATAATCTTTGTGACTAACATGACCAGAGATTAAGAGGTTCTGGGGAGGATGGAGAGATGGCTCAGAGGTTGAAAGCACTGTCTGCTCCTCCCAAGAGGTCCTGAGCTCAATTCCCAGCAACCGCATGGTGATTCACAACCATCTACAATGAGATCTGGTGCCTCCTTCTGGCCCGCAGGCATACATGCAAGCAGAATGTTGTATACAAAATAAATAAATAAATCTTTTTTTTTTAAAAGAGGTTCTGGGGAGGAAATGGAGTTAGTAATTTGATACAGTTTCAATAGCTGAAGTTGGTACATCTTCATAAAAGGTTTTTCTGTGACTTCAGTGTGTCTGCTTTGAACATACCCTCTACAGACATCATGGCAAGTATTTCAGAGTAGACATCCCTGAACCATAACTTGACAGTTCTTTTCTATGGAGCCATGGACATTTTCTTGGAATCGTTTCTCAATCCACCGCCTTTCAATTGGTGCCATTGAAGCACTTGAGACTGGTTTGCAACAGAGGGATTGCCTAGCTGGTTTATAAAGTTCTGAACTTTGTCTGAGATTGCACACGGACTTCCTTTCCTCCCCCTTCCCCAGTTATTTGTGCCTGCCTGAGAACTGAGGGGAATATCTGACTCTACTTGGATTATCCTAACAAGAGTATTACAGGATTGGTGCCAACAGAAACCATGCGATGGAGTCTCCCCTATGAGAAGGAAGCTGGTGTCCATAGACTAGCACAGGAGCTAGTTTCTAGGTTTAGGGGTGCAGCCCAGAGCGAAGCAGGCTGCTAGACTGAAACATGTGCTATGGGCTTTGTAAGAATGTGTCACAGATGTGCCCTGTGTCAGTGTCACAGGCATCAACCCAAATGGCTTGAAAGATCAACTGTGATTAATAGTAGTCAGTTTGAAGTTAGAGTCATCTGCTTAAAATTCAGCCAAACAAATGTTAGTTTGCTTGCTTAGATCCTTTAGATCCTGTGATTAAGGTTATTTTTGGGAGAGTTAAAAAAAAAAAAAAACAACCGTGGATGGTGGAATGTTTTGGTTGTTTTTGTGATTTATTGGTCTCTTCTGTGCATCATGGTTTAGGCGTCTAGCTATTTCCTAAGATGCCGTGGGTTGAGCTTCTGTTCTATGATGTGATTTAGAATTTTTTTTTAAAAGGGGAGATAAGGGTATCGTGTCTCTCATTTTAAAGTAAGTCTTACTTTCTGACAGTGACTAAGTTGATCTTGTTCTCTTTCTCTACTCCCCCTTTCCCATGAATACACACACACACACACACACACACACACACACACACACACACAACCACAGATTAGTTTGTCTAAACTCAGACTTGAAACTAATCAGTGCTTTTTGAAAATCTGTTTTATTTGAACTACTACTAGTCCCAGACACGAAAAGTGAGAACAAAGAACAATAGGAGAAACGGTGTCTTCCTACCACACTCCTACATTAGCGTTTCCTGTTCCCTTCCCTATGACCATCCTGTTGAAACTTAGTTACCTTCTTTCTTGTGACTCTTAATGTTAATATCTCTGCTCTTGTTTTAAATGATCACGATATTTTATTAAAGTAACTATTCCCAGATTGTTAGACATCCCCTGTCTCCCATTTGAGGCCCATATCAGACTTTTTTGTGCATGGAACTTTTCACTTGGGGAATTTAATTACTCATCTTAAAAGAAGTAGACTTAATAGGTCAGAATATGGATGTTTTTATGGCTTGGCACACAGTGCCAAATTGCTTTCCATAAGGGTTGTCCTAATTTACAGTATTTCCTTCACCCCAGGGTGCGATGTACCGATTTCACTATCTTACCACCTTTAGGAACTGTCATTAAAATAATATATATTTTTTGAAATTATTGTGTATAAAATGTACCTCATTTTAAATATATGAACATCTCACATTAAGAAGGTTATTATAATTATATATCCTTTGAGTTTCTGAGTCTATTATAAGAATTGATGACCAGATAGTTCTCTTGGAGCACTGTGATCCTCAAGTGAACTATGAGTATAAAAATATGTCATATTTTGTACTTTTATTAGAATTTTACATTTATTTCCTACTAGTAATAAACCTCATGCTGTTTCTGTACAGGAAATGAGGCTTCAGTTCATTTTCATGGTCAAGAATTTCTCAGTAGTATCATTGGAATTTACTGATACTGTTACTTTGACATCGAGAGTTTGGAATTTTTAGGAAAGGGAGATGTTCTCACCTTTCCTTCATGAGTCTCTGTATGAACTAAAGGCAAGGGCTTGCTTAGATTAGCAGTTAGTTAATTCAGCCCCAGAATTCTGGGTTAGGGGTTGCTAAGTTGGAGAATCTGGTGTCCAGGTTTTGAGTATGCACAGCTGACTAGAGGCGTCCTGAGAAGGCAGACGAAGCAATGCCAGCAAGCCTCTGTGGTCTGTATATCTGTAGCATCTGTAGGGGGGCAAAGCTGTGTGTCTCTGTGGCATCCGCTGGCTTCATAGCTAACTGCTGTGTGTATCTGTTTTCCCATGTTAGGAACCAGGGTTCTCAGGCATGGTACACAGAAGCCAGTGTAGGTGGATTCCCCCAGAATTCTGTACTTCTGGCTCTAGGCCTGCTGGGGCGGGAGAATAAGCAAGCAAGCAAGCAAGCAAACAAATAAGCACACCAACCAAAAAAAATAAACCAAAAAATGAAACAAACAAACAAAAAAAAAACAAGCGAAAAACCAAACCAAACCAAACCAAAAAATCCAGGCTCTTATATTATACTATGGCACTATTATTTAGATTTGTTTCACCACTGAAAAAACATCAATAGTAGTACCAACTTGAAAAGGTCATGGTGGTTAAATGAGATTATGTCAATAAAGCAGCTATTATTTGCCTACTGTGTAAGGAGTACACTGACTACTCTTTTTTGGTTACTTTCCATTGGGAATAGGTTTCCAAGAGCCTCTAGATCTTGGACTCTTCCCACCTCTCACTGTCTACCTCTACCCCCATGGCCAGTGTTACATGTATTTCCCTATTTCCCTGCCTACAGGAAGACTCTGGAGGTGCACTCTTATTCCCCCACTTTAACTAAGTTGTGATAAAATCCATGTTCCAATGTGCCCAAACCCTATTGTATCACAGGAAAAAAAAATCATCCTTGCTGGCCAAGCTGCATCTCTCATGAGGTGGGGAGTAGGAAACACTTGTTAGAGTAAACGTATGTTTGGCACACGTTACTTTGGGAAGCCTCTTCTAATGAATCCTTGAGTTTGCCAGGGAGCCGCATGTGTTTCTGTTCCTAAGCACAATGGCTTGTGTACGGAAGCCATGACAACGTGGGTTATCCGGCATGCTTCAGGATGTGAATTCACTACCTCAGTGAGTTCTAAGGTCTGAACAGATGAATTGGCATAGGAAAAAGGTTCAGAGTCATTAAAGAAATTTGAAAGTTTTTATTCAGTTGTTTATTTTAACCTTTAGGGAAGTGACTGGAGACGGGAATGTGGAGGCGAGGTTGGAGGAAGGATTATTTTTGTTCCTGTGATCTCCTGGAATTTCATGTCCCTAATTTGGAGATACTGAGCAGAGGAGGACCGTCAGTTGGCCTCATGCTGAAATAACATGAAGTCATCAGAACTTTTTGAGAAGCTTTTTGATTGGTGTCCTTCTGACTTTCCTCTAAGACAAATATCTGTGTCTTTAACTTTGTAACAGTACCAGCCTTTAGTACATGACCCCTCTTCTCAAGAGGCCACCACAGTTCTGAGATGCTTCAACTCCCTTGTGCTTTGGTCCCTAGGTTTGTGAGTGGGGTATGTAACTCTTAACTGGGGAACAGCTCTGAAGCTATTCTAGACTGCCTTCTCTCCCTCTGACGATATACGATATTATTTTAGCTATGCCTAGCTACACAGTACCTTATTGTAAGCTCTTGACTTTTGCTTCTTACCTCTGTGAAACTGGGTGTGGACGTTGATGCATATAGTTCTGTACATCATAAGTAAAGGTCAGTGGTGGGGTCATGATGTAGCGCAGCCTTCCCTTCCCTAGCATGGCACAGAGCTGCGCTTCCTCCACCTGCCTTCAGGACAGTTGACTGTGGGTTCCTGATCCTCTGTCTCCATGGCTCAGGACCACAGTCCCTTAACTAAGATGAGAGATCCCCAGAGCTTTGGAACCCAACACTTCTTCCTTGTTTATGTGGTAGCAAAGATGGGTGACATCCTTCTCGTATGACCAGCTATATCCATTTATGTCTTGGCCATCTTTTATGTGTGCCATCATAATAAAGTATTTTGACATTGTGCTACGAGGCATGCTAGATTAAGTAGCCAAAAAACTGACTGTCCTGCTTGGACCCCATCAAACCAAGATTCATCCTTACAGGCACTCCTTCATGATTTGTCTGCTTACCCAAATGCAACTTCTACCAGTGTCATGTAATTCTTCACTTTCATATTCTTAGATCCTCTCCTCTCCTCTCCTCTCCTCTCTCCTCCCCTCCTTTCTCCTCTCTCCTCCTCTCTTTCCTCCCCTCCTCTCTCCTCTCCCCTCTCTCCCCTCTCTCTCCTCTCCTCTCCTCTTCCTCCCCTTCTCCACCCCTCTTTCTTTCTTTCTTTCTTTCTTTCTTTCTTTCTTTCATTTTTCTTCCTTCCTTCCTTCCTTCCTTCCTTCCTTCCTTCCTTCCTTCCTTCCCTCCCTCCCTCCCTTCTCTCTCTCTCTCTCTCTCTCTCTCTCTCTCTCTCTCTCTCTCTCTCTCTCTCTCTCTCTCTCTCTCCCCCCCCCATCTCTCCCTCCCTCCCCCCTCCCTCCTCAGGTTGTTATCCCTGACTGACCTGGAACTGGCTATTAGAACCATATGAACTCTGAACTAACTTATGTGTGTGTATGTGTGTGTGTGTATGGTCTGAAGTCTCTGTGACAGAATCTCTGGGGAGGTCTTGTTTCTAGACACAGTGGTACTTAGTACTTTCTAGAGTGTGTATGATGGGCATTGTTGGTGATTTGCACATGAGCTTTGTGATAAACATTTTAAAGATTTGGAAAACGATGGCATGATAGCTGAGGGCCTTGCTCAGAGAGAGCCATGCAGCATATTAGAGTTAAGGATGTTAGGAAAGATAGATTTGCCCCAAAGAACAGAAACTTTCCATTAGACATATGCACCTACGGGGGTGGGATAACAACATGCAAACACCAATTATATGAATTAATTACACATGCCCAAAGCTGTGGGAGAAGAAGTTATGAATAATCGCTCTCCTCTCTTTCCTGGGTCCCTTTCCTGAGTCATCAGTGGCCCCTCGATGGGAAAGGTAGTGCTGGCTGTTCTTTCCCTGAGCGCTGTCTAAAGTCACCTCTTCTCTGAACTCCTCTCATCACTGGCTCCGATCATTATCATTGCTCTTATCATTGTCTATGTACCACTCATATGGCACTTGAAGTATTTTGTATATCTCTTCTCATCATTTGTTTGTTTTGAGACAGTGTCTCACTATGTAGCCCTGGCTAGCTATGCAAACACAACTGGTCTCAAAGTCTCAGATTGGCCTGCCTCTGCCTCCGGAGCACTGGGACTAAAGACGCATATTCTTAGTTGCTTTCCTCAACATTTGGTATCCTCTCTGCTGGCTCATGTGTTGCCAAGGCTATCCAGTGCTATCTGTAGGACTCACAGTTCACTTTTTGTGGGGTGGGGGTAGGGGTAGGGGTGGCTTGACCAACTAGAGTGTCACAGAAGTTGAGGAGCAGTTGTAAGTCAATCACTTGCAGGGTATACAACATTTTCATTGCATACCCTGAATACACGGCCCACTCACAACCCTGATCTTTCCCTCTCCTTTCTATCACATACACCAGTTTCCCTCCAGTGTGGGAGGCACTTTGTCATTCTTCTCCTTGCTTCGTCAACCCCTTCAACCTGGAAAACACCCTCTCCCAGGTTTTTCTTTTCCTAGCCTGTGCTCTGCCTCACACATTACTAATCTTTACCCTGTTGCCATGCTCTGAGTTCTGAAACTTTTGCTTCCACCGCACCCAGTCTCTAGAAACTACTTAGGAAATCACATGCTATCTCTTTTCTTAAGCTCTGTCCCGTTGCCCCTGTCCCTAATATTAGTTGCTAATTCTCCTTTTAACTGTCTTTCCCTTTATTTTGTGGTTCATCACCAACACCGTCTCTTTTTTCATTTCTGTATTCCTCCTGCTGGACTCCATCTCTAATACGCAGGTTAGGGCATCAAGTGACAGTCGAATCAGTTTAGGAGCTAAGAGGAAAACATACGAGAATTTCCACCCTTCCGAGTGAAAGTAAATAGAGGGGTGAAAATGTGTTGAGGGAGTTGGGGAGAGAGTTCAGTGCTTTCGAGAGCTTGTGACTTCGACCCCAGGAAGCTATGTAGAGAAGCTGAGAATGATTGTACAAGCTCGTAATCCCAGTGTGGAAGGCAGAGACAGGAAGGTCTTTGGAGCTTGCTATTAATCCAGCCTCCTCTACTGGTCAAGCTTCAGGCCAGTGAGAGACCCTGTCTCAAAACAAAACAAAACAAAACAAAACAAAGCAAAACAAAGCAAAGTAGATAGCACCCAAGTAATGATACCTGAGTTGATTTGTAGCTCACTACAAATGCACCCCCCTGCACATACATATGCACCCAGATACAAACAGACAACAGTTTTGAATTTGTACAAGATTGATATTATCTAGGGCAAAAAGATACTTGTGCTATCTTCTGCTAGATGGTGATTTTCCTCAGCATTTAACAAGGTATTCCTAATAGATACAAAGTACTTTGTCCAATAAAAAATAAGGCTATTCTTTACCAATGTGAGTTTTCACCAAAAGGACACTGCAGTTTAATCCCAGAGTATTTTTTTTAATTAATTTTTTTTTTTTGAGGGGCTTAGGCAGAGTCAGATGGAAATAGTGAGTTGGAGCCAGTGGGTGAAGAAAGAGAGGCATGGCTTGGCTTTCCATGCACAGTGAACTTAATGCTGTTTTGTTTGAAAACCTAGATTCCTTTTGTTGACGTATGACATTATTTAATAAGGTCAAAATAAAAGAAATAGAAACACAAGGGGACTAGGTTTGGTCTGGCTGTGTGAATTGTTGGGCTTGTTGTATCTTGTACTTTTAAATATCCACCTATGTTTGATGTTTGATGTGTGTGTGTGTGTGTGTGTGTGTGTGTAGGGGGTTAGAGAAAAATCTAACTTCATATTACTGCTCATATGCACATAACCTTTTGGGTGCTATGAACATGTTACCTCCAAATAGCTGGTGATTATGCTGTATTTTAAAGGAATTAAGCCGCCCTCTGAAGTATATCCCCACGGACTAATGGAGAGACAGTGAATGGCACCTTGCTTTCTGTTCCCTGTGAATGTAAGCAGCCCAACAGAAGACGGAAGCTCTTTTTTACCTTGATGCACAGTTGTGTTTGGGATAGTTATTCCAAGAATTGTAGAGTGAAGACATTTTTGTTTGAATATGTCCAGGGATCCTTACAAGAGAAGTAGGTGAGATTCTGAGACGGTGCAGCAGCTTACCTTTTGTGAGCTTAAGAGCTATTGGTATTTGCCCCCAATGGGTTTTAATCGGGATCCACAACTCAGTTGCAATTATACAAAGTGGCTATCTTGTTTAGAATTTAACAAAGTGTCAACTAGAATTTTTAAGATACAATTCAGACTAACTTTCCATTTTAAAAATAAATTGAGTTTGTGAGGTTTCGAAACTCTGTAGTATTTCTATAACAGATGCTCCTCATCGCTGAGCTTCTGCATAAGTGGCTTGTATTTATGTGAAATTGGTGGGAATGGATTCTTGCTAATCTCTGTGACAAATGAAAAGGGGATTGAGGCTTTTTTAGGGGGCTTGCAAGAATGGAAAAGCTTAATTATACCTTTTACTCACAGCCTCCTTCTGGCCTCTACAACAGCCGGCTGTGTCTAGGAATAGAAGTTAAGTTGCATGCAAGAGAGAAAGGGCTGGTAGTCGAGTTAGTCACTGACCGTGTTGTTGATGAGGTGAAATCAAGTGATAATTTCCCTGGTTTCCTGTATGTAAGAGGATGGGGTCACTTTGCTAATTCCACATGGCTAAGTTTTAAATGGATTTGTGAGGTTCGCTGTTAATAGACAGGTACTGATAATAACTGCAGAAGCCACCAGATGGAGAGTTATACCTGGTAGTTGAGGACATGCCCGCATGTAGAGGGAGTGACTAGGGAAATGAGGACCTCAGATTATTATATGTGGGCCCTTCACGGGAGGGATTGTTTTAAAGCAATGAGGTGTTTTGTTTTGTTTTTTTTTTGACAAAATAATTTCATAACAAAAAGGTAATTTGGGTGATTGTCTTGATTTCTTTAGTTACCTCTAGATGTTTGCAGGTAATTTTTTTTAAATATTTATTTATTTTATGTGTATGAATATTTTCTCTACATGTGTGTCCCTGATGCCTATGGAAGTCAGAAGAGGGTGTGGTATTCTCTGATACTGAAGGTAGAAACAGTTGTGAGCACTTTATACATGCTGTTGGAGTGGTTTGTTAGTACTTATGATTGCAAAGAGGATTGTATGTCTTCTGATGTAGGGTATGTTTCATGCAGGGTATATATTTATTGTGTAGTTCTCAACTTATTTTAGGACCTTCCTGTAGCTTCCAAAGTTGCCTTGACATAGGAGCAAGGTGACTGTACTTTCTTCTGTCACATTCTAACCCCTGACAAACAGCAGGGAAACCCTAACTCATGTAATTCTCATCTTGCACACAGGTATAGTGGAAGATTATAAGCCACCATTCTATGATGTTGTTCCCAATGACCCAAGTTTTGAAGATATGAGGAAAGTTGTCTGTGTGGATCAACAGAGGCCAAACATACCTAACAGATGGTTCTCAGACCCGGTAAGAACACCAAGTTGTTAGCTTTAGAGTTCATCTTAGCATTTGTTAGCTTACTCTCGAGTTCTTCCCGGCTCTTAGCATCTGGATGATATGGACCATACATCTATTTTTCTCCTTCACAGTTTTAAGCAGGGTCCTAGAGCCCAATCGTGTAGGTTTGGAAAGCGGTGTAATTCTTGCAGAAGCACGGTCTGGTAGGTGTTGCTAATGAGTGACAGTATTCACATGAGTGTCCGTGTGTGACCAGCGTCAAGCATGGGATGGCTCATTGCCCTAAAGCTGCAATTGCATGTGTAAGCCAAGAGACGTGGGGTGGTAGTGATTAACTCTTGACTGTGGCTGCTTCCCTGAGATTCTAAAAGCAGGCTGCTCAATCCTGACCAATCTCAACTACTGCTCTTAAATCGTAGCATACCTGAGATCCCTAGAGGTTTGCAAGTTTAAGATCCCCTAGTTTGCAAATTTACTCGTATCTCTGTGAATAACACTGATCTCTTGACACTGGTCTCACATGGGCACTTGATGTGAATACTGTCATTCATTAGCAACACCCACCAGATTGTGCTTCTTCAAGAATCATGCCACTTCCCAAACCTAGGTGATTGGGCTCTAGAACCCTACTTAAAATGGTGAAGGAGAAAAATAGTTAATAAAATGACTTTTAGCAGCCAGAAGACCCTAAGTGGGTCCGACTTGGCCAGTTTGTGTGATCTTTCTTTTCTCTCCACAGACATTAACTTCTCTGGCGAAGCTGATGAAAGAGTGCTGGTATCAGAACCCATCTGCAAGGCTCACAGCTCTCCGGATCAAAAAGACTTTGACCAAAATCGATAATTCCCTAGACAAATTAAAAACTGACTGTTGACCTTGTCACCGGTGTCAAGAAGGAGAGTCAATGCTGTCATTGTCCAGCTGGGACCTAATGCTGGCCTGACTGGTTGTCAGAACAGAATCCATCTGTCCCCCCTCCCGAAGTGGCTGCTTTGACAGAAGCAGATGTCTCCTCCCAGCCATGTTCCGGGGGAGACACTGAAACCACCCTAACCTCGCTCAAAAACTGTGACTTGAGCCCTCAATGAACTGTTCACATCACAAAGACTAATGGTGGGCAGGTCTGGTTGCAAGGGGGAGGGAAGTGGAGGAACCCAGAGAGATCCTACAGGTGATCTGGGCATTAAGACAGTGGCTCTCTGCGCATCTTTCATGGGTCTCCTAGACACTCCCCACGGGAAACTCAAGGAGATGGTGAATTCGTAATCAGCAATATTGGCTGCACCTATTCTTCTTTGTTGCACTAGGAATTCTGTGCATTCCTTACTTGCACTGTCGCCCTTAATCTTAAAGACCCAACTTGCCAAAACATTGGCTGCGTACTCCACTGGCCTGTCTCTGGATAATAGGAATTCAATCTGGCAAAACAAAAAAGTAACGTTGGACTTTGCTGCATTTTACACACGTGCTGATGTTTACAACGATGCGAACATTAGGAATTGTTTAGACACAACTTTGCAAATTATTTATTACTGGTGCACTTAGCAGTTTTTTTTTTTTAAAAAAAAAAACAAAACTGCCTCGTGCATATGTTAAAGCTTATTTTTATGTGGTCTTATGATTTTATTACCAAAATGTTTTTAACACCCGACTCTGAAATGGACATTTTCTTTTATTATCAGTTAAATTCACATTTTAAGTGCTTCACAATTTTTTTTTATGTGTGTAGACTGTAACTTTCTTTTCAGTTCGTATACAGAACGTATTTAGTCATTACCCATGCAACACCACCCAATATATTACTGATTTAGAAGCAAAGATTTCAGTAGAATTTTAGTCCCAAACGCTGTGGGGGGGGAAATGCATCTTCTTCGGAATTATCCAATACATGCATTTAAACTCTGCCAGAAAAAAAAAATAACTATTTTGTTTTAATCTACTTTTTGTATTTAGTAGTTATTTGTATAAATTAAATAAACTGTTTTCAAATCAAATGGTGATTTTTTTTTTTTTGGATGTATAAAAACAGATCTTTCCAATCTAATAATCATTTGGGAGTAGTAGAGACACAAGACTAATTTGAAAATTGAGTTTGCTTTTCGGGACGGGGGACGGGGGTAAGGAGCCTGGGGATCAGCTGGAATCTGACATTAGTCCCCAAACCCCCATTCTTTTCGATGGGATTCTTTCCTTCAGTCTCCCTCACTTTTAAGTGTATATACAAATGTCTCTCCTTGTTTTTCCCACCAGAGGCTGGGAAAGGAGGCAGGCTGTAGTGTAGTGTAGGCCCCCAGAAAGTACAGAGCCTCACACACCACAACACTTGGGAGTCTGCCCTCCACTTCTTTCTTTCTGTCTACAGCAACATTAAGAAGGTAAGATTTAGAGGGTAAGCAATAAAAAGGGAGGAGGGGGGAATCTAGAAGGTTCCTCAGATAGGTGGTTAGTAACTTCCTAGAAGGTTCCTCAGATAGGTGGTTAGTAACTTCATTAGCATGCATTTACTTGACATAGAGTAGAATCACATTCAACTTTAGTTGAAAAGGGGACATTTTAATTTAAGTTACACACTGCGCAAAATTCACTATCTTAATAAACATAGCCTATGCATCTCAGAGGCACTGAGTGAATCTACAGTTACACAATCATTTCCACAGTCCATCCATTGAACCTTTCCCATCTCATAAAACTGAACTCTGTATGGATTCAATGTCAACTTCTTCCTTCTCCCCTACTCATTATCCCTGACGTCATCCTTTGGCTTTTCTCTGAGTCTGACTACTTCAAGTTCTTCATGAAAGTGGGATTGCACAGTATTTGTTCTTCAGTGAAAACTAACTCACTTAGTCCAGTGAATTCAAGTTTTCTCCATGTTGTAGAATGCATCAGAACGTTCTTTCTTCAGGCTGAATGCCATTCAATGGGTGCCTCTACACCTCGTTTATCTGTGCATCTATTGATGGGCCCTCCCAATTTTTGACTGCTGAATAGAGTATTATCAGTAGGCATATGTCTCTTTGAGTTTTTGCTTTCAATTCTTTTGCCTGTATGCTCAGAAGTTAAGCAGAATCACTTTTAATTTTTATCAAGATTTTGACTACTTTAAGAAATTCGACAAATTTTAATAAATGTTTACGGATTGTTGGCATCCATGGAAACAGAACTCCATTGAGCAGCAGAACCTTGCTAGCACCAGGAAGGCTCCCTCCTGCTCACATCTTACTCCTCAGTCACAGTGCTGACCATGAATGACATATCTAGATTCTGCTGTTAAAAACACATTACGAGTAAAACCATACTGCATGTGTGTGGGAAGAAGTTAGGGCACTGAGTGAGGGCTCTGGCAAATAGATGCTACCAACCTATTAACAGGGCTGTTTGCTGTGCTCTTCCATGACTTCCCACTTCATAGGATTTTCTTCATTTCGGTCATTCTGGTGGGTGTTGTACACATATTTCAGGAAAATAAAGAGACAAAGGAGAGAATGAGTGAATGATGGTTTGAATGGCTCTTGTCAATCTCCTGGAGCAGAAAAGGTCTCAGTTTGCACCTGCTAAGTGAGAGCTATGGATGTGTATCACTTACATTGCAGCCTTGACTTGGACAATGATCCATAGTGATGTCACCCTTTATCCACCCATAGAGCCTGGCTGCTTTTGACCTAGTTTAGTAGATCAGTATGCTATATGTGAATCTTACAATGCCTTTATTTGGAAGCAATTTTGACCCCATCTGATGAATATCTTAGTGATTTTGAATTTTCTTTTAAAAATACGTTTTTAGAATTACATCTACCAATCATCTATCTGTCATCTGTCTATCTGTCTATCTATCCATCTATCCATCTATCTATCTATCTATCTATCTATCTATCTATCTATCTATCTATCTATCTATCTGTCTATCTGTCTATCTGTCTATCTGTCTATCTGTCTATCTGTCTATCTGTCTATCTGTCTATCTGTCTATCTGTCTATCTGTCTATCTGTCTATCTGTCTATCTGTCTATCTGTCTATCTGTCCATCCATCCATCCATCCATCCATCCATCCATCCATCCATCCATCCATCCATCCATCCATCCATCTATCTATCTATCTATCTATCTATCTATCTATCTATCTATCTATCATCTATCAATCATCTGTTTTTGGGTGTGCATGTTCCTCAGTGCCTGCATGGAAGTCAGAGGACAATTTGTGAAAATCACTTCTCTCCTTCTACCACTTGGATCCCAGAGATGAAATGACAGCCATCAGTCATAGGCAAGTATCTTTACTTTCCGAGGTATGTCACTGGCCCCTGATTTTGAATTTTAACCTCAAATTTTTCCTCAGATTTGTGTTGCGTCTGCATGTATTTCTACACTGCATGCATATAGTGGCCATGGAGACAAGAAGAGGGTGTCAGAGTCCCTGAGAGTGGAGTTTCAAAGAGCTGTAAGTCACCATGTGGGTACAGGGATTTAAATCCAGTCATCTTGAGGAGCAACCAGTTTTCTTAGCCACCTCTCCAGCCTGTGATTTTTATTTAGGTACTGGATCAGTGCATGAGGTGAAAAGAAACCCAGCAGCCTTCTGGGAAAGCAGGTCAGTATGAATTCACCTCAGCAGGAAGCTGAGGTCCTAAGAGGCCTGTTGCTCAACCAGGTCTGAATGCTTAATTCTAAACTCAGAGATAATCCTCTGGTCACAAATCATTGACATCGAGTCACATTCCCTAGTTGCAGAGCTCTGCAGCGAGGGTGCATTTGTTTTCTTCAGTCCTTGAAAACAGACCCCTTGGTTGCTATGTCAAGAAGATGTGTTTAAAAAAAATTATATGTTGTATGGGTGGTCATGTGTTACCATGTAAGTCTGAGGACAACCTGCATGTCTTTCCATGTGAGTCCTGGGTATCCACTCAAACTCAGATTGTTAGACTTGGTAGGTAAACCCCTCTACCTGCTGAGAGCCATCTCACCAGCCCTGGGGAGATGTTTTATTTCACAAGATCTATAAGAACACTCAGGTGGCTTGCTGACATGTTATCTCCCATGGGCATTGTACCTGATTAGAAGATACTGATGTCTGTCCCTTTTCTATGCCACTATGTGTCCCCCTGTGTAGTTGTGGCATGAAAGGCAATTAGAGGAAGTTTAAAAGGGCAGGAGAAAACCTGGACTTCTACTAGTCTGTGTCTCGTTCAGTCAGCAACTACCAACACCACTTCATGGTGGCAATTCTTTTCAAAAAGCCATGGTTTCTTGGTCTAGTCTGTGGCTGTTTTAGTATTTGAAGACGCAGCCCTCTTGTATCTCTTCCTCTATAGATATATTACCAGGAGGCCAGTGACTTCTCCTCAGAAGGCCCAACCCCTGCAGGGGTCTCAGATCAGTTCCTTCTTTGATGCTCTAAGCTTTGAGACTTGAGAGCACTCCACCCTCCTATCTTTGTTCTCTGTCTCCTCAGGGCTTAACCACTCTCTGAATACACTGAAATAGAATGAAGAATCTGTAGTCCCGGCTCTCCATTGGACTGAGGGCCTTTGCCTAAGCCACTTTATGAAGCAACAGCAGAGGTTTTGTGGCCCCGACGTGCAGGTTAGAAAACTGAGGCCGTACTCGAATTATTCATCTAATCAGATCCAGAATTAACATTAGATTCTTAAGCTTTTAAATCAGAGTAGTCTCAATTACCTGTGACTCCATCTCTGTCCCCACCCTTGGCTCCCAGTTTACATTCCTCCTCTCGGGGAAGGACTAAGAACGATTCACCTGTGTGGTTTTATTGCTTCATGTGTTTATATTCCACTGGGAGATCAAATGAGCATGTTGGGGTGTACTTTTTTATTTCTAGAATGTTAGCAACTCTACTGTGGGGCTGGTCTTCCCTTTCCTCTTACCTCTTTGTCTGCACTCTCTCTCTCTCTCTATATATATATATATATTTATATATTTTTTTTCCTACATAAATTGGAGACACTGAAGGACTCCTAATCACCATGAGTTTGTATCATACTGATAACTTTGGCCAACTAAAAGCTTCCCACCTCATTCTATGCCCCTGTCAAGAATCCTAGGCACAATATTCCAAAACCTAAGTAATTCATATTTGAGGACATGAATTCATATTCTCTGTTTTGGAGTTTTTTGAAGCAGGGGTTCTCATAGCCTGAAGCTCCTTAAATTAGGAGGCCTGGCTGGCTATATGCTCTAGGTACCTGCCTGTTTATGCCCCTGCTCCAGCTCTGGGGTTATAGACACATGCCAGCTTTTATGCCAGTCCTGGGGCTCAAACCCAGGTCCTTGTGCTTACATGACAAGCACTCTACCCTCTGAACAAACTCCCTAGATACCTTTAATGCAATGAGAAACTACTTTGGAATGTTAGAGACAAGACCGTTTTGTTTTGTTCTGGCTTGGAAGGCCAGGTCAGTCTATTATTTACCAACTGACTTGGTGGGTGGCTGATAATTACTTTTCCCAATTTACAATTTTAATACTTTCTAAGTTATTGTCTTAAAAAAAACCAGCAACAACCTCTACAGTTACAATAAAAAGCTGCAGTCCCCTGGTATTTCTCTGTTCTACTTCTTCCTCTCTAATGGCAACTCATATTACTTTTCAAAGGTCAGTGCCTTTGTTTTGAAATAGCATAATGGTCTTTCTACTTCTTGTTTTTGTTTGTGGTTTCAGCCATTATTATTCACCTCTACTGAAGAGGTTGTAGCTTCTCCCAGCTCCTTCTCACCTTCCCCTTGCCTGTGCTTATATCTCTTTCCTCCCTGGGTCCATTCATTGACTCGAGCACCTAGCATGTGCCCAGTGGGTTTGCCATGCAAGGGTGCATATGTGAGAAACCCATGAACTAGTAGACAGAAACAGCTTTTCACTCCTAGAGTATTTGAGATTATAATGTTGGGTTAAGTCATTGCCTGTTGCTTGATTTTTGTTACAGTCATGTTACCTACCCATGATTCCATTTCTCTCGCTGTACAATGTTTGCGTTCCCTAAAGTAAATGGGATATGTGTATGTGTACATGTGCATGCATGTGAACACTTGCATGCATGCACATATGTGCACACCTGAAACCCCAGGGTTTGAACCTAGGACCCCATACATGTTAGTCAAGCATTCTATTGCTAAGCCACACCCCCAGGTCTGGATGGATTTCTTCTCTCTCCTTATTTATGAAGTTTGGTGTACTATCACTCATTCTTTTAAATTCATCTACTCAAGCCAAGCTTCTGCTTCTTCTGAAGGCATTGTCCTGCAGCCTGCTGCTGAGCTCCAGGCTGCCCTGGTTGCTGGGTACACCTGATGCTCCTCTGCTCCAGTCTCCCTTCTTAATTTCCCTGGCCCTTTCTTGTATAGGAACTATGGTTGCCAGTATCTTCCTTGTTATCTGTCTGACTGTCTGTCTGTTTGTCTATCTCTATCTATCTATCTATCTATCTATCTATCTATCTATCTATCTATCTATCTATCTACTTACCTATCATCTATCTATCATCTATGAATCTATGTATCTATCTATGTACCTGTGTGTCTGTCTATGTATCTATGTATCTATGTATCTATGTATCTATGTATCTATGTATCTATCTATCTATGTATCTATCTATCTATGTATCTATGTATCTATCTATCTATCTATCTATCTATCTATCTATCTATCTATCTATCTATCTATCTACTTACCTATCATCTATCTATCATCTATGAATCTATGTATCTATCTATGTACCTGTGTGTCTGTCTATGTATCTATGTATCTATGTATCTATGTATCTATGTATCTATGTATCTATGTATCTATCTATCTATCTATCTATCTATCTATCTATCTATCTATCTATCTATCTATCATCTTTATTTAACTAAAATGTATCTATGCTGCGTGATTTTCTGAGAAAGAATACGTGGTGAGTGAAGTCTATTAAACATTTTATAACTAGAAATCTCTTTGTTTTACCTTCATATCTGATTAAGAGTTCAGGACGGTAGCATTCCTGGTTGGACCTTTAGAATTCGGGGGTGGTGATGTGCTCTATCATCTGATCTTCTTTGTGGAAGCTGAGAAGTTTCCTGTCATCACAGTTTATCTATCATATAACTTTTCTCAGTAGAATTTTAAAAGATTTTTCTCCTTGTCTCTATGTTTCTTTCCATTTTGGGTTCTTATTATTTAGATGTTGAACCTTCTTAGCTGATCTTTCGACTTACAAAAATGTTTTTCCTCCTCTTTTCCAGATCTGTGACTGCAATATGACATTAAGAACAGTGAGTCTGTGAACAGATGCCCTGGTGATGAGCCCAGGCCTGCAACTTTGCAGCTGTTTAATTTAGGACAAGTCACTTCCTCCTGGTCTAGTTTCTTCTTCTAGTAAGTGGGCATAATTTGTTATGATGATTAAATGGGCCAGTACTTACTGTTTCCTCCGCTGGCCTTTCCAATGTTCATATTGCTCTTTTCTATTTCTTGGCAATATATTGTATGTTCAGAAAGTGACAGCTCCTTAAAAGCCAATTCAAGCTTAAAAACCATGTTCTGTACTTTATCAAGTAGCCCTGGTTGAGTTAGTCAAGATAATAGTTGCTAACTTCGCACTACCCACGAGTCTTCCCAGACCTGTGGTTTCTTTCCTTTCTTGTCTGCTCTGGTGTGATTCTTGGAGGAAAGAGGCTCACCTGGGAAATTCCCAGCTATCCTGAGGAACCTGGGTGGTAGGCTGTAAACTTCTGGGAGTAATTTTATAAGTGAGCAGGAGCACTATTTCCACTGCAGTCTTCCATATTTTTATCTGGAACCCTTCCTGTTTTGCCAACTTCTTTGGGGACAACAGGCATTATTCTTGGCCCTGTGTAAAGACCAACAGTGGTCTTTCTTTCTCTCTTTTTTTTCCTTCTTTCCTTCTTTCTTTCTTTCTTTCTTACCTTCCTTCCTTCCTTCCTTCCTTCCTTCCTTCCTTCCTTCCTCCCTCCCTCCCTTCCTCTTTCTTTCTTTTCTTTCTTTCTTTCTTTCTTTCTTTCTTTCTTTCTTTCTTTCTTTCTTTCTCTCTCTCTCTCTTTCCTTCCTTCCTTCCTTCCTTCCTTCCTCCCTCCCTCCCTCCCTTCCTCTTTCTTTTCTTTCTTTCTTTCTTTCTTTCTTTCTTTCTTTCTTTCTTTCTTTCTTTCTTTCTTTCTTTCTCTCTCTCTCTCTTTCCTTCCTTCCTTCCTTCCTTCCTTCCTCCCTCCCTCCCTCCCTTCCTCTTTCTTTTCTTTCTTTCTTTCTTTCTTTCTTTCTTTCTTTCTTTCTTTCTTTCTTTCTTTCTTTCTTTCTTTCTTTCAAAACAGTAGTTCTCAAATTGTGATCCTTACATCAGGGACACAAATATGAACTGAGCACTAGCTACTTATGGAGTTTACTAGTATAGACCTCAGACCTTTGGAAATAGACACTCGGCGGGGAAATACAATAAAGAGTCAATACGCTATATATTTTTTAAAACAAGCTCCCAAAGTAAATCTGATAAGTGCTAATTTCTGAAAACCCAATACTTTAAAACCCACAGACAGAGAATATGGGAGAAGAAGCCTAAGGAAACATCTCAAGAGTCTTTGAACCTCCAAAGCTCCTGCTAAGCTCACTGATGTAGCTTAACCCAATTCAACCAAGATGAGCTACTCAAAATGAAGACCATACACAGAATGAGTTCTACTTTTTCTCTGGAACACTTGGCGGTTAGGGAAGTTCACTACAAATCTACTCTTCTCTTATAGCGGTGAGAGTTTGGGAGTTAAGACTAAGTTGAAAGCTGGCAGTAACTAATCTTTTTATTATTATTATTATTATTAGATATATTCCTTATTTACATTTCAAATGCTGTCCCCTTTCCTGGCTCCCCCCTTCCCCAAAAGTCCCATAAGCCATCTACCCTTCCCCAATCAACCCTCCCCCACTTCCCTGTCCTGGTATTCCTCTACACTACGGCATCAAGTCTTTCCAGGACCAAGGGCCTCTCCTCCCTTTGGTGTCCAACAAGACCATCCTCTCTGGAAATCAGTTTGGTGATTCCTCAGAAAACTGGGCATAATACTACCAGAGGATTCTGCTATACTACTCCTGGGCATATACCCAGAGGATTCTCCAGCATGTAATAAGGACACATGCTGCACTATGTTCATAGCAACCCTATTCATAATAGCCAGAAGCTGGAAAGAACCCAGATATCCCTCAGTGGAGGAATGAATACAGAAAATGTGGTGTATATACACAATGGAGTACTATTCAGCCATTAAAAACAATGAATTCATGAAATTCTTAGACAAATGGATGGAACTGGAAAATATCATCCCGAGTGAGGTAACCCAGTCACAAAAGAACACACATGGCATGCTCTCACTGATAAGTAGATATTAGCCCAGAAACTTGGAATACCCAAGACACAATTCACATATCAAATGATGCCCAAGAAGGAGGAAGGGCAGTAACTAATCTTAATGTTTACGAGACTGTGTCTCCAACTTTTGGGATTTCTTGGTTCCTTGATGCCGTGTCTGGTAAACAAGCTGTTGGCTCTAGAGGGGAACTTGGCAATATCCAAAAAGGGGAAAGGAGTTTCATGCTGTAGGGCATCGTGCTTCAGAGGAGAGTTGCGACAGCATTGGGAAATGCATTTATTTTGAGAAAAATTACCTTTCAAGTGCAGTGGATTAGGCTCTCAAAGGGCAGATTTGTCCAAAAGGAGTCAATCTGACTGTTCTGTTTCCCTTGACAACACGATAGGCCTACCGCTTCTCTCTGCCCCTCAGCTATAGAACAGAGAAAAGGAAACAAAACTTGTTACTTGCTGTATTTCTCTTAAGGAGTTTTTTCTTGCCACAGACCAAAATTAAATTTAAGTAATTGGTCTTCTCCTGAATACACTCCAATTTGAAAAGCATATAGATCTATCTATAGCCTGAGAAATACATTGAGTAGTACAAAATTATAATGTAATATAGTCTTTCTTTCTCTATACATATACATATACATGTATATATATATATATATATATATATATATATTTCAACTCTGTAACTGGGTCCATTCCTTATTTGTTTATGTATATCTTTTTGTTTTTGAATAATTTGTTCATGATCTGAGTCAAACAGATGCTATTAAAACAATGTATTTGGGTTTTTATAAAAGATGCTCTTGTACTGGCAAGACAATAGTCAGAATTGGTACTTGGGTGAATATTATTGGTACAACTGAATGCTGGCATGTTCGTACAATTTCTCCGAGGTTGTGAATACTCAGGAATGGTTTAAGTAGATGCCATGTCATCTTTGACTGTATATCTCTTCAGTGCTTCAGCTGAAACTGGTCTCTCTCAGTTTAGTCAGTGGGCTCAGGGATGGTCCCTGTAACCAGCCCTGCCTCGGGCTTCTGTCTCTATATTTCCTCATTTTACTACCACCATAACCAAGTTCCTGAGAGCGAATCCTGTCTAACAAACCATTCGCACTATGCTAAACCCTTGAGAGTTTCGCGCTAACTCAGTCCTTTAACATGGCTATTTCTCAGAGTGGCCTCCTGAGAGGCATTTACAATCCCAGCTCCTGATGGGGAAATTGAGATGCTGAGACCTGGATCCTTTGCATCCTTACCTCCACGGCAGTGCCCTCTAGCTTCAGGAGTTTGTCCTGCACATGCATTCACACACATTCTCACGCAGTGGCTTTGTCTCACGCCCTGGCATTGTCTCCACTCGTGCATTCCCATGCCACATCTGGGTTTATGGTTGCCAGGCCGGAAGTGATTTCACTGCCTGTCCAGCAGAGAAACTGCCCTTATCCGTGAGTAGTTTTCGCCCCTGCGCCATTTCTTTCCTCCGCTGCTTTTTCTTCCAGAAAGCTTCTCCACAGCAGGTATCATTTCATACATACTTGGTAGTTCATAAATAGCGGTTGGTTGTGTTCCTTTCATAATGCATGTAGAATATAACGCCATCAATGCTGCTGGCGCTTGCCTTGGAACTTCTTCCTAGGGCCTCTTCCATTCAGACATGGCTTTGTTTTCGTTGTTGCCATTATGTTCAGTGCTGGGCATTAGACCCCATAGTCTTGCACAAAAGCTAACAAAAGTCTTATCATTTTGGTCCCAAAACACCAGGGCTTTTCCATTTAATCAATGAGAGAGGCAGAGATGAAGGTGAGGCCTTGGTCTGGGGAATCACTGGTTAGTACATGTGCAAATACGTTCTAGTTTACTGAAGAACGATGGCCCTGTCTTGGAAAATTTTCCTGGTTTTATAAACCAGATGAGAACTCTGGGTTGCTGTGTAAAACTGATCAAAATTTAAAGGACCATGTAGACTCCAGAAAATCTGAAGTTCAGAATTTCTACATGAATTTTGCTTTATAAGGGAATGAAGGAAGTTTTTAGTTACGCGTGGTTTGTTTAACATCCATAGGCACACACTTTGCGTACGAATACTCAAATGACAGTGGCCAGCATGGTATACAGAAAGAGGCCCGATCAAATGAAGTATAAGCAAAGAGTTCAAATGGAGGTAACAAAGCAGAGAAAAACCAGAAACCACAAAAGCAAACAACTCCAGGATAAAAGGGAAGGTGTTAATCAAAATTATTGGCACAAACTGAATGTACATCTTATTAAAGTTGTTCTCCTGTGAAAATGGCACCTCCCAAGATAGACCTAAGGGCTTGGGTGGCTTTATTATCATGGCATCAAAATGAAAGGGTAGTAACATCATCAGTGTGGAGTGTGGTAAGTGACTGGAAAGCTTTTTGGAGAGTCCGCTGACTCATGGAAGTCATGGAGACTCTTACTGCTGCAGTCACACCTGTGATCTCTGTTAGTGTTTGCTGGGAGCCATAATGTCACACACAGTCTGAAAGGACGTTTTTCCTAAGAGGAAGACTTCAGAAATATATGTATTTTCTGGAGGATTTACTATTTCAGGAACATGAGGAGCATTTGTTGACTTGGTGACTATTTCTTCAATTCATAAGTATTTATAAACATTCCTATTTATTTCTCTCTCTCTCTCTCTGAGGAATAGTGAATCCAAGGGAGTAAAATCTTTGAGGTCTACCTTTTCCGACATGTTTGACTGGCTTGGGAAGAAAATACCCAGCTACGAGGGAACACACTGAAGATGTTGCAGAATAAGAAGAGGCGATAAACCAGAGAGAAATGAGCAAGCATCCTGACATTTGACTGAGAGTCTTTGCCAATGTCTCCCCACACAAGATGACTTACAATTCACTTGAAGTTTTTCATAGTATAACATATAAAGAAGACGTCTCCCCTCATATTTTATATTCAAAAGGAAAGTAGCTTTGCTCACTTCTACTATCTATAATGCCTTGAGATGACCATGTAACATTAGCCTCAAATGTGATAATAACATTTAAGGCCAGGACACTTGATGTGGACACACACGAAAAATGAATAGTATAACCAAATAAAAATCGAAATTACTCCATATCTTGGAGAAAGGGGTGTGCATTCCTCTTGGCCATAGCTTCAGAATGAAGTCTTCCGTTACCATGTGTGAGATGAACTGTAGTAATCCTTTCTGTATCTGTAGCTATTTATATAGCTATAACTTGTGACTACATAAAAACATATGTGAATTTTTAATTTTTCTTCTCATCTATATTCTAGCTCACAGAAATATAAGTGGAAGCTAATTTTTATGTTTTGACAGCCTCTTTCCAATGCTATCCTTAAGGCTTTCAACGGCGGGGATTTAAAGTTGCCTAAGGAGTTATTTCAGATTTAGATTTGAAATCAAGTCCAGTATGAAAATTCAAGGATGTGGTGGTGAATTGTTTATTTGTCCCACGTGACTGGCACACAGCTCTTCACTGTGCCAATCCCAAGAACTGTGGATAAGGTTGGT
The DNA here is from genome assembly GCA_036184795.1 of Tokudaia tokunoshimensis. Classification (NCBI taxonomy): domain Eukaryota; kingdom Metazoa; phylum Chordata; class Mammalia; order Rodentia; family Muridae; genus Tokudaia; species Tokudaia tokunoshimensis. The sequence continues at coordinate 32,481,588 of BTHU01000004.1, read as the reverse complement.
TGCATAGCCAACAGACCTTACAGGTACAGGTGGAATTATAGCAGCTAATCAACTGCAGTTAAAACAGAGCTGATCATGCCTTGTATAATCATTGAGTCCTTCACAAAATGGAAGAGAGACAGAGACGAGCAGAGGCAGATGTGCTGATGGAAAAAGAGACAGAAGGGGTCCAGTGTGACTGACTGGCTTTGAAGATGAGAGGCAGGAGCTGCTGGAAGTGGTTACAGGCAAAGAAACAACTTCTCTCATGGTAGAGCCTCCAGGCAGAATGTAAGAGGGCCTGCTGCTCTGTTGGTAGGATTTGGGCTTCTGATCTATAGAACTCCTATTTAGGGCTGTGTGTGTGTGTGTATGTGTGTGTGTGTGTGTAGGTGAGTGTGCAGGTGCCATTGGAGAACGGAAGGGCATATAAGATCCTTGGTAGCTGCAGTTAGAGACAGTTGCCAGCTGCCCTTGAAGGATTCTAGAGAACTTGGATTCTCTCATAAAGCAATACCCATTCTTAACCCCTGCAGCCATCTTTCCAGCCTCCCCCACCACCACCTTTTACTTACAATTTTGTTGCAATATTTTAGAGAGAGCTGTGCCACAGCTCATATAGGGAGAGGAGTCCATTCTCTCCTGCCATATGGGTACTAGGGACTAAACCCAAGTTGTTGGGCTTGGTGGCAGGCGCCTTTCTACAGCAAGCCATCTCCCTGGCCCCATCTTTGGAACCATTAGCATATTTATGTTGTATAAGCCCTTAAGGTTGTTGTAACTTGTTATGACAATGAATAGGGAACCAGTTCACCTTGAAATTAGTCTGTTTTGTCAAATTAATCTTCTTTCCATCTGATAATAAAATTCATTTAGAATTTTTAAGGCTTCTGCTTTTGACTATGACAGTTACTCCATAATTAATCACTCTCCTGCAGTAGACATTAGAAAACAAGTTGGAATACTTAAAGCCAGTTTTCTACCTTCACACATGAAGCAATACCTAGGGGGACTACCTAGGAGAAGAAAAACTCTAGACGCACCATGCTCTAGACGCACCAGATTTCTGGGAGAGAGCAAGTCAAGAGAGTAAGCCTACAGATGAAGCAAGTTGCATACGCTAGACCTATGTGCTGCACAGATGGAGACTCCACCTGCCCCCAGTTCTCCATCTGTGCAAAACATATATTCTCCATATATTGCTTAGTTAAAGTGACTGGAGAAACCCACAGTGAGGATTCACAGAGCTGTGTTGGGATAATCTTCTTGTGCACTGTGGAAAGGTTGTCTTTGTATTATTCAAATGATGATTTCTGAATCAGCCAAGAGAGCAGAGTACTGTCTGGACCTTGGTATTGTTATTCTACTTGCTCACTACCTGCATCAGATTTTGTAAACAGTCTTCTCCATTACCTTCAGATTGGTTTAATAAAGAGCTGATGACAAGAGAGAAAAGGCAGGATGTCCGGGCAGAGACACAAACTCTGGGAAAGAATCAAGGATTTTTTTCTGACTGAATGAAGTAGAAGAAGGAACAGGTGTGGGGACTGACTGAAAAAGAGATAATGGACCATGTGGCAAAAGCAGAAACACTTCAGAGTAACTCAAGAGTGTCTATACCATAGTAATGCAGCTGTAACCTTAGAACAATGACCTTAGAACAATGGCTGTTATAGCTCTACTCTGAACAATAGAAGCAAGTTCCCTAAATAACAAAGTGATTCACACACAAAAAAATTAAATGTAGATTGAGGTCCAAAATTATTTAAACTAATATAATGAAATCTCATGTTCAGCAATGTAATATCTATAATATTTGATATGTATTAAAAACAGTAATTTTTATACACCTGAAGAAAGAGAAAATATACAGAGATACAGCCTCAAAGGGGGCATAAGGAGGAAACAGTGATTCAAGGGTACTCATACATCTGCTTTAAATATGCTTGGTATGTTTATGGATTTAAGAGAAAACATAAGTTTAATGTAAACATGGAGATACAATAGGATAAGAACCAAATAAAACTTTTAGAATTAGAAGTTGCAATACCCAACGGGAAGTCTTACTCCCTAAAATGCCAGCAATGGACAATTAAAATGGAGTTCAAAGGACCAGTGATTCTGAAGACTTGGCAATAAAAATTACTCAAGATAAATTCCAGAATGGGAGAAACTAGAATCAGTGAGAAGATCACAGTAACTTGGGGACAACATTCACAGATAAGACCCCTGGAAAACTGGAGTCTCAGTGAAAAGGAGTGATAGGAATGTATTGAAGGAAATAACGTGTAAAAGTATTCCAAACTAAGGAATGTTGTCTGCGCATACATTTCAGGAGCCCAACAAGATCCAAGAATCTAGCCATATGTAGTAAAACTCTATAAACATTAACAATATGACATCAAGGTTTTCATTATTAAGTTACCAAAGTCTGGTAAGGAGGAGAAGATATTCAAAGTGGCGAGAGAAAAAGACATACCATGTACTGAGGAACAAAGATGTGAAAGTAGTCTTCTCATTAGAAATGATGAAGGCCAGGGGTCATTGGAATGGCATTTTTTTAGGTGCCAAAAATAAAACTGTCAACCTAAAAATTTAGGCACTGTGAAAATATCCTTCAAAAATGAGATTAAAGTTAAGCTTTTTCAAATAAACCAAAACTGAAAGAATTCACTTTAAACAATTTCCACTGCAATAGTAATAGAAATAGTAGTAATAATAATAATAATGATAATGATAATAATAATGATAATAAATGTTAAAGGAATCTCAGGTCAATGGAACTCATACTAGATGCAGGGGTGAGAGCTGGAAAAGCAAGGATGTTCATAAATGTAAGTGATTTCTTTCCCAGTATAGTCTTGTGGGTATTAGAAAACATGAATGACAGGATGAGAGTTTTATCTAGAGCTAAAGAGAAACTCTTTTATAGAGTCAATTCATCAGAAAGACAAATCCCACAAATATTTATGCATGGACCTCATAACAGAGGCTAAAATAATTAAAAGGAGATATAAAATCACCTACATTTATAGTTGGAAATTTTTGAATATTTTCTGTGGTGGGGTTAGAAGCTGGGACTTTGAACATGTAAGGCACTTTATCAGTTGAGCTCTGTCCTCTCTGTAATTTCAAGGACAAATAGAGGTAAACATGATTTAATCAAATTTATATATTTATATAAAATAAATTTATACAAGTTTATAAAAAACAGGAAATGTATTAAAAATCAACTAAAAAAACATTTGATATAGGACTTTTGGTGGTAGCTTAGTGGTACAGTTCTTGCCTAGTATGTACAAGGCTCTGGGCTCAACTCTGGCACCATAATCAAGCAACCAGAAAAAACCAAAACTTCATTTATGAAAAGAGATAATATGTTCACCATCGCCTGTAATTCTACCTCCAGGGAATTCAATACCTTCTGTGGGTACTTGAATACATGTGTCATACATTCAAACTCACATACATATATATGCATGCACATGACTATACACACAAATAAATCTTTAAATATTACTTTAAAATTGGACAATTCATAAGTAAGTATATTCATTTTTCTCTTTGCTGTAAAAGAGGCTAAAATAATTACAAAAGGTAATCCAAATGAAGATGAGAAAAGCAAAAATCAAATAGGAAAATAGTATAATACATTAAATGTAAATGGTCTAAACATTTCAATTTAAAAGTAAAATTGAACTATATTGATTATAAGAAACTCATTTCAAATAACCTAGACAAAAGTACAGAAAAAGGTAAGTCATTCAAATCCTAGTTGGAAGAATCAGGTCAGTGAGATGAGAAAGCGAATAAAACTCCCGCTTCCAAGACTGCGAACCTGAACTGGAACTCTGGGAACTTTGTAGATGGATAGATGGATTCATGTAGGTTGTCCTCTGAAGTTCGTGCATTCGCTGTAGTAACTCATGTACTGTATTAGGGTTCTCAGTCACAGAACATATGTGTAGTCTCTATATAGTTAGGGAATTTGTTGATGACTTACAGCTTGTAGTCCAACTCCCCAACAATAGTCAGCAGTACTTGTGGATGGAAATCCAAGGATCTAGCAGTTGCTCAGTCCCACAAGACAGCTGTGGATGGAAGTCCGAGAATCTAGCAATTGCTCAGTCACACAAGGCAGGCCAGGAAAAGCCAGAGTGAATCTTCCTTCTTCCAATGTCCTTATATAGGTCTCCAGCAGAGGGTGTGGCCCAGATTAAAGGCGTGTGCCACCGAGCCTTCCAATTCTTGATTAGTTCATTCCAGATTTAGTCAAGTTGACAACCAGGAATAGCCACTACAATCCACCCCTTGTCAACTTGACACAAATAATATCTCATGTCCACATGAAACAATAATAAGGTCATGAATATGCCTAACATGATATAACTATTCATCGTACAATCGCAAATACATTTGTAAATTTACAACGGGGTAATGTCCCTTGGAAACATTCTTTAAGTGTCTCAATACCAATTGATGTTGAAGAAATTGGAATAAAGACAAATGTATCCTTAACAAAATAAGACAGAAGAATTCGTATTACTTATAATCCTCATTTCTACAGCTGGTTATGTGGTCTTAGCTGGTATTTATAATTACCTTCCTCTGCTACCCATTCTGTATTTCCTTCACCTTCGGCAAGCACCTCAGCAGGTCTTGGCTCTTTTCCTGGAGGATTGACCCATACCTTCATTCCTGATGGGTCTGTGTCCTTTGTCATCCTGCTTGGATTAGGCTGTTGTAGTTTGCCATTGACTTTAATCACAGGACATGGTAGTACCAAGAGACGCCCTAAGGGATCTCCTGCACTCCATACATAATCCTGCTTACCTCCATTGTGGAGAGGCAATCCAATTTCGCCATGGTAATCTGGATCTATCACCAGATATATGGAACTGTTATTCCTTTCTTAGCCTGTTGGTTTAAAGACATTAGAAGCCCAAAATGGTCAGGGGGAAATCTGAGATTCCAGTTCAATGGAATGTTTGTTGTGGCTCCTGGTAGGAGCACTCCCCCTTCTGGAACCAAAACTTCTAGGCCAGCAGAACCTAAAGTTGTGGGGACAGGAAGCAAAAATTTTCCTAGAGGGTCACTAGGAGTGATAGTGAGTGGAACTATACCCTTTTCCACCCCTTGATTCCTGGACCCATGGATCCTGGCTATGGGAGAAACTGTACCATATATTGAACGCTGATTCAAAGAATGTACTGCCTTCTGAAGAACTCTGCCCCAGCCCTCCATACTGTTGCCACCTAATTGGCGCTGTAACTGTGCCTTCAAAAGGTCATTCTATCTTTCTATCAGACCAGCTGCTTCAGGATGATGGGGAACATGATAAGACCAGTGAATTCTGTGATCATGGGCCCATTGTCGCACTTCTCTGGCTGTGAAATGAGTTCCTTGGTCAGAAGCAATACTGTGTGGAATACCATGATGATAGATAAGGCATTCTGTGAGTCCACGGATGGTGGTTTTGGCAGAAGCATTATGTACAGGAAAGGCAAATCCATAACCAGAATAAGTATCTACTCCAGTAAGAAGGAAACATTGTCTTTTCCATGGAGGAAGTGGTCCAATGTAGTCAACCTGCCACCAGGTTGCTGGCTGATCACCTTGAGGAATGGTGCCATATCTGGGGCTCAGTGTTGGTTTCTGCTGTTGGCAGATCTGGCATTCAGCAGCTGCTGTAGCCAGGTCAGCCTTGGTGAGTGGTAATCCGTGTTACTGAGCCCAAGCACAAGCTCCATCTCTGCCACCATGGCCACTTTGTTCATGTGCCTATCGGGCAATGACTGGGATGGCTGGGGAAAGAGGCTGACTCTCCACAGAACGGGTCATCTTATCTACTTGATTGCTGAACTCCTCCTCAGCTGAAGTCACCTTTTGGTGAGCATTTACATGGGACACAAATATCTTTACATCCTTTGCCCATTTGGAGAGATCTATCCACATACTTCTTCCCTAGATGTCTTTCTTACCCATTTTCCAATTGTGATCTTTTCACGTCCCTGACCATCCAGCCAATCCATTGGCTACAGCCCATGAGTCAGTGAACAATTGTACATCTGGCCATTTCTTCTTCCAAACAAACTGTAATACCATGTGTACTGTCCAAAGTTCTGCCCACTGTGAAGATTTTCCTTCACCTGTATCTTTCAGGGTTGTCCCAGAAAGGGCTTGTAATGCTGCAGCTGTCCACTTCTGGGTGGTGCCTACATAACGTGCGGGGCCATCAGTAAACCAGGTTCTAGTCTTCTCTTCTTCAGTCAGCTGGTCATAGGGAACACCCCGTGAGGCTATAGGTGCATGCTTGGCAGCAGATGGCATTGTAACAGGAGTAGAAACCATAGGCATCTGAGCAACTTCTTCATGTAACTTGCTTGTTCCTTCAGGACCTGCCCGGGCCCGATCACGTATATACCACTTCCATTTGATAATAGACTGCTGCTGTGCACGTCCTACTTTATGACTTGAAGGATCTGATATCCAGCTCATGATGGGCAGTTCAGGTCACATAGTAACTTGGTGTCCTATTGTCAAACGTTCAGTTACCACTAAGGCCCAATAGCAAGCCAAGAGCTGTTTTTCAAAGGGAGAGTAGTTGTCTGCAGATGATGGTAGAGCTTTGCTCCAAAATCCCAAAGGTCTCTTCTGTGATTCACCTACAGGGGCCTGTCAGAGGCTCCAACCAGCATCTCTATCTGCCACCGACACCTCAGGTACCATTGGGTCTGCTGGATCATATGGTCCAAGTGGTAGTGCAGCCTGCACAGCAGCCTGGACCTGTTGAAGAGCCATCTTCTGTTCCAGGCCCCACACAAAGCTAGCAGCTTTCCGAGTCACTTAGTAAATAGGCCTGAGTAACACACCTAAGTGAGGAATGTGCTGTCTCCAGAATCCAAATAGACCCACTAAACGTTGTGCTTCTTTCTTGGTGGTGGGAGGGGACAGGTGCAATAACTTATCTTTCACCTTAGAAGGAATATTTCTACATGCCCCACACCACTGTACTCCTAAGAATTTCACTGAGGTAGATGGTCCTTGAATTTTGGTTGGATTTATTTCTCATCCTCTGATACGCATATGAGTTATCAATGAATTCAAAGTGGTTGCTACTTCCTGCTCACTTGGTCCAATCAGCATCAATAAAGTGCACCAATGTGATATTTTGTGGAAGAGACAAATGATTAAGATTCCTTCTAACTAAGTTATGACACAAAGCAGGAGAGTTAATATATCCTTGAGGCAAAACTGTAAAGGTATACTGCTGGCCTTGCCAACTGAAAGCAAATTGCTTCTGGTGGTCTTTATGGACAGGTACTGAGAAGAAGGCATTTGCCAGATCAATAGCTGCATACCAGGTTCCAGGAGATGTGTTAATTTGCTCAAGTAATGAAACTACATCTGGTACAGCAGCTGCAATTGGAGTTACCACCTGATTTAGTTTCCGATAGTCAACTGTCATTCTCCATGATCCATCTGTCTTCTGCACTGGCCAGATAGGAGAGGTAAAGGGAGACATGGTGGGAACCACCACCCCTGTATCTTTCAAGTCCTTGATGGTGGCAGTAATTTCTTCAGTTCCTCCAGGAATACGATACTGTTTTTGATTCACTATTTTCCTTGGCAGAGGCAACTCTAAAGGCTTCCATTTTGCCTTTCCAACCATAATAGCCCTCACTCCACAGGTCAGGGAACCAATGTGAGAATTCTGCCAATTTCTGATCCCAATTATACATTCTGGAACTGGAGTAATGATCACTGGATGTGTTCAGGGACCTACTGGACCTACTGTGAGTCAGACATCAGTCAAAACTCCATTAATCACCTGTCCTCCATAAGCTCCTACTCTAACTGGAGGACTACAATGTTTCTTGGGATCTCCTGGGATCAGTGTCAATTCAGAACCAGTATCCAATAGACCCCAGAAAGTCTGATTATTTCCTTTCCCCCAGTGTAGAGTTACCCTTGTAAAAGGCCGTAGGAACCTCTGGGGAAGAATTGGGAAAAGACTAACAGCAAAAGTTTTAGGTGTCTTATCAAGATCCTTCCTCAGAGGAACCTGGCCACCCCTTCATTCAAGGGATTCTGGCTCTGCAAACTGACTCAAGTCTGGAAATTGATTCACTGGCCGAGATTGCCTTTTGCCATGATCCAATGTAACCTTTCTCTCATTTGTTTGAGAATTTTTCTGCTTATACAGATCAAACAGATATGCAGTAGGTTTCCTATCTATTTCATGCCTGGAAACACCATGATTGACTAGCCAGTACCGAAGGTCCAAACGAGTCATGCCATTATAAATTCCACCTCTCTTGTACTGACCATTACGGGGTATGTCATTATAAACACTGTTTTGTCTACCCTGTCCATTATAATCACCCTGTCTCTGGCTATTCAATACTGCCACCTGGCCCTTGTTACCTTGAGGCCCAATTAAGCCCATTGATTTTAATTCATCTAACTGAGCAGCAGCATCTCCAACCCTAAGGTCTGGCACAAGGAAAAGGGCAAGAACAAAACTCTTTAAATGTGCTGGTGCCCCTCTCACCAGTTTGTGTCTTATAGGACTGGTGAAGGGCATATCTTCTGGACCTTCCCATTGTGGATCCTTAGGTTTTATACAACGTATCCACTCTAGCATTGCAATTTCCCTAAGCCTTAAAACCCCTTCATCAACACTAAGCCAAGGGATATCAGGCATCTCCAACTCCTTTTCAGTAGGCCATCTTTTGATAAACACTTCAGCCAACCACTCAAACAAACTCCTGACACCTTTTTTAACTGTGTGAGCTTCCATATTAAACCTAGAATCTCCACTCAGAGGTCCCATGCTAATAAACTCAGCCTGCTCTAGTTTTATGTTCCTTCCACAGTTATCCCACACTCTTAAAATCCATTCCCACACATATTCCCCAGACTTCTGCTTGAATAAATTAGCAAACTCATTAAGCTCCTTAGTAGTATAGTGTATTTCCTCATGGACTACACTTTCAACCTCCCCTCTAGGGGCCTGTTTTGCCTTGAGTCTGGTTATAGGTCTAGAAGAAACTATTGGTGGGCCTTGAGAAATATCAGTATTGTCTTGTCTGGCATTTTCTTCAGCAAAAGTCACTGCTGGTTTATCAGGCTCTGAGGGATTAATTTCATTATATGGAGAAGACATTATTTCAAGGGGTGGGGCTGAGGGTACTACTTCCTCAGGTGGGGCAAATCCTTGAAAATCTGAAGATTCAAAATTCTCAATTTCAACAGGGTCTTCCCACACATCCCCATTCCAAGTTATAGGATCCCATTCTTGGCCAATTAATGCCCTTACTTTAACTGCTGACACCCTATGAGGCTGAGACCAAAATTTTTGCTGTAATTCAGCCAACCTTATAATGAGAGCTTCAGTTTGATTTTATGCAACTTGAGCTCTATGGCTGCTAGAGAGAAGATTCTCTTCAAGGGCACACTTAGCAACTTTTCGATTGTTTACTTGTGTCTGGAGCTGTTCAATTTTATCACACAACTTCTTCCTTTCCTTCATTGTTTTTTCCTGAGATGCTAAGAGCAACCAGCCAGCAAAATCAATTTTCGATTTTTTCCCCAACTGGTAGAAAGTATTGTACAACATTGAATCGTCTAATTCATCAAGATACTCAAAGACATTAGCTTCTTTAAGCTTGAAATATAGTTTCAACCATGGGTCTTCAATATTCTCCAAACTCCCAGGAGGAAGAGAATCTGGAGAAGTTTCAGTAGTTGAAGTTGCTGATGAATTACCAAACCAACTCCAGATTTTTAAAATATTCATCCTTATACTTCTGTTCCTCTAGAACCACTCCTGGTACCAACTTCTGTATTAGTCAGGGTTCTCTAGAGTCACAGAATGTATGAGTAGTCGCTATATAATTAGGGAATTTGTCGATGACTTACAGCTTGTAGTCCAACTCCCCAACAATAATCAGCAGTACTTGTGGATGGAAATCCAAGGACCTAGCAGTTGCTCAATCCCACAAGACAGCTGTGGATGGAAGTCTGAGGTTCTAGCAATTGCTCAGTCATACAAAGCAGGCCAGGAAAAGCCAGAGTGAATCTTCCTTCTTCCAATGTCCTTATCTCCAGCAGAGGGTGTGGCCCAGATTAAAGGCGTGTGCCACCGAGCCTTCCAATTCTTTTTTTTTTTTAATTTATTTTATTTCTTCCAATTCTTGATTAGTTCATTCCAGATTTAGTCAAGTTGACAACCAGGAATAGCCACTACATGTACATACACACACATACACACACATACACACAAACACACACATACATACACAAACTCTCTCACACACACACTAAAGGTTTAAAAAACAAAACAAAACACCTACTTAGAGAATCCTGGTTTGCTCAATGTACACATCTATCTACAGCATTCATTAAAAGTCATGGAGCTGGAGAGATTGTTCAGCAATTAAGAATACTTGTTACTCTTCCTGAGGACCTGAGTTATGTTTTTAACACCCAGGTCAGGCAGTGTACACTGCCTGTCACTCTAGCTCCACATCACATAAGGGAATGCAACACCTTATGTGATCACTTGTACACATTTGACATACATTCAAACACATACATACATGCAAACACACCCTCGCAAAATCTTTAAATACTGCTTTAAAATTGAGTAATTTATAAGCAAGTAAATTAATTTTTCTCTTTGCTGTTCACCGCAAAGAAAGATTTCCTCTTTCATTAGTTAAGGGATGCGAGGGATACCCATCAACTCCTTTGTAGCTTCAAGCTCAAGATCAGATCTTAGAATACTATTATTTGCAACAGTTCTTCAAATATTTAGAAACATCTGAGGACTTATTAAGTGAGGACATTAATCCAAGTGGAACCTCTAGTAGCTTCCATCTTTTAAAATTTAATTTTCGCCTTATGTTTTCTCTTGCAAAGTTGTTTTCTTATGTGCTGATTTTCAGTCTAGTGTATTTTCCCCTTTATACATTAAATTCTTTGAAAGTCAGGTTTACTTTTCTATATGTAATCATGCTAATATTTGTAACACTGAATCCCAATAGTGTGTCTAAAAGAATAAGATTTTTAGCTGAATGGGAAGGGTAATAAAAAAAGTAGAAACGATTGATATTAAGGAGCTATGACTCAGCTTGTGGTCATTGTCTATCTCCCTTCTAAGTGAGCAAAATGTCTGTGGGATAAGTAAAAGAATATTTCCTTTCTGCCTGATCAAGATGAGAAAGTCTCTGAAAATGTAGGCGAAGATATTTAAATATTATTTTTATTATAGGACTTAAACCTTTAGGGCATACACTCATATTTGTTAGATTATAATACTTAATGATACAAATACAAGAGATGTAATTAAAAAGCAGTAAGTCTTCAGCACCCACCATCTCTTCTCTTGTTTCCCTGGCAGCCTAATAGTCTAGGAGGCATCATGCCTGGAACCAGGTCAAAGAATCCTTAACAGCAGGAGGAACCAGAAGCTACTCAAGACTTAGTGAGGTTTGACCAGAGAAGCTAGAGCTCTCTGGAAGGATGGAGTGGTGGCTTATTCTGGCCTGGCATCATCTAATTAAGTTTGAATTGATGCACCCACGTGAGTCCTTCCTGACAGTGTCAGAAGGCATCGTGAGTCAGGCTCTGTACCATTTAATCAGCCTCCAGGTAGTGAGTGAGTGGAGTGTAAGCTGATGTTCTCTCCAAAGAGCCTCAATTGTACCATTTGCCCACTGTCATGGCATGGATGCTCCTACTAAAGAGGGTTTCAAAATACAAGTGAAAGTGGACAGCAAACTTGGGAGGAAATGCAGACAGACGATTCTACTGTAGCGCTTGGCTCTAGGTAATAGCTGTGAATGCAGATGTTGGTCCAAACCCCTTGATGGGAGGGGTTATTCAGCAGCATTCACTAGTGTCAGGTATAAACAGAAGCACAATGCAGAGGACTCAATCTGGGGCTAGAGAAAACTCTAACTGTTTTCTAACTCCACAAAGTCCAGCTATTCTGAAATTTGCATTTCTCATGCATAAAGAATTATGAATTGGAAGTTCTAAATTCACTAAAACATTTCCTTTTGTACCTGTAATACATACTTATGATTTAACAGATTTTTGTTCCACAATTACTCTAGCTCAGGCCCAGAAATAATGGCTGAAATATACAGTAGATAAGATCTCTCTGATCTTGCACAGTTTAGAATATAGTAGGAACACCCTTTTATGTTTATGTTTGAAAATAGTACTACAAAAGAGAGAAACACAATTTATTAGCTGAATAACTTGGCTCCTCTAATGAAGGAGTGACCTGAAAGTGTGACCTACCTCTTTCTTCCAACCAAATTTGGTTTTCTGCACTGTCTGTGGTTCTGGCTTTGTAAATATGATCCTATATACATTGCTCATTTGGAAGTCACTTCACACGGCACTCCCTTGCTCAAATTTCTCCTGGTTTGCAAGAGCCTAGTTGCTGTTTGAGACTCTACGTGAGTTTCTTGGAAGTGATCTAATATACTCTAAAAAAAAAAAATGGCACACTCGAACATTTAGGCTTCTCTAGTGAGACCGCCCCAAGGACATATTTGGGATAAGCCATTTGTCAGCAAATGACTCCTTTTAGATACAAAATTACATCAGCAATGATATTTATTCTACCATTAGTGGGATAATCTGGAGAAGGACAGTGGAGAGGTAGCTTGCAAGAATCAAGCCTACTGGGGGAATGGATGAAAAAAGAGGCTTTAGGGCCCAGCAAGATCCAGGGAGAATAAAGGTCCAGGGATGTGGAATTTATGTGTAGCTCTTGCTGTGCTGTGCTGTGCGGCATGTTCACATACAGGTGTGTGAACATATGTCAAGGAGGGTTCCAGAGTAGGAACTGAGTATGAAGATATTTGAATACAGGAATAGAAGGAAGAAAAACAATGATAATGGCTTGGCAGGAGGCTAGCATTTCTTGTTGGAAGCCCAACTTTTTGGCGTTAATCATTAAACAGTTATATACCACCTGGTAAGTTACAACACACTGATCAGTAAGTTACATTATTTCATCCTTGGCATAGACTTAGCATCCATGTAAGTTAGTTAAGGTGGTGGTTGTACACTCTTCCTTTACTGAGGAAGAAAGTGTGGCTCAGAGTCTTCAGATGTCATTTTCTCAGAATCACAGAGATGTTCTGATACCAAGATTAGACCAGGAGTAGACAAAGTATAGATTATGGGCCAAGTGTGACTTACTATCTGATTTTGTAAATGCAGTTTTATTGGGATACAAGGATAGCAAATTACAAACTATCGTCTCATTGTTTTTGTTGTATAAAAGCTGAATTAATAGATCAAGAAAGGCATCTGAACAGAATACATGTTCTCTAAATGTCATCAAACCAAGCCAAACCAAACCACTCCATCTGGACCATCACAGGACCGAAAGGTACAAAACAACCACAGATACCACTGTGGTGCTGTAGTTAGTCTGATGAGGCCCTGACCCCAAGCTCACCAGGGCTTTAACAGTTTTGTATGCTCTTGGTGAGAAAACAGTATCAAAATGGAACACATGCTCTTCTCATTTGTTAGTGATGCCAAAAGTTTATTGCTCCTAACAGAAAGGAGAGTGATGTCCCATCTGAACCTCCTCTGTCTTCTTAGTCTTAGCTCAGAGCCATATGGACAGTGTGGATGTTGCTGTTGATCATCAAGTTAATTTTACCCCTAGAACATCATGACTGCCATCAGCATCTGTGACCATGGAAGTTCTCCTTGGCTTTTGGATGTATCTTCTTTCATCGGTTCAGGAAAGAAACCAGGTTAGTGTTCAATGGATATGTCGTTTGGTAGTCATAGTTATTAAAAATGCATCTGTAGGTAACTTTAAAAACTAGAAATATGTTCCAGGAAGACACAAATATCCACCTTAATTTGAAGAACTGGAAAAATCTGGATCATTGAAATATCACATGGTTTTGCATGTTTGAGAAAGTAGCAACTGTCCTGCATTAAGGTATGGTTCTATTCTCTGGTTCCCATAGGAATCACATAGGTACAGCAATGATTTTAATGGGTAAAATAGAGCCTGGTGATTGGTGGGCTGAAACTCCCACCAACTAAAGTTTCTACTTCAATCCTATCTGACTGTGTTCACATGCAGCCAAGAAGTGTCCTTTGAAACTATAGGTCTGGAGTTTCAGCATGTACTATTTTCCATGAGAAGTTTCGAATCCAAATTTTATATTTAAAATTTCACATTTAAAGCATGGTGATTATAAAAATTAAATTAAGTATAGGGTATTAACTTTTTTGATCAATTCTCTGTGGATAAAGTAAAGTGCATGCAAGATTTAGTTCTACCTTGTAGCCTATACAAGGCCATGTATAGTGCATTCATCAACTGGAGGCTCCATCCAGGGCTAAATGGGAAGAACACAGTTGGATATAGCCATCTTGGAATGGAGCATCCAGAAGAAGGAGTTGGAGTTCCTGAAACTGGAGTTAAAGATGGTTGTGAAACTGTGGGTTCTGGGAACCAAACCTGGGTCCTCTGGAACATCATTCAAATGCTCTTAACCTCTGAGCATCTCTCTCCAGTCTTAACAGCTTTACAAAAGTTACCAAGCAAGACATTGTAAAACTCAGTATCACCTACCCCTAAGTCTCAGAGCATCCTAGACCCATCCTATTACGGAAGTTTCATCTCTCCTGGTTTTTTTGTTTTTTGTTTTTTTTCCAACCTGAGTACCACTCACGGCAATGTTCCAGCCCTAGATAATAGATTTCTCCACAAGCTCAATGCATGTAAATAAACACATCTTACTTTTACAAGGCTGGCATTTCTCAAGCAGCTTATTTTATAAAATGGAAAGGAAAATTAAGCTTCTGCAAGACATGTTGAATTCTGTCCATCAAATACCATGGTTCACGATTTCTCTTTCATTTTCATTTTTCACCTCAGTAAACAAACAAAACAAAGTGAGCTTCACATGTAGTAGAGAAATAGGACACACCCTGTGGCGGTTTTGTAGTCTCTGGTGAGGCCTATCATGATTCTGTCAGCCATGGCTTCCCTTTCCTTCTGGTATCTGTTGGGGGAAAACAGAAGACATTGTTGTGGTTGAGGGAATGGGGTGAGATTGAGGATGACATGGGGAAGTATAGTTACATGATTAGTTTTTGTGTACGTAATGTATGCAGTGTATATGTGCACTTACATGTATGTGCTAGTGTGAGTTCGTGTGAAGGCCAGCAGTGATATAGGTGACTTCTTCTACTGCTCTCACCTTATCTTTTGGTGTAAGGTCTCTCACTGAACCCAGAGCTCACTGGTCTACTTGGCTGATAAGTTCTAAGGATCAGCTTGTCTCTGACCCCAGCTCTAGGGTTACAGATATCCATAACCACTCCTGCCTCTTATGAAGGGACTGGATCCTTTTGCCTATGTAGCACATATTTTACCAAACGAGCCATCTCCCCAGCCCGCTTAAGTTTTTTAAGCAAAACCTTTGAGATTACGTTAAATCATGTCTCGTCTGAGAATAGACTTCCCATGATAAACTTCCCATGCCATCTTGCAATCTAGGAATACAAGCAGTGTATGTGAAGGATTCTGATTTTTAAATTTGGAAACCTCATGACTGGTTGTCTTAGTTACTTTTCTGTGGCTGTGATAAAACACCATGACCAAGGCAATGTACAAAGGAGAGTTTAATGTGGGACTTGCAGCTTCAGAGGATGAGAGTCCATGATGCCAAAAGAAAGGCATGGGAGCAGAAGTAGAGAGCTTGAATCTTAAGCTTGATGCGGAGGCCAGAGATTGATAGGTCGATATCAGAATTTTCTGCTACTGCTTCCATCTTATCTTTTGGTACTTGTGTGCATGCCTGCCTGTTTGTGTTTTTGTGTGTGTGGTGTGTGTGTGTTTGTGTGTGTGCATGTGTGTGTGTTCTTGTTTGTGTGTGTGAGAGAGATAGAAAGATAAATAGGTAGACAGATTGGTAGATAGGTAGAAGAAATGGCATGTACTTTTGAAACTTCAAGTTGTACTTCCCACAACACAGCTCCTCCCAAATGGAATTATTGCTTTGATGTTTACTAATTCTTCTCTCAAGTGATGGCGGCATATGCATTCATTAGCTTCACCCTCCTTCACAATAGTATAAAGCATCCTGTATCTCCTGGGCCCAAACACAGTAACTTAGAACTTTCTTTGGTTAGAAAAATATGAATGCAGATATGGAACTCCATATCTGTATGTGAACATGAAGAAAAGTAAGGCATCCACTTCTGATTCTTAGGTACAGAAATCACTATTAGGTACGACCATTTGGCACAAGGTAAGCCAACTTAAACAAAGTAAGTTAATTAAATATTCAATGGTAAATTATGGCCATCCACAAATTTCTTAAGCACCCAATGTATAATTGGCACTGGGCTTCAGAAAGTGGTCCAGCCTGACTGTCCATCAGTCCTTTGTCTCTTGTGTCAGCATCTCTCTGTGCTTTTTCTTTTTCATCCCTGTGGCCCCCTTCTACCTCACCTGGCCACAAAGAGGTCAGTTGCACCCTTTGCACTGGAGCTAACAGATGATCATCTTCTTCACATGTCAATGCTGCCTTGCTACTTTTGTCACACATCCACATTCCAGATGACAGCGTCAGATGGGTCCCTGTCTGGTCCAATTTACCACAACCAATATTTGAGTCCTACTGAACAAACATGACTGCAGTTCAAGTCAAGGAAATCTCTCAGGACAGGGTGGGGATAATGCAGTTCCTGAACTGGGAATGAAAGCCAAATGGTGTACTATTTAAATGGTCTTACATAAACAAAAATGAGATTCATCAAATAGTATATTTTCCCCACAGTTTGATATTTGCTTACCATCACCATAACTTTCCCCCTTTCAAACTACCAACTATCCCACTGAATATATTTCTTGCATGACATTTAAATGACCATGCTATTCTGTATCTTAAGCAATTTCTCCAAATCACAGGTTTAGTGGGTTTTATTTTTATAATTATCTATCATCTCTCTATGTTTCTACCCCTATTATCTATCTAACTACTATCTATCGGTCTATCATCTATTTATCTATCTATCTATCTATCTATCTGTCTGTCTGTCTGTCCATCCCTGCCTCTCTCTCCCACCTATCATCTGTCTATCTATCCTCTATCAATGTATCATCTATCTGTTTGTCTGTCTATCTATCTATCTATCTATCTATCTATCTATCTATCTATCTATCTATCTATCTATCTATCTATCAATCATCTATCTATCTATCTACAAAGCTGTAAAAATAAGAGGAAAGTCACACGTGGTCCATTAATGAACTATTCCTGGACAAGTTTTTAACTATTCCTGCATAGCCTTTGACTGAAACTTCTTATTCACCCCGTCCATCTATAGCCCCTTTCTTACACTGCAACCACGGTTGTCTTTCAGACACACCAATGTGATGAGATCACCTTCCTCAAATTAAACTCTTATGGGGCTTTCTTTGTTCTGTGAATGATGAATACTTGGAAGCTGGGGTCAGGTGGGGCCTTGGCGATATCCTTCACTCATTTTTTCTTCCTTCACCCAATTCACTTATTTCTACCTTCAAGATAAACCAAGCGCATGACTACTTCTCACTACTACTGTCACCCTACCCAAGCCACTGTCACTTCTACCTGGCTTATTATAATGAGTTCTTTCCCCTTTCTCTACCTCCCCACAATCCGTATTCACGGAACAGTGATGAGGACCATCTTGAAGCATAAGTCAGATTGCTTTATTCATTGTGTTCTAACAGCTGGATGACTCTCCTGATTCTCCAGAGTGAATATCTTCAGGCTCCTATGATGCTCCATTGAAGCTCTGTAGTTTTGTTTGTTTGTTTTGTTTTTTTGTGAAATAAATGAGCTTAGACTCAGGTCTTGTAATAAATCTGCAGCTGTGTGACTTTCTAGCTCTAGGCAAGTCAGTCTCTTTCTCTGTAAGTCTTACCAACAGTGAGCTAGGACATTCAGTGCCTACTTCAGGTTTCCCTTAGTTTCTCTAATTTTTGCTAGAGGTAAATGTAGCCATTCTCAATACTTGCTTTCTGGCTTAAGTGAATGGCATCTAGGAAGTCATAATGTGTTGTACAGACCCAGTAAAATCAAGTCTGCTTTGGTTTTTGAACTTTGATACTTTTATCAGCAATATTTACTCCCCGGGTTCTTTATCGCCTCTCTTTTTGATCTCTGCTTCTCCAAGGATTACAGTTGCCAGGAATCAGGTTCACCAAGGACAACGATAAGATGAGTTAGGGCAGTGCTACAGGTCTTGACTAGACCCTGCTCTTCCTGAGACCATACAACCTCCTGACCATGGGTTGATCCCTCCGTGGTTTGGTTGATTCCTCGTCCATTTTAACAGAGGAATATTGAGGACACTGCTTTAGAGGCTCCTGGGACTGAAGAATGAACTGTGCCCCCTGTTTGTGACACAGACTCCAGAAAACATTTTAGAGAGCACTGCTCCAATGAACTCTTCTAGTTACTCTGTCGAAGTCTTCTTTGTTCCTCTTTATTGGATTTCTAAGCATTGCAAAATTAGCTGGAAGGAGATTTACTCAACCCAAGTCTCAAAGCATGTGGAGAACAGGACTAAATCCCAGAGTAATGGACTGTAAGATCACATAACTACGCAGACGGAAAACTGGGAGCAAGATCCTGGCCTGACTCCTCATCTGTGCTTACAGGCACACGTAGGTTCCTGGGAGACTCTAGGGACCTAACATCAGTTATCTAAGTTGATGAGGTGGGCATGACTAAGTTAATGCAAATTAGCCCTCCCACCACTGAATTCAGTACTGAGTTTCACGGCCCCACATCACAGCGTGGGGTGTTCAATTATCTCTATTTTTAAGCATTCAAGAGTCAGATTATGTTATAGACCAATCTAGGATAATGGAGGCAGGGGATCAGCACCCCAAACCCTACCATCTCACAGAGAAGCTAAACTCACACTGCTGTGACTTGCCGGTCACTCTTTAGGAAGATATTTTACCCCCTTAGAGTTTAAAGCCACCAAGCAGTACTCCCATGTGCAAGGTGATTGGTTTGAGTCCAAGTGGATCAGAACAGATTTCCTGAGGAAAAATATGTGTTTAGTCAGGAGGTTCTTGTTTCAGATAGAAGAGTAACCTGAGGACTTTGGTGGGTGGCTTTAGTTTGAGAAGGAGCTGTGCCGCTCCAGGTGGCACTTGACGGAGCACATTTATAGTGTGTCACTGAAACCTCCTTAGTGTCGTTTTGATGTGGAGAGAGCCACAGTGTGTAGGGGTTAAGAAACTGGGTCCTTCTGAAACGACTAGCTATGTGTTCTTAGGCTTAGAAGGTAAAGTGCTCCCAGCCTTGCCGGCAGTGATGTGAAGTGGAGATTTAAAGATGGCAGCTGGCAGTCACCCCAACGATGGCTCATTGTGAGTTTCGAGTAAGTTATAACATGTTTTGAGCCTTTGATCATACCAGTACATTAAGACATTGGCCATAGCTTTGTCATTATGATCCTGAGGGAATTCCTTTTCCTTTCTGCAAAAGGTAGGCGATCTCATAGAAAGGACCTTTCTTACTGAGACAGGCATGACAGCAGTTGCCCCAGTGTATGGAAAAGCAAAAGGAGGAGGGGAATTCTGTGTCTCCATGATACAATCCTTTTTTGTTGGGAAAAATGAGTATTTTTCCTATAGGTTTAGTATCATGATAGGCATGGAAGTGGGTCTTCTAGATCCTTCTTCAAGGAAGGATTTGTTATCTGACTATGTGAAAGTACCCACCAGATGTCAATCTCAGCTTGAGGACATCCAACCAAGACTGTGCTTTCTGGGGATCCTATATTTAGTGATCAGGGCACTGATCACTAGTGACTGGCCACTGTGCCCAACATAGAACTCCAATGGTTCCCATTCTTTTCAATAAGCCCTTCAGCAATGGCAGTGACACGGTTGGCCTGCACTACTGCTCATTTCCCCCTTGTCCAGTCTTAACCTTTTCAGCTTTCCTCCCTCCAAGGCTGAGCTCTTGCATACATTTACTCTCCAAATTGACCTGCAAAAGATGGTTCTAACATACAGAAAGAGTTTGAAAGCCACTGGGAAAAAAACCTAAAAAAACAAAACAAAACAAAACAAAACTTTGATTTCTCAAGGACTCAGTTTCCATAGCAATATAGTGGGAGTGATTATCTTGAACTTGCAATAAGGCAGCAGAGGTTAAGGGGAATTGTGGTATGCCATAGCAGCTAGCAAATCATGGGATGTCTCGAGACTGTCTCCATTTTGACATTTTGTTTTCAAGTTTCTTGTACTGTTTCTTTGTTTTATCTTGTTCACAAGGTGCCTCATGCCACCCATCCCTCCTCCTCTTCTTCTTCTTCTTCTTCTTCTTCTTCTTCTTCTTCTTCTTCTTCTTCTTCTTCTTCTTCTTCTTCTTCTTCTTCTTCTTCTTCCTCCTCCTCCTCCTCCTCCTCCTCCTGCTCCTGCTCCTCTTCCTGCCCCTCCTCCTCCTCCTGCTCCTCCTCCTCCTGCTCCTCCTCCTCCTCCTCCTCCTCCTCCTCCTCCTCCTCCTCCTCCTCTTCCTGCCCCTTCTCCTCCTCCTTCTTTCTTTTGAGCCAGGGTCCCACTTGGAGTCTTGGTTGGATTCTAGCTCACTATATGTACCAGACTGGCCTTGAACCTACAGAGTTACACCTGCCTCTGCCTCTTCAAATGCTGGAACTAAAAGTTTGCACCCCCAGGCCTGGCCTTTCTCACCTTTGTTTTCAGTCATTTAAAAACTGCATACATTGTGCTTGACTGAGCAATGATCTTTGAAACATACCTGCACATGTGGATCTATCACTATTAAGAAACATGTCAGTAGCCGAGCAGTGGTGGCGCACGCCTTTAATCCCAGCACTTGGGAGGCAGAGGCAGGCAGATTTCTGAGTTCAAGACCAGCCTGGTCTACAGAATGAGTTCCAGGACAGCCAGGGCTACACAGAGGAACCCCCCCCCCCCAAAAAAAAAAACCAAAACAGAAACAGATCAGTAACTCCAGCCCCCAAACAAAAGGGCTACAGTAGCTTTGCCCAGGCAATCCTCACCCCACCCACCCTAGCAGAGGTAACCACTGATTTACTTTCTATCACAAAGTGTTGGATTTGCTTTAGTAGAATTTTATATGAACATAATCCCGAAGGGTGTGCTTGCATTCTGCCTGGTTTCTTCCTCTCTCCAGAATGTTGCTGTGATTATCCAGGTTGTTGCTTCCTCCTGTTGCTCTGCAGTATTCTATTGTATGATCTGTTTCTCCGTTTACCAGGTGTTAGACATTTGCTTGCTTCCAATTTGGGGCTACCACAAATAAATCCAGTATGAGCATTTATGCGTAAGTCCTTGTGTGGATACATATCTTGTTTTTGGTGTAGGGAGGGGGGCATCTGAATGTGTAGGTGTGTAATTACTGAGTCAGATGTTAAGCGTAAGCTTAACTTTGTAAGAAAATGCGAGTGTGTGTTACATTGTACTACAAAGTACCCATGTTTCTATCTGTCCAGACCCTTCCCAACATTCCACAGTGCTGGTCATTCTTATCTTAACCACCACCCTACTAGGTATGAAAGTGGAAGTATCTCATCGTGACTCTAATTTACATTTACTTCAAGCATAGAAATGCCGCCCATCACTTAACTCTTTTCATTTTTTTCCAGGCAGGTTCTCCCAGCATAGCCCAGGCTGACCCCAAACTTGCAAACCTGCTGCCTCAATCTGCCAAGCACTGGGAGTAGGGGCATTTGTCACTGCATCTGGCCCATTGTTTCAGTCCCCAATGGACTTTAGTACATCTTTTGTGGAAGTTTTAAAATAACTTGCCCATTTTAAATGGTGTGACTTTCCTCTGATTGTGTGCTATAAGCTTGATACATATTTCAGGGACTATTCTCAAGCATACATATTGTGAATATTTTCTCCTGATTTGCATCTTGCCTTATTTTCTTTCTCCAAAAGAAGTCAAATTTTGGTAAGGATAAGTTTCGTTGCATTTTCTATCCTCCCCACTCTTTTGTGTCTTATTTCAGAAACCATTGTTTAAAACTGCAAAGAAGAATATCTTTTAGTTTGAGGTTCTGCATTTATGTATAAAATCTACTTAAGTTAAACTTCCTAAAGCTATGACGTATGTCTCATGTCTCCATAATCATTCCGACTTCCTGGGTCGTTGCTGTAAAGTCTTCCCCTCCCCCAAATTACTTTGTCATCTTTCTCAAAGTCAAGTCTGACCTTAATGATATATTTATATTTTTATATAAAATGCCTATCCTGTATCCTTAAAAACATTTTATTGCTGTATACAGCTTCGTAGTCAAATATTCTTTTTTCAGAATTGTGTTTTCCCTACAATGACTCCATTGCATTTCCATGTGAATTTTCAATTCTGTTTGCTAATTTCTACAAAAATGCCTATTGTGATTTTTGATCCAGACTGTGCTGAATCTATTTGGAAAGAATTGACACCTTCAAAATAATTTGGTCTTACTATTATATAAATGGGACTATTACAAAAATGATGGCTAATCTTGATGGTCAACTTGATTGGGTTGATAAGGGCCTAGAAGATTAATAAAACATGCTCCTGGGCCCAGATGAAACTACAAGGAAGAAAAGATACAACCAGTGAGACAGGCATTCTCTCTCTGCTTTCTGGCTGCCATGAAGTGAGCACCTCTGGTTCAGCATGAGCTTCCCATCATGATGAGCGAAACCACAGGGTAAAACAACTTTTTCCAGCCTTACTTTGCTTCATTTTTAGAATTCTATCACGGCAATGAGAAAACCAACAAATGCACTTTTATCTCTTCTTTTATTTAATCATTAATTTTAAGGTGTAATTTAATCTTTAGCATAAGTACCTTATGTATTCGTTGACAACATTATTTTTAAACATTTTATTTCCTATTTAAAATTCTTTTTCTAAATTTCACGGCCCAATGATTTATTATTAATATATACAAATACAATTGATTTTAAAAACATTTCCTAAGATCTTGCTAAATTCGCTTACAAGATATTCTTAATGTAAAATTTTAGTATATATATATATGACAGTTATATCATGTGAAAACAGGATATCCTTGTATCTTTTCTTTTTTTTTTTGTTTTTGTTTTTGTTTTTCGAGACAGGGTTTCTCTGTGTAGCCCTGGCTGTCCTGGAACTCACTTTGTAGACCAGGCTGGTCTCGAACTCAGAAATCCTCCTGCCTCTGCCTCCCAAGTGCTGGGATTAAAGGCGTGCGCCACCACCGCCCGGCTTATCTTTTCTAATATCTATTTCAAATTTCTTTTATCTTCTTTTCCTATTGCAGTGTTTAGAACTTTTACTATAATTAAAGAGAACTGGTAAAAGTGAATATCGTTCCCTATTTATCCTGATAAGAGAACATTCATTCTATCACTTTTAAATGATCTGTTGTTGTTATTTCTAAATGCCTTTTATGAGACTGCGGGAATTCTTTTTTATTTCTAATTTGCTGAAGTTATATCAATAAATCAGTTTTAAGATTTGCAAATATTTTTCCATATGTTTCTATGATAATATAAATTTCTCTTTATTCTATTAATGACTTATGTCAATTGATTTTAAGAGTATTTTGCAATGTTTTTAATGTGTGTGTTTTCCCTGTGTGTTCTTTGGTGCATTATATGCATGCAATACCCACAGAGGTCAGAAGAGGGCGTCTGGATGCCCTGGGACCAGAGTTACAGAAGGTTGTGAGCCTCTATGAGGGTACCGGAAATGGAATCAGGGTCCTCTGAAAGAGCAGCCACTACTCTTAACCATTGAGGCATCTCCTCAGTCCTCTTCAATTCATACTTTAAATATTGAAACAACTTCACAGTTATGCAGTAATGCCTAGTACCTGTTGTGTATTATTCCATTTATGTGATGTTGGTTTTGTGTTTTATAATATTTTGGTAAGAACTACTTATCTATTTAATTATTCTGAGATTAAACCCATATTTCTGCCAACTTTTCTACCACTGAGTTACATGCCCAGCCTATCTCAGTAATTTCTGGATTTGTAATTCTAAGTGCATTCTAATTACTTATTTCATACTTATAGATAACTGTAGTTCTCTTCTCCCATCAAAGAAACTTCTCTTTTCAACAGAAGGAGCCCATTACAGAAGACCCCAACCAGTCAAAATGCAGAGAGCGACAAACTATGGGGATCCCAGTGCCAAATCATATGTCTACAACACAGCACCTGCATCTAAGGCTCAGGGGATGTCACAGAAGAAGAGGCAGAAAGAGTGTAAGAACCAGAGGACCAGTGAAGCTTCTGAGAGATTGTGTCTCCTGGAAATGACAGACAAGCTATACCTGTGGAATCTCAACAATATGGCTTCCTAAATAAGACCTGCAAAAATACAACAGCCATGCTAACATGGAAGGGGAAGTCTCACAGGCAAAAAACTACAAGCAACTCTGGAATGCGGAAAGAGGAGAAATAGTCCTCTCAGGGGATGAGTCCCATCATATCTAGTACCGAGTAGTTAGTCCTGAAATCATATGCATACAAGTAACATTAAACAGACTCAGCTGGTTGTATTTATTTATTTATGCATGAATATGAACAATAACATTTAAAGAAAGAGAGGCAATGATTTCAAGAGGGAGCAAGGGGCAGGGTGCACAGGAGGAATCGAAGAGAGGAAATGGAAGAGGGGAAAAAAGGAAAAACTTGACATTCGTAGGTGTAATACAGACAAAACTGGCATACATTCTGTATTCTGTGTCTTTAAAAAATTAAATGCTGATTAAATATAAAAATGAAGTCAAATATCTAATACATGGAAAAGCAGACCATATTTATGGATTTATTGTATTGATAGTTAAATATTTCAACTTAAAAAAAGATCTGTTATTATTTCAAATTCTGTCTCTGTTTATGGGTAAATGCCTGTGAGAATCCACAGAGGCCAGAGGTTTAAGATCCCCCCTGTAGCTAGGATCACAGACAGTTGTGAGTTGCCAGGCATGGGTACTGGGAACTGAACCAAGATCTGTAAGATCTGTATGCTCCCCTCCCCCCAAGACCATAAAAAATCAGTTTATTTTTTTCTTTTATTAGAGATTTTCTTTATTTACACTTCAAATGTTTTCCCCTTTCCAGGTCTCCCCTCTGGAAACCCCCTATTCCATCCCTCCTCTCCTGCTTCTTTTTTTTTTTTAAATTTAATTTTATTTTATTTTTTTAATTTACATTCCAAATCACTTCCCCTTTCCCGTTTCCTCCCTCCCCGAAAGTCCCATAAGCCCCCTTCCCTCCCTCTTTTCTCCGTTCAACCCCCTCTCATTACTCTGTCCTGGCGTTCCCCTACATCCAGTCTTTCCAGGACCAGGGGTCTCTCCTTCCATCTTTTTAGAAATCTATTGATATGCTGATTGTGTCTAGGGTATTCTGAGATTCTGGGTCAATATCCCCTTATCAGTGACTTCATACCATGTGTGATCTTTTGTGATTGGGTTACCTCACTAAGGATGATATTTTCAAGTTCTGACCATTTGCCTAGGAATTTCGTGAATTCATTGTTTTTAATTGCAGAGTAGTATTCCATTGTGTAAATATACCACATCTTCTGAATCCATTCCTCCGTTGAGGGACATCTGGGTTCTTTCCAGCTTCTGGCTATTATAAATAAGGCTGCTATGAATATAGTGGAGCATGTGTCCTTATTGCATGCAGGTAAAGTCTCTGGGTATATGCCCAGGAGTGGGTATATGCCCAGGAGTGGTATAGCCGGATCCTCTGGAAGTGTCATGCCCAGTTTTCTGAGGAGCCGCCAGACTGCTTTCCAGAGTGGTTGTACCAGCCTGCAATTCCACCAGCAGTGGAGGAGTGTTCCTCTTTCTCCACATCCTCGCCAACAACTGCTGTCTCCTGTGTTTTTGATCTTAGCCATCCTGACTGGTGTGAGATGGAATCTCAGGGTTGTTTTGATTTGCATTTCCCTAATGACTAAGGATGATGAACATCTCTTTAGGTGCTTCTCAGCCATTAGATATTCTTCAGGTGAGAACTCTTTGTGTAGCTCTGTACCCCATTTTTTAATAGGGTTACTCTATGGTCACTTGATCTTTGACAAAGGAGCTAAAACCATCCAGTGGAAAAAAGATAGCCTTTTCAACAAATGGTGCTGGCTCAGCTGGAGGTCAACATGCAGAAGAATGCAAATTGACCCATCCTTATCTCCTTGCACTAAGCTCAATTCTAAGTGGATCAAAGATCTCCACATAAAACCAGACACACTGAAACTAATAGAAGGGAAACTAGGGAAGAACCTTGAACATATGGGCACAGGGGAGAATTTCCTGAACAGAACTCCAATAGCTTATACTCTAAGATCAAGAATAGACAAATGGGACCTCATTAAATTACAAAGTTTTTGCAAGGCAAAAGACACCGTCAAAAAGACAAAGCGGCAACCAACTAACTGGGAAATGATCTTTACCAACCTTACATCCGACAGAGGGCTAATATCCAAGATATACAAAGAACTCAAGAAGTTAAACTCCTCTCCTGCTTCTATGAGGGTGCTCCCCTACCACCCACCCATTCCCATTTTCCCGCCCTGGCATTCTCCTTCACTGTGGCATTGAACACCCACAGGACCAAGGGCTGCTTCTCCCACTGATGTCCAATAAGGTCATCCTCTGCCACATACTCGACTTCCTTAACCATTGAAATCATCTCTCCATTCCTATTCTAAAAGCTATGTCTAGCACAGGCTTCATTTTATCTCTATATAGATAGGAATACCGATGTCAGCCCTCATGTTATCTCTACTAAATGCCTTCACTGCTCATCAAGAACCTTTCACCCTGGTAAGTGTGAACAACAGTGCTCTTAGCCATGGACATGCAGTATAGGTCATTTTCCTTATGGTTCTGGAACAGTTCTGGCTTCAGAAGCTGGTAGTTATGCAGACCATGTGGAATTTTACCCAGTAAATATGCAGACTGATATTTGGCTAAAGACCAAAGAGAAGCCCGGTATTGCAGAAGCTCTTTGTCTTTTGGACACTGTTCTTTGTATAGTCTACCTCTCTCAGCCCCTTGAACGCTGCACCTAAACTGTGTCATGTCGACTCAGGCAGACTATTGAGATCTCGAGGAGTTTCTTCCTTTGGCATGGAGCTTTGGAAAGAACCTCTGTGCAGAATTCCTACGCTCTTCCAGTGCTGAGTATACCTTCCACATCTCAGGTCTGACAGCTCTTTGTTACCTGTTTGGTCTGAAAACTGTAGCTTTGTGTGATTTATTCATTATTGAAGTTGACTGTGGTCTGCTAGTGAGTTCAAACTTTCTTTCCACCCAGTTTTCATAAGTTGAAGTCCTATTTTAGTTTTCAGAATTATACATGCATATAATTCAGGGGGTCAAATAGTATGATTAACTTGACACAAAACCTAAACTAGATGGTAAAATCCAATGCCTACCCCTCCTTATGAACCATAGCGCTTACATCTAAAGGCAACCACTTTTATTCTGAGAGTTTCATACATGAGTACTGTATTTAACCATCCCTACTCTCTCCCCCTCTAACTCCTGCTGTGTTCCCTGACTCCTTTCAAATTCATAATCTCTAATCACTATTGTTACACACGTATACATATAAATGTAAATATATAAACTCAACTTTCTGATCCCATTGAGTATTGCTTGTATATATTTTAGGTCAGAGCGCTTGGAATTGAAAAATTTATCATGGGGGGGTTCATTCCTAGAGGTGATGAAGATCCCCTCTTCTTAGCAGCTATCGATTACCAGTAGCTCTTCATTGTGAATTTTCCTTTGAGAGATTTTCCCATTTTCATTGGCTATCAACTGGCAATGTCATTGTGCAAGTCTTCTTTAGGTGACCATGTGGCTGAGACTTCATGTTGGCAGCTTCCCTGTCATACATAGAAATCACTCTCTTGCAGTAGATGCAATAATAAGTTAGGGTTAGGGTTAGAGTTAGGGTTAGGTTAGGGTTTTCTGGCTCTTACAGACTTTCTGCTTCCTTCTCTGTGATGCTCCCTGAGCCTTGGGCATAGAGGCTGGGTTGCAGATGTATCAGTTGGGTACATCTGACTGTGGTTGGATAACCCACAGTCAGTTGTTTTCTGTATTTTGACCAGTGGTAGATTTCTGTAACAGTCTCTATCTGCTGCAAAGAGAAGGTTTTTGATGAGGTATGAGCTACACTTCTCTGTGGGTATAAAGATAAGCATTTAGAATACAATTAGGAATTACTTGGTTTAGGAAAGTGTCAGAAGTAGGTTTTCTAGAGTCCATGGCCTCACCAATTACATTTGCAATACAATGGGGAAGATGACTTCTCTCCTATTAATAGAGTCTTAGGTCCAATTAGATGGCTGTTGGTTACCCCAAAGATATCAATGAAAAAAACAAACCACTGTCAACACAGATATTGTGCTTGCATTATTGTAGCATGTGAATGTTCTTGCCTGGTTCTTGCCATATACTGTTATTTTTATTTATGACCTATATTTTCAAGCTTTTGTGGAGTTAATAAGTTTCTTGTGTTTTGCCTGTTTTTTTTTTTTTTTTTTTTTTTTTTTTTTTTTTTTGTTCTGATTTTGTGACTTTTATTCTCTTAATTTCTGTAAAAATATTTCGTGAAATACACAATATTGCCTGACTTTATGTGAGAGAGTGTGAAATATTTATTTTTTTTTTTTTTTTTTTTTTTTTAATTTAATTTAATTTTATTTTTTTAATTTACATTCCAAATCACTTCCCCTTTCCCGTTTCCTCCCTCCCCGAAAGTCCCATAAGCCCCCTTCCCTCCCTCTTTTCTCCGTTCAACCCCCTCTCATTACTCTGTCCTGGCGTTCCCCTACATCCAGTCTTTCCAGGACCAGGGGTCTCTCCTTCCATCTTTTTAGAAATCTATTGATATGCTGATTGTGTCTAGGGTATTCTGAGATTCTGGGTCAATATCCCCTTATCAGTGACTTCATACCATGTGTGATCTTTTGTGATTGGGTTACCTCACTAAGGATGATATTTTCAAGTTCTGACCATTTGCCTAGGAATTTCGTGAATTCATTGTTTTTAATTGCAGAGTAGTATTCCATTGTGTAAATATACCACATCTTCTGAATCCATTCCTCCGTTGAGGGACATCTGGGTTCTTTCCAGCTTCTGGCTATTATAAATAAGGCTGCTATGAATATAGTGGAGCATGTGTCCTTATTGCATGCAGGTAAAGTCTCTGGGTATATGCCCAGGAGTGGTATAGCCGGATCCTCCGGAAGTGTCATGCCCAGTTTTCTGAGGAGCCGCCAGACTGCTTTCCAGAGTGGTTGTACCAGCCTGCAATTCCACCAGCAGTGGAGGAGTGTTCCTCTTTCTCCACATCCTCGCCAACAACTGCTGTCTCCTGTGTACCAACCTTACATCCGACAGAGGGCTAATATCCAAGATATACAAAGAACTCAAGAAGTTAAACTCCAGAGAGGCAAGTAACCCTATTAAAAAATGGGGTACAGAGCTCCACAAAGAGTTCTCACCTGAAGAATATCTAATGGCTGAGAAGCACCTAAAGAGATGTTCATCATCCTTAGTCATTAGGGAAATGCAAATCAAAACAACCCTGAGATTCCATCTCACACCAGTCAGGATGCCTGTTTTTTTTTTATAGAAGAGGTTTCAGTATGTCATTCAGACTAGCCTGGATTCTCCTACCTTAGCGTCACAGTGCTAGGATTATAGGGGGAAAATTTATTAATTTTTCTAGCCCTAGAATAGGGTAATCTGAGAAATTTCCTTTGGATACTTATTTCTCCTTGGTTAATGTTCATATTCTGAAAGTGTTCTATCTTTATTATCTTACTGAAGATGTTTCTAGAGCTTGGAAGTCTCTAGTTGTTCTAACCTGGTCTTATTCTCTGTGGTCATCTCTCTTTTCCAGTATGATTGTTACCTTTGCTCATTTTGGGGGATAAACTTCCTGTAGACTGTATTTTATTCTTGCCTTACCATTTCCTTTTTTTGCTGTTTAAAATTCTCTTGTAACTGCCGGAGAAAGAACACGAGAAGCCATTTGGCTCTGTTCTGTTATTTACTTTTTGTGAAGCTGCATGCCTTTATTTTTGCTTCAGTTTGTAGTTTGTTACCCATTTGAGGGACGATGTTAGGGGTGAGTTGGGGATGGTGTTAGACCTCTTTAAGGGTTAGATCTAAACTTCAGAAGGGTTTATGTGTGGGAATTTGGGGAATCCCATTCCTCAATACCAGTCTCTGGGCATACAGTGTTGACACGAGGTTGGATGTGTATGAAATACAGGAAAGCCAAAGCTTGTTACCATTGCTGGGGCTAAAATAACAGATGGTCTGTGGGGGGCGGGGCGGGGGAGAGCCGGAGGCAGATCTGAGGTGATGTAAGAGGCATCCGATACTTGCTTCCATCCAGCTAAGCTTCTGATAAATCTTTTTTATTCCAGGAAATGATGCTAGTCCATTTCATAAGACTTATTAACTTCCTTCTTCAGTCTTCTCTTCTTCTCTTTCAGGAACACTGGTTAATCAGACTTTAAGATAATTTAGACTCTGAAGTATTCTTAAGTTTTTCTCCCATATTTTCATATGACCTTATTTTGATTAACTTTGGGGAAGATATTTTTCTCAATTCTATCTTCTGATTCTTTTGATTTTAATTTTGACTACAACATAATTTTTCAAAGGGTTTGTTTTTGTGTGAGCATACGTATTTGTACATGCATATTGCTATTCTTGTCTAGTCATTGCAATATTGCCTTTAAATTCTCTCAATATTAATTATAGCTTCGGTGTTGTTTTATTGGATTTTTCCATGAAAATACATTTTTTAGTTTCCTCTATATTTTATCCTTGTCTTGTTATCTTTGAGTTCTGTCTTCATCTTAGATTTGTCCTCCAGATGTTTGCTGGCTACTTGTTAGACTGGTATTGAAAGAAAAATTGAAAGCTCTCTGTGCTTGGGTGAGCCATTTAATTAAAGAGCTTCCAAAGTCATTAGGTTGAAGAACTTCTTCTTGGCTTGTCAAATTCCCAGGAGAAAAGTCTCCCAGTCTTTGATTTAAAGGGTGCAAACAAGGCTGCCAATGTTCAGGAGTCCATGTAGAGCAAAGGGGAGGTGCGTAGCTAATGGATAAATTTTATAATCTTCTTTGAGGGAGGGTATAAGACATCCTGTGTCAATTATCTCTGGGGTCTCCCAGCCAGAGGCCACTTATTCTATTATCTTCTGAGAGTGAATTCTTATCTCACGAGAGATGCAAGGAATTGTGGTGAAATATTTCTTAAATGGACTTAAAACCATGCATACTGATTTCAGCCCACCTCCGTGCTTCTTGCCAGCAATTCCTAAGGTTCAGGGGTTTCCACCACATAAAATGAGTCATTGCTTAGCTCCTACCACTGCCAGCTTAGACTATAGCTTCATGGGCTTGCTAAGTAACCCATCTGTTTTCCAGCTTCCAAAAACTTACGCCTGGGATTGCTTCTGTTCTTTCTGTGGTATCTTTCTCCAAATCTCTTTTGCATGGAATATAAACAAATACTTGAAGATCTGCTTTTCCTTCCAACCTACCAAATATAGATATTGACCAAATTAAGGCTCCTGGCATGCCACTATTTTCTGTGCTTTGAAAAATTCAGATCCCCTCAGTGTGTGCACAGCATAATAACATTTGTGTCTCTTAATGTGTCAACTTTGGCTTACTATGGGGTTATGAAATACTCCACAGTTAGTACAGTTTATAAGAAACAATCTCATTCATAATTTTTACTTTATCCCAGTACAGTATAATAAGACTGTGAACTCTGTAGTTGATTTGACTTTTCATCAACATTGAGCTCAACATATAATCAAGAGAAAAAAAACTCAAAGCATTATGAAAAATTTATTTAAAATTTCCAGTGTATGCTTTTGGCTTAAGAAAGCAATGGTATAACTTGGTACACTTCCCAAATATAAGTGGCAAGGAGAATTCATGTCCCAAGTGGTTATCTTAAGATACCATGGTGACTTGAATGAGAATCCCCCCCCCAGACTCATATATTTACGTGTTTGTTCCCCAGTTGGTGGAACTGTCTGGGGAGAACTAGGAGGTGTGGTTTTGTTGGAGGAGATACGGCACTGGGTGTGGCCTTTGACTTTCTAAAAGCCCATGCTATTCCCAGTTAGTTTCTTTGCCTTATGCTTGTGAATCAAGATGGGAGCTCTCAGCTACTGCTCCAGTGCCTTCACTGCTGCCATGTTTCTTGCCATGATGGTCAAGGACTCTAATCCTCTGAAATTCCAAGCCCCAAATAAATTCTTTCTTTTATAAGTTGCCTCAGTAATGGTATCATATCATAGCAATAAAAAAATAAGTAAGACAGATACTAAAATAGATTGTTTCTGTATCACACACTCCATTAGGGTTTATCTTTACTAAGGTTGAAACAGATGTTTAATGAGATGAGCATATGTCAGATCAGGCATATGAGATATACCAGAATATTCTACACCTGAAGTTATTCCAGCTTTGTGGCACAGAAATAAATGTGTGGGAAATCACCTAGATTTGTTAAGGAGGTTGTATGCTGAGTGAAAATAACTGAGTCTACAAAATTTTAGGCTTGAGCCCAATACAACAGCAACAAACTATTTTCCACTCAGAATCTGTTTTAGTATTCACTCTGCAGTTGCTGTTTCTGACGAGACTCCAGAATCACAATGAGTCCCTGAAGCGATCAATTATGGGAGAATTAATCCTTCACACAACTCAAAAAGTCCCTGAGAAAAGACTAGCAAGATAGGCAAGTATTCTGTCCTGAGCTCTGGGAGGCTCAAACATGTGATCCAGAATCCCTCTTCTATAGAACTTAGCCAGAGAGAAAAGGCATTGTCTGCCACCTTTGTATTTGGAGGAGGATGATACACACTGTGTCACTGGTAGGGATATTAATGATTTTAAAAGTAACACAGAGGAGGCGAAGGGAGTTTATTTGAGGGGAAAATAGAGTCACCAAAGAGGAGGAGGAACCAAAAAAAGTTGTTCTTGTGTTTGTTCATCTTAGGCCATAGGAACTTGGAGAACAACTCAGAGAGAGTAAATTGGAAAACAGACAGTTATAGAGTCACAAATAGCTGTAGGCCGTTTAGGTATACATTATCCAATAGCATATTTTATTTATAGTGATAGTTATATATAAATACATATCCAGGTTTCTTTTTTGACAGAAACCTATCAAGGTACTTTTTGCCAACAAACATCTAGTAACCTCTGTTGCCCAAAAACAACTATTGATGAGTCAAATATGGATGTATCTAGAAGCTTGGATGATCAGGAGGAACTTTTATCTGTCTCTTGGCTCTGTTTTCTCCTATGTTGGTATTGCTTTGGCAGGCCTTTTTAATGTGGTGGGAATGAGGGTGAATTTAAGTCTTCTGTGGTCCATACATCTTTCCATCACAAATTAAATAGCCTCTGTTTAGTGCCCATGTGTGAGAAGTACTTAAGAGACTTCAATTACCTGCTTTGTGGGCAAGACATCATGGATACCAGGTCACTGCTTTTAATGACATTAGCAAATGGAAGAACAGTTTTTCATAGCAATATGAACTGGTATGGGCAAGACAAGGAATGTGCCTATAGTCCCGAAAGAATTCATTTTAGCCCCAAACAAATACATCTGTCCTTTGAGTTTCAGATAGATGGTAAAGACACTGATATTGGTGAAAAGACAGAGGGATGAATTTGGAGGCATTGCTTGTGATATGAAAATTACTCCATCAGAATTTCCCATCACCAACCACCCTATTCATGGGATGCATTGCCATTGTGGGCTCAGTTCCAATTAAGAGAGTGAAGATTACAGAAGTTCAATAGGATGTCAGAGTTCTTTGGGATTTGTTCTTCACTGTTCTTTTTTTCTGAAAAAAGAAAGTTTTGTTAGGATATATAAAATTTACATATTAATTTGAAGAGATTTAAAAATGCTTTATTTTTATGTATGTATTTTATTTTTATGTGATGGTAGTCAAAGAAGAATGATATATTTGAATGCTTTAGTAATCAGGAGTGGCACTACTTGAGAGGAACTAGGAGATATAGTCTTGTTGGAGTAGGTGTGGCCACACTGGAAGAAATGTGTCAGTAGGGGTAGTCTTTGGGGTTTAAGAAGCGCAAAGTAGGCCCAGAGTCTCTTCCTGCTGCCTATGGATTCATATGTAGAAATTCAAGATACTTCTCCAGCACCATATCTGTCTGCGTGCCCTTGTGCTTCCTGCCATGATGACAATGTAGTAAACCTCTAAGAATGTAAGCAATACATGCTTTCCTTTGTAAGAATTGCTATGGTCATGATATCTCTTCACAGCAATACTACACTGACTAAGACAATGAATTAAAGGGTATTTCTGACACAATCAAGAAAAGGTCATCAGGTTCCTTTGAGCTGAAGTTACATGCAGTTGTGAACCACATAACTGGGTGCTGGGAATAGAACTTAGATCCTCTGCAAGAACAGTAGATGCTCTTAACTTCTGAGTCATCTCTCCAGCTCCTTGAAGCGATTCTTATTTATTAATTTATTTTATATGTAATGGACATAATTGTTATTCATTCAAATTTTTAAATTTAGCCTTCAAAAAGTTTTTAAATTTCTCTATAAAACTCTAATTTTTATTAACTTTGTTATTTACAATTTCATACAAGTATATAATGTACTGTGATGACTCCCTCCCACTGGGTTCTGATATTTCTCTCCAGCTCTATCAACCTTACTTTATCATTGCCTATCTCCAAGGCTCATGACTTGGTGTTGAGCACATAGGACCATTGGATACAGAACCACCATATGATCCAGTTGTCATACTCCTGAGTGTACTATACCCAGAGGACTCTGCCCCGCTACAGGGATATGTGTTCATCATTGCTACTTTATTCATAATACCAAAGAGCATACATGGCCCCTGGGATTAGTGGGGTTTAGAAAGGGAGATGGTGAGGATAAAAAAGATGAGAGGGAAGGGGAAGATTAAAAAAAAAGCTGTATGAAACTATTATTACAAAAGTAGATAGAAAATACAATTCATAACAATTAAAAAGGATACCATACATGGTTTGAAAGAGAAAAACTGTTCCCAAAGCTGTGAAAGAGGAATGGAGATGCCCAGTGTCTAGGCAGAAGGCCAAGGTCAGGGAAAATGTCATGGTTCTTGCACAAAGAACAACTCTGTTGATGAAGCAATTGTCCAGACTCAGTTTTTAAGGTTTAAGAGATGAGGCAGAAGATGGGGATTGTAGAGAATGAATGTTATAAGGAAAGCATAAATTAGTTGGGTTGGTTGGGAATACTGCCAGATAAACTACATGTAAAAAACACTGCTCAGGAATCTGGTTACTTAGCTGTAGCCATCTTGTTCAATGCATTGAAAAGGATCCAGAAGCTGTAGAGGTGTCTAAGGCAACTGTTCAGTGGGTAAATTGCTTGATACTTAAGTAAAGAATGAAGTTCAGAGCCTCAGCAAGGACATCAAATCTCCAGGAAGACATGGTGGCTCTCTGGTAATCCCAGTACTCTCAGCAGATAGAGATGGGAATTATTGGATCAAGCCAGCTAGGTAGACTAGCTGATGCAGTGAGATCTTTCAGCAAGAGACCCCATAAATGAAGTGGGAAGTAACAGAGGAGGATACTCAATATCAACTTTTGGCCTACAAATGTGCATGTATACATATACATACATACCTATACACATGTGTACAACAAACACCACACACACACACACACACACACACACACAAGCATCTAGGGGAACGGTTTGAGGAAGCACCCAGATCTCATAGGTGAACATTAATGTTTAGATTGCTTTGTGAAGCAGGAAGTATGTATGATGAAATGTTTTACTCTGTCAGGTATCACAGGAATTAAAATACAATGCATTATAAAATTGCTTAGGATAATCATTTGAGAATGAGAGTAGAGTTTAGGGAGATAAATAGAGAAAATACACTCCCAGGATTATGTTAGTGACCTAACAAATTACCTGGGAGTTTTTTGTTTGGGGAAGGATATGTGTTTAGTAACCAAACACATGCAAGGATCATGAGAGCAGCCTGCTAATTGGCAATCAGCCTCCCTAATCTCCATGTGCATTTTGTAAGTTTCAGCTGCCACTCAATCAGTTTAAGGGTGCTCCTTCATATAGGAGATAACCCAAAGTTTCCAAGCACCTCCAACAGTGTTTTCTCCTCTCAGTAATCAACTCTTTATTGAAAATTTACTATGCACCAGGTGTGCTAGGCTGCAGGATACCAGATTGCTCCCATCATGCTTCGTTGGTGTGTGGAATCAGGTAGAACAGCCATTCTTACAAAAAGACGATGTAATAAAATGTCCTATGAGCTCAAGCAGCAAGAGGCAGGATACCGTCACCTTGCTGCAGGATCTGATGGATTATCCACAGAGCAGGGGCTGTTTGAGATGGTCTTCAAGGATTAACTCAATGCTGTTGATCCCATAATTCCCTCTGACTCACTTGTGGCAATTACTTGACATAAATTTACAGCATTTACAAAGTGCCAAACATAGAGTCTTTATGTAATGAAAAATAAAAGGTTTGATCTTTCTTTTTTTCGTGAAGATGAAAGCAGACTGACTGGGAAATGTACAAATGAGTGGACAGAGTGTAAGATCTGTTAGGACCGTCTTTAGCAGCCTGGGGATACTTGCCATGTGACAGCACACACATGTCTGTTCCCCAAACTTGGATTCTAAAACAAACCTCTGTTTGATGAGATGCTACCACATCAATGGTAGAAATGGAGTTTTAGAACTAACCTGCCTAGATTTTATATAAAATGGTGTGGGCCATGGCTATTGTGCTGGCTAGTCTTATGTCAACTTGACACACAAACCAAAGGTATTTGAGAGAAAACTTTAATGGAGAAAATGTCTCCACAGCATCTGGGAGTAGGACATTTCACTAATTAGTTATTGGTTGGGGAGGGTCTAACCCATTGTGGGTAGTTCCAACCCTGGGCTGCTGGTTCTGAAATTTATAAGAAAGCAGGCTGAACAAGTCATGGTGAGCAAGTTAGTAAGCAGCACCCTTCTATGGCCTCTGCATCAGCTCCTGTTCTAGGTTTCTGCCTTATTTGAGTTCCTGCCCTGACTTCCTTCGATGATGAACAGTAATATGAAAGTGTAAGCCAAATGTGTCCTTTACTCTCCAACTTGCCTTTTGGTCATGGTGTTACATCTGTAGCAATAGAACCATAGCTAAGACATCTTTAATATGTTATAGCAAGAGTGTATACTTCTCAGGGTGACTGTAGGTTGGACTGTGTTTATCTGTGTTGACTTCTACTTTCCTTCTACTTTTTCTACTTAGTCTACAGCAAGCCCTTCTCTTTCTCCCCTGCCCTCCCCTTGTTCATCTTTCTTTGCTGGGGATGGAACTCAGTGCCTCACACATGCTAAGTGGCTCCTCTCCCACTATACTTCCAGTTCACTGTTATTTCTGGAAGACTAAGAAATAAACTCTGTCACTATTCTTATTTAAGCTCTGGAGACCTTTGCAACTTTAGGCATTCTGGTACTTACTATGAACAAAGGAGGGATGACTTTAAGGGCTGCTCAGATTTTCGTTATAGAAAGTCATTTCAAACACCTTCTTTAAATGCCCAATGTTCTCTAAAGGTCCATTCAATAAAGGTTTTGCTTCCAGTTGTTGTTGGTACTAGGAGGTAATGGGATCTGGTAATGGGGCCTAGTGAAAAGGTATTAGGGGCATGCCATTGAAATGGATATGGGTAATGTAGTAGCTATTTCTGGTTGTCAACTTGACTAAATCTGGAATGAACTAATCAAGAATTGGAAGGCTCACCTATAATCCTAATCTGGAGGCTCAGAGATACAAGTTTCTGACCTGGATCTTGGCATGGAGATCTTGAAGCATAGTGACTATGAATTCCAGAAGATTAAGATTAGGAGATCTCTGAGTCCAAGGTCAGCTGGCACACGCCTTTAATCTGGGCCACACTCTCTGCTGGAGGCCTAAATAAGGACATTGGAAGAAGGAAGATTCACTCTGGCTTTTCCTGGCCTGCCTCGTAGGACTGAGCAACTGCTAGATCCTTGGACTTACATCCACAAGTACTGCTGACTATTGTTGGGGAGTTGGACTACAAGCTGTAAGTTATCGACAAATTCCCTAACTATATAGAGACTACCCATACGTTCTGTGACTCTAGAGAACCCTGACTAATACAGGTAGCCTGGTCTATTTCACCCTCCGCCCCTCTCTCCTGTCATAAAATAAACAGCTTTCTCCATCCTTACTATAAGCCCAAAGCCATGGGACCAGGTGACTATGAACCAAAGCCTTAGAAATCATGAGTAAATTCTTTCTCACTATAAGTTGGTTGTCTCAGACTTAAAACATTTTTTGTTTCTATGTGCATGAATATTTTTATTTAATTGAAATACAATCACAGGATTCCCACCTCCTTCTCCTCTCCAGATTCCTCCCATGTCTTCTTGTATGAGTGCTTTGTCTGCAAGTATGTCTGTATAACATGAGTGCCTGGTGCCTGGGAAGGAAAGAAGAGGACATCAAAGTTCCTTGAACTACAACAATGGTTTTGAGATGCCATATGTGTCCTGGGAATGAAACTAGGGTCATCTGTATCAGCAGCCAGTGCTCTTAATCACTGTCATCTCTTAGACATTTTTGTCATAGCAATGGGAAACTTAGTGACAAAATTAGCACTGAGAAGTGGGTTCATTGCTGACTATTCCTGATTATGTGGTTCAAAAGCCTTTGGAGTTTACTGGAAGAGTTTGAAAATGTAGGCAGAAACAAAAATACCCACCAAGAGCTAGTCTTACCAGCCCACTTTTCCTCTTTTTAAAAATAGTATTGAGATGATTAACAAAGCAAGATACATGACTCTTATGTATATAGATTGATTTTTAAAAAAAATATATGGAAGAAATACTCAGATCAGAACATTTATTCAACCTTAGAAAGTTTCAAGGCAATATTTATTTATTTTTATTACCTTATTGACTGCTGGGTCCCAGTAAATCTAGAATTGCTTTTTTCTTGTATTTAACTGAGAGTTCTCCATTAATATCTGCCTTTTGAGGCATGAATTTTACAAAGTAATAATTCTCCCAGGTAGGACAAATTCTTCAGCCTTAGTCTATTTTTCTGATGCATGACTATTAAGTCAACCCAACTCACTCCAAACCCTGACCTCACTCACTAGTATGGCACTGGCACATACCTTAAATTTGAGCTGTAGGCTATAATAAGAGAACACAAGACTGAGTTGTCCAAGGAGATGGTCCTGGATCAACTAAATTTACAAAATGCTATGTCTTTCATGCTGAGTTTCTCTTGTGCATTAGTGTACCCAAAGTACCAAGAAGCTTTGTCAAAAAGAAACCTATCAACCAGATGTTACTCAAAGAAACACAATCCTAGAACAATGTCTTCCTTTTTAAAAACTTTCATTTCCAGTTTAACATTTGAAAAATTGTACTCATTATTTTGTTCCCAAACTGTTCCTCTCTCAATCTTCTCAG
This sequence comes from Tokudaia tokunoshimensis, assembly GCA_036184795.1. NCBI lineage: Eukaryota > Metazoa > Chordata > Mammalia > Rodentia > Muridae > Tokudaia > Tokudaia tokunoshimensis. The sequence goes on along the minus strand of BTHU01000004.1, from coordinate 32,441,972 downwards.
CATTGAAACAGTGCTTTCCTAATTGTCTAAGTTCAACATCTAGAAACTTTCCTTTCTTTCTTTCTTCCTTTATTCTTTCCTTTCTTTCTTTTCTCTCTTTCCCTCCATCCCTCCTTCCCTCTCTCCCTCCCTCTTTCCTTCCTTCCTTCCTTTCTTCTTTCTTTCTTTTCTCTATTTCCCTCCCTCCCTTCTTCTCTCCCTCCCTCCCTCCCTTCTTCTCTCTCTCCCTCCCTCCCTTCTTCCCTCTCTCCCTCCTTCCCTCCCTTCCTTCCTTCCTTTCCATCACAAATGCTTTCCACTCCTGGCCCCTTCTCCCTGAGTTCCTCTCCCCATCCATCCTCCCCTTCCCCTCTGACAGGGAAGCCCCCACTATATCCCTCACCTTGGTGAAACAAGTCTCTGCAGGATTAGGTGCATCCTTTCCCACTAAGGCCAGACATGGTAGCCCTTTGCTACATATGTACCAGGTGGGGAGGTGTGAGGTGGTGTGGGTTGAGGTCTTGGACCATCCTGTGTGTGCTTTTTGGTTGGTGACTCAGACTTTGGGAGCTATCAGGACTCCTGGTTAGTCGACACTGTTGGTCTTCCTGTTGGGTCACCATCTCCTTGAGGGCCTGCAGTCCATGACTTAGGCACTAAGGTCAAGAATTAATAAATGGGACCTCATGAAACTGAAAAGCTTCTGTAAGGCAAAGGACATTGTCAATAGAACAAAATGGCAGCCTACAGATTGGGAAAAAATCTTCACTAACTTTGCATCTGACAGAGGGCTAATATCCAAACTATGTAAAGAACTAAAGAAGTCAGACTTCAAAATATCAAATAACCCAATCAAAAAGTGGGATACAGAACTAAACAGAAAATTCTCAACAGAGGAATCTTGAATAGCCAAAAAGCGCTTAAAGAAATGTTCAACATCCTTAATTAAGTTAGTGAAATGCAAATCAAAACATTCCACCTTATAACAATCAGAATGGCTAAGATCAAAAACTCAAGTGACAGCACATGTTGTAAAGAATGTGGCAAAAGGGGAACACTGGTCCACTGTTGGTGGGATTGCAAACCTGTAAAACCATTCTGCAAATCAATTTGGTTCTTTCTCAGGAAATTGGAAATACTTCTACTTAAAGACCCAGCATCTGGAAACTTCTATTTCATTCCTCCTGTGGCTCAGAGCTTGACTGTTCCCTAAGGCCCATGTATTAAAGGTTTGGTCTCCAAATTGACATCGTCGGGAAGTGAGGGTTGTGGGAAGTCTTTCTATCAGTGAAACTGTGGGACCACATTCTCTCGTTCACTGTGGTGAGTTGTTTTCTTCTGTTATGCATTCCTAGTATGATCTGCCATTGTGGCACGAGTCCAAAGCAAGGAGGCTAACTGATCATGTGCTGGAAGCTCTAAAACTGTGAACAAAAATAACCTGTCTCTCTTTGTAAATTGATTATCTCGGGCATTCTCTCACAGTGACAGCAGCTGTCTTGAATAGTTTCCTAGATAAAAATCTCTCACAGAAATTCTATTGATTCATCAAAATTACCTAAAATATTTCACACCATCAAGTATTCTATTTATCACCGAAGCATCTAAAATTTTGGATCTCTCTTCAACCTTAGAAGGGGGCTTGCTCGTGATGGTCAAGATAGATATAGAGAAGCCTTCCATTTCTTCCCTATGTCTGTTGATGTTTTTGCTTATTGTATCAGCTATAAATTCTCAAGTGGGGTCAAAAAGATTCCTAGAATACAGCAGATTCTGTAAAATTTAAGTAAAATTGTTATTTTATTCCTCTTTCCTTATCAAATTTGATTGATCTTCTCTATGGAATCATTTAGGGATCCAGGCTTCTGTCCAGTTTATCGCTGCCAGCCCCTGGGACATGGTCCTCACTGGCATGGCTGAAGCAGTTATTGTCACATCAGATTTCCAGCCTGGGGAAAAGAAACAATAACAATGACAATGACAACCCACCCCCCCCAAACCAAAACGAGAATGCAGTGTCATAGAAGCTGATTCAAACTGGGTCAGCCACATGCTCCCATATTGTTATGCTCAAGGTCATTAGGCAGTATCTTGGCTAGCTTCTTAGTCAAGTGTATAGGAGGAAGAGTCAATGGATCTCAGGGTGGTTACTACCTGCTGTGCCATCTTACTTCCATTCAGTCTACGAAACATTTCCTTATCTACACACTCAGTTCTGCAGTGTTTATGATAGTTGTTAAATCAGCACATGTTTTAGCACATATTCTGTGTTATTCATAATGGACACATCATTGCAAAATTGAACAAATGGTGACCGTTTTAAGACCCTAACAAGACTGAGAGTAATATTCGTAGAATGGAGACTATTTAATATTTCCATCAGTGGAGTGTTTTTTTCTGTTTATTTGTTTGTTTGGTGTGTGTGTGTGTCTGTGTGTCTGTGTTTGTGTGCCCTTTTAGCACTCCAAAAGAGATAGCCCTTTTGGTTTTCAAAAGCTGTTTAGGATGAGCTTGTTGACTAGGCTTATGCAAGTAGAATCATTCCCTCATATCCACGAGGGACTGGTTCCAGGAACTTCAGAAATACCAAATCATTGATTAGCAAGTCTCTTCTAAAAGAGGGAGCTGTATTCACATTAGCACCTACCACATAGATAATTATCTCTAGATCCCAGCCTTAATACTCTGTCTCTTCTTTCTCCCCCTCCCTCCCTGCCTCCCTCCCTCCTTCCTTCCCTCTCTCCCTGCCTCCCTGCCTCCCTCTCTCCCTGCCTCCCTCTCTCTCCTCCTTTTCTCTCTTTCCTCCTCCTCCTCCTTCTCCTCCTCCTCCTCCTCCTCCTCCTCCTCCTCCTCCTCCTCCTCCTCCTCCTCCTCCTCCTCCTCCTCCTCCTCCTCCTCCTCCTCCTCTTCTTCTTCTTCTTCTTCTTCTTCTTCTTCTTCTTCTTCTTCTTCTTCTTCTTCTTCTTCCTTCTTCTTCTTCTTCCTCTCTCTCTCTCTCTCTCTCTCTCTCTCTCTCTCTCTCTCTCTCTCTCTCTCTCTCTCTCTCCGCACACGTATGTGTTTGCACACTTGTACAAAGGTTGGCACTGAGTGTCTTCTTCAACTACTTTTCCATTTCATTTTTTGGAAACTGGATAACATGGGGTCTTGGATTCAACTAAGCTTTCTAGTCATTGATTATCTTCCTGTATTCATCTCCCCAGTGCTAGGGATCATAGGCATGTTCTGTCAAGCCCAGGTTTTTGTTTTGTTATTGTTTGTTTTTGTTTTTTATGTTTGTTCTCTTTAAATAGGCATTTCACTGACTGACTTGTCACCCAGGCCCATTTTGTTGTGAGCTTTCTGACATTATTAATCTACTCTGAGCTCATTTTTCTTTCTCTGACATTCCTCCTTGTCTTTTTCTTTGTCATAGTTTGCCATTCAGGGTGCACTTCAACAGCACCCAACAACTTCTAGCTATTGCCCAAGTCAATGACCTTGAACACTATTTATTATAGCTTATATTTTAAAACATTGTCCACACTAATACTTATTTTTAATTAGGTTCCCAGTTTATATTGCATCCTGGTGTGGTCCAGAGTAGACCAACATCATTATGTCACGAGCTCTGTGTACAACTCTTCTGGGCCATTCCTGCCATCTCAAATGAGTTTCTCTGTTTTAGAATTTTAAAAGTTAATAATTTTAATATTTATCCAATTATTAGTTAAATAATAAGTATTAATATAATAAACACTAGTAAGTATTTAATTAATATTTCATAATAAAAAGCTGGTGGCACTGAAAGTTATTTCAACCTGCAAAGCTGGAAACAGGACAGGCACGCCTGCACGTCCTTGCTTTATGAGATTTGATACAGTGATGTAGCCTTTGGGTTATAAGATTTTCTAATCCAGTGGCACTTGCTCTTCAGTAGCAGCAAGCACATCTCTTCTTGCTGGTTCGTTTTCTTCTGTCCAAACAAAACTTTTCAAAGACCTCCATAGCAGGCACTATGGTAAAAGCAGGTGAAAGGTACAGTGCTGGTATTCCAGAGGCCTCTCAGACCTAGACTCATCTTCAGAATCAAGGATGCAATCAATAAAAACATGCCAAGAAGAGCAGCAGAGTGGACAATATCATAAACACATCCTCTTCTTCCATTTGGTCCTTATTTGTTCATAGGAAATATTTAAAGAATCTATTACACAAGTAGCCTGCAAGAGCTGCTTAGCCCTGGGTGACAGCAGGGAACATGGTACTGTACTCGTCATCAAAGGACCCCAGTGGGAATGATGACCAGGAACTGATGACACCTGTGGAAAATGCTGAGATGTAAGTTTCTATTGCTTTGGGGGACACACAAAGAATACAGCTAGTCCATACTGTGGAGAGGGAGAAAAGTTCCCAGTGTTAGAATAGCACCAAAGATCAGCACTTTGCCATGGTTCTTTCAGAGTAACCATTCTCCATCAGTGACTCAGGATAGAATGTGAAAATAGGCTGCGGCCCAGTTCACTCCTGGGAATCATATACAGTGGGAATACCTGTGGGAGCTATAGATACCAGAGGTTCTCACCTTTCCTAATGTTGCAACCCTTTAATGCAGTTTCCCCCATGTTGTGGTGACTCCAGACCATAAAGTTATTTTGTTGGTACTTTATAATTTTGCTACTGTTATGAATCATAATATAAATATCTGCTATGCAACCCCTGTGAAAGGGGTGTTTAACCCCCAAAGAGGTTGCAACCTAAAGGTTGAGAACCTTGGCTAGAGATACAATAAAAAGCCTACCAGGGGTCAGGTATCTGGTGTCAAAAATATACTTGCTAAATAGCAACTATCGGGTTGAAGAGTTACCCCAAAATGACTACCTACCTGAGATGCAGTAGAACAACACCACAGTTTCTCCACATAAAAGGGGGAAAACATTTTCATGTGCTGGATGCTGAGCCTATGAGGTACCCATCTGTTCTTGGAGGCTGCTTTCTCTCTACACTGCACATTCTCCATGGGCACTAATGGTTCCAATTACTGTTCAGAAGGTAGTTCCCACTTATCCACATCTTCAGTCTGAGCTTTCCTTGGGCTCTTCAGATCTATATAGACTGCCAATGCCTACAGGTATTTCCTTTCCACCTGGCTAGTCCATAACCTGGCCAAATTAGTACCTAAAAGCCATGTTTTCTACATTTATAGTCTCTACTTTATAATTTATAACTATAAAAATATACATATTCTGCCATGTTTACAGAAAACCGTGTACTTCTCCTCATATAATGTCACCATTGATCCATTTCCTTTACTCACAGTTGCTGTCTCTCCTTGCTCCATTTCTCCACCATCCACCTTAACAATAACTAAGCCCAAAGTCCCAAGTATTTTTTGGTTCCATTCACTTCTTTAATTTTTTGCTGTTAGAACCTTAACTGAGGATAACATTGTCTCCTACTAAGATATGGTTGTCCAAAAATCTCCCTGCCTCTGGTGTAGTTACAATGCAGCCAGCACAATCATTTTGAGGCACAATATGGCCACACTACCCTCATTCTAAATATTAAACAGATTCTCAAGACCTTTGTGAAAGTCGATCTCCTACATGCAGTTTGTAAGTAGGCTGACCATATGTCCCAGTTTCTCAGAATAGTCTTAGTTGATGCCTGCTGCTTTAACGTAATAATCCAAGTCCATCCTTTCACTCTACAATGTGTGCTGCTCTTGTCGCATTATAAAGATACCCTAATTGCAAGGCCTTTCATTCACACAGTTCTCTTTAGCACTCAGCATCGCCTGTTGACACTGCTCCATCTCACTGAATGCCATCATGTTCTTCTGACACATATGTCTTTTTCTTACACACGGCTACTCATGCTCTCTTCTCCTCCTGGGTCACTTTTTGAGTTCCTTCAGCCCTGGAGAATGGCGAGTCACAGCTTGGTTCCATCTTATCTCTGCTCCATCATCACTTGGTACTTAAACGCGCGCGCGTGTGTGTGTGTGTGTGTGTGTGTGTGTGTGTGTGTGAGTGTGTGTGTGATCACTGATACTTACACGTCACCCCAATACTACAAACTCTAAGGGAGATATATTTTTAATATTATGACTGTATATCATGTTTGTACTGGGAACCCAAGGAGGCCAGAAGGCATGATTGGATCCCTTGAAACTGGTTACAGATGATTGTGAATCGTTATGTAGATGCTCTGACAATAGAACCCTGATCTTCTGCAATAACAGCAAGTGCTCTTAACCACTGAGCCATCTTTCTAGCCTCTGGAAACTATATTTCTTGTTCATATCTTCCCTAGAAACTCCTGCTGATCAATTAAGAAAACAAAAACCAATAGCCCAATTTCCGTGTCCCTTATAGTCCCACAGAAAGCCTAAGATGAGTATACTAGCCGTATATAGCTGTGAACTGGGGTGTGTGGCTGCTGTCCTAGCATCTCTGTGGTGGGTGCTCTAGTTCTTCTGCCTTTCCTGTTCTGTCAGCCTAGGGCATAAGCCAGACCTTTTGTATGTGATTTCAAAATTTTCACAAAGATAGTCAAACCAAGGTTGTTCCTTAGGTTGGATTCTGAATATATTTTTCAGTATTAGGCATGGTGTCTCAGTTAGGGTTTCTAATGCTGTGGTATAACACCAGGATCAAAAGCAAACTTGGTGAGGAAAGGGTTTATTTTAGCTTACACTTCCACATTGCAGTCCATCACTGAGAGAATTCAGGACAGAAACTGCAGGCAAGAACTGATGCAGAGACCATGGAGGAGTACTGCTTACTGGCTTGTTCCTCATGGCTTTCACAGACTGCCTTACTATAGTATCCTGGACCAAAAGTCCAGGAGTGGCTCTGCTCACAATGAATTGGGCCCTCTCACATTAATCATTCAAGAAAATACTTTATAGACCAATTGGGTGGGAACATTTTATTTTTCAGTTGAGGTTCTCTCTTTCCAAAAGACTGTAGCTTGTAACAGGTTGACATAAAATTAGCTGGCACACACGGATAGTGAGGAGATTTGCATACTAAGACCTGTTTATTGTTGACTTTGTAAATAAAACTTTATTGGAGCACAGTTGAGTCCATTCATTAACATGCTATCTATGGATATGGTTTTTCTGAGTGGTTGTAACAAAAACCATGTGGCTCACAAAATCTAAACTGTTTATAATTTGGCCCTTTACAATAAAATTTATTTACTATCTGGCTTTCATTACCAATGCACAAGACATTGGGAAAAATCTAGAATGTTTTCAGTGGACTACCAGCAGCAGAAGCAGTAGCAGCAGTAGCATTGAGGCATTTGGTATGGATACAGGAATCTTGAGTCTCTGATTTAGAATACGCATTTTGATAAGCTCCCTGGGGGACCCATGTATATTAACGTTGGCAAAACCTTGATCTAGATATCTCTAGAGATTGAGGAAGAGTCCCAATCAAGCTCACTGAGGACATGGGACGTTTGCATGCATGAGTTTCAGGAGCATTAGTTGTACTAACAAGCCATGTGTTATACTCCAATGAATAAATTCTTAAATGGTGCATGCAGAGGACACAGCCTAATGAAGATTCATAGAGTTATGGGAACTGATGGGGTGAGTATTTGGGGAAACAGACTCTAAATACTGCTAAATCACAATGTTTGTGGGTGACAATACACTTCGTGAATGCAGTTGACCTTGAGCTTTTTATTTTTTTTTTTATTTCTGTGAGCTTGAGAATGGATACTGGAAACTGAGTGTCACAACGCAGAGGCAGCGACTGTTTTCTTACCTGCTACCCTGGCCCATTTTATTTCAAGGGCAAAATATCTTCTCTTTCATTCTCTACCTCCTTATTTCTGAGTTCTTATTTCCAAAAGTTGATTGGTGCTATGGTTTGAAGAAGCAGAAGATGAGTTCAGTGTTTCAGAAACAGTCATTTGCCATCTCTTGTTTTCTTTGGGGGGGGCTCTAAAGTTAAAAAACTGCCCCAAAGAAGGCTAATATTTGCTTTTGAAGCATCATACTGAGGATGCTTCCTGGAACCCTGTAAGAATTATGCTACATGAGAGATATTTGAGAGTGTTATACACAGAAATAAATTGATTGGTGTCAAAGCTTGCACACAAATACCGCTATGGTCTGTGGAATGCTCTGTAAATTATTTAGGCTGAAAAGTGGAGAAAGTCTCCAGTAACACAGAATGTGTCGCCTCAGAACAGCAGATGTATTTATCCTTCCAAAACAATCTACAGCAAAACCTGGAGTCAAGGCCATAGACTGCTTTCTTGTTGTGGCAAATACGCAAACACAGTGTGTCAACCTGGAAAATTTAATAAATCTTGCTGCTGGCCTCTTCACCATAACCTGTCATAGCAGAATAGACACAGGAAGCTGATTTGCCTCTCTCTTGTGTTGCTGTTGCTTTGCTAAAGATATTTATCCACTAACCTTGGTCTCAGAACTATTTCTATAGCAAGCAAATAATAACTTTGATTGATATGATTTATCTTTTTTCCATTTCCCTGCTACAAGCTCAAATGAATCAGCTAAAATAAAAATTAAGAGAAGAGAAAGAGAAAGGGAAGAAAGGCAGGAGGGAGGGAAGAAAAGAGATATAGATAGATAGATGATATATAGGTAGATGATAGAGATATAGTTCTATAGATATAGATAGATGATAGAAGTAGAAATAGGTACATAGATAGAAGATAGATAGTTGTTAGATATATAGACACATAGATACAAGATAGATGATGGGTAGATACATAGATGATAGAAATGTAGAGATACAGATAGATATCAATAGATGATAGATGACTATAGAGATATTTATAGATAGATGATAGATATAAGATAGATAAATGTAGATATAGATAGATGATAGATAGAGATAGATACATAGATACATGATAAATAGATGATAGATAGATGACAGATGGATGATAGATGATAGAAACATAAGTTGATAGATATATAGAAAAACATAAATAAATATAATGGATAGATGATTATAGATAGATGATTGATAGATGATATATATTGATATAGAAAGATAGATGTAGATAGATTATACACACACACACAGACACACACACACACACACACACACACACACACACACACACACACACACACACACACATATATATATGTAGATAGATAGGAGGAAAATGGATACAGTGATGGAGAGAGAGAAGTAGTATCTCAGCTGGACAGGGTTAAAGATTCATGCCCAGTGCAGTGTGTGGTCATGTGTTCTTCTCACTGCCTAGTAACCCCCAAATGATTCTGTATCTCATAACACAGGAGCACAGAGTGAAGGGAGTAATAAAACAGACAATGGATTCTAGGAGCAGGAAGATGTTCTCATCCAATTCCTTGGTACTAGAGATGCGTTTGACATGTTTGGAGAATGGAGACTACAAATGAGTAAACGCTGTTCAGATGGAGGTCAAGTTCCCCTTTCCCTTCTGTAGTGGGCTGGTCTGATCTAAATATGCTCCCTGAATGGGGAAATGCATGCTCTTTGCTTAGTCTAAAGAATGAGGGATTCTTAGCTGGGAAGAATCCTAGCACACCTTCTGAAGTCCGTGTGCCACATAGCCACTTGCTTCTGTATCTGCTTATCACCTGGCATAACTCTGCTTCACATACAGATGAGGAAACTTGGTGAGCGACAGGCTCATGTTCTAGCTTATCATCACTGCACCCTGCTGCACTGTTTTATGAGTGGGCTATGAAGGTCTCATTTACTTATCCATTGTCATCAAGCCACCATTGAGATAATGAGTATGTGATGAAGCACTCACTGCATTCCGTGTTGAGGATACAAAGGTAAATGAGTCACTGTTTCTGCTCTCATGGGACTCTGCCAAAGAGGAAGAAACAGATTTTGCTTTCGTTATGAATTTGAATTGTTTCTCCCCCCATGCCTTCACTTGGCCTTAACAGTGTACTTGTTATATGGCCTGTGCCAAGTAGGCCCTACACAAAGTTAGCTGAGACAGAGCCTTTGCTCTTTGCGTGTTTACACGTCTTGACAGACATAATAGACCTACGGAGATGACTAATTAACCATATGGGTGATGACAAATGTTCTCATTAACTCCAACAACCCACTAATTCAGGAATTTCAAAATATGAAGAATAACATCAATCTGATAAGTAAAAAAAAATGAGCTTCTGAAGACTCCAAATAGTGACTGAATAGAACGACTGAGGCTCATGTGCTTTCCTGCAGGAAAACCATCTCAGCTATGTGTCTGAACCAATGTACTCCTCGCTCACACAGGGCTCTAACACTGTTGGATATCTGCTTGACACAACACATTTGGAAAAGGGGCTTGTTTGTTCCTTGGGATTTAGCTCCCATAAAACTATATTAATAGAAAAGTATCTGAACTGGGAAGCAGGATAGGGAACATTCAGAAGCACAAAGAATTTTTTAAAAAGTATTTGATATGAGATTTGTTCTTGAAGAACATGATTAAGCTTAATAGTCTTTTCTCAAAACCACTATTTCTTTTTTAACAGAATTTAACTATGTCCTTTACCCTTTGTTCCCTTCCCTTTTACTCCCATTAGTCTGAGCACCGACAATCTCTAGTGTATTGATAACAGGTCCCACTGACTACCAGCGATAGAATTCTATAATCCAGAGAAGAGTTTTTAATCTTACTGTGGTCCCTCAGTCTTCTGAAGATGCAGACCAGAGGTGGTAATCCCTGAGCTGCAGTCTCCATTTTTCATCAAGCCCATTTTTCCTGGAGACCCACCTAAGCTACTCTTCCCTTAGTCACCAACTGGGTGTGTTTGGAAACAGCTAGGCTCACAGGGAAACAAGCCTGGAAGGGAATCCTGAACATACTCTGAGCCCATGGGTGAAACTGCTGGTCCCTGGGGCTGATGTTGCCTTGGAGAACTACTTCCAGGTGACAGAAGGCAAACAGTTCACTGACCAGAAAATAGCCTTTTATTATAGGAAGATGTGGCTAAGTGTTTTTTTTTCAGAGGGGACCAGTGAAACAGTATCTGATGGTAGCTCTATTCTTGAGCAGGCAGGGGGTGGAGGGTAGGGGAAAAGCAGGTTCCAGAGGATTTCATTTTGACACCCGGACACTGAAAATAATTATGATATGTCGATTATTTTAAAAAGTGGATTTTAAAATCTTGAGTCACATAGGAAAGGGGCGGGTAGAGGTCTAGTCACTTTTCAGAGTGAGGCTGGAATTCAGTGGTAAAATACTTGCCTGGTTGTACAAGGCCCTGGATTTGATTACCTGCTCCAAGAAGAAGGAGGAAGAGAAGAGTGGAGGAGGAGGAGGAGGAGGAGGAGGAGGAGGAGGAGGAGGAGGAGGAGGAGAGAGAGAGAGAGAGAGAGAGAGAGAGAGAGAGAGAGAGAGAGAGAGAGAGAGGGGGGGGGAGAGAGAGAGAGATTGAGATTCAGACAAAGAAATTCAGGAAATTTGTGAAGGATAACAGAATCAGACACAATAAGGAAGTACAATATTAACCTTTTACTCTGGGATGCTGGAATTGAATCTAGACCCTGCTACAAGCTAGCAAGCATCTTAACTATTCAGCTACACCCCAGCCTAATGCAGATCTCTTGAATTGCTTTTCCAGGTTGTATATGCTAGTCCTGTGTTTTTGTAATTCATTTGAATGAGTGGGCAGCTATTCAAAAATTAGCATTTTATGAGCAAATGGCTGAGAAGCATCTATCTATCTGTAGGTCAAAATGTCACTGAGGATAGTTTTGTGTATGTTGACTTAGGTCTGGTGAGGTCTCAGGGCAGTTTTAATTTTGCAAAATGACAGAACTGAGGTTCATGAAAAAAAGAAAATGGGGAAAAAACAAAAACAAAAACAAACAAACAAACAAAAAAAACCTGTCTTTCTTTTGGCACTCAGCCAGGTTCTGAAAGCTTTCATTCAAGTTCGCATTTTGTGACTTCCAGACCAGTGATCTTCCTAATAGATTATTCCTTGCTTTCTCAGCCACACACTCTTCTCCAGAATGTCTGCCTTAAAGGTGGGGAAAGGTAGAAATGGAAGGTTTTCATACCTATAAATAAAATATTGATTAAGGATTGAGACAGATTTCTTGATTAAAATTCACATGTAAAATTGTAACTTTTTATATTTATTGCAACTCACGAAACTGTCAATTGGAATATTTTATAAGTGGCATGAGACAGTTACCCAACATCTTAAGTCCGTAGGTTAACTAATGCTCTCTTGCAATATTTTTAGATCTATCATCCTGATATTTTGAAATGAGACTTGCTGAGTTGCAACATAGTGTAGACTCATGCTATTTAACACCAGAGTTGGGCAGTACTCTATTAACTTTGCATAAGATTTGATTTGCCTTCATCCATCCATCCTGAAGGGACCCCTCTGACATCCTTGACTAGTTTCTTAGACATATTTATGATAAATAAATGGCTGTTTTGAATATTTAAAAATGCTTTGTTAGTGAGCACCTGCTAAATACAGTTTTTATTTGTGTACATTTAAGAACACATGGATACATGCATTTAATGAGCTCTTTTCCCATTAAATAAATAGCATTTCAGTTAAGATGGAAGTGAAATATTCTAGCATTTTAGAGTTCCCAATGATATTCAGTTGTGAAACTGCAGAACACAGTCCTTCCTATAAACCCTGTTAATTACCAAACAGAATTTAGTTAGAATGAATTAATTTTAATCTCTCTCTGTGGTGAGGAATTTAGATTATGAAGTACCCAAAGGAATTCATTATGAGGCAGTTTTGCTTATAAGCAAGGCATCAATCTACCTGTTTTGTTTTTGAGCAAGATTCAAACTTATGGGTAAAAGATTCCCTTGGGTTAAGGCAGATGTCTTGAGAAGTTTCATTAATAACTATTTAGAGTAACTGTTTATGATTCATGAGCTACGCAAACTTATTTTCCTGTGGCTCACTAGACCATCTGTAAACTGGCCTGACACAGGACTTCAAAAGAATAAATGCATAGAAAAAAAATCCTAAGATAGAATTCTGTTCTTTTTTAAGTTGAAATCTGTGCTGTTTTCAGAGTCAATCAAGTGTCTTTTATTTTAAGGTTTTTCTTTCCCTGGAGATCTAAACATCGATTGTATATTAATTTCAGCATATTGATTTTAACATATGGTAGACAAATATTTCTGTTATCTCATATGTATTTTTGGAATATTTGGCTATATTATTTTAAGTCAAAAGCGGGTATCACTGGGAAGCAGAGACAAAAAAATAGTAAAATAATGTTATGTAACTCAAAGTTCTTGACTTCTCAGTAACAGCCTCGTAATTTAAACTATGGGCGGCCTATCTTTAATCGTGAGTATGGTATGTATCTTGTAAAATTTAGACAACATAAATGTGAATTTTAAAGCAGTAATTCCACACTCTGCCCTTTACATCTGATCCATAGTATATTCTAGAATGTCTTCCACAAATCTACCCACTTATGTATATATGTAGATGTACCTTTTGTATAGGAAACATTGAGATCAAGTTATGTGTACCGTATAGGAGCCAGTTTTCTTGATCTTGCCTGTATATAACCATGTAGAAATACTAAATAATATTTGGCAGCCATTCGTTGTTCCAGGTGTCCACTGAAGAATAATTTCTTTGTTGATTGATGTTGAAGCTGTTCTCCGAATCTATTCATGTGAAATTGTGCTTCCTGGCTCAGTGTTTAAGAATATTTGCTGTAACTTGCGTTCTCAGCAACGCAACCACCTGGAACTCCAGAGCCAGAGAATTGTCCATGAAAAAATCTCAGAGATCTTCCTATGTATAGTGTATGTTTCCTGGATGTAAGTATATGCATATGATCTGTTAGTCAAATTAAGACTTGTATTTCTTTTTCTTGACTTTGGGATATTTTCTTATATAAGAATAGTTTAAATTTTCTATTGGGGTGTGTTTGGTCCTAGGAGTAAAATCGGAGTGATGTTGGATGAGTACTCTACCAGTTGAGTTGTACCTCCTAGTCCATAGTGAAATTTATTTTATCGATTAACCCTTTCAAAACTCTTGGCTATATATGTATTCACATATCATTTTGTAAGTTATCTAGTTTGTATAGGATCATTCTTTTTTTTCATCTTTTATTCTTTGGACATTTTATATATGTACACATATATAAAACACAGATAGGAGTCATATTTATCCCCCAACACTCCCCCTGGACAATATCAGCATGCTGCCCCGTCCTACCTTCATGCCTCTTTGGTTGCTTGTGTCTCACTAAGTCTAGCTAATGTTGACCACCAAATGCTATGAGTTCCTACATACAATGGCCTTTAGCTATCCAGAAGACAGCATTTTACTGCACTCTTTCTGTCCTCTAGATCTTGCGTTCTTTCCATTCCTATTTCTGCCATGTTTCTTAGGCCTTGAGGTGGGGGTACTATAGATGTCCCTTTTAGGGAGAAGAACTCAACCATCATTTGCCCTTAGCATTTTGACCGGTTATGTGTTGCTACATTAGCTGCTGACATGGCAGAGAGAAGCTTCTCTGGCTAAGGTTGAAAGTGGCATTAATGTTTGGGCATAAATACAGTTTGATAATGTGCCCATTTAGTGACCAAATAGTAGTGGATTTCCCCTTGCCTATACCTTCTCAAGTGGCATATTGGCTTTGGACTAGATTTATACTGTCAGACATTAATTTCTTTCTGTGCAACAGGCCTCAGGTCCAACCAGAAAGTAATTGGTTACTCATATAACCTTCAGGTCACTATTGTGCCAGTGAGCATATCTTGTCTAGTGAGTCGGTACCATAACATTTAGTGTTAACTGCTGGGTACTAGCATTGATGACTTTTCTCCCCCAGTGGCCTGAATGGCTCCTTATAACACTGTGAGAGCTAGAGAGGAAGTTTTCAAGTCAGTTCCAGCTTGATTTTTCTAGCTCTTGCAACTGACATAGAGATATGTTATGTCTTTAGCAACAGAGTCTTCCCAATTAGTTATGATGGGCATTCAGGAACAATGACAATAACCAGGTTTGTTGGGGCAGGAGGGCTCTGGGGCCTCTGTAATCACTTATAAGGAGATATTCCATGCCTACTATTGAGATTTTTATTTTATTAACCTTGTCTTCTGGGGAAACATTATCCATTATGGAGGATATCTGTGTCCAAACACTTTCTATTTTTTAATTTTATTTTTTAGTACTACTGGTGGTACATACCAGAACTGTATTAATAGACAAACAATAACATATTTTAAAAACACGAAAAATAAGTGAATGTGGTGTGTGTGTGTGTGTGTGTGTGTGTTGTTTTGAGACAGGATCTCATGTGGTTCAGGCTAGCTGTGAACTCAATAAATAGCTGAGGCTAACTCTGATCTCCTGGTCCACTTTCTTCCCTTTCTCCTTTTATAAATGTAATTAAAAGTTTTGTGTTTTAATTTTCCCTTTTATTGAAAAGAGATTCCTTTCTTATACAATATATCATGATTACAGTTTGCCCTTCTTCCTTCCCTCTCCAGTTTTTTCTATTCCTTAGAATATTATTTTGTATATTTATTTAGCTTAATTATATTATATTTATTATGTATCAAATTAATATATAATTATATGTAATTATGTAAAAATAATATATTAAACATGTATAACTATAGATTAATATATATAAATTAAATATATATATTAAATTAGCTTACAAAGTAGTGGGTTTTCATAGGGTCATTTATACATCCTTAATTTTGGCTAGCCCCCTCCCACTCTCTCTCCTCTTTCTTGTCCTCCTCTTCTCCCATACCCACTTAGACCTTTATAATTCCAGTATTTACCTTTACCTTCATGCTACATGTGTTCCACTCCCATCTCTTTCCTTAAGGCCCTTCTCTGCCTTCATGTGTCCTTTGCAGGTCATATGTCTTGACCTCTCCAGACAATTCAAATTAGCCATATATAAAAAACTTCAAAGCAGAAGTCCACATATGAAGGGGAATATGCTAGGTTCATCTTCCTGAACCTGGTTACCTCACTTACTATAAATTCTTCTGGCTCCATTTATTTTCTTGCAAATTTTATTTTTCAATATAGTGGAATTTAATTCCATTGTGGATATGTACCAGATTTTTATTATCCATTCCTGGGTTGATGGACAATTAGGCTGATTATATTTCTTGGCTATTGTGAAGCATCATTCTTAACTGTGGAATTTCTAGATGAAAGAATTATGTCATTTTTTTTTATTTTGGAAAATTTCAAATTTCAGAGCTTTTGTATATGGTGCTTGGGAACACTATACTCTACTAGAAATTTGTGGAAGATAACTTTCCTTCCAGTTGTGCGATGTACTCTCAGTCTCTCTCTCTCTCTCTCTCTCTCTCTCTCTCTCTCTCTCTCTCTCTCTCTCTCTCTCATTATGGTTGAGCAGGTAGATGAAAATAGAACTTCATTATGATTTTGTTTTCTGTATTTTAAAATTATCAGTGAGGCTGAACAATAATTCATGTGTTTAATAACTGTTTATATTATCTCTTCTATTAATATGCATCTTCCATTTCTTCCCAATTTGACTCTCGGATTTTGCTTACTGAGTTGAGTGAACTCCTCACATTTAAAGCTATTAATTGTTCATTAGTAATATCAATAACAAACCTACTCCCTTCTGGGTCATTTTGCAGTGAGCTAACTTTGTGTAGTACAGTTAATCATGAAATTTGGGTGGTTGTCATTTTGTCTTCTGTATTGTTTTCAAAAATCACTTTATATTATTAATATTCCTGTACCTTATTTTTCACATTTGAATTGCATATATCTGAAAATTGTTTAATTTTTCCATATCACGTTTCAAATTTACTTGTATGTTTTAACACTCACCTGACAGATTTGAAGACATCAACCACCCCATTAGTCCTTAGTTCCTGTTCGCATGTTTCCAGCATTATTTCATGACCCGTTTGAGCGTGAGGTAATTCCTTGATATAATTGTGGCTTCTAGGGTCAGACAGACATGGTGTTTAAATAGTGATTCAGCTATGAATGAGACACCCCCCAGAAAGTATCAGTGGGTTCTGATGGTCATAACTGTAGTAATGCTTCCGTACAAGCTGGTCATGCTGGATATTGCCATTGTTTTCAATGTTATTATTGTCATCATCTAATCTGGTAGAATTGTGCTGAGCTGGTTCCTTCTGCTAGAGAGGAACTTTGTAGAGTGTTAGCATCTAAGGAGCTGCCTCCACATAGGCTGTTTCCAAAGTCTAGGACTTTAGTGCTGCATAAGATAAAATGTAGGGTTTATTTTTTTCTCCAATGGTATCCCTTGATGCAGTTTATGCTTTATACAAATATTTTTGGGAACCATGAAAATTCCTCTCATTTAATTATGAGATTTAAACATGGACCAAAGGCCTGGTGGATAACTGGTATGTAAAACAAAGAACAGGGATGAAAACCTTCTTGGTAATTCATAACATTTATAAGTTATAAAGGAAAGCATCACCAGATAGATCACAATTTAGAATTTCTGTAAATATATATCACAAAGTAAAGCAAAAAAAAAAAAAAAACCAAAAAAACCCAACAAAACACTAGCCACCTGCTCACATACAAAAAAGTTAATAACTGCAATAGCTAAAGAATTTATAAACATTAAGATGAAAAAGAATTCACAGCCAGCAAAAGTATGAGAAAGATTCAAATGCAAATTAAAACATTAACAATATTTATAATAGCCAAGATCTGGGGAAATAACAAAGTGTTATTCACACTTTGTAGGTGGAATTCAGTGTAAGAGTACCTAAAAATTTAGACTCTACATACATTTTGGATCAGCAAATGTCATGTACAGATATTTCTTCTACAGAGCAACACATGTGCACTAAGCTATCTGATAAGTAAATAAACTACTACATTATGAAGAAGTGGAAACCGTTTGGGCTTCTTCAAGTATACAATAAGCTTGCTACCCAGTGTTACATAATGATTAAATATCCCATGGGCAAGTTTGACATGGAGAGTTTCTACAGACATTATTATAAGTGGAAGCAAGGTGCATACATGAAGAGTAAGCTTCCAGACAAAAGCACAGATGGACATATAACCATGTTGGAAGAGGTCTGGGAAAATGCTCACCTAAATGTAGTCTCAGTGTTTCTGGTAAGTAGTGTGGCATCTGCAGGGAAGGGGAGTGGAAGCAGGTGGGGAAGGAACCATGGTGGTTTGATTCCTTTTCATCCCCTGTACTTCTTTGTAGTTCAAAATGTTTATGAATGTATTCATGAGTACTTCTGTAACTGAAATATTAAAAAAAAACACGATAACATGGTTACTATTGCACAGTAGTACTTGCTGTGAAGTGTAACTCAATGGTTGCTTCTAAAATCTTGCCCAGGATAATTTACTTTTTACAGAGTACAACTGGAGAGCCAATTATAAGATCATGGCTTTTAAGATTCACAGTATAGTGTGGAATTCTTCAGAACCACAACATGCAGGACTGGCCCTGCATCAGCACATATTTTAAGATGATGCCTAGATCCTCATTAGAGTGGGAGCTCTGGGGTGTAATGAGGTGATTTTGCTGACAAACTGTACCTTCTTCCATCACACTAAATTTTGGCACTGCAGCGAGTACTGTCACATTCGTGGATAGATTGTCTCTCTCTGCTGGTATCCTACTGAACTTTTGCTCTTTAACATATAAGAAAAGCTGTGGCAGGATGAGGCCTCCTGCTATCATTAATTGTGAAAGTGACTTAGAGTTGTTTGGCAAGGCTGTTGAACAAGGACATCGTTAATCTCTCTTGAATTTCTCAAGAAATAGATTGATGCCCGAATACCATTGAATTTTCTGCCTCCAAGACTGGCCTTTTGGGTCTGTCATTTGTTTTCTGCTTCTGACAGAGATCTGTATAAGCAGAACAACATCGAGGCTGCAAAGGTTGGCATCGGCAAGGTGCAGCAGAGGCAGCTGGGAGTGCGGAAGGCTTGGGACACATACCAGACTGATGGCACACCATCCAACGAAGGCAGCTGCAGTCGGTTTTCTTCCATGTTGTAGTGGAGGCCAACAGTTGTAAATTTTCTAATTTTTAAAGAGAAGTAAGAGTCCCCAATGTTGTATGCTTTTACTATTAGCTTTTAAGTGTTTGGAAACACAAATATAAAATTAACGTATTATAAAATTCTACCATCACTTAATCAACTCTATACAACCTACCACAACCAAGTTCGGCATTTGGAGACTCATCATTTTGCAATGTTACATTTCATGACTTTTTCAAACAGTCTTAAATACTCCATGTCACAGACTCCCAAACCTTGCAGTGTGTCCATACACACTCTTTGCTGAAGTTTTCAATAATGCAGGCTATTGGGTTCTACTCACATGCGTTGGAAACTATATATTTTTTATAAACTCTCCCATTGAATACATATAGTTAGTTCAACAAGAGCCCCTGGCTAGCTGCCAATCAGCTATAATTGGAATGGCAGATGGGATCTATCTTAAATGCAAATTCTAATCCATTAATGGTGGTTGTCTGGAACACTGACTTGAGGACTGTCAGACTGTGGCCAGGTCTGTGGGGAGAGACTGGCAATCTTTTAATGATGTATACTTTGGGTACAGGCTAGTGGAGAGAGATGGTACTTGTATAATTCTTTTTTCTGATCATGGCTCATAGGGCAGGATTTTTGCTTTAAAAATACTTTAAATCTCTTTGCAATGTTGCTCTATGTTTGTGTGATGGAAAAGGGAAGGAGAGATGAAGAAAGGGATGGAGAAAGTATAAAGGAAGTAAGAAAGAGAAGAGGGAGATTGAAGTGTGGGAAGGGGAGGGAGAGAGGAGTAGGGAGGGAGGGAGGGAAGAAGGGAAGGAGGGAGAGAAGGAAGAAGGGAGGGAAAAGGAAAGGGAGAAGGAGCGGGGAGAGACCAATCTACTGATTTTGAGTCAAGACTCAGACCTTCTAGTCTTCTAAACTCAGATTTCTAGAAAGATTATGGAAATTGATGAACTTCAATCTTTATTTACTAGACATTAGTCTAATTAGTCCTGATAAGGGTAGTGTAGTTCCCCTGAGTTGCAATTCTATTCCTAAGATGTCCCATTTCTTCTGATCTATCCACCAGTAATCAGAATATCTTCTTTTGGCTCTCTTATTGCTCATAATTTTGAGGAAAATTGAGATGTCTGTGTGTATAGTTGAAGTCCATTATTATTTGAAAACGTTCAGCAGTTTTGATTAAAAGCAAGCAATGAACACTACATAACCATGTCTTTGTGATACCAGTAAACTTCAAGTGAGTAGCCCCATGTTGGGCCAATAGTAGAACATCGTCTCCAGGAACCAAGGTTTTTTTCTATTCCTTATGTTCTACCTCATAAATCAGAGACTGATTAGCTTGCAAATAAGCATTGCTTGTCCTTATAGCTTGCCACTAGCTTCTGGGTTCAAACATTCCTTTCATAAGAGGGAAAAATACAGGAGCAAAGGGGAACTTCTTCTTGAACATGGCTCTCATGTTGGGAAGACAAGACTCTGAAGTCCCAGGTCCTCTCTCTCCCCTTTTATATCACCAGTCAAAATGGTGTCTTAAATCCTTTACTGGACCAATCATTGCCAAAGGTAAATTAGTCAAACCAATGGCAATTCACTCCATGGGTTGGGCATGCTACGAGCAGAAACTCAGACAGAGAGGGTAATGAGTGACAGGGAGTAATGAACAATGTGTTGAGTTTAGGGGAGCTTAGACAACAGTCCAGGGTGCTTGTTCTAGTACTGGGATGATAAGAACCGTCTCCTAACATGAAACGGGTTTCTGAGGATCTGAGGTTCCTTCTCAGTAGGGACTTGGAGGATAGAAAGTGTGTCAAAACAGTGACTTTAATTTAGGTAGAAAGGCAAGATATATTTGCTACAAACACTACTGAGACATATTTTTATTATTTCAGACCAGTAATGGACAATTGCTGACATAGGTATTTTCATTACTAGAACAGTCGAAGCATTATGCCAACATATCCAACGAATTCCAGCTTTTCTCAGACTAACTGTGAATCTGAATCATGGCGCCTTAGGAATTCTAAGAGGCTTTGGGAGAGACGAATAGCACTAATGTGAACAACGGAATGAGCCATGGTATTCGTAAAAGGCTCAGAGACATTTTACAACCCATAGAGCTTAGATTTACAACAGGCAAAACCAACATGCCTGCTCTAAGTGCAAAGATGCTGTTAAGCTGTGAGTGAGAGGTAGTCAGATGTGAGCCGCAAACTCAAGTTTTAAAAAAATAGAGCAAGCTAACTTTTTTTTTGTCTCTATCCAGTGATTTTTAACCTTCTGGGTTTAAGGGCCTCATTGAGAATCTGAACAAAGTTGTGGAATGCTTCCCAGAGAGGTACATTTGCATAGCTGCACAATGATTTGAATATTAATAACCTCTACTCTAGTGTTCTTGGCCCTGTTAGAAGAACTAAAGCAGCGTAACTAATAACTAACGATAGACATCATTAATTGAGTCCTTTCCAGTCTCCTAGGCGCCACCAAAATCTACTCACTGTGAGCATCAGGGACTCAAAAACACATAGTTTTATAAAGTACTTTTATTGTTTCTGATGAAATTAATTAGATCCTTCCTGACTTGTAAGTGAAGCAAGGGGTTTACGTTAAAAAAAAAAAAATCAAAATTTCGTGCTCACTGAGCCTCAGCAAACTGCTTCAACCTTCTAAGTCTTTATGTCACCTGTAATCTGAGGAGAGTAACTGTCCCCAAGACAGAGTGAAAACAAAGGAAACTGTACACAACCACAGCAGAGCATGTCCCTGCATACGGCTTGCACTATAAATATTTAACTTCACTGTAGGCATGTATAAGAGGCTGATTTATTTGCAGGAAGAATCTTGTTCAAATAGGAAATGATTACTTGGACTAAGAAATTCATGGCCATAATATTTACGTTGCATGTTAAAAACAGAAAACAGCAAGGGCAACCAGCAAGCTGGAGAGTAGTCCAGCCTCAGGGGACTCAAACGCATCAGCCAAACAGAGCTCTTTAATCCTGTGCTCTCATCCTCTCTGGTGACTCTGATTTTGGAAGGCTTTTGGAGGTTGCCAATTCCTAAAGCTTTAACACTTTCCTGCCAATACAGGAGGTTCTTGGGAATGTGGAAAGAGATTCTTCCAAGTGACCGGCTTGTTCTGAAGAGGAAAGAGAACAGGAAGCAACAAGGACATGTTGCTTTTCTAGTGATGTCAAAACAACAACAACAACAAAAACAACAACAGCAACAACGACAATGACAACGGCAACAACAAAACCCTATCATTTGAAGATGATGTAGAGTATAATCTGGGGTAGAGTAGACATTTGGTGATTTATTATGTTGGGGACGCAGAAAGATATCCTATTGTAGTTTCTTTTCTTCTTCCAGTTTTAGTATTTATTAGTGTCCACTGTCATCCTATACCCAAGCCCATGCTGATTGCTCTCCTGGCATCCCTTCATGCACCTCTCAGCTGCTCTGTGAGGTAGGCTCTTCCTCTTGTACCATCTAGCTTGAGGCTTCTATGACTTGTCCCTAGCTCACCTTGTTAGAGAGAGGCAGAATGTAGTTGGGCACAACCCAATACTTGTGTCCAACTACAACTCAATACTTTCGCCCAACTCCAGCCTTTGAGGACCAATGTGGCATGTAGCAGTTGAACAAAAGAAAGATAGCAAAAGACTGGATAAAATAACTCTGGAATTAGAGAAAAAATATAGACAGAGCAGAAGAAGCAGTCACACTGGTGATATTTTCTGCCACTTCTTATGTCAACGTGTCTCTGATTCAGTCAATGATCTAACAACCCAAGGACCTCCAGTGTGTGTAAGGAACATTAACGTCTGGAATACGGGTAGAGATGCATTATCAGGCCAACAAAATATCAGTGACATTTAACCATCTTGGAGGCCATGATAGTTTCTTATAGAAGCAACTCACAAAGAATGCTGAACCCAAGAATGCTCTGTGAAAATGGAACATTGTGGAGCACTCCCTGTGAGTTAGTCACCACAGGCCTGACTTTCATTTATCTCTGGCCAGTGATCCATACCTTTGTAAAATATCATGGAAATGATTATCATTTACATATAAACAGTGTCTTGTGGATTCACTTTAAAATGGCAGTATGGGGAAACACATGCACTATAGCACAGATGATGAGAACAGGAAATTAAAAACTGCTCAGGCAGTTGAGGGCAGGGAGCTTGAGAGAAGCAATTCCATTTTTGTCCTTGACCAGTAGTCAGAGATGTCCCTGGTACTATCCTAGACACAGGCCAGAAATGCAAGAGGTGTTTTGGGATCCTAGTGTCTGGTCTGATTTCTTGTTACCTTTGTTTTTTACATAGCCTGGAAACTATACAACCATCCTTTGGGGGAATAGCTTGAGAACAGGAGCTCTAAATGGTGAAAATGGGTTGTTTTTACGATAATTTTGGTAATGATGCTGTGGATGTTTGGATCTTGTGCACTCAGTTATGTTTTAAACTATTCTCTTGTTTATACTTGATCTACATTCAAAATGGTCCTCCTATGATCCATCTATTTGGATGCCGTTGATTATTTTCCAAAGTCTGAACATCAGCAAGAGTAGAGACCCTAAACCCAATTATGCCTCAGTTACAGTCCTTCTCCTACATCATTTTATGGTCTCAGCTCTTGAGGGAGGAGTGTTGCAAAAACTAGTAGGCTATGTGACCACTGAGGATGGATCCCTCCCTCATGATTCACTTTAGACCCTACCTCCTGTTTCCTGGTGAGGCTGGAAGAGAAACATCACATTTTCCCTCTCTTGGGATTTAAAATGCATATGAACAAGCAATGATGATTTTTTTGGTTTTGTTGCTTCCTCCTAGTCCAAAATAATGAAATCTCAGTCTACCTCTAGGACTGGTGGGGACATGGTAACATCCCATACTCTTTTTCTTTCTTCTTTAAGAGTAATTCAGCTGGGCCAGTCAATCACCCGTCAAGAAGGCCACTCCATAGGAATCCTGATTCACCTGAGTATGTGCTAAGACGATGGAAGGAATAATTAGGAGATAAGGTACTTTTATTCCCAGAAGCCCCTTCCCAAAGGTAGCTGCTTACAGACTGTCAGTCACATAACACTGCAGAACCTGTCCACTTTCTGAATTCTAACCCAAAAAAGTGTAACTTTTCCTTTCCTTTTCCTCTCTCTCTTTTTTTTTTCAGAGACTGGCCAAAAGCCTAAACATGCTTTCCCTGATAACTCTGGACTCTCGCTCCCCTCTTCTGCTTTGCAGCTATTTGCCAACTTCCACTAATGAGCATGCCAGCTTCCTTGGACCCTGAGTGAAGAAGGCTTGCCTTTCTCTCTTCCTCTCTTCATCAACCTCAGTCTCAGAGCTGCCAACATT
The DNA here is from genome assembly GCA_036184795.1 of Tokudaia tokunoshimensis. NCBI lineage: Eukaryota > Metazoa > Chordata > Mammalia > Rodentia > Muridae > Tokudaia > Tokudaia tokunoshimensis. Next base: position 32,417,618 of record BTHU01000004.1, on the reverse strand, counting down.
TACAGCTTGCCCATCCTGTTGTTTATATCTCAAACTCTAATTAAATTGTCTCTGAGATTTCTTTGGAGTCTGTTTTCAAATTCTTTTGTTAACAAGGTTGAGAATCCAAAAGGGAATCCCAATTTCCCTCGTAAAAGGAATACTCTAATTAATTATGAATTAATTAAGCTAATAACTATTGGCTACTACTAGTCATTAAATCCTTAGTAGGTTACAGACATGCCCTTCACTTGAATTATTATATTTAGTTATCATCCCTACCGTATGAAATAAACAATGTTACTGGTCCCATTTTCATAGATATGAAATTGAGACTTAGTGAACTTGAATAGCTTATTCACAGTTCTGTAGTTAGCGAATGAGAAGAGCTAGAAATCAAACTGAGGTCTCTTTGATGACAGAACATACTCTGGGGCACCCCATTACAATGTCTCTAGCTCTTTGTAGATGTTCAAGATCTTTTATTCCAACTAAAAAGAATTTGTGAACCATCAACATTTAGTTTTGATGATGATGATGTGTGTGGGGGGAGGGTTATTTTTTGAGGGGGGATTTTTATCTTAGTAGCTCCCATCTGAGCCAGCAGACACTAAGTAATCATCTATTTCATGTCTTAGCTCTGGATTAAGTTACACTCTCAGGAGTCACATCCCGGGCCACATTGACCATTTCCTTCTTCTTCTCCCACATTGAAGACTTGGTGCTATTAAGTTGTTTTCATAATTAAGTTTAAATCTTGAGTTAAGGAACGACACTAGAAATGCTACAAAAATCTATGGCAGTATTTACTTTAGGAGTGTTTTTAGTATATTCTCAGTGTCTTCAGAATAAGATTTGAAGCAATCAATTGCTTTGGACAAAATAAGACATTTTTCAGTGTTGTTTCCTTTTACTTAAAAGACAGAATTTCAGACTCCAACCTGGAATCCAACTTCAGTTTCCATGAAAGAACCTTGACCTGCACTTACATTTGTGCTTGCCCCTCAGTCGTAGACACCTTCTCCAATCTTCATTTTCCTTTGGTGACCACGTATCACACCAAATATATTCTTTTAAGAGATCTCAGCTTCTTTTTGAAACAAAGAGGAATATAAATTATAATTTAACCAGTTCCCTCTTTTTGCTTTCTCAACTCATGCTACAAAAAGACATAGCATTGAAAGCAGAAGTTGGTTCTTCAGTATCTTAACTTTCAAGCATACAAGGAAATGGTCTCCAGTTAGGGAGATATAATAGTAAAAAAGCACAAAGCCTTTGATGGCCAATACCAATTCTTCCTCCTCCTCCTCCTACTCCTTCCCCCTCTTCTCTTCCTCCTCCTTAATAGGGAAGGATACTATGCTGTCTTCATCCCCTTGAAAGACCTATCTCAGGCAGAATAATTTCTTTCATTCACAGTGTATTTTCTACTTTATTGTAATGGCTTTGAGTAGAATGGGACTTGTATTTAAACCTAATTATTTTTGTTTAGTTGTTACCTTTTACTTTGTATTTTTTAAGACTAGATCTCACTATGTAGCTTTGGCTGGCCTGGAACTAGTTATGTAGACCAGGCTAGCTTCAAACTTGGAGATTGCCCCTGCCTCTGCCTCCATCAATGTTTAAATCTCAGTTATGAAAGGACAAAGTTCCTTTTAACTAAATATAGCTAAGTATGTGAATTTGAAATCTACTCTAGCCAAAAGGTCAACAGAGCAGCCCAGGCTCAGCCAGCAGAGTACTGTCTACATTGTCACTATTGTTCCCTGGAAAGAATGTTGGGTTTTTCTGAAGCAGTTATACTAAGGAGTTAACAGTCTTAATCTTGGTGCAAACATTAAGTAGGGGGTTACAGCATTGCAGAGAAATCCCAGCTGCAGTCTCAGGTGTTTTATGATAGTACTACTGTCCCTTTCCGTAGTGGAGAATAATTAATTCTTTACAAAGTATTTACTAGGATGTTCAGTTCAGCTTTGTCTGCTAGTTACAGGATGTTAGGTCCAACCTGAAGGTGGACAAAGAATGACTTTTTATGAGTATAAAGATAGCCCAAGATAAAGTATTAGGCTCTAGACTTGCAACATTCCAACTGCTTATTTATTAATTTATTATTTACTTATATGTACATGAGTGTACAGTGTATGCCAGATAACCATTGTGTTTCTTTGGAGCTATGTACCATTTATCTGTCTGTCTTCTCTCTCTCTCTCATCTATCTATCTATCTCTCTATCTCTCTGTCTCTGAGGCTTTCTCATTGTCTTAGCACTTGCCAAGTATGCTAGAAAAGCGGGACCAACCTGCCTTGGGAATTCACCCATCTCTACCTTCTCAGTGTTGGGATTATAAGCACTCCCTACCACACTTGTGTTCTTTTTGTTTTTAACCAGGTTTTGGATTTGAACTCTGGTCCCTGTGTTTGCAAGCTAGTACCTTACTGGCTAAGCTTTCTCTTCACTTATCTATGTATTTATCTGTGTGTCTATCTCTATCTACCTATCATCTATCAATCATCTTTTTTTTTAATTTTATTTTTTTTCTAAGGTTTTTTTAATTTACATTCAAAATCATTTCCCCTTTCCCGTTTCCTCCCTCCCCGGAAGTCCCATAAGCCCCCTTCCCTCCCTCTGTTCCCCATTCAACCCCTCTCGCTTCTCTGTCCTGGCATTCCCCTACATCCAGTCTTTCCAGGACCAGGGGTCTCTCCTTCCATCTTCTTGGAAATCTATTGATATGTGAATTCTGTCTAGGGTATTCCGAGATTCTGGGTTAATATCCCCTTATCAGTGACTGCATACCATGTGTGTTCTTTTGTGATTGGGTTACCTCACTAAGGATGATATTTTCAAGTTCTGACCATTTGCCTAGGAATTTCGTGAATTCATTGTTTTTAATTGCAGAGTAGTATTCCATTGTATAAATATACCACATCTTCTGAATCCATTCCTCCATTGAGGGACATCTGGGTTCTTTCCACCTTCTGGCTATTATAAATAAGGCTGCTATGAACATAGTGGAGCATGTGTCCTTATTGCATGCAGGTAAAGCCTCTGGGTATATGCCTAGGAGTGGTATAGCCGGATCCTCCGGGAGTGTCATGCCCAGTTTTCTGAGGAACTGCCAGACTGCTTTCCAGAGTGGTTGTACCAGCTTGCAATTCCACCAGCAGTGGAGGAGTGTTCCTCTTTCTCCACATCCTCGCCAACAACTGCTGTCTCATCTTTTTATCTACCTATCTGTCTGTCTGTCTATCTATCTATCTATCTATCTATCTATCTATCTATCTATCTATCTATCTATCTATCTATCTATCTATCTATAGCTGTGCTAGAGACTGGATCTACTGCTTTCTACTTTTAAGGCAGTGCTCTATCGGTGAACTAGGATCCCACCCTAACGCACCTGAACTCTCTATTTCTTTGGACTCATCTCTAGTGCTTTCCATATCCTGTCACTCTAATATCATTCTGGTTTTTCTAAACTCTGGTTTTTCTAAACTGTCTCTGTCTCTGAGTTCTGCGCGTGTGCGTGCACACCCCCCCCCCCCACACACAGTGTTAATTTCTGTTTGGAGCTTTCAATACTCACCACATTAGAAAAAGAAATCTTCTTTGTCAATGCTGAAATATTAACTCCATTTTGATACACACACACACACACACACATATAATTTACTCTTTCTAGTATTTATTATGGTTTAGTTAAACAACATAATTAAATTAAATTAAAATTAATTATGTAACCACTTGCTTAAGATCTTTCTCTCTGACACAAAGTTCATAAACAATGATTGATATCTTTTTTCGTACTATATATCCAGTGTTTGCCCTAGAGTTTTGTACATATAAGTGTTGAATTAATGTAGTGGGAAATTGTTAAAATATAGTACTGCCCCACCAGACCTCTGCGCCAAGTCCCAGCAGGTCTCTCTCCTGCCCAGCACCCACTACTTCCAAGTATCTGGTAAAGCATGACTCTTAAACTTGAGTAGTTAACCAAATATATTTAAGTATATGTAACTCCAAATTACAATGATAAAGTTTTATCCCAATATGTCTAACCTCTCAGCACACCAGAAACGCAACTGACCCCATCTGGATCTGTGTGCCTCTCCCCCTCTGCTCCCACGTGCAGCTCCCGGGCTCTCTCTCTCCCCGCCCCTCCTTGCCTTAGCTCCTCCTCCTCTCTCCCTTCCCATCACTGACCTCTCACTGCCTCAATGTGAATGAATAAATCCTTTGGTTAAAAGTTATTGTAAAGTGCTTCCCACAATTACCCCGTGAGGATTGCTGGGCAGGGAAGAGAATCAAGGAGCAATTTGACCATAGTGAACAGATGTCACATGGTAAAGGTGGGTGGTGATGATTTGACAGTTTATCTAAACAACTGTTCTTCTTGCATCAGAGGACTGGAGGCCATGAGGAACATGGAGGCATGATTACCCTGTCCCTGTGATAGGAATTTGTCATTATGCAAATTTTGTTAACTAAGGTAAAAAGACTATGTCTTGGGATAGCTCTGTGATACGATGTGTGCCAACTCAATGCAAGGCCTTAGAGGCAATTTCAAGTACAAAACACAAGAGACATAGACTTACATGTAAGCCTTTGGGGGGTTTGTGAACAAGACTTAATCAAACGGAGAGAGCAAATAGTGGTAAGTTTCCTGTCTACTTCTATGCCTTGGGTGTTTGAGGGTTTGAAAGGGTCTGAAGAGCCCTCCCTTCCCTCTTTCCCTTTTCTTAATGGCATAGGACCTGGCCAGAAATCTCTGTCCTACAACAGATCCTAAGACCTTGGAGAAGCAGATGATAATGGATTGTATATTTCTCTAGCCTTGGCTTTGTTTTCTGGGCTTGGTTTCTTTAAGAGACAGCTGCAGCAGGATAATGGGATGACTAGCCTCATCAAGGAAAACTTATTTCTGGTGTTTTTGACCGGAGACTTGAGTGTCATCCACCAAGAGAACAGTGCCATGGACAAGATTGGAGATGGTTGCGTGTGGACTCTATGTGGAGCACCGAGCCATGCTTTCTCTGGTGTTGTTTTCTCTTTGCCTCCCGACAGGGCTCTTCTGAGAAAGATTAGAGGCTTAGCTCTGTGGCTGCACAGAGACTGAGGGGTCTCACTAGAGAGTTAACTGTTCCCAGAGACAACCAAAAAGTGTAAGAGAATGACTAGAGGGAAACAGTGACTATTTAGAATGTGGATCTGGGGAAGACAAGAGGAAGCATCCGCTGCTCTCAGGTATCAGCTTTTCACTCTGGCTAAAGTGCTGTCTCTGCCACAAGGTCCGACGGAAAATGAGCTTGGGGCTGGGGAGCATGTATGTGCTTGTAGTCAGGAACACAGGATAAGCACGAGTAAATCATATTTTATCAACTGGATTGCCTGAATGTATGTTCCCTCTTTTGAGTTTTTTTTTCATTATCTCTGAGCTTTAACTGATGTTGGTTTAAATACTCAAGCATTATGTGGGCACAAGTACTGGGAACTGTAGAACAGTTGTTCCATGCCTGCTCTCTGGAATTGGAGGCGAACATTCTCTTCTACTGGTGTTCCTGTGTCCCTTCCCTCTGGACCCATGTGATGACAGGATATTTGATTACTAAGAGCCATTGCCACCAACCTCTACCCTGGTAGATAGCACGTTGGACACTGAAACTTCACAAGACAATTCGACTCGATAGAAGCAGATTCTTACAGAAAACAGGAAGATTTCATGTTTTTTCATCGTCTTCCAACTTTCCCCAATGAGATGGGTGTTTCCTGAAAATCTTGAGTAGTGTTTCTTAACTGTTACAGTTGAAATGTGTCCCACAAATTTTATGTGTTACAAATTTATCTCCCAAAGTCAAGTTCAATGGCATTTAAGAATATTTATTTCTTTAGATTGTATGCATATGGGAGTGTGTTCCAATGTTAATGGCATGTGAAAGTATGTATTTGTACTTGAACTGGAAGGCTTGCCCACTGTGGATGACACTATTCCTTAAGCAGGGGATTCTGGAAAGCATGGAGAAAGTGAACTGAGCAAGCAATAGCATGACCTATGAATTATCGCTTTTTGCTCCTAACTAAAGGTGTGTTGTGACTAGTTGTCAAGTTCCTATTGCCTTGACTTCCCCTCTGTTATGGACTATAACTTGAACGCGTGAGCCAAATAAACCTTTCCTCCTCTGGCTTGCTTGTATCCTGCTTCCCACTGCTGTGGTAAAAGCAGTGGGAAACAGGACTAAGATTCTAACTGTGTTATGAAGCTACAGTCCTAGAAAATGAGCCAAGATATCACCATAGCAGAGAAGGAAAGAAAGATCCAGTGTTTTCATTTATAACAGCATCCCCAAATATTTGCAAAATTTAATTACGCTTACTATTCTACCCTTTGCTCATGTGAGTTATCAATAATCTGTGTGGTGCTTTTGTTTGATGTGTTTTCTTTTCAGGTGAAAAAGACTTTCCTGTGAGAAAGTGAATATGTGCAAAGTGGCGTGGCACCTGAGTATGAAAATGTCCTAATGAACCCATTACTTTTTATGCTACCGGAAAAACGAATAAAATAAGACTTCCGTAATCTTACCTAATTATCAAAGTTTTTGTGTATGGCAAAATATTATTATCCCCATTTGTGATAATTTTAATAGTAACTAATTATAATTGCTTAATAGTCTGAAAGCATTCCATTAAAAAACAGGGTACATTTTTTTTCTCGTTTTATCATTGAATGCAAAATGTAACAAAATTATGATTAAGTAAGAGCTATAAGAGATCTGAACCCTCAATTTCCGGCTGTGACTTGGAAGGACTCAATAACTTTTAAAATTCTAGACAAGCAAGACTAGACTCCTAGGATTATGGATCCCAGGCTGTCTTTTTTTGGATTAACCCCTTTGAACATTCATTTTTTTTTCTTAAGAAAATTCCCTACTTACTCCCCTCTGATTATCTTTTTAAAAGCCAGGCACTTAGTCCCTCAACTTCCTAAGGACTATAGTGAGGGTGAGCAAAGCTATAGCCAGTTGTCATGTGCAGTCACTAAAATGATCCTAGCACGAATATCCACCCAGGCTCATGTCCTTGATAGTATAACATGCATTATTTGGACCAGTGAAAGACCAGTGCAGGAGCTTTTCAAAGACACTAAAAAAATTAAAGATAGATTCATTTTTATTCTGCGTGTTTGTCTGTGTGTATGTATTGTACCATGGGCACATTTGGTGCTGACAGAGATGAGAAAAGAACATCAGAATCCTTGGAACTGGAGTTACAGGTTGTGAGCTGCCATGAGGGTGCTGGATCCTGAGCCTGTATACTCTGCAAGAGCAGGAAGTACATTTAACTACTAATCTACTTCTCCAGCCCCTGCAGGGACAATTATATGGAAGAATGTGGCATTGTGTTTGTTCATGTATATGACTCTTGGGTCATTCTGGAGATGTGACCTACATCAAATGGTTTAAAAAATTGAGTTCCTACTTTACTTGTGAAATTGTGCTTCATTTGTCCACAACTGCAATCCTTGACTGACATGACCTCAAGTTTATTTGGCTAGGATGATGTAGGTGGGAAGCCAGAGAATGCTTTGATTCATGAGCTTTGGTTGCTTGGAGGTTTATTCTTTCTCAACTTTACTGTTCTCTCACACCTTTACAAACTTATATATGAATTGCTGCCTTAGGGTTGGCAATTTGGGTACAAAGGGGGCTAATATTTAGTTATAAATTGTTGCTGCTGTTCAATTTATTCCTTGTTTCCACACATATGGAGCAGAGGGGAAGACAGACATACACCAAGAAAAGCATGTATGGGAATTGTGGTTGATAAACCTAAATGGCATGCGCTCATTCATCCAACAAATACTTATGAAGCAACTATTAAGTGCCACTAATTAAATGTGAAGGACTAGGCTGAGGCAAGAGAAGACAGGACAAAGGGAGGGTACCTGCCTTGGTAACAACTACTGAGGTCAAAAATCAAGAAGAAAGAGCTTACGCAGGATAAGGCCTAGAGGTTGATTTGGAGGCCTGAATACATAATACATACTGGTGGGAATAGGTGAGCTCACTAAGGGACTGCTGGAATAGCAGTTCACAAGGAATGGCCAAGGAACCCCTGAAAATGTTTTAGAACTTTCTAGTGTCCCTGGGGTAGAAATGAGTTCTGTAAGTAACACCAACAAGACTTCTCCCTTTTGGTCACCCACAAGTGTGTGCTGATGTTTTTCAGAGGCTGCAGAGTGTGTGATGATATTCTTGATCTGATGGGCTAGCGCTATGCTGTCTCCCACACGCCTGTGTTCAAGAAGTTTCTCTGTTTTAATTTTCAAGATAGTTAATGCTACGAGGTGTAGCCCTCCTAAACACAAGCTCTTTAGGGCCCGTAGAATTTCTGGAGACCATCTAGGAGTCAAGATATCAGAAGGCTTGAGAGCTGGTATGCTAGAGAAGTTAGCGTTGAGTCTCAGCACAAGGATGGTGACTCAAGACTTCAGGGCAATGGGGACATAATCTTAACCACACAGATAGAAAGTTCTTTTGGTTGTAGCCCTGAGGACGACACATTAAGATGGGGATAATGTGATGTGACAGGCATGATTTAATAGCTAATTATGACAACTCAGGTATGAAATTACTCAGGGAACAGACTGTAGAAACAACAGCAGGAATGACAGAGACAACACAAAAGAAATGTAACTGTGACTTGATTGTTGAGCAAATATGTGTCAGCACTGGGGAGGGGAAGTAGTGGAAGACAACCAAAGTAGGAACAGTGTGCCCAGGGGAAAGCGTCTTGCTGTTCCCACACATCAGCTATAGGAAAAATGGTCTCTAGTACGCAATAGCGATTCATTAGAGTAACATTTTCTTGTGGAAATAAAGAGACACCCATAAGTGAACTCCAGATTTCTACTTGGCTGCATTAAAATAGATGAAATTAATTTTAATATTTAATTTAACCTAGTGTATAAAATATTATCATTTCAACATGCAATGAATGCAAAATTATTAATAAATTCCTAAGCATTTCTTCTGTGTTAGGTCTTTGAAATCTGGTATGTATTTAACCTGTATAGTACCTATCAGCCAGAAATCACATGTCAAGTCCTCAATAGCCACTGTTGACTGATGGCTGTTCCCTCCCCAGGGAGGCTCTTAACTACTTCTTGACTTGAGTCAAGATGATCAGAATCCTGCTGGGTTTTTTGTTTTTTGTTTTTTTTTGGCCTGGAATTTTAATAATTTTGTTCTTTTTGAGCTCATTTCCCAGAAAGTGGTAGGTTTGCACTGAGTCATCTAACTCTCTTACCTCCTGGTGACCCAGCTTGTGTAGTGTGTCATTACAGATCCACTCTAAGGAAATGATCTAAGTGGCACTGGTTTGCTTCCATAGAACTGAATCTCTAACCTGCCTCTCACAGGACTGGTACCTAGTGTACCTTGTCAGAGGCCGTTCAAATGGTTTGAGTGATTAAATAAGAGGACAGACAATGTAATAGGAGGGTATGGAAATCAGTGAAGGAGTGAGGTCCAGAGAAGGCAGGACAAACTGAAAATTAAAGTCCTGAAGACAGTCGTAAAGCTCTGAGCCATAGCTGAGCTAAGAGATTGTCCCATATCTCTTTTTATCACCTGCCTTCACAAGAGGTTTAATGTGTATTTTTCTTCCTTATAAAATCCAAGCTGTCTTGTGCGGTAGGTACATTCATTGAAGGTGGATGTTGAAACCTTTTTATAGAATGTAAATGGATTTAAAAGACAATAGATATACATCTAAGTCTTCTCAGTTCAGATATTTTCTGAAATTAAAATCTGAGATACGTGGAGACGGCACACCATACTTTCTGTCAGGGTCATAGGGTGCTAGTGAAGGAAAGTTTCAGCAAAATGAAAGATTAGGTCTTGCCAGTGCCTCGTAGGTTAGTGTAGAGTGCCTACTCCTTGTATATTCATTTCATGGTAAGATAATGACTCAAAAGGAAATGAGAAATACATATAGACAACGTCGGAGTTTATGGAAAGGGTCATGATAAGGAATGTATATGATAAAAGTTCCTAAACAACCACTCAAGTAAGCAACCTTCATGGTCAGCCATTACACGAGTTTGTCTGCCTTCCTCACATAGAGTGATATTCTATAAATCTATTGTGTGACTGTGTTGTGTGGCATCCTGATGCTAGCTTTGCTCGCTTGCATACGATTTACTCAAAGTCTGTTGAGTGAGGGGTTATGAACCCGTAATTATTTGTTTTCTTTTGGTTATGAGAATCTGGGAGTTAACGGTAGCGAGTTGCTATGGCAATGGATATGTACAGTTAGATGATTAAGGGAGGGGAGATGATAAATCTTGAGTAACATCTGCATGTAAATTTCTCTCTCATGAAATTTAAGAGTTTTGCATATGAAATATTTTCTGTTATGTACAAAAATATTAAAGACTTGTTTATCACATGAAATATGGTCTTCCATTGTTTATATTTAATTAGAGGAACAGTTCATATGCTGTGATGATGATTTTGTTGTTAATAGTTAACTTAAGCTGGATGTTGTGACACATGCTTAGGATTTTAGCACCTAGGACTTGAAGGCAAGAGAATCAACTCAAGACTAGCTTTGGCTAAACATTCAATCTCTGTCACAGACAGAAAGACAGACAGACAGATGAACAAACTAGTTAATTTGAAAAGATTAAGACTGAATTTTTCCATAAATGTGTGTGTGTGTGTGTACAGTCCACATATAAATTGGGAAACATCAAAAGATCTTCTCTTGGTTTCGTTGAAGATGATATTAAGGACCCTAACATATTAAGAGCATTTTTCATTGCCAAATTTATAATTTGCCAGCTTTGAGGATTCAATACACTTACAGTGGCTAATTATTTTCTTTAACATTTTCATGGTATTGATAATAAATACTCATAAAAGATAGGAACAGGGGCTTTAAGAACCTAGTGTAGCCTTACAATTAAGAACTTAATTTTTTAAAGATTAATTTTTTAAATCATGTGAATATGTGTGTGTGTCTGTGTATGGGTATGTCCATGTGAGTGCAGGTGCCTATTGGAGCCAGAAAAAAAAATGGTCAGATTCCTTGGGGCTGGAGTTACAGGTGGTTGTGAGCTGTTTAATGCAGGTGCTAGGAACCAAACTTAGATCCTTCAAAAGATCTCTATGTATTCTTAACTGATGAGCCAAGCCTAAGAACTTAAATATTTGACACATTAACTATAGGCTGTATCACAAACCATTGCACACAAAATTCTAAAGATCAAGAATATTTGTTTGTTGACTAGAAAAATATTTCTTGTTCGTTTAGCGTTGGTTTTAAAAAGACAGTTCTCAGAGTGGTTGTACCAGCTTGCAATCACTCTGAGAACTGTCTTTGGAAAGCAGTCTGGCGGTTCCTCAGAAAACTGGGCATGACACTCCCGGAGGATCCGGCTATACCACTCCTGGGCATATACCCAGAGGCTTTACCTGCATGCAATAAGGACACATGCTCCACTATGTTCATAGCAGCCTTATTTATAATAGCCAGAAGCTGGAAAGAACCCAGATGTCTCTCAACGGAGGAATGGATTCAGAAGATGTGGTATATCTACACAGTGGAATACTACTCTGCAATTAAAAACAATGAATTCACGAAATTCCTAGGCAAATGGCCAGAACTTGAAAATATCATCCTTAGTGAGGTAACCCAATCACAAAAGAACACACATAGTATGCAGTCACTGATAAGGGGATATTAACCCAGAATCTCAGAAAACCCTAGACAGAATTCGCATATCAATAGATTTCCAAGAAGATGGAAGGAGAGACCCCTGGTCCTGGAAAGACTGGATATAGGGGAATACCAGGACAGAGAAGCAAGAGGGGGTTGAATGGGGAACAGAGGGAGGGAAGGGGGCTTATGGGACTTTCAGGGAGGGAGAAAACAGGAAAAGGGAAATGATTTTGAATGTAAATAAAAATATAAAAAATAAAAAAAAAACAAAAAAAAAGGAAAAAAAAGACAGTTCTCAAGACAAGGTAAGCAACTCCACCATGCCATAAGAATTCTTTAAGCCAATACTGCCCAAAAGAGGTAGATTGTGAGCCTCATATGTAATGTACAATTTCTCATAGGCACACTATATCAAGTCACTTTAGGGGCTGGGGAGCTTGCTCAGTGAGTAGTAATGCTTGCTTTGCAATCATAAGAGCATGAGTTTATGTCTCCAGCACCCAGCTAAGCAGCAGGGCATGGCTGCAAGGGCCTGTAACTCCAGCACTGAATGGGGGAAGAGGCAAGAAGATTGCTGGGTTTTTTGGATAGCAGCCAGTCCAGTTGGGGTGGGGGTGGGGCAGGTGGTGGGAGGGTAGGCTCCAAATTCAGAGAGAGACATTGTATTAAGAGAATAAGGTGTAAAGTGATAGGAAATAACATCCAGTGTCCTCCTCTGGCCTTTGAAAAAGCACAAACAAGGTACAGGCAAAACACACATACATACATGTGTACATACACACACACACACACACACACACACACACACTCACACTCACACGCACAGTCAGTTTTTCTATTAAATACAGCAATACCTGAGATAATCAAATTCTCTGTGTTATTTGCACATGTTCCTGTGTGTGTCTGTGTAAGTGTCCATGAGTGCAGTCATGGAAGCCAGAGGTCAAGACACAGAGGGTCTTGAGTCTTCATCTATCGTTTATCACCTTTTTGGTTTCTTTCTGGTTTTTTTTTTTGACCGAGTCTCTCATTTGAACCCAGAGCTCATCAATTTGGTTATGTTTGCTGGCCAATGAGCATCTGCAATCTACCCATGTCTACCTTCAAAGTGCTGGGGTTACAGATATGTACCTCATATGAGTGCTTGGGATCTGAAACAGTCCCAGTGATTACATGGTAGGTAATCTCGGGATGAAGCTATCTCTCCAGGTCTGATAAGTTTTATTTTAACTCACATGGTTAGAGGTTTCAGAGTGCTAGCTTTTGGCCTGGTGGCTTTGGACCTGTGGTAGCACTTTAAGATGGGGTGGGGGAGTGGCAGAGGTAAACAACTTACCTCATGAATGGCAGGTGAAAGAGAGAGGAAGAGGAAGGCCTTGGGTCTCACTATCTTTCTTGGGGCTATGTCCCCACAACCAAAGAGCTTTAGACTCTGCTTTTTAGAGCCAGCCCCACATGCCAGTAACAACACAGAGAACAGCAGAGCCTCTACCACATGAACATGAAGGGAACACTTATGAAAACCAGCACATATTAAAAAGTAGAAAGGGATAAATTACATTAATTTTAATAATATATAGTAATGATAGCTTTATGAAGGAATAAGTTCTTAGGAATGATTCATTTGGCAAATTCTTTGTTACAGAACCATCATAGAGAGTGACCTGAACTTAGACAGTGTGGCCTCCTACACGCCTATATTATATGGTATAACCTTTGGTCCTACGCTACAAATCCTCACAGTATGTTTCTGAACTGATTCTCTAGACAACTATGTCAGAACGCTAATTGCTTTTGTGTCTAACAATATCCAAACATAGGAAGCCATTGTGAAATTCAGTGTGATTAAATGCCTGGAGCACTCCCCAAGAAGAAAATTTGCTCCAGGCAAAGGACTGGGGGTTGCTCCAGGCTACTTGTGAGTGAGCAGTGAGCTCAAAGAAGCCATTTACTCTCACTGAGTAATACCTTACATATAGGGTACAATAAATTTGTTATATAATATAACACATTCCTTCAATAATATGTTTAGCCCAGTGTACAATAGTTTTAATAACCTTAATTTCTTTGGAAACTTTTTGACTTCTTTGTAATATTATTTAACCTAAAACACAAATGTTATCATTCTTTATTTATATCTCTGTTCTGTAAGCTTTAATCTACTTAAAATTTTATTTTTATTAAAATACTTTATTACCTCTACCTATCTATCTACCTACCTACCTACCTACCTACCTACTTACCTACCTATACCTACCTACCTATACCTACCTACCTATACCTATCTACCTACCTACCTACCTACCGATTGGCCTACCTATCCACCCAGGGAGAGAGAAAGGAGTACATATAGAGATCAGAGGACAAATTTGGAGAGTTGGTTTTCTCCTTCCACCATGTGGGCCTCAGGAATCAAACTTAGGTTGTCAGGTTTGGCAGCAAGTGCCTTTATCTGCAGAATCATCTCACTGACCCACTTTCACTTCTTAACCATTTTTGTTTTTAAAACAAAGATACAGAGTCTACATGAGACCAAGGCACTCATTATTTTTGGTAATTACCACCTTTAACTGGTCAGTCCCCCAAGGAAAGGTCTTCATGGTCAATACACGCATTGCATGGAATTTCCACCTTCTACTGTGTCACTGCCTTCTTCTGAAACCCTCTTGAAGATCCTGTCAGGTGCAACTAACTTACAGATGGATATAAATATATCAAAGTGAATGGGGTGCACCTTGAAAATAAAAATATCATATAGTACATATGTAAACCAAACAATTATTTATTTATTTTTTTTTTTTTTTTTTTTTTAATTGGCAGGATTTTTTTTTCTTTTTTTCTTTTTTTTTTTAATTTAATTTAATTTTATTTTTTTAATTTACATTCCAAATCACTTCCCCTTTCCCGTTTCCTCCCTCCCCGAAAGTCCCATAAGCCCCCTTCCCTCCCTCTTTTCTCCGTTCAACCCCCTCTCATTACTCTGTCCTGGCGTTCCCCTACATCCAGTCTTTCCAGGACCAGGGGTCTCTCCTTCCATCTTTTTAGAAATCTATTGATATGCTGATTGTGTCTAGGGTATTCTGAGATTCTGGGTCAATATCCCCTTATCAGTGACTTCATACCATGTGTGATCTTTCAAACAATTATTTATTGTTATCAAGTATTATGTGCTGTGCACAATTGTACGTGACTCACGGTAGAAATAGGTTTTATATTTTACACTAGTACCTGATCAAGAGGAAGAGTCTTGAGGCTTGGTGAGACGACATTTACCCTGCAAAGCCTGATAGAAGGTCTAAATTCCTGAGACCCGAATGGTGGAGGGGACAAATTGGTACTTCCACATGCTCTGGGCCTCTCTCTCTCTCTCTCTCTCTCTCTCTCTCTCTCTGTGTGTGTGTGTGTGTGTGTGTGTGTGTGTGAGAGAGAGAGAGAGAGAGAGAGAGAGAGAGAGAGAGAGAGAGAGCCCACCACAAATAAATAAATGTATGTAACAAAACATTTTTAAAGTACACATTCTGTGCTGTGCTACAATTTTCTGATGAATATGATGTCTCTTGGAAACAGGACTTTTCTGTTTCTCTTATAGTCTTATGAGACCCCCTGTCACATACATTCTGACATATTTATTCCAACTGCTAAAATGTTACAGTATTGGCTTGTAAAACAAGGCAAATCTTGTGCATTTGTAACGTTCTACTTTAGAACTGGCCAGACCCCCCAAAAAAAAAAAAGACAGTGTGAAGATGCAGCTGCGCGCATGCGCCCAGCAGACACCAGGTGGTTACTGTTAAATATTTGTCTTTAATACAGAAAACTGTGTCCTCTGCAAATCGGGATGTTCTTGTTTTGTAAGAAAGCAAGGTTTTTAGGCCAAGAAGTCAGACGTTGAATAACTTTAACACTCCAAACGAACGCAATGGTTTTCTCTCAGTCTGATGGTGCACTGTCAATATGGTTTCTACAAACAGCAGGTGGGTATCCAGTGCTTGTAAAGTGTCCATCGCAGATCGATATGGGATGTGCTTACAAAATCCATGCCATGTTGCAAAGACTCAGTGCAAAAGTGGCAATGTTTTCTTGCTTAGTGTGCGTGTGTGTGTGTGTGTGTGTGTGTGTCTAGTTGTGGGTATCTGGAAGGGTTCAGATGTAGACCACATCTCCATTATTTTTGTTGTTTGTTTGGATCCAGGATGAAATGAGGACGAAGTCTTTTTATACTCTGGGCTGTTTTGATTCATCCTCCGTGGTGGTACAAAAGTTCTCCCAGAACTACCACTCTCGTGCTTCAAAGTCCATCACGCATCCCGCCTCCAACAGCACTATCAGTCTTTGACAGCGAAAGCGTCTTTACAGAGTTTTCTTAGACTTCAGAAAGAACGTTTGCTGTTTAGTGCTGAGATAGGTGAAGTCTAAAGCAATTAATTGATATGACTCAAGCACTTTTGAGGAGCCTACTACCACCAGTGATAGTACGGGCGGGCGTGGTGGTCTTGGCTTTGTGTGTCATTCAAATGAAAACAATCCCATTCACTTTTACATTCCGGTTGCATGAGTAAATGGAGTTTATATTTGTTTCTATTTAATTGGTGATGGCTACTCTTGTATTTTGGGTCCCGATCTGGATGGGAAGCAGCCATTTGTTTGTAAGCGTTTGCAGGCGGATGCACTTTTGGTGGTGGTGGTGGTGGTGGTGTTAAGCAATACTCATATGACTTTCTATGATTTGAGCAATTCTTTTTTTTTTCCTCTAGTTGCTAACTCTTGTATCTGCAGAGATACCTTCTCTGTTTTTTTGTTTGTTTGTTTTTGGTTTTTCCAGACAGGGTTTCTCTGTAATAGCCCTGGCTATTCTGGAACTCACTCTGTAGACCAGGCTGGCCCCGAACTCAGAAATCCGCCTGCCTCTGCCTCCCAAGTGCTGGGATTAAAGGCGTGCGCCACCGCTGCCCGGCTGTGCCATCGTTTTTTTTTTTTTTTTTTTTTCTGGTTTTGTTTTTTTTTGGGGGGGCACATGAAGTCTTGAGAACAGGAATGAATGGAGTTTGTTTGGTTAAGCAGAGCTGTGTCCTCTGAAGGCAATGGTGCCTTGGGTCATTTTCAGGGATTCACGGAGAGGAAGCATTTTCACAGATTCAAGAGTTGGGGTGCTGTGGTGGGACAAGCCTGGAGGAACAGCCCGTGGTGTTCTTCTGGCTCAGGCTAGTTACATTTAGGGGAGAATAAACGAATGTGGAGAGATCTAGAAAGGTGGGTCTTCTGTAGGAGACTGTAGAGAAAGCAGCTGCTGCCGTCCTACGTGTCTTTAAAGTCTCAGTTGGGCTTTGCTCTCCTCTTCCCCTCCCCACTCCCACCCCCACAGGGAAAAGCTAATCTCGGGGACCTGGCGCGGCCCGCTTCTCTTCGCCCACAAGAGGTGTCACCTCCCCGCCACCCCTCCGCCCTCGGTCTCCTGCCCCGCCCTCGGGAGGGTGGCTGGCAGCAGTGCCCGTGGAGGCGCGGCAGAGGCGGGCCCTGTCCCTCGAGGCAGCCGGCGGGGCCAGTGGCAGGAGCGGCGCGCCGCCAGCCGCGGGGGGCGTGGGATGGGGGAGGCGGCGGAGGGGAGCGCCCGCTGCCACTAGAGCCAACCGCGCACTTCCGAAGGGTGTTGCGGCTGCGCTCCCCTCCCGCGCCCCGGGAACTTCAAAGCGGCTCTGGGACCCCGAAAGACTTGCACGGCCGCCGGGTGGCCATGACCCCAGCGCGCGGCTCTGCACTGAGCCTGGCCCTCCTGCTGGTGGCCCTGGCCGCCGACCTTGCGGCAGGTATCGTGGGTGTCTCTTTCCCAAGCTAGTGGGGGTGGCAGTGGGGGAGGTCTGCGGGTGATCAGAGGTGACAGAAAGTACTCTGGGCCAGGTGGCCGTCCGGGAAGCCTAGTGGGGGAAACTGCAGCGGGCTGAGGGCGCGTAGGGCTGGGCGCAGCGTGGGTACCTGATGTCTGGCAGCCGGAGGGGTAGGTAGGTAGGTAGGTGTACAGGTGTTTGGGGGAAGAAATTATCAAGGGAGGAAAGGAGACAGGGACGTGGGGCTTGAAGAGTGGGACTGAGGTGGATGATTAATTTGAGGACAGTTTGCAGCAGGGAGTAGGGGTGCATTTGTAGGTGCGTGCTTGGCTAGGAGCTGGGCGCCACTACTTTACACTGCAGGGAACTGGAGGAGTGCAGGTGCGCTCTGGGGTTGGCTAAGTGTGGAGCCCCAGAGAGACGCAAAAGGGTGGGAGTATGGTGGTGGTGGTGGGGACGTGGCAACTTAGTCTGAGTTTTCGGAGGTGAAGTATATTCCAAAGGCCATTGGTGCCAATCTTGGGAGGCAGGAAAAGGGGCTTAAGTATGCGTAGCTCGCAATGCACGTTGCTTTCGAGGTATGATTTTTTTTTTTAAATTCAGTTTCCGGAAGTGGGGGTATGGCAAGCGTCCCAGCGTTTATAACAGGTCTGTGCTGCGATAGGCTAAATAGAGTCCTCGACCCGAGCTAGAATCCAAACGTTTCTTTTATGATGTTTACTAGAAACTGGGGCAAATGCATCTTTGCTTTAAAAAAAAAGTCTGCTCTGGAACTATACTCTGTACATTGCCCTGGATTTCAGAAAACAGGGGCAGGTCCCACCACAACTCATTCTTTAAAAATTTCAAGCAGACATTGAAGACATTCACGCATATTTAAAAACAAAACAAAACAAAATGGTGTTTTTCCATAGAGCAGTACTTTGTCCGAAGCTGATTTTGATGCATTTTTTTTTTTCAGATGACAATCTGTTTGACATTAATAGCTATACTCGGGGTGGGCAGTTTCCTCGTGGTGACATGTGCAAGAGATTGTTTTGAGTAGTGTGATTGCTGTCATGTACAGATTTCAGATGGCCTGAGAGAATTACCAAGTACAATATTCAAGTTAAAAAGCGATAATTGGAAAGAATTAAGTGGTAAAATTGGAAGATGAGAACATTTTAGCCATCTTTAGGAAAGCAATCACTATATGCAGCCAGGAGGATGATGGGGGGCGGGGCGGGGAGTCGGAACTTAGAAAATTCATCAATAGAAACGTAGTCGACTGTGCCAAAGTCCTCCTAGAACATGAGCGGGCACTCTGTCTAACTTGGGATGCTGACTGAGTGCTCTTGACAACTGAAAAGAACTTACCACCCCAAACTACAAAACCCCAAAAGCAGCTTCCAAGTTTCACAGTTTTGGTTGGCTACCTGTGAACCTGCCTGTCTAGGTTAAGCAAGTTATCTTTTTATTTTTATTTCTTTTTTTTTAAATTTGGGAGAATAGAAAGAAATAATTATACTTTTTAATGTATGCTTGAGAGATACGTTTTGTTTTATGACAGAAACTAAGGCACAGCAACATAATAAAGTATGTCCCATATGTTTTTGAGGAAGCATGGAAACTTTTGACATTAAAATGTGATATATATGCAATTACATTTGATTGTTTTCTTAAAAACTGAGATAACAGAAAAATGCATAATATGGAAGTAATGTGTCAAAATGGTGGTGAACTTATTAAAATTAAACTTGTGTGGCCAACTTTTCTTTCCAACACAATTATTTTCAGATTTTTTTTGGGGGGGGAACTTATAGCCTATTTGTGTCCCACATAAGCAACACGTGTTGATATTTACATTGTTTGTCCCAGGTTTTATATAATTCCTTGATGACCTTTTTAGATTTATTTATTTCATGCATATGAACTGCCTGCATGTGCGTGTGTGTGTGTGTGTGTGTGTGTGTGTGTGTGTGTGTGAGTGTGCGTGCGCGCGTGTGCGTGGTTGTGTGCCATGTGCTTGCCTGGTGCCTGAGGAGGACAGGAGAGGGTGTTGGATCCCCTTGAATTTGAGTTACAGATGATTGTGAGCTACCATGTGGGTGCTAGGAATGAACTCTAGTCCACTGTAACAGTAACCTGTTTTAGCCACTGAACCGTGGCTTCAGACTCTCTTTGGTGTTTTGACAGCAGAATTCTAGGTAGTTTCCTCCCCAACATTTAAATTGTTTTCCTCAAATGGTGACAAACGTTTACTTGGCATGGTTGGCAGGTTATATGGGAAGTTATTCTGGACAAGAAGACACAGTGAGACAGTGTTATAGAAAGCGCCAAAATGGCCCTGAATATCTGAAAACATGGTAAAGTAGTTGGCCATTTCTGCTTTGGCTGATCCTCGCCAGCATCTTCGTTACCTTTGAAGTGGCATGGACTCATGGAAGAGTTGATTGTTCCTCTGAGCACTGGAGAGTCATAGCCGCTGGCAGGGTCGTAGAAACACTACTCATTCTTCTATACAGATTATTTAAAAGGGTTCCTCTTGTTATATGGTTCTTAGAGAGCTCACTGTTTGATAGAATGAAGCCTCACAGCAGTTACCGCACTCCTTTTCATACCAAACAAAGAACAAACAGGCTGGAATGTCCTGGGATCCTCTGCTCTGAGCTGCATGGGGATCCTTCAGGGTTACATCTTGTGCATTCTCTTCTGATGTCACTCTACTCCTTTGTCCTTTGGTCAGCAAAGAGGCATCTCTCTAGAAGTACAGAGCTAAGTGTTTCCTTTAATAACTGCTATGGGGCTGAGGATATCAGGCATTGAGATGTCCCCCCCACCCCCCCACCCCCGTCCCCTGCCTGTCCCCAAGCAGGAGTTAGCAGTTCACAGAGGTTCTCAGAGGTGCTTCTGGAAGGGAAAATGAAAACCTGGGCTGTCTCCACCTTTGCCCTTCTTTAGATATTTATTGGTTGATGGGTACAAATGTGGCAAGAGCCTCTCTGGTTCCAAGGAAGAGATATCTCTGGCAGAGGAGAAATGTGTGGGCACCCTTGGGGCTTATTTCTTCATCATTTGAACTGCCCAAGGCTTTTGCCTAGTCTCAGACATACAGGGATGCAAAATCATGAGCTCCCCTGATTCATGTAAGTTATGCAAAAAACAAAAACAAAAACAAAAACAAAAAGTTATTTGAAGCAGCAGAGCATGTATCTAAGGAGGACATTCTTTAAGTTAAGCAATGGACCTGTCAGGGACAGGAGAGATTACAGGGGGATCTAGTCTAGGGAGAGGAAGGGACAGCTGCAGATAGCAGGAACTGAGCTGTGGATTAGTGGAGGTGATTATTCAGTTGAGTTTTAAATGCCCATTAGACATTAAAGTGGACATCTTAAGAAGGAAATTGACTTTAAGGGTCTGGAGTGTTGAGGACATATCTTGGCTGATGGTAAAAAAAAAACAAAACCAAAACAACAACAACAACAAAAACCAAAAAACCAAAACAAAACAAAACAAAACAAAAAAACCCCAAAACTGAGCCAAGGCTATTTGCAGATAATTTTGAAAGGTATGTCAGGCTCTCAAATTTAGTAAACAAAGCACAGACCTAGCTAAACTGAGTTTCAGGTAAATAACGAATAAATTTTTAGTCTTCACGTGTCACCGATATAGTACCAGACATACATATATTAAAAATCGGTTTCTATGATGGCCAGTGGTGGTGCATACCTTTAATCCTAGCACTTGGGAGGCAAAGGCGGGCAGATCTATGAGTTCAAGGCCAGCCTGGTCTACAGAATGAGTTCTAGAACAGCCAGGGCTACATGGATGAACCCTGTCATGAAAATAAATAAACAAAAAACAATTTTTGTGTGTGTGTATAAATCTCAGTTAACTAGGAACTCTGACTTTAGCTTGCAGCGCATGAGAAAGAAATACTATGGCAATGTGAATTCTTGCTGCACATATTCCTACCACTTTTTTTTTAATTGAAAGAACAGAGCAGACCTATTTTCTGTGTCAGGTCTCTTAGAACTTTTGTTCTGGTTCTGCCTCTGTCCCAGGTTTCATCTCAGGATAGGGTCACTGTGAGCTTTATGAACAGGAAATTCCCCGGCTTCTGTGTGACCAGAAGCAGCTCTAGCCGTTTCCAATGTGATTTGGAATGTGTCAGCATAAGAACCTATGCAGAGGAGACAAACATAATTCTCTGGTGGCCCTGGGAGTGACTGTTGAATCAAAGCAGTTGTTTTCACCCAAGTCTGCAGCCTTTTGAAAGTGATTGTTATTTATTGATGCTACCGTTTGAGGGCATTTTCCTTTTGAATATTCTTTTGTATTTTCTCTTTAAGGAGAAATTTTTTCCAGGCAGGAAACACCCAACTGACTTACTTTTCTCGAGTAGTGCTTGTCTAACTTATTGCAAATAAGTTGCTTGTTGCAAATCAGAAAGTTAGGGATTGGGGAACCAGACAAGGTCATGATTAGGGAGGTAGTTAAGCCCCTTAGGACCTGCTCTGTCTAACACAATTTGTGGTTTGGGGCCACAATTTAAAAGAGGTATTGCGTGTCTTTTGGGAAAGGAGCCAGAATATAAAAATAGCAGCCACAGGCAATTTCGCTTTTACTCTGGCTTGGTCTCCAACTATGACTGTTGTTACAAGCTGACTGGCCTCACCCTCACGAATGCATACCTGTAATCATGGATTCTTAGGCTCTAGATATACTCTCACATATGGAAATCACTTATCTTTAACAAATGATAAAGTGAATTTTCAAGCAGTAACAACAGACTAAAGCAACAAGGCAAAATTTCTAAGAGCAAAGTGCATGGCATGCCGCCGCACCTCATTGCACCATCTTTGAGGTTTCTTCTGACCCTTTTGGTGCTTTGGCTTGCTGTATATTAAGATTTATTTTCTGCCAGTTATCAAAACTTAAAGGTTTATTTTTATTTTAAGATAATGTGATATGTTCATAAGTAATATAAAAGCAACACTTTTTTTACTATATAGTATGTAATATAGTATACTATACATAATATAGTATACTATATATAATATAGTACATATATTGTATATTACATTAAGAAAACCTAAATATTATCTTGGTTCAAATGCCTTTCCTTGGTTAAGAGGGAAGACCCAGAAAAGGGGGATGGTTGTGGCAGAACAAAGGAAAATAACCTTTTGTAACCTATTGCTTTAGACCCTAACTGCATGGCATAACTCCAATGTACTCTACCTTCCTAAATGCTTACTAACTCAACAGTCAATGAAACAGTGAAGGAGCCATGTAGGGGAGCAGATAAAAAAGAATCCTAGATCTGGACACTATATCGTTTCAAGGCCATCAAATGTTTGACAAGTAGGCATTGTAGAGGTGGCAGATCAAGGCCCCCAGGATCCCTCTCCACATTAATGCAGCTCTCAGGGTAACTGTGAGGGACATGGGTAACAATGCTGTGAAGTAAGGCATAGGCACTGGCTCTGTGGGAAGAGGTGCTGAGTATCTTCTCTATGCTGAGGCAGCACTTACTTTTCCTGTGTTCGGTTCAGAAGGAAATAGAAGACAGAACTACGACTTTGACTTCTGTATCTTTCTTGGCTTTAAGAGTTGGATCTCAAAATGTGAGGGCTTCCCAAGGTCCCTAGAACATGAACAATACAAACATCTACTTTCCCTTTGAAATTCAGTAAGACGGAAAAGGGAGAGAGAGAGATGGTGAAAATGTGAAATACATTCTGAAGACTGTTTCCAACCAAGCCCACAGGCCACCTCCCCTCTTGCACATCCCTGCTCTGATTGGCTAGCAAGGTTCTACTTGTTTGGATTCTTCAGTTCCCCCCCCCCCAAAATCACTTACCTTTTCTGTTCTCTTCTGCCTTTCTGAGTGTAGGCATGATTGTCTCTTTGGAGCTGTTTTAAATTAATCCTCTCAAGAATTCATGGCTGAATCATTCAGTATGACTCAAGAGCTTGCTTATTATTTTTTAAAACAATTTAAATTTGCAATGACTTATGAGTCCCAAATTAGAGTGATCTAGTTTTTCATTAAACTTTTCACATAGAAATACCAATAGAATGCTCAAAATTTGAAGGTGAATCGCACATCCCCAACCTCCCCTCCCCCCAAAGTCCATTTCTTCATCTTAATCTCACGGTAAGGCACAAGGACAGTGATAGGTGCCACATCTCTGTGTGTTGATTAAAAGTTTTGAACAACTTCATGATTGGATTTAAAGAAAGATTGTGTGTGTGTGTGTGTGTGTGGTCAAAAATAGAAGACAAAATGTAGTCCATCAGGACCTGGGGAATGGTAATTCTACTGCAAAATGTTTCATACATGCATGCTTATCCAAGAGATGGTAATTGGGAGAGTGGTAATCCAGATTAGAATGGTTTTTTTTAAAAAAACAGGCTGTTTTAAAACAGAGCCAGAATATATTAAAAAGTATTAGCTCCTCACATCTCCCAGTTCTGTCTGATGACACTTTCCTGGCCTGCTCTCCTAGACGTGTAGTTTTTTTCTTCTTTACCACCCCCATTACCACTCTTCAAGAGTAAAAATTCATCTCTGAACATTTGCCTGCTTTTAGATTATAGTAAGACCATGTTCTCACTTAAACTCCACTTACAGTCTGCAATATGTATTTCCAGGAAATAGACAATGTACTAAACCCGGGAGAGGGGAAAAATAGTTCTGGAATTAGAAGATTTCTTCTTAGATAATAAATGTGTACTTGAATGGAATTATTTTTTTTAAAGAAACTATTTCTGAGGGATGATCTCTAGCTATATTTTTACTAAAAGGCATTGCTTTTTGCATAGTGCAGAATGTTGCCCACAGTAAAACACTTGGACCTCTTTCAAAGAGTTAGGGGTTAGTGAATCAAGTTCAAGATAGTTTGGGTTTTGTCACCAGCATAGAGGATTTTGTAATAGCTCATCACCTGTCACACAGTGTCGGGGTGCTCCCTTTTTGTATTTTTGACATTGGGAATTTGAACTCCATCTCTCTCTCTCTCTCTCTCTCTCTTTTTTTTTTTTTAAGAAGAGAAAAGGGATAGTATTTTATTTCCAAAGAATATTTTTTAATGATTGCAGGGATTTGGGGATTAACCTGAAAATTTAAACATGATTTAACAAGATACTAATTATAAAAACAGGCATTTTGTCATGTATTGCTTTAGTCAGTTTGTTTAATTTGATGACTGGAAAAAATAAGATATATGGGCTGGAGAGAGATGGTGCAGTGTTCTTGTAGAAGACCTGGATTCAGTTCCCAGCACCATTGTGTGCCTCATAACTGTGTAACTCTAGCTCTGTGGAATCTGATGCTCTCTTCTGGTCCTCTGGGGCACCAGGCATACACTCTGAACATACATGTATGCAGGTCTAATGCTCATACAAACACTGTCTTAGGGTTTCATTGCTGTGAAGGGACAGCATGACCAAGGTAACTCTTTTTTTTTTTTTAATTTAATTTAATTTTATTTTTTTTTAATTTACATTCCAAATCACTTCCCCTTTCCCGTTTCCTCCCTCCCCGAAAGTCCCATAAGCCCCCTTCCCTCCCTCTTTTCTCTGTTCAACCCCCTCTCATTACTCTGTCCTGGCGTTCCCCTACATCCAGTCTTTCCAGGACCAGGGGTCTCTCCTTCCATCTTTTTAGAAATCTATTGATATGCTGATTGTGTCTAGGGTATTCTGAGATTCTGGGTCAATATCCCCTTATCAGTGACTTCATACCATGTGTGATCTTTTGTGATTGGGTTACCTCACTAAGGATGATATTTTCAAGTTCTGACCATTTGCCTAGGAATTTCGTGAATTCATTGTTTTTAATTGCAGAGTAGTATTCCATTGTGTAAATATACCACATCTTCTGAATCCATTCCTCCGTTGAGGGACATCTGGGTTCTTTCCAGCTTCTGGCTATTATAAATAAGGCTGCTATGAATATAGTGGAGCATGTGTCCTTATTGCATGCAGGTAAAGTCTCTGGGTATATGCCCAGGAGTGGTATAGCCGGATCCTCCGGAAGTGTCATGCCCAGTTTTCTGAGGAGCCGCCAGACTGCTTTCCAGAGTGGTTGTACCAGCCTGCAATTCCACCAGCAGTGGAGGAGTGTTCCTCTTTCTCCACATCCTCGCCAACAACTGCTGTCTCCTGTGTTTTTGATCTTAGCCATCCTGACTGGTGTGAGATGGAATCTCAGGGTTGTTTTGATTTGCATTTCCCTAATGACTAAGGATGATGAACATCTCTTTAGGTGCTTCTCAGCCATTAGATATTCTTCAGGTGAGAACTCTTTGTGTAGCTCTGTACCCCATTTTTTAATAGGGTTACTTGCCTCTCTGGAGTTTAACTTCTTGAGTTCTTTGTATATCTTGGATATTAGCCCTCTGTCGGATGTAAGGTTGGTAAAGATCATTTCCCAGTTAGTTGGTTGCCGCTTTGTCTTTTTGACGGTGTCTTTTGCCTTGCAAAAACTTTGTAATTTAATGAGGTCCCATTTGTCTATTCTTGATCTTAGAGTATAAGCTATTGGAGTTCTGTTCAGGAAATTCTCCCCTGTGCCCATATGTTCAAGGTTCTTCCCTAGTTTCCCTTCTATTAGTTTCAGTGTGTCTGGTTTTATGTGGAGATCTTTGATCCACTTAGAATTGAGCTTAGTGCAAGGAGATAAGGATGGGTCAATTTGCATTCTTCTGCATGTTGACCTCCAGCTGAGCCAGCACCATTTGTTGAAAAGGCTATCTTTTTTCCACTGGATGGTTTTAGCTCCTTTGTCAAAGATCAAGTGACCATAGGAGTGTGGATTCATTTCTGGGTCTTCAATTCTGTTCCATTGATCTACATGTCTGTTACTGTACCAATACCATGCAGTTTTTAACACTATTGCTCTGTAGTACAGCTTGAGGTCCGGGATACTGATTCCCCCAGAGGTTCTTTTACTCTTGAGAATAGTTTTAGCTATTCTGGGTTTTCTGTTATTCCAGATGAATTTTTGAATTGCTCTTTCTAACTCTATGAAGAATTGAGTTGGGATTTTGATGGGGATTGCATTGAATCTGTGTATTACTTTTGGTAAGATGCTCATTTTTACTATATTAATCCTGCCAATCCATGAGCATGGCAGATTTTTCCATCTTCTGAGGTCTTCTTCAATTTCTTTCTTCAGAGACTTGAAGTTCTTGTCATACAGATCTTTCACTTGTTTGGTTAGCGTCACGCCAAGATACTTAATATGGTTTGTGGCTATCGTAAAGGGTATTATTTCTCTTACTTCTTTCTCAGCCTGCTTATCCTTTGAGTATAGGAAGGCTTCTGACTTGCTTGAGTTGATTTTATATCCGGCCACTTTGCTGAAGTCGTTTATCAGCTGTAGGAGTTCTCTGGTGGAGTTCTTTGGGTCGCTTATGTATACTATCATATCGTCTGCAAATAGTGATAGTTTGACTTCTTCCTTTCCAATTTGTATCCCTTTGACCTCTTTTTGTTGTCTAATTGCTCTAGCTAGAACTTCAAGTACTATATTGAAAAGATATGGAGAGAGAGGGCAGCCTTGTCTAGTCCCTGATTTTAGTGGGATTGCTTCAAGTTTCTCTCCGTTTAGATTGATGCTGGCTACTGGTTTGCTGTAAATTGCTTTTACTATGTTTAGATATGGGCCTTGAATTCCTGATCTTTCCAAGACCTTTAGCATGAAAGGATGCTGAATTTTGTCAAATGCTTTCTCAGCATCTAATGAGATGACCATGTGGTTTTTTTCTTTGAGATTGTTTATGTAGTGGATTACATTGATGGATTTCCTTATATTGAACCATCCCTGCATCCCTGGGATGAAGCCTACTTGATCGTGGTGAATGATCGTTTTGATGTGTTCTTGGATTCGGTTGGCAAGAATTTTATTGAGTATTTTTGCATCGATATTCATAAGAGAGATTGGCCTGAGATTCTCTTTCTTTGTCGGATCTTTGTGTGCTTTTGGTATTAGTGTAATTGTGGCTTCATAGAACGAGTTGGGTAGTGTTCCTTCTGTTTCTATTTTGTGGAACAGTTTGAAGAGTATTGGTGTTAGGTCTTCTTTGAAGGTCTGATAGAATTCTGCAGTAAAACCATCTGGACCTGTGCTTTTTTTGGTTGGAAGACTTCCAATGACAACTTCTATTTCTTCAGGGGTTATAGGACGGTTTAGATGGTCTATTTGATCCTGATTTAATTTTGGTACTTGGTATTTGTCAAGGAAATTGTCCATTTCCTCAAGATTTTCTAGTTGTGTTGAATACAGGTTTTTGTAGTAGGATCTGATGATTTTTTGAATTTCCTCAGTTTCTGTTGTTATCTCTCCCTTTTCGTTTCTGATTTTATTAATTTGGATACTATCTCTGTGCCCTCTGGTTAGTCTGGCTAAGGGCTTATCTATCTTGTTGATTTTCTCAAAGAACCAACTCCTCGTTTTGTTGATTCTTTGTATGGTTTTATTTGTTTCTACTTGATTGATTTCAGCCCTGAGTTTGATGATTTCCTGCCTTCTACTCTTCTTTGGTGTATTTGCTTCTTTTTGTTCCAGGGCTTTCAGGTGTGCCATTAAGCTGTTAGTGTATGCTGTCTCCCGTTTCTTTTTGGCGGCACTCAGGGCTATGAATTTTCCTCTTAGCACTGCTTTCATTGTGTCCCATAAGTTAGGGTATGTTGTGCCTTCATTTTCATTAACTTTCAAAAAGTCTTTGATTTCTTTCTTTATTTCCACCTTGACCAAGTTATCATTGAGTAGAGCATTGTTCAGCCTCCATGTGTACGTGGGTTTTCTTTTGTTTTTGTTGCCATTGAAGACCACCCTTATTCCATAGTGATCTGATAGGAGGCATGGGATTATTTCTATCTTCTTGTATCTGTTGAGGTCTGATTTGTGACCAATTATATGGTCAATTTTGGAGAAGGTACCATGAGGAGCTGAGAAGAAGGTGTATTCTTTAGCTCTAGGATGAAATGTTCTATATATATCAGTTAGTTCTATTTGGTCCAAGGCTTCAATTAGATTCACTGTGTCCCTGTTTAGTTTCTGCTTTCCTGAACGATCCATTTCAGAGAGCGGGGTGTTGAAGTCACCCACTATTATTGTGTGCGGTGCGATGTGTGCTTTGAGTTTTAGTAAAGTTTCTTTTACGAATGAGGGTGCCCTTGCATTTGGAGCATAGATATTCAGGATTGAGAGTTCTTGATGGTGGATTTTTCCCTTGATCAGTATGTAGTGTCCTTCTGTGTCTTTTTTGATGACTTTAGGTTGAAAATCAATTTTATCCGATATTAGGATGGCTACTCCACCTCGTTTCTTGGGGCCATTTGCTTGTAAAATTGTTTTCCAGCCTTTTACTCTGAGGTAGTGTTTGTCTTTGACACTGAGGTGCGTTTCCTGCATGCAGCAAAATGCTGGGTCCTGTTTACGTATCCAGTCTGCTAGTCTATGTCTTTTAATTGGGGAATTGAGACCATTGATATTAAGAGAGATTAAGGCATAGTGATTATTGCCATCTGCCATTCTTGACGCTATCTTTATGTTTGAGTGGTTCTCTACTTTTGGGTTTGATTCAAGAAGGTTATTATCTCATTTTTTCCAGGGTGTTGTTTCTCTCCCTGTATTGGAGGTTTCCACCTATTATCCGTTGCAGGGCTGGATTTGTGGAAAGATATTGTGAAAATTTGGTTTTATCATGGAATATCTTGGTCTCTCCATCTATGGTGATTGAGAGTTTTGCTGGGTATAGTAGTCTAGGCTGGCATTTGTGCTGTCTTAGTGTCTGCATGAGATCTGCCCAGGATCTTCTGGCTTTCATAGTCTCTGGTGAGAAGTCTGATGTGATTCGGATAGGTCTTCCTTTGTATGTTACTTGGCCCTTTTCTCTTACTGCATTTAGTATTCTTTCTTTGTTTAGAACATTCGGTGTTTTGATTATTATGTGACGGGAGGTATTTCTGTTCTGGTCCAGTCTGTTTGGAGTTCTGTAGGCTTCTTGCACGTTCATCGGCATCTCTCTCTTTAAGTTAGGGAAGTTTTCCTCCATAATTTTGTTGAAGATGTTTACTGGCCCTTTAAGTTGCAAATCTTCACTCTCATCTATACCTATAATCCTTAGGTTTGGTCTTCTCATTGTGTCCTGGATTTCCTGGATGTTTTGGGTTACGCGTTTTTTGCATTTTGCATTTTCTTTGACTGTTGAGTCGATGCTTTCTATGGAATCTTCAGCACCTGAGATTCTTTCTTCCATCTCTTGTATTCTATTGTTGATGTTTGCATCTATGACTCCTGATTTCTTCCCAAGGTTTTCTATCTCCAAAGTTGTCTCCCTTTGTGATTTCTTAGTTGTTTCTACTTCCTTTTTTAGTTCCTGGATGGATTTGCTGAGATCCTTCACTTGTTTGTTTGTATTTTCCTGTATTTCTTTAAGGAATTTTTGCATTACCTCTTTCAGGATTTCTTCCTGATGACCCACGTTCTCCTGCATTTCTCTGAGCGATTTTTGTGTTTCCTCCTCATGGGATTCCATCTGTTGATCCATTGTCTCCTGCATTTCTTTAAGCAGTTCTCGTGTTTCCTTTGTAAGGGCATCTAACTGTTGATTCATTTCTTTAAGCAATTTTTGTGTTGCCTCCTTATGGGCATCCGTCTGTTGACCCATATTCTTCTGCATTTCTTTATGCAAATTTCGTGATTCCTTTGTGAGTGCATCTACCCGTTGATTCATCTCGTTAAGCGATTTTTGTGTTGTCTCCTTGTGCGCCTCCATCTTTTGATCCATGTTCTCCCGCATTTCTCTAAGCGATTTTTGTGTTTCCTTTGTAAGGGCTTCTAACCGTTGATTCATGGTCTCCTGTAACTCTTTATGAGATTTATTTGTGTCCTTCTTGTGATCCTCTAATAGCATCATGAGAAGTGATTTTAAATCCAGATCTTGTCTTTCGGGTGTGGTGGGGTATCCAGGACTTGCTGCTGTTGGAGAGTTGGGTTCGGATGGTCCCACATTACTTTGATTACTGTTAGTAACATTCCTACGTTTGCCTTTTGCCATCTGGATACCTCTGGTGTTAGTTGGTCCTGCTGCCACTGGCTGTTGGTTGGACCTCCTGTGAGCCTGCAAAGCTATTTCTGCCCCCCCTGGATTACCAAGATTCCCCTGGCACCGATTTCTGGGGCCTGCCTGCTCCTGAGTGACTTTGGAGCCCTAATGTGCTTTGCCCCAAGTGATCTTATATTGGGGAGGCCTTGCACATCTAAAGGCTCAGCCTAGTGGATTCCTGGAGCAGAGGTCGCCAAAGGGAGACTGGCAGGCTCCTGCCCTGTGCAGGGGTGTGTGATCTCTCCTGGGGGGGGGAGGGGGCGTCCCTCTGCCAGGCAGAAGTCCCACAGCAGATCTGGCGCGCTGGTCACTGCAGATCAGCCCAGCACCTGGGAGCAGGTTACACACAAGCTGCCTGAACCCGAAGCGATATTATGCCTGTCTGTCTCTGAGCCTGGCGGTCCCAACTACCTGGTCACTGGAGCAAAGATGGCGGAGGGCACTCTCCGTGGCGCTGCTCACCCTGTGGTCACGATGGCCCGCCGATCTGGCACCCAGACGACCACAGCGCCAACCCGCCCTCGGGCACAGACGGAAGCCCCAACAGGCCGTGTCCCAAGTGATGTTATATTGGGGGGAGAGCCTGGGTACCGGTCTCTCCAGCGCAGTCCGCAGGAACAGAGGTCGAGCTCTCTCTCTCTCTTTACCTTGGCGAATATGACTAGAAGCTTATCAATTTTGTTGATTTATTTCAAATATATAGCTATCGTTTTTATTGATTCAATTTTCACTTTCTCCTTTGTTCAACTCCATTATTTCGTTTTTGCTACTTACTTTGGGTTTGACTTATTTATTTTGGTTTTGTTTCTTGAAATGGTACCTTAGATCAAGTGTTGGCAGCTTTTGCTTATAGGATCTAGTAGCACATATATTCCGGTTTTGGGATCGGTGTCCTAAGGTCTTGGTTAGGCTTTCTCTAATTTTTCCTTTGCAGTAATGGAAGCACCTAGAGACAATGCACAAATGGATAGGTGTTGCTGCATTTCAATAAAACTTTATTTATAAATGGCCCAGACTAGAGTGTGCTGATACTTTCTTCAGTCATTCACTCATGACCTTTGTTTTGTTTTGTTTAACTTACGTATTTAAATTTGTAAACTTCTGGCTCTGCAGCCGCTCCAGTCCATCCACACAGTGTCATCTGGGTTGTGCTTCTATTTTGATTGAATTTAATATATTTTCTCATTTTCTTGTTAATTTTGTGGGGCCAATATGGAATCTAGATACCTGTTGTTTGATGTACCAATGTTTTAGGATTTTTTTTAAAACAAATTCTAATTTAACTCCATTGTTGGTTTAAAGAAAATCTGCAACCTGTATGGTTTCAATTATTCGACTTTGTGTTTGTTTTATAGGTCAGTATGCATCTGACCTAGTGGGTGTGCAGGAGACGATTCTACTGGGCATGGGCTGCATGTTCTGTAAAAACCTGTTGGCTTAGGCTGCTGGACAGTGCTATTCAAATCTTGTGTATCTTACTGAATTTTTGTCTCACGCTCTCTCAGTTACTAAAGGAGTGTTGAATTCTCTAATTTACCTGTGGTATTTGTCTATTTATAATTCTAGCTTTCCCAGAGTTTTCTTTTTGGATTTCAAATTTTGGGATCCACTCAAATATAGGGTTATAAAACTTCTTTTTGAAATACATTTTATAGTTCTATGTGTATGGGTATTTCACCACCATTTGTGCCCATGTACCACATGTGTACTAGGTGTCCATGGAGGTCAGAAGAGGATATCAGGTCCCTTAGCACTAGAGTTATGAATGGTTGTGACTCACTATCTGAGGATTGGCAATTGAACTCAGGACATCTCAAAGAGCAGCCAATTCTTTTAACCACTGAACTGTCTCTCTAGTCCATACTATGTCCTTTTTGATACATATTGAGAAATCTGTTTTATCTATGGGTATTTATTAAGATGACACACTGCTCTTCATAACTGGTAATACTGTTTGCTTTGAAGTTGATCCTGTGCATATGGTCCTACTATTCTGATAGTCAACATTTTTAGATCTATTTAGAAAAACTATTAGGATAGCTATTATAACTTTCTGGGGCCAAGGGAAGGTCTGCATTTTACATATTTTTCCCTTTGCCTGTTATCTTACATATGGCTTTGTACTTAAAATTGGATTTTTTTCTTTTGTAGCAAGCATATAGGTGAGTCTTTCTCACCAGCTTTTACCTACTTGCCTTTTCAACTGGGGTATACAGAATATATCTGTTGAATGTATTTATCAGTATGGTTGGGTTTAAAACTGTCACTTTTTTTTTAAAAAAAAATAAGTTTTCATTGCCTTTCTTTCCTTGCCTTCAACTGATATATTGGACCAAGGACAGGTATTATATATTTTTTCCACTATTAATTTATAAGCCATATGCCTTTCTTTTGGCTATTGCCTCAGAAATTCTTGCCTCCATCTTTAAATGACCACAGTTTAAGAACTTCATCACATGCTTCAGTTCTCTTTGTCTTCGTGCTGTTAATGTCATCCATTATACTTCTTTTTTATATTATTTATTAACATTTCAAATGTTATACCCCTTCCCAGTTTCCCTTCAACAAACCCCTATCCCAAGACCTTCCTCCTGCTTCTATGAGGGTGCTCCCCTCCACCCACCCACCTACTCACCTTACCACCCTAGCATTCCCCTACCCTGGGTCTTCAAGCCTCCACAGTATCCAGGGCCTCCCTTCCTGGTTATCCTGATAAGACCATCCTCTGCTACATATGGAGCCATGGGTTCCTCCATGTGTACTCTTTGGTTGGTGGTTTTGTCCCTGGGAGTTCTGGGGGGTCTGGTTGGTTGATTTTGTTGTTTTTCCTATGGGTTTGCAAACCCCGTCAGTCCCTTCAGTCTTTCCCTTAACTCCTCCATTCGGATCCCTGTGCTCAGTCCCATGGTTGTCTGTGACCATTATACTTCTAAATGTCTTTTAAACCATCAAATACATTTGCTTATTGTGGTTAAAATGTTTAGTTATGTTTAAATAAATTAATGAAATGAATATCAGTTTCCATGTACCTGTATATTTATCATTGCCAGTATTCTTTCTTTCTTTCTTTCTTTCTTTCTTTCTTTCTTTCTTTCTTTCTTTCTTTCTCTTTTTCTCTCTCTTTCATTCCAATCAACTGGACTATATTATAATAATAATAATAATTATTATTATTATTATTACTTTAGTCTGAACAATAGTCCTACCCAGTGTTTGGGAGTGTACTCTGTTGGACATGTTTGCTTTTATTTTTATAAAGTTTTATTTTACTTTTCCTTTATCCTCCAGCTTATTACCTAGTTTATCAATCTTAAGATATCAAAATTTAAGTAGCTTTACAGTGACTGCTCATCTACTTTCTAACCCCATTTTTCTTACTGGTTGCTTTTTTATTTTTGTCAAATGCTGACCCATTTGCCCATCCCTTTTCCTATTAAATACATATCATTTTTATGTGTTCCTAAATAACTTATAGACAGTAGCATGCTTCCTTCTAAATACTTCAGCATGCATATTATATAGAGTTCAATATTTGTTCACATTTTTCTTCTGTGATCAAATATTTATATATGATATTCTTGTGTATTCACTTTGAGAAATGCACTCACCTAGTCTTTAAAAGATATTAATGATTAACTTCACAATGGTGGACTGACTCACTCTCAATGACATCTGGTATTTTTTTTCCATAGATATGTTTTGGTTATTTAAATTTTGTAACTGCCGATTAGGTTAAGTTTGTTGGTAGTATTGTTTAAATTGTGTATATTTTTACTGAGAAAACTGCATTAAAACTTTCTCATTATGTTGAGTATTTGTCTAATTTTGCTTTTAGTTCTTAAACATCATTATTATCGCTATTATTGTTATTAATTTATGTGTATTTGTGTGTCTTTCTCTCTGTGTGTGTGTCTGTGGTGTGTATGCTCATGTTCCATGGATTGTGTGTAGAGTTCAGAGGGCACCTTGCAGGATTTGGTTCTCTCTTTCTATTATATGGGTTGTGAGAGAACTCAGGTTGTCAGACTTGACATCAGACACATGTACTCACTCAGCCACCTTGCCCTCCCAGTCGAATTTTATATCAATTCTCTTAATTGTACACCAGTGCATCTAATATTGATGTCTTCTTGATGGACCCACTATTTTTATTTTACTATAAGATAACTCTCTTTATGTAGCTCAGTGGTAGAGTCTGCCAGTAATATTATCTTGATGCAGCCATGATAATGTCATGATGTTTATGTTTGTGCATATTATTTTCGCCACCATTTTGCTAATAACTTACCTGTGTTTTTATCATTGTGAGCTCTATGGACTATGATGGTAGCACATCTTTCAGCATGTACTTGGCTCTTGATTTTTAACCCCTTGGCAAATAACACTATCTGACTTTAATTAGAGTCATTGTCCCACTCACACTTAGCATACTAATTGATATAGGCATTAATCATTCTATCTTTGTTTTCACCTTTCTTTGCTGTTATTTTTTTCTATTTTTAGTGTTTCATTTTTATTTATACTACTGACTTCTTAATTCTGCTTCTTAGTTAATGTTTTTATGTTGCTGTAAATCTATTCTTTCTTAATTCAATGTTTATTTTCAGTCAGCACGATGATATTTTATGCTTACTTTTTATGTTCACATTTCTGTCTTCTTACTTCACACCCATCTTTAACCCAACATACCCTACTTTAAATGCAAAGACCTCATAATAGCATGGCTAACTTTACAAAGAGTATACTTACATCAACTAAAATAATGTGTGAAGCAGATTTAGACATGATGCTGATGTTAGAAAAAGCATATAGATATATAAGATAACCCCAATGAAAGTCCATGATAACAAATGAATGAACTGATGTGATTCTTCAGATGAAAGAACAAGAGATAAGATTTTTGATGGCTCTTCAGCAGATTGGACGCATCTAGAGAAAGTATCATAAATTTGAAGATAGAAATTGCCTTAAAATAATACAATTATACCATTCTTAAAGTAATTATACTAAAACTTAAGGTGTCAGGTATGGAGAAGAAAAGACACCAAGAAGTAAAACAGGACACCCCAAGGTTCCAGGCAGTACTTAGTATCATACATGTGTAAATGATATTGAAGGAATATCAGCCAAAAAATTTTCAGATGTAATAAAAGACTTCAAATTACTAATCACAGAAACTCAGAAAACCAAAGAGAATGACAAGTCTCTCTTCCTTCTTTAATCTACACCATTAGATAGCTCATATTTTAATTGGTAGGATTCAGAAAAATCTGAATAAAATAGATGCATTGCCCATGTAGAAGAATTATCATGCACCATAATCAGAAACTATGAAAAGCAGAAAACAAGTCACATATAATTATAGCAAGTAAAAAAAAAACCTGTTGTGGTTTAGATCTGATGTGCACCCCTAAACCTTTGTCCCCAGCTGCTATTAGGTGAGTGGATGGTGAAGATACTGACCTAATGAATGGACCAAAGCCTTGGTGGGTTCATCATTGAATGGATTATCGGGATGTGCTGAAACTGTGAAGTGCGATGACAAGTGGATAAAGTGGATCACTAGGAGTGTGCTGTTGAAAGGCTTATATTGTTCCTGGCTTTGCTCACTTTTTTTTCCTGGCTGTCAGGAAGGGCCCTGCCCTTCTGCCATGTTGTCATCTTGCAACAGACCTAAACAATGAATTAAGATGACCATGAATGAAAGCCTCTGAGATGATGAGATTAAGTAAATCATTCCTCTTTTATGTGGGTTATAGTATTAGTAGTTAGGGCACATGTGGGTACGTGGGAGAATTCCACAGTAATGAATGCTGATATTCGCCAAGAAGACATAGCAATCTTAAATGTATATGTGTTCAACTGTGGAGCTTCAAACCCATGAAGCAACACTGATAGCATTGAAAGGGGAAACACAAAACCTAGGATGCTCAAAGAGTCAGCATCACTACAACCCCCAACTAAAGTATGATCAGCATTTAGAATATGGGATGTTATCTTCTAGAGCAGAGAAGAAAGTCAAAGAATTTAAAGAAATTAAACTGAATTTGTTGTTCGCGGTCCTGCTCTTTAACAATGTTTTTTAAAGACAAAATAAATATTCATCAATATTTATATTGATGTTGATATTCAACAGAATATTGGAGATGCATCAACAAAGAGCTACAGGAATGATAAAATATAATACAAAATACAGTTTTTTCTTAAGTATAAACATTCAGAAAGGCCATTGAGTCTTTAATGCAAAAATAGTAACAAGTCTGTGAATGTATACCATGTCCATAGGTAAGTGTACAATCATAACCTTAGGTCAGATAGGAAGGGGAATAGGAATTTACAAATTCAAATTCCCTAAACCACATGTAAAATGTTCTAATATTATTCAAACATATGCTAAGTATAGTCTACTATGATTTAAGACATATTCTGTTTACACAGAGCAATTTAAAATATTTTAAAGGAAATATGAATAAGAATCCAACCAGTAATGCAAATAAATAAACCACAAAATACTGAACGAATCAAATGCATGAAGTAAAATGTGGCAACTAAACAATACTGGGACAAACTACTAATTGAGAATACATACTGGCCCATAAATCAGTGATATAATCATTATATTTAATTCTGATTTTAGGTTTTTTTTTGTAAGGTCAAGTAACCAACTTTTAACTATCAGACCGATAAACTTTAAATGTCAGTAAACTTTTTATACTTTTGCACTGATTATTAGCTGATAATAAAGTTACATAACCAGAAATAAACAGAAGACACTAAAACCAGATAAAAACACAAAATGCAATTAGCAAGATGTTAGTGCTTAATTCAGTCCTATCAACAACCACCAAGTGTAAATGGTTTAAATAAAACAATTAAAGAACGAGAGCATCAGAGTGTATGAAATTGCAACACTCAGCTGTTTATTGTCTATAAAAAAATCCTCTCTGAATACAAGAAATACACTTTAAATATAAAAAAAAAATAGGTTAAAAGTGTAGGAAAAAACTTGTTTCATGTGAATACTTATCATAAGAAAGCCGAAGTAGCTATGTCAGTAACAAATGCTGTATACTTTGTTAATTGAATGTTACAAGGGCCAATTCTATAATAATGAAGGAATATCTTTGTCATGAAGACATAATAATCTTCAATGATTGTGGATCCAGCTATGGATCTTTGAAAGCAAATAAAACGTTGATAGAATTAAAAGGGAAGCACCCAAACCCATCGTGCTCAAATCTTTCTATCAGAGAAGACTCTCGGACCTTAAATTTTAAGATGTTTGCTCTCTATAAATGCTTCCAGTATTGAAGTGTTGAAAGTTCTTTCTGCTCATAGAACCAACATTACTTGGAAGCCATAACAACAAAAACAACAATAACAACAACAACAACAAAAGACATATTTCTCATGAAGATGCAAGATCTTAAAAAATATTATCAAGGTTAATGACAGCATAATAATGGGGCAATAAGTTATAATCAAATGAGGTTTAACCTGGGAGGGAAGTGTCTGATGTGACATTAAAAACACATAATATTGTGGATTACCATTTCAGCAAACTATAGGAGAAACTATAGGAGATCGATAAAACAGCTAAAACCCGGATGATAATGCTACACTACCAAACACTGTTGAGAGAATTTAGAGTTAAATAAATGAAGGTCTACACTGTATTCACATAATGGGAGGCTTGTGTAAGATTTTGATTCATTTTTGTTTTGTTCAGAGAGGTTCTCTGTGTGCAGTCAAACTAATCATCCTCTATTTCAGCCTTCCGCAGGCTGAACTACAAGTGTGAGTCACTATGCCTAGTTGTTCACATTGTTAATATATTAGTTAATGCTAGACTGTTGCATAGATTTCACATAATCCCGGTCATATCCTAAAGAAAATCCTAGAAGAAACTTTTTACAGAATTTGCCGAACCAAACCAAACCAAACTAAACCAAACCAAATCCTAAAAGCATAACTTCATGTCTCAAAGTGTCAGAATACATCAGGGAGCTAACAATAAAATCTAAACTACAGAAAAACTCTAAAAGCTAACACTGAAGTCTTCTGAACTTAGCAACTTAGCATAGGCAACATTTCTTAGAGTTCTCAAAGTACCTTCCACTAACAAATTATAACTTAGAAATCATTCAAACGAAAAGTGTAGTTACTTGGTAAAGCAGTTGGATTCAGTATATATCTATACATTGCTTACAATTTAATAATATACAGTTCAATAAGAACTTTTTCAAAGATATAAATAGCTGGAATGTTTATATATTGTTGACTAGAATGTAAAGTGTTGCAACTGTTTTGGGAAACATTTTGGAAATTTATATAAACTCACTTTCTATACAACAGGGCAGTTCCACTGTCTTATATTTGGCAGAGAGAAACAAAGCTTGTTTCACACGAAGATCTCTATGTTCATGCTTGTAAAAATTTTTTTTTAATCTGTAAAAACCAGCAGAAAATCAGGCGTCCTTTAAGTACTGAGTGAATATACAGACTTGTACCTCGATACACAAGAAATCCAAGGCCTTCAAGATGTGAAACACCTTAGGCAATGTGAAAACAAAACAAAGCAAAACAAAATGGTCTTAGAAGGCTTCATTTACTTGGCATTGTGGGGAAGGCAGACTCAAGACCAGAACTCATTACTGCTTTTCAGAAGCTGGGTAGGAAGAGGCAGGTGTTATGTTGAAGTAAGGTGCAGACCGGGGGAGGGGATTGAGGTGCCACTATCCAACTGTGTACACTAGAAGGGACGAGTGCTCCAAATTTGAGTTCCATCTCATTGTATCCAACTCTCTTTCCCAAATGAGGGGTGCATAGAAACTTAGAGTCTATAAAAATCAGGAGCTTTGGACAATGTTTCAAACTTCATAATCAAGAACAGTAGTATGTTCTCAATGTTATGGTCCTGAGTGAATATCTGAAAAAGAAACGACCAATTGGTCCAAATGATGCCTCTGGGAAGGAGACCAGGGAGATGTAATTTTCATTTTTAATTCTTGCTATATTGTTATTATTGCCTTATGCATTCATGATATTTATTAAACAAATAAAATATTTTAAAAATCATAAATAATTGATTTAATTTTGCCATAGAAGTTCCTTTGTAAAGTAAATACTTTCTGCACATATTAACTTTTTCATGTATCATCTTCACTCTGTAAAATGACACAAAGTAGAAAAAGATCCCAAAATCAATCTTGGATATATTACAGTACATTTAATTAGTTAGCATATAGTAGCATGTG
This sequence comes from Tokudaia tokunoshimensis, assembly GCA_036184795.1. Taxonomy (NCBI): domain Eukaryota; kingdom Metazoa; phylum Chordata; class Mammalia; order Rodentia; family Muridae; genus Tokudaia; species Tokudaia tokunoshimensis. Next base: position 32,377,735 of record BTHU01000004.1, on the reverse strand, counting down.
TCCTTAGGAAAGGAGATTGCAATGCAGGCACCTTACCCATATGGAGGCAAAGCTCTTTGTAATTTTAGTGTTGCACATGTGACCCTTTAAAATTGAAAGCATTCAGTTTAACAGGGGAGGGAACACTTACGAGCTCATGGGTTCCCTTGCCCCATTAACTCTACTGTAAGGCTTTATTATGGAGATTTTTGCTTATATCTGCAATTTCATGGATGCATTTAACACGTCTCATTTTGCTGATTCAGGTTACTGGTCCTCTCATTCACTATATTGTCATGCATCTTAGTCAGGGTTTCTATTCCTGCACAAAACATCATGACCAAGAAGCAAGTTCGGGAGGAAAGGGTTTATTTAGCTTACACTTCCACACAGCTGTTCATCACCAAAGGAAGTCAGGACCAGAACTCACACAGGGTAGGAAACAGGAGCTGATGCAGAGGTCATGGAGATGTTACTTACTGACTTGCTTCCCTGGCTTGCTCAGCCTTTTCTCTTATAGAACCCAAGAATACTAGCCCGGGGATGGCACCACCCACAGTGGGCCTTCCCCCTTGATAACTAATTGAGAAAATGCCTTGTGGCTGGATCTCATGGAGGCACTTCCTCACCTGAAGCTCCCTTCTCTATGATAACTCCAGCCTGTGTCAAGTTGACACATAAAACCAGCCAGTACATCATGTATAGGGTAGGCAGTCAACATTTTCTCATCTTCTGTGGTCAGGAAAGTGACCATATCTGTCCTAACGCTCTCCAAGACAATTGCAACGACAAGAGGATGACCCCTTAGGCTATGCTGGCATTCGGTTTGTGCCTGCATTATTAGAGAAGTTTGTGTAGAGAAAGAGAGAAATTGGGAATGATCATCTCTATCTGGATAGGTCATGGGCAGCCCTGAACTCGATATGCTAGTCTGATTTTGGAGTACCAGTTTCAGTTCTGGGACTGCAGGGTGGTAGAGCATGGCAGCAGAGTCCGTGGGTGTTCACCCAGACTGCTACCAATACTATTACAAAAGACCTTCAACATGGCTGAAGGAAGGCATCACCACGACATCTTCAGCTCCTCCATGTGAGCAAAATACTGTGGCCGATCAAAGGATGACTTTATTCACTTCCGACTACAGTATTGAAATGCATCCAGCATGGAGAGTTAGACGAGTGTGTTGGAGGTCCCCTTCAGCTTCATACCGCAGGGAGTACCAGGTTTTCAAGGTATTTCCTCATAGTCTCTGTTTCAATGCATATGTTTGATGATTCTACTTTTTAAACATTTATAGTCAGTTCCATGATAATTACATACTACTAAAAAAGTAAGATCTATTGCAATATTTACATTTTGAAATCTTTTCAAACATTTTTTTTTATTTTTATTTTCTATATTCTTTATTTACATTCCAAATGATTTCCCCTTTCCCGGTTCCCCCCTCCCCAAAAGTCCCATAAGCCCTCTTCCCTCCCCCTGTTCACCATTTGTCTAAGAATTTCATGAATTCATTGTTTTTAATTGCTGAGTAGTATTCCATTGTGTAAATATACATGGAAAATATCTCTCATAAAACTGAAGAAATATATAGAAAAACACGTTAAGATTGAGTATTTCATGGAAAAATTATACAGATAAAATGGTAGACACAAAAATATTCCTATGTTGATTGAAAGTGGAATTATAAACATTTTCTGAAAAAATTGAAAATCTACAAGGAAAATATTTCTGATAAAACTCAAGAAATATATAGAAAAACATGTTAAAACTGACTATTTCATGAAAAATTATATAGATAAGATGGTAGGCATAAAAATATTCCTAAATTGATTGAAAGTAGAAGTAAAAACATTTTCTGATAAAACTGAAGATTTACATGGAAAATATCTCTGATAAAATTGAAGAAATTTATACAGATAAATTGGTAGGAATTAAAATATTCCTAAGTTGATTGAAAGTAGAATTATAAACATTTTCTGATCAAATTGAAGATTTATATGGAAAATATTTCTGATAAAATTGACAAAAATCTATGGAAAAACATTAAAATTGAAGATTATCATGGATAATTATGCAGATAAAATGGTAGGCATAAAATATTTCTAAGTTGATTGAAAGTGAAATTATAACCATTTTCTGATAAAATTGAAGATTTACATGGAAAATATCTCTGATAAAATTGAAGAAATATATAAAAAATGCGTTAAGATTGAGTATTTCATGGAAAAATTATACAGATAAAATGGTAGGCATAAAAATATTCCTAAGTTTTTTGAAAGTGGAATTATAAACACTTTATGATAAAATTGAAGATCTACAAGGAAAATATTCCTGAAAAAATTCAATAAATATATTGAAAAACATGTAAAAACTGACTATTACATGGAAAAATTATTCAGATAAAATGGAAGGTATAAAAATGTTCCTAAGTTGATTGAATGTAAAATTATAGACATTGTCTGATAAAACTGAAGATCCACATGGAAAATATTTCTGAAAAAATTGAAGAAAAATACAGAAAAACATTAAAATTGAAGATTATATGGACAATTATAATGACAAAATGGTAGGCACAAAAACATTCCTAAATTGATTGAAAGTTGAACTACAAACACCCCCACCCCCTACAAAACCGAAGATCTACATGAAAAACACCTCCAACAAAATCGAAGAAATACACAGAAAAAATGTTAAAATTAAAGATTATCATGGAAAATAATACAGTCAAAATGGTAGACACAAAAAGCATTACTGAATTGAAAGAGGAGTCACAAACATTTTCTGATAAAATCGAAGATCCACATGAAAAACATCTCTGTTAGACTATGTTTTTTGTTGGGGAATTGAGTCTATTGCCATTATAAGATATTAAGGAATAGTGATTGTTGCTTCCTGTTATTTTTGATGCTGTTTTTAAGTTTCTGTGGTTACTTTCTTTTGGGTTTGTTGGAAAAAGATTACTTTCTTGCTTTTTCTAGGGTATAGTTTCCCTCCTCATGTTGGCGTTTTCCATCTATTATCCTTTGTAGGGCTGAATTTATGGAAAGATATTGTGTAAATTTGGTTTTATCATGGAATATCTTGGTTTCTCCATCTATGGTAATTGAGAGTTTTGCTGGGTATAGTAGTTTGGGCTGGCATTTGTGTTCTCTTAGGGTCTGTATGAGATCTGCCCAGGATCTTCTGGCTTTCATCGTCTCAGGTGAGAAGTCTGGTGTAATTCTGATAGGCCTGCCTTTATAGGTTACTTGACCTTTTTCTCTTACTGCTTTTAATATTCTTTCTTTGTTTAGTGCATTTGGTGTTTTGATTATTATGTGCCGGGAGGACTTTCTGGTCTGGTCCAGTCTGTTTGGAGTTCTGTAGTAGGTTTCTTGTATGTTCATGGACATCTCTTTCTTTAGGTTAGGGAAGTTTTCTTCTATAATTTTGTTGAAGATATTTATTGGCCCTTTAAGTTGGAAATCTTCACTCTCGTCTATACCTATAATCCTTAGGTTTGGTCTTCTCATTGTGTCCTGGATTTCCTGGATGTTTTGGCTCAGGAGCTTTTTGCATTTTGCATTTTCTTTAACTGTTGAGTCAATGTTTTCTATGGTATTTTCAGCACCTGAGATTCTTTCTTCTATCTCTTGTATTCTGTTGTTGATGCTTGCATCTATGACTCCTGAATTCTTTCCAAGATTTTCTATCTCTAGAGATGTCTCACTTTGTGTTTTCTTTATTGTTTCTACTTCCATTTTTAGATCCTGGATGGTTTTGTTCAGTTCCTTCACTTGTTTGTTTGTGTTCTCCTGTAATTCTTTCAGGGATTTTTGTGTTTCCTCTTTAAGGGCCTCTACCTGTTCACCCATGCTCCTCTGTATTTCTTTCAGGGATTTTTGTATTTCCTCTTTAAGGGCCTTTACCATTTGACCCATGTTCTCCTGTATTTCTTTAAGGGTGTTATTTATGTCCTTCTTGATGTCCTCTAACAGCATCATGAGAAGAGACTTTAAATCCAACTCTTGCTTTTCCATTGTGTTGGGGTATCCGGGATTTGCTGTGGTGGGAGAACTAGGCTCTGATGTTGCCAAGTAGCCTTGGTTTCTGTTGGTAGGGTTCTTGCGCTTGCCTTTCACCATCTGGTTATTTCTGGAGTTAGTTGATCTTATTGTCGCTGGCTGGAGATTGCCCCTCCTTTGGGCCTGTAAACCTGTGTCTGTACTCCTGGGAGACCAACTTTCTTCTGGCAGGGTCCGTGCACAGAAGGCTGTGAAGCTGTCTGGTTCCCTGCTGCAAGTGGCAGCTGGAAGGGAAGACTCCTGTCCCAGCTGCTCCAAAGATCATATGCCTTGTGCGCTCCTAGCTGTAACCCTCCCCCCCCCAGAGAGAAGGTGGAGATCTCACCTCTGCACTCTGAAGTGAAGTCTCTTCTGGGAGATCACTCTCTCCTGGTGGGCTAAGCACAGAAGGCTGTGGAGCTGCCTGGTTCCCTGCTGCAAATGGCCTTTTAAAATATTTTGATTTGGGAATACTTCACCTGTTTCCATGTTTTGATCTTATAAATAACAAGAAATTCCAAATAAATTTAGTGATCATTTTGTCTCAAAGAAGAGCTCTATGTACAATCTCAAAATTAACAAATATTTTAGGACTCTGCAGTTTTCCTAATTGAACTGGATATGTAGATTGTATTTTATCCATCACCCTTCCCTGATTTTGATATATGTATTTTATTTTTTTAAGGTTATAATATAATAGCATTAGTCAACCTTCTCTCTCCACCTCCTTCCATGTACCACCTCCACCTTGGTCTCTTTCAAATTCATGGCCTGATTTTTTAGTTGTTGTTTATACATACACATATATGTTTATATGTACACATACACATACATATACACACATCTATAGCTATCTCTCTGTATTTATCATCTATCTCTATCATTATCACTATCTCTATATCATCTATTACTGTCTGTATCTATATCATCTTTATCTATCCATCTATCCATCTATCCTATCCATCCATCCATCCACCCACCCAACCACCCCCACCTATCTATCTATCTATCTATCTATCTATCTATCTATCTATCTCTCCCCAAATATATAAATGTTCTGTAAAATGTTACTTGTATATGTGTTTTCAGAGCTGACCATTTGGTATTGGATAAAAAATTGTCATGCTCTTCACTGGAGAAGACTATTTCTCCTGCTTTCAGTATCATTCATTGTTTCTTGTAGTTCTTTGTCTAGGGTGGAGTCCTCCTGAGACTTCCCTGCCCCGTGTTAGCTTGTCTATTGGTCTTGTCATTGTTCAGGCCTTGTTTCAGCAGCTGTGCTTGTGAGTCTTTATGGGTGTAGCTACTTTGGCATTTCTAAGAAGACATACTCTTAGAGCAAACTTCCTGTTCTTTTCTCTTCTGCAATCTTTTGCCTCCTTCTCTGCAATGATCTCTGAGCCTTAAGTTCCCACCAATTTATAGTTATTATAATTTATAAAGTCATTTTTTTAGTTTGACATCAAGATTAGATCTTTGAATTTGCTTTCTTCCTTGAATATTAATGGGATTAATTTTCCATATTATTGGCAGTTTTTTCTTTTTTGTTCATATACTTTGTTCATTATTCTGAGGAAATGTTTTTAAAATCTAAAAAAAGAAACCAATTAATTGAGAAGGAGAAATTTTAGTATAGTACTGAGCATGAGAGTCAGTTTTCAGATATTTCTACCCTCTGATCATACTCAGGTGTTATTGTTTTCCAATGTTTCTGTTGTTATTGAACCACTGGTTTTATTTCATTTATGGTAGTATGGCTCAAAAAGCTAGAGTTAGTCAAAACTAGAAAGATTTGCCAGAACTCTGAAAGTTGTATTTAAGGAATTAGGCTTGGGTCTTGACTTAAGAGCTGAGAATCCATTATCTGTAATGGTGGGAGCTAGAGTTGTAGTTTTAATTATTTGAGACACATGAAATGTATTGTGCATATCATTTAATCTTCAAAACAACCCTGTGGGATAAATTCCCTCCTTATCAGCACCGTAGAAGACCTATTTAGAGAGGAGCAGTACTGATTCAGGCCACAGGGCTGGGCTAAGAGGGGCTCAGGATTTCAATCATGGGTATAGAGTTTTTCAAGGCATACCATCTTTAGCAAAAAACCTGGTGAAATTCTGACCAAGTTGAACTCAACACAGTCAGTAAGACAGGGGTTTTTGTTTGTTTGATAGTTTTTTTCCTGATTACTTTTGTTTTACATTAATTTATACCAAAGAGGCAGAACAATGTAGGACAAGCTGTTCCGTTTGCTCTGGCGGAGACAAAGCCTGAGCATTCGCAGAGTTCCATTTTCTCTCTGTACTCTTGCCTGTACATCTCTAGGCAAGGGCAGTTATTATGTTGAGTGATACGTTGATAGACAGAGATTCTGGGAGAAGCCATGTAACTTCGTCTTCTAAAGTGACTGTTTGATCATCCCTAGAAGTCTGAGAATTATATTTTTAGAAGTATTTTTTAAATTACGGATTTAAAAAGTTCACCTCCCACTCATCAGCTCCCACTCCTACCCATCTTCTTTGCAGATAGGGCCAGGAGCTGCTGTCCTTTCTTTTTGCATTATACAAATTCTTTTGAGTATCCAGGCTAGATCCATGAGCATTTGGGTCAATATTTGAAAGAGAAATGGGATCAATACAGTCACACACACACACACACACACACACACACACACACACACACACACTCACTTTTCTCTAATTACTTGCCCCACTCTTCCCATTTTAACCCCTCCTGTGATGACTTGAATATGCTTGGCCTAAGGAGTGGCACTATTTGGAGGTGGACTTGTTGGAGTAGGTGTAGCCTGAGTGGAGGAAGTATGTCATGGTGGGCATGGGCTTTAAGACCCTCCTTCTAGCTGCCTGGAAGTCAGTTTTCTCCTGTGGTCTTCAGATGAAGATGTAGAACTCTCAACTCCTCCAGTCCCACGTCTGCCCAGATTCTGCCATGCTCCCATGCTCCAACCTTGATGATAATGGACTGAACCTTTGAACCTGTAAACCAGCCGAAGTTAAATGTTGTCTTTTATAAGTCATGGGGTCTGTTCACAGCAGTAAAACCCTAACTAAGACACCTCCCTTGTCATTCATTTTAGCTAGATCATTTCTTCCTTCGGAGAGCTCCCGGTTATTTTTCAATTCATCTATTCTTTACCTATCTGATCGTTGTAGAGGTGCACTTGTGGATTGTGATGGAGAACATTTTGATAAGTGAGCCCCTGAGAACTCTTGAGGTCTACTTCCCCCAGCCCTGGAATTTAACGATGAATTACCAGTTGATCATTTGCCTCTCCTTTACAATTTTAATTTCTTCTTTGAAGCAAGACAGACATTCATTGGTTTTCTTATTGTCTTTATTATTAACTTAGGACTGGATGCCAGCTTTCTCAAGCCCACTGCATATGCCACACACTCCTCATTTCTTCCACACTCTTGGGATCTTCTCCCATTTGGTTCTTGGGTTCTCTACTCTTCATTGGAGAGAGAAAGCATCAGGTGGTGACCTTCATGACTTCAGAGACCTCCAAATGATGAATTTTGATGGTTGGTTTCAGCCTGATCAGGGTAAACTCCCTGGAGCATGATTTAGGGTTTCCATTGCTGTGAAGAGACACCATAACCATGGCAAATCTATTAAAAAAAGATTTAATTGGGGCTGTCTTACAGTTTCAGAGGTTAAGTTCATTATCATCATAGTGTTCCCTTGATGGCAGGCAAATGTGGTGCTCGAGGAGTCAATAGTTCTACATCTGGATTTGCAGGCAGCAGAAGGAAACTGTCCTGCTGGGCAGACCTAAGCGTGTATGAGACCTTGCAGCCTGCTTCCATAGTGACACACTTCTTCCAACAAGGTGACACCTCTGAATAGTGCCATGCCTTGTGGACCAAGCTTTCAAGCACATGAGTCTATGGGGGCCGTACCTACTCAAACCACCACAGACCTGAAGGGAACATTCATGATCATCTAAGAATACTTTCTCAGAGTGATTGGTTGAGACATAATATTAAAAGACTATGTGACTAAAGCTGGGCTTAGAATCTTAAATCCAATTTGGCTTTTACCTGTCCTGGCTGGCACAGGACTCCTGAAATGCTGATTTATTTTTTTTACACACATTCACTCCCCCATGCAATATTACATGATTTTGCTCAAAATTGCATTCTGCCAGAGTGGACATTAATTACTGATTATTTTCCATGGAAACAATATTAAAATTGTATATTGGTATGCTTATAACCAACAATATCATCAATTAAAGCATATATGATTAAATTATTACTGCTCTCTAATGGTATTTTTGAAAAAAATACTATCCTTCTGGTAAAGCAACATAAAGGTGTAAGCTGACAAACAAAACAAAACAGAACAAAACAAACAGTTAGGATTTGTGCCCTACTTCTGACAGAGCCTTTTACTGGGAAAAATTTTTTTTTTTAATTTTCTAAGTTTTTTTTTATTTACATTCCAAATGATTTCCCCTTTCCCGTTTCCTCCCTCCCCGAAAGTTACTGGGAAATTTTGTTTCATCAATTGTATTAGAAAATAGGAAACTGAAATAAATCCAACATTCTAAAAGATAGTTAATTTTTGGCATTTGAACTTTTCCAAAGATGATCCCTTGATCTTGGACTTAGACCATCCTTGCTTCTGAGATGCATGTCTCGTCTGACCTGGTTGGGGACATAACCGAGCAGGGGCGGTTTTCCAAAGCACATGCAGCTCATACTGTAGTGGTGGGATTCTAAAGTTTCAACCAGGGAAATCCGGGATATGAGATTTTATTGTTCATGATCTGAGTAGAGGTCACTGTGGTGTAAAAAGTGGTCCTGTGGCCTGCATACTGCCTCTGCAGCCACTAGGTGGTACCCAGGTGCCCCCGAAGCCATCCCATCCCTGCAGTAAGTCCCCCTTGGCTGGGCTCTGAGGTAGGAGACAAAGCAAGCCTGGAGTTTGCGAGGTGGGGACAAAGAGGTGTTCTGCAGTGCCCTACATGGGCATCGACCAGACAGGCGGCCCGAGTCCAGGAGGCTCGGAGCCTCTCTTTGCAGGCCAGGGGCAAGGACTGAACATTCCCCGTGGCACAAGTCCTAGGACCCCCCGTGGAGGCTGGTGACTGGGACACCGGAGGTGGCAATGGGGTGGGCGGCAAGCTGGGAGTCTCTTCCAGCTGGAGAGTGGGAGTGACAGAAGCCGCTGACAGGGAGGGGGCAGGCGAGACTCTCCAAGCCCGTCTGGTGGGCGAGGGCTGCCGCGGTTTCCCCGCTGCTGTGGTTTTCCTGGTTGTCTGACAATGGAGAATCTTTTCCGGGTCCGCCCAATTGCCTTGAGTTTCTTGTCCCCAGCCCTAGTTGGGTGAAGCAATGCCGCACCTCAGTGTTCCAACAGCCTGTATTCAAGCGCGCTTGTTGTAACACACCAACCCTTATACCTAGTGGGCAAAAGTCCTTTAAGGCATGCCATTAACCTCCATCCTACCCCACTCTCTTCCTTAACCTAGGGCTTGGCCTATAGCAAACAATAATTTTTAAAACTTTTTAACGCTTAAAGATTAAAAAAAAACACTTCGTATGTGCTAAAGAGACATGCATATTAGCAACCTGTTCAATACACATCAAAATTCCACATACATGTAAAATTTAAGTGTCCTTGACTATTAGTAAATTGGAAGAAAATACTGAATATTTAGAACATATCTAGAGAGAAGATTTGCCAAGGTTTAAGAGAAGGGAGAAATTTCAAGTAAAACATGAACTTACAGGTATCTAAGTATGAACTCTATATAGAGAGATCTGGCGAAGCCAATAACAGTAGTCATTTTGGGAATATGAGGATTATGGATAATTTACTTTCATTTCAACAGCATGCATATTGCTGGATTTGGTTTTGACAAGGAGAGACGCATAAAACCAAACCAAAAAACAACCAACCAAACAAACAAAAAAACCCAACAACTACTCATGTGTTTGCTTGAATTCTTGGGCTTCCACCCCAGCAAAGCAAGAGACAACCAACCAAACCAAACCAAACCAAACCAAAACAAAACAAAAAAACAGGGTTAAGAGAAAGCAGCACTATGAGGTAGGGAAGAGATGAGGGCTTCCATCTTTACAAAAGCTCTTACAAGTTAGAAAAAAATTAAAATTCACAGGATATGAACACAATCAGACAAAATCTTACCCAACAGGAAACCAAATAAATATTTGGAAAACAAAACAGGTTTAACTCCTTTAGCTGGGAAATGAAGGTTAATATAAGCTACAACTGTCACATGTCATCTTATTTAGATTGCAGGGAACCAAACGCTTACGCTGGCCCTATGGAGCTTTCATACAATACCAGTGGAAATTTTAACTGGAGCAGCTCTGAAAAGTTCTTTCACAATAGCTGTCAAGAATGTGTAATGTTGTAATTCCAGTCTGGGACTCCTGCCTAGGAAAGGCTCAAGGCAGTGTTATTTATTTGCAAAAACTGAAAACAATCAAAGTGCCTAAAAATAAGAAAATGCTGTCTACTGTCCATGTTCACCGATGACAGCGCTGCGCATTCCATTAAATGATCATAACGAAGACAATGTTGAGTTCGTGACGTCAACGGAAGGAATGAATGTAACAGCAGCACCTACGTTGTGTTAATGGATTCAAGTATAAACAACTCATGTGTAAGACTGGAAGAAAACACGCGATAACAAAAATAGCTATAGATTGTATGACTTTTAGCTCTGAACGCGTCTGTGGTTTTCAGTTTTCTGCAAATTGTAGTCCAGCTCACCTTTGTAGTTCCGCCCATTTCTATAGTCCAGCCCACCTCTGTAGTCCAGCCCACCTCTGTAGTCCAGCCCACCTCTGTAGTCCAGCCCACCTCTGTAGTCCAGCCCACCTCTGTAGTCCAGCCCACCTCTGTAGTCCAGCCCACCTCTGTAGTCCAGCCCACTTCTGTAGTACAGCCCACCCCTATAGTCCAGCCCACTTCTATCGCACCAGTATATACCGTGAAACTCTGCTGTAGATGTTGGGAATGTGCTTGGATGGAAATGGAGAAGGTCTTGCTTTGTAACATTTTCATTATACTGGGACAATAAATGAGCTAATTATAGATTTGTGGGAAGAATCAAGAGAAGCAAGTAACAGATTCTTGGTCAGGAGGATTCTGGGAGATTTTACCCAGGTGGAGCTCAGACATCTGAGCTGAGGCCTGAAGAATTAAAAGAAAGGAAAGAGGTGCTTGGGGCAAAGGGAACACAAAGACAAGGGTGGGAGGAGTTGTTTTATGAGTCCAGTGATCTGAGCTTAACATTAAAGAGGCGGGAAGAACTCAGACTTTTAGCCTGTGTGCCTCAAGCACTGTTGACTTACTTTATTCTGAACATGACTAGAGTCTACTGAGCGTTGCTAGTCTCCTGAGCAGCGGACAGTACATTGTAAAGGATGGAGGGAGAGTAAGAACTACCTAGGAGCACGTCAGAGGAACAGTATCGACTGATGAGGATGATTTTGCTTTCTGATGAGATACTCCAGATTGGGTATTTCCTGTTACACAAGACTACTACAAAATCGAGACTTGGTCAAGAGACTCAAGACAGTCTGTGCCCTCTCTAAGGGGAAAAAAATTTAGATTATTCTGCACTGTTCAGTCACCATACAGGTCCCACCCTGGCTACCCAGCCTGTTGCCCATTGGTGCCTAACTTTTAATGATCTGAAGGAGTAGACTGTCATCTTCCCCTCTAACATTTCTTTGTACTCACTTATTTTAAGGGATATTTTAATAGAATCTACACAAAAAGTTTTGTCACATATCAGCTAACTAGGCAATACCCCCTAACTGCTGATTTCTGTATGTGGCATGTTGTAGGATCTGAGGCTAATACTCCAATCTTTGTGAGACAGATTAGTGAAAAGAATCTACGTTGATAAGCAAAAACATGCAAATGAGAACTTCCTGGTTTTTAAATTGCACTATGATCTTATGTCACCATAATTATCTTTTCTGTGCTTTGTGACAACTTTGAGACTATAAGTAAACAACACACTTTGACCTTATTTACCCATTATCTTTTGAAACATTATTTGGAAACATTTTTTCTTTCTACATGAAAGAATATGGAGTCCTCAGATCACTGGGTGTGGAACTCACAAGTTGCCTTTTGTCTTGAGTGTGTGTTCTGTGACAGTGGGTATACTGTGTATGATTGAAGGATTAAGCATCTGTCTCTGAATATCTGATGCCATTCACAGAGCTGGCAACACCTTCAGGTTTCTCCTTCCCCCTTTAGTTCCTTAAAATTTGCAGATAACAGAAAGAATAATATCTTCTTATTTGATGTTACTCTTTTTCTAGGTAAATGATCTTTAATATTGACCAGAGAAGTTTGGAAGGATGGTGAAACAGCAGGGCTCTCACACTACCTGAAATATTAGTGTGATTTGAAAGTGTCAACCTTGCCTTCTTTGGGTGCAAATTTTCAACTCCAGTGCTCTCTTCCTATCCTTCACAAATAAGAATTGCTAAGGCACTTAATACCGAGATAATGATCCAAGCTCAGAGCAACAGAAATCAGGACAACTGGTGGAATCTGGGAGAGACTAAGAAATTTGTCTAAGGCTTGGGGCCTAGGAGTTAATCACTTTTTATTAAATACTGTGTTTCCACTGAGGAACTCCAAATGGTCAGTGGGCTGTGCTCTTCCTGAGCCTCATGGCTAGAAGTTACACCAGGCTTCCTGGATGGGCTGCTCCTTGGCAGGTATTGCACTGCTTCTGAGCAAGCAGGGCCTGTGGGTTCCTGTAGGGTTCCTATGTGACGAGTCTGTATTAAAGCCCTTTTAGACCAAAGTGTTGCATTTGTGTTGCCTACATTTCTTTTTTTTTTCCCAATTTTTTTTTATTTTCTAAGTTTTTTTTTATTTACATTCCAAATCATTTCCCCTTTCCCGTTTCCTCCCTCCCCGAAAGTCCCATACGCCCCCTTCCCTCCCTCTTTTCTCCATTCAACCCCCTCTCGTTTCTCTGTCCTGGCATTCCCCTACATCCAGTCTTTCCAGGACCAGGGGTCTCTCCTTCCATCTTCTTAGAAATCTATTGATATGCGAATTGTGTCTAGGGTATTCCCAGATTCTGGGTCAATATCCCCTTATCAGTGACTGCATACCATGTGTGTTCTTTTGTGATTGGGTTACCTCACTAAGGATGATATTTTCAAGTTCTGACCATTTGCCTAGGAATTTCGTGAATTCATTGTTTTTAATTGCAGAGTAGTATTCCATTGTGTAGATATACCACATCTTCTGAATCCATTCCTCCATTGAGGGACATCTGGTTTCTTTCCAGCTTCTGGCTATTATAAATAAGGCTGCTATGAACATAGCGGAGCATGTGTCCTTATTGCATGCAGGTAAAGCCTCTGGGTATATGCCCAGGAGTGGTATAGCCAGATCCTCCGGGAGTGTCATGCCCAGTTTTCTGAGGAACCGCCAGACTGCTTTCCAGAGTGGTTGTACCAGCTTGCAATTCCACCAGCAGTGGAGGAGTGTTCCTCTTTCTCCACATCCTCGCCAACAACTGCTGTCTCCTGTGGGCTTGGGTTATTTCCCCTGTCATTTCAGAAACCTACAAACGATGAAAACATTAAACATTTAGCAGGTCACATATAAAACACACTCTAAGTTAAAAAAAAGAAAATCAGGCTTGATAGCCTGGGCTAAAAGTAGAGTTAGTAGACAGAGTAAACTAATTATTGGGGAAAGAGGAATGAGTATAGAATCAGATGTTTGAGGTGGTCACTCCATATTTTAGCACATGGTCTCAAGATGTAGGAAACAGGTAAGATAAGATAAAGCTGATATACTGAAAGGACTATCTCACATGATTTGTCAAAAATTTTGTCTTTTTAATGATATAGGATCTAAACACACACACACACACACACACACACACACACACACACACACACTGTAGCCTAATAAGTTTTACACTTCGGTCAACAGGGTGTGCTAGTCATCATGTGTAAAAAATGGATGAAAATTTACTTTCTGTTTGATTAGGAATGTGCACATCCTTTGGTAGATGTGGGTAACAGATGTCTTTTGGGTAACAGATGTCTTGGCTTTTATAGACTAATTGGCAAAGAGGGAGAAAAAGGGAGATAATTAAAGGGGTGGGAAGAGACACGAGAAAAGTGCAGTCCTCGTATTGGGAAAGGTCTAATAGACCTCCTTATTACGGATAATTGCCTCTTTCTTCAACTTCATTTGCTGTCTTATACCATATGACTTAAGTACATTGTAAGGGAAAGTATAAGATAAAGAACCACAAGGAGGGGCTGCTATCTGCTAATGACCAGATTTATCCTGCCATGGAATACTCTAGAAGAACTGACTCAATCAGCATCAGGTTTAAAAAAGCAAAATAGAAAAGCATAAATCAAATCAATAATGGCAACTTCCATTTTAATTGGCAGCTTAAGGTTCGGTGTTGAGGATGGTTGATGTAAATATTCTCTAATTATACAAATGCAACTACATAGAGGATTGGTGAGAAGTCAGAGAGGAGAGATAGAATATGTATTATGCTTACATCGTAGGTCTCATTTAATTTGCTGTATGTTCCTTGTCAGTGCGGGAGTCTGCCAATTGACCTGGAGTAAGTGGGGACATTGAACAGATGTTTGAAACCATTACCATTAACAATCCTCAATTTTGTCAGCATTTTCTGTTATGCAAGATTTAAAGTGGGGTGTTGTTTTCTATGTCTTCTCTAAGGGCTATATTATCTTGCTTTGTAACTTTTATTTTAAACTGAAAGAAATTCTATAGCTTCTTAGGAAATGAGTAGAAAATGAAGAGTATTCCTTGGCAAGAAATACTATATAATAATTTTTATAAAGATCCAGTCAGTGATTTGAAAAGAAATATAGGGGTTATAGTTGGGAGATCCACAGAGGCCTAATTAATGCAAAATTTAGATAAGCAAATAATTTAGATATTTGTTCTAGCTGTAAGGCACATGCTACTGATTTTTATTTGACTATGTGTCCTGCCATTAAGCTGGTAGATAGAAAAATATCTACCTGGTCTTAAATTTCATTGAAATAATACAGATCAAAATTTCAGATATCATTAATAATAATTAATTTTTCTCTTATATTAATGTATTTTATTTAGCACCTAGAAACTAGTGGGGTGACTAGTTCTTGCCACTGTGGCAGCTTTGACAAGTTTGCTTGTGTAGGCTAAAGGTTGTTACATTCAGTCAATTACTTGATTTTTTTGTGCCTCATTTCATATCTATAAAATTCAGATACTGACAACCAAGTTGACTGAGAATTGGACACCATGATAAAATACACATGAAGTCAGCTTAAATGTTGAGGTCATGGTGGCTGTTTTCAGTCAGTGGGGCCCTACCTCCCTTAGTTGGTTGCCTTGACTTCCTGGCTTAGCTCCTCCTGGAAACAAAAACATTAAGATTTTTTTTAAAAAAAGATGTCTTTCTATTATTTCGTATGTGTGGATCTTTTTCTTACATGTATGTATGGGCATCATGTGCATGTGGTGACTGGGAAGGCTAGAAAAGGGCAATGGATACATTGGAACTGGAGTTACGGATAATCATGAGCATCCATTTGGGTGGCAAGAAGCGAATCCAGGTTCTATGCAAGAGAGCCAAGCACTTTTAACTACTGGGACATCTTTCTAGCCCAGACAATTTAAGATTCGCATGACCGTAGCAATAAAGGGTTTGAGACAGTATGTCAAAGGGCTTGTCTACCGTCTTCCAGCCCCTTCCTTATGAAGGTACAGACCAGACATAGAGTGACTAGTGTTTTCATGCATTATAATATCAGATTTTTACAAATTGTAAATTTAGAGTCATTATATCTGTCAAGTGCAGATAGTACATCCTCTACTGGGGATATAAAGATTTCTGGACCTAGTACACTTATTGGTTCATTTGCAAAGGACACTATTGTTCCTCAAATCAGCCAGCAAATGAGGAACAAAAGCGGGGCAGGGATTCCCTTCCTTGTTTGTATGCCGTGTGGTAAAATTTAAGAAATGCATTGAAATTTATCAAAACAATAGAGATTAACCTGAGTTGTTATATTCCATCATTGCTATTTTTGTTTGTTACAGTAGATTTATATCTAATTCCCAGATGCTAAAAACTAGTGGGATCAGAGAAAACCCTTGCAAAGCACAAGAAGACTCCAGTTCCATTGGCGGAGTAGGGAGAGACCCATTCCTTTGTTAGGTCGTTTAAGCGGCTGCCATGTCCTTCTTCATGCAGCTACTCCTGCGTGGAGGATGGAAGTCTGCTGATGGTTCCCGTAAGAAAAGTCGTTTTACTCTCTTGAGTGTTAGAAGAGGCTATTACTAATGCTTGTGTCATATTTCCTATGCACCAGAAATGGCTGAAAAGGATTTACATGATTAATTTACTCTCCATAGCAGCAGGATGAGGAAGTATGTTGTCATTGTAGTTAGCACCTTTCAGATGAGACCCAGAGGGACCAAATAATGTCCAAAATTGCAAAGCTTGCACAATCAGGTGTTGAAGACACTTGCCAGGTTGGGAAATGCTAATTCCATAATCAGAGATCCCTGGGTTCAGGGCTGCTCCTCATGTGATTACTCTTTTATATAAGGACACTGATTTAATGTGCTTCTGTTTTCCTGTCGGACAGGGTCTTCCTATGTATCCCTGCTGGGCTAGAATTTGTGGAGATTCATCTGCCTCTGCCTCCTGAATGTTGAGATTAAAGGTGTGCTCCATCTTAAAACGTGTTTTAGTTTCTTTGGCTGTGAGCCTCAGCCTTTAATGATTGGCTGCACCATCTCTCCAGCCTCCTTAACACGTTTCTTAATCATTCGGTGTTGTACACCTGGCTCTATGGAATCCCAGCCAACCTAAAATGTCTGATCCTACTATAGCTCATTACTATTGATAAAAAGGGTATTTATTCATGATTAGTCATTTATAAACTGAATATCTTATTAGTATAAAATTGGGTCTAGCTTTAGTAATTAGAAATTTAAAGACTAATTTTATTAACAGTGTTTGTATGGCACAACTTTGGATATTAAGATAATTTTGGGGGCAGTTGTGATTTAACAAAATATTCATTAAAGTCATGAGAGAAATATTACAATTTTCAGTATTTAGAAATGATCTTTTGAAATGAAAATCTGAATAAATTACAACCTCTGTACTCTCTACTGACAACATTTCATATCAGGACAGAAATATCAAACCACTTGAATGCCTATTTCTGAAAATTTGAGTGTGTATGCTAAGAAGAATGTTAAGATGATATGTTAATAAATAGATTAATTTAACAATGTCAATGTTTTGAATGTTTTATTGTCAACATTAGATTAAACTCTATTATCAATGTGTATTCTTCTGTGGAATAGAGAGGTACACATTAAAAAAATTGTCTGAAGGTTAATGTCTGCATTTGAATGGCTGTCATTCTAAAATACATTCCTTAGTGGGGGGGGCAAGTAGAATGGTCCATCAATGCCTTAAAGTTGCCTACAACAACCCTAACGGCCTTGAGATGCAAAAAAATAGAAGTGTCATCACTAGTTTTAGACCTATGCGTTTCTAGAATTTGTTTCGTGTTCAGCACATGCATTTAAAAGTTTGGAGAAGTGTAAGTGAACAGGGTGTGCTGGCTTGTTGGGTTGCAGTGGCCCTTGCTTCTTGTCATTGTTCTGGAAGCCGTGCCAGCAGGCTCCTCTTGTTGCTGAGATACTGTTTCCTAGCATTTCATAGGAGCTATCGATTTGGGAGTAAACCGATAGAGCTTAGAAGGATTTAGAGCATGGAGAAGGAAAACAGTAACTATAGGGAGAGCTGTATAAATTATAATAACTATATAAAGGATGATTAATCGAGTAGCCTGTTTGATGAAACACAGGATCAAGAGGGCATCTTTATCACATTTTAAAAGCTGTCTTCAAGTTTTGTTAATATTGAATTTCTATTCTCAAGCACCACAAAGTAACTCTTTGCCATCTTCTGCCTTTTAAAACTTCTTGCCTTCCACTTTCCAGGACTGAAGTGTGTGTGTCTTTTGTGTGATTCTTCAAACTTTACCTGCCAAACTGAAGGAGCATGTTGGGCCTCTGTCATGCTAACCAACGGGAAAGAACAGGTGATCAAATCATGTGTGTCCCTCCCGGAATTAAATGCTCAGGTCTTCTGTCACAGTTCCAACAACGTGACCAAAACTGAATGTTGCTTCACAGACTTCTGCAACAATATCACACTGCACCTTCCCACAGGTAAGAGAGTTGCTTAGCTACACTCTTTCCTAGTTATGTTTCATTTCAGTTTTGGAAGACAATAGCATGGCAGAAAACAAACCATCTAATGTTTCCTAGGATAAAAATGTGTGTTTTGCAGCTCTTGTTTTCAGCTGGTGGAATTCTCTAGAGTCTAGCTGAGGTTGATTTTGCTTTTTTTAATTTTTAAATTGCACATCACTGTCAAAATGGTGACAATAGTGTCCCAATCTTGGGGAAATTTGACCACATGAGTTACAGTTTCTTGACATAATTAACGAACCTAAACCACAATCTAAATTTTTGTGAATTCTTTTTATCAAAGAACGAAAAAGAAACTAATCTACAGTGATAGAAGACCATTGGCCTAACCCAGTAGAAAGGAAGGGACCAAGAGAGTGTTTAGAATGACAGATGTGTCATGGCGTTTACATGGTCATACACCCATTAAGCTTCATCTAACTGTACTTCTAAAGCATGCATGCTTTATCATGTTAAAATCACTCCTCACTAACACTTATCCTTAAAAACTTAAAGACTGGTTCCTGACTGAGGGTACTAACAGTGCACATTCTACCCACCCAAGACCCTTTGATTGCCCAGATGCATAGCAGCATCTTGTCCTGAAGAGATGTTGTTAGAGTCCTGACCTGTACTCATGACGACTGCCCGACCATGACCTTAGAAAAGGCCACTGCTATAGCCAATGGACTTCCCTCTTCAGCCCTGCACCTTTGGGATCTTGTCACTGATAAGACCATAAGTAAACATAAAGTTTTACTTTAGAATGCCTCTGGGTCTCAGATAAACTAAGAAAGGACATGTCCATGACAATTCAGAGCATCACAGAGTCCAGGAAAGCTATGTATAAGACAGGGGGAGGAAATACCATCTAAACCCACATTACGGGGCTTTAGCACATGACATGGACCAACTATAACTTGTCAGGTTGAACCATGAGAAGTTATATTTGAAATAGTGTTTCCTAAAGCATTAAATAGGTGCCATAGTAGTACTTTTGAGAATTTTTAGGTGACTATTAAAGTAGTAAACATGATATTGGACTTCATCTGTGCACTTGTAGGTATGCGCTGAAAAAAATCACAATGAACTTTGTTAGTGTATACAACTCATTTATGTTGATCAAAAATTCTAAACACTTAAAAAACAAATTATATTGAATAATATTGAATTATATAATTGTTTTTTTCTAATTTGTTTAGTTTCGTGATATCTCTGTAGTACTTGACAGTGAGCTTCATGTCCGTGACCAACTCTGTAGAAAGAGTCAGGAGCTGACCAGAAGCTTTGTGTAGATGTGGAACTTCTCTTTAGGGTTGTGAAAGGATCTATGCCCCCATGCTCCCTTCCTTTCATCCATCACCCTACAAACCATTTGTGGATGGGTGATTTGATGAAGAACCAAGTCTCTGTTTGCTTCAGGTGGCCCTCCTTTTTTCTCAGATCTTGTTTGTAGTAGCTGGCCTCTTGGTTCCTTTCTTTGTGACAAAATTTCTACTTGAATAAAGCTTGTGCCCCCTCTACCCCATTTGCTCACTGCTGTGGTCTATAACACACAGCTGGAAACCAATGGTGCTTACTTTCTTCTTCTTCAAAATGCTTTTAAATGGGTTTGATGCTAATTCCTAACAGCTTAGGGGCTTTCATGTGGGCTTCTATTATGACACAGAAAGACACTCATTTTGTATAATTTGTTTCACCTCACATGGACATAGAACAAGAATTTTACAAAACAAATCTTTAAAATGTATAAGGTACTTCAATCATTGCTATTTCCTTAAAAAAAAAATAAAAGCGCTGGTTGGATCCCACTGATAAGGCTTTTTCACAGCTTAAAAAAACACCACTTTAACTGATATTTAAAGGGTAGAATTTGTAAATGGAGCAAGGGCATTTATTATTTTAATTCATGAGTCTAAAAAATCTATTCAAAATGTTAGTTACTATTTTAATTTCACACATTTTTTTTTTAAATGGCCTAAAATTGATTAGATTTAAGACAAATTAATTCACATCACTGAGACGGAAATTTAATTTAGATCATATTTAAATTGAATCATTTGCTCTTAAAACCTACCTTCTGGTTTAATTTTACACATGGGTATACTTTTCAGGAGCTAGCCATTTTATTTGATAGAAGTAAGCTTATATTTTGGTAGAAATATAATACTAAGAAATTTTCTCTCTTCCTTGACGTTTATTAAAACAGTTATTGTTGAGATGTCACTGGAGAAATAAATAATTTTCCAAGTTCAATGTGAGTACAAATATAGGTATGCTATTATTTTTGCAAGTTGGAAAGCAACAGCCATTTCAAAAACTAACCTGTTTTTGGACCAGTACTTAAGTTCGTGCCTTTACAAACAACAAACATGTCAGGCCCACAAAACAAATGTGGTATCATATGTTTAAAATTTTAGTATAGATTATGCAAATTAATTAAACAAGAGAAACTCATGTTTTCTAGAGCTTTCTCTGTCTAATCTCTTTTTTTTATGTTTATTGCTAGAATAGATGGAAAAAGTTTTTATTAATCACTGCCTCTTCCTGGAGGTGTGTTTCTCCTTTTGACCCTGTGCCCTTCCACCTAGTCCTCCCTACAGCTATGACACATACAGGTTGTTCATTCTCAGTTCCTCTGAAATAATCAAAGATGATATTTTGGCTAGAATACTTTAATTTCAGAAGTAAAAGAAGTAATTTTAGCCCTTAAAGAATATTTCTAGTTCAAAAGGAATATACTGATTTGCATATGTTAGTATGCACCGAGGGGAACATCTGTGTAGAGCAAACAAATAATAATTAACAATTTTCTATATTTAGGGTATATTTGTCTCAACAGTGACTTCTTTGAGTTCCATAGTTCATTCCCTTCAATTTTTCTCACATTACTTTACAAATCTTACCACGAAATCACAGCTCTCACCTCAAAGGGCATCACTGGTCCTTTGATTGATGAGGAATACTATCTAAAGCTTTTTATCTGTTTATCCGGATGCTCAGTTCAGCTTTATCCGCTAGTTCCCTGATGTTAGGTCTGCCACAGAGGAAAGCAACGATTGCTTCTAAAGATATTCCAAAATAAATTGGCTTTAGACTCTGAACCTGAGACATCCAAACTTCTTTGTGTCATTGATATTCTAACCAGTCAGTCAGCTTGTGAAGACACAGTTCCTTCCAGGAATTCTTCTCTACTCTTACTTGGTATAAATTGGACTTTATAAAACTCCTCCTGCCTCCCATCTTTTCCCCTAATTTTTTGACATTTAACCATTTCAACGTCTACAGATTCTGTGGGCTGTATTCTGCTGTTTTTGGTCCTGCTGACTCATGCTTCCTGGCTTAATTCCTTGTTTGTGATTTTTGTATGTGCATTTGTTTTGGGATCTGGAGAAATGGTAGAAACCTAGCTTAAATTTATTTCCTCAGAAAAGACTGGGATTAATTTTTGGCAAGTGTCTCAGGGTGCAGTCCACCCAAATCCATTCCATAATTCAATTAACTATTTTGGGTAGACATAGAGAGTGAGTTCTAAGCCTGCTTCTCCTTCCTTCCCTCCCCTACTCTTTTTGCTTCCCTTTTTCCTCCCCTTTGTCTTTCCCTTTCCCTTTCTGTTCCTCCCCTTTCCACTTTTCCTTCTTTTTTTCTGCCTCCCTGTCCATTCCTTTTCTTTCTGTTCTACTGAAAGCAATGGTTGAGATAGAAGACTATACTCTGTCTCCCTCTGTTGAATATTTTTGTTTCCTTTGTTTTTAAGGCAGCTCTGGCCTGACTTTTCATTGTTTCAAGACCATGTTTTATCTGTCTTTGTACACTAAGCACTTTGCCACCATGACAGGGCAAACAATTCCAGGGTACACTGGCAGATCCTGCCGTACCTAAGCACAGTCTGGATTTTCACTGTAATTTTGGTTGCTGAGCAATTCATCCCCTCCCCTCCCCACCCCCCTGCCCTGCCCCAACCATGAAACAGAAGAAAATCATTTCTATTTTATTTAGCATTTCAATGTATACAGTACCAGGAAGGGTGCCTGTGGCCATCTAAAGTGGAGCTTGGCAAAAATGGAAACTCTAGAATGGCTTATTTTTGAAAGGATACTGGCATAAATATCTATCCATCTGGAAGACAACAGGGTTGTATCAAGTGTCACATCATATACAAAAATAAATTACAGCTTGATAAAATATCTAATTGTGACATAAAGAACAATTTAAATGTCAGAGGCAAATTTAGAAGAAAAGAGTGTATGACTTTATAGTATGGAAACTGTTCCTAAATAAGACAGGAAACTAGGATCTATAAAAGGAAAAGACAAATATAAGTGAGTACATGAAAACTAAAATAAAATGAATGAGAAGAGAACATAAATAAAACTAAAAGATAAATTAAATATTGGGTAGAACTATTCGTAGTGTATATGACTGAGAAAAAAGTGACATAGACATATTTAGAAAATGTGTGTGTGTGTGTGTGTGTGTGCGCTTGTGTGAGTGACTAGAGGAAGAGAGAAGGATTGTAAGTGAAAAACCCAGGAAAGAGCAGGGGACACAACTAGAAAATTTACAGTAGAGGCCGAGAAATTCCAAAGCAATCAAATACTGAAATGGTGTTCAACCTTACTAATAGCTAAAGAGATACACATTTGTGTGGCCTCATACAATTTTCTACCCATTAGATTAGTCAAGATGTTTTCAACTAAGAGTCATCAGGAAATTAAATAATAACATCTTTAAGTGATAAAAAGAGGTTCATTGGCAGTGATAATAAGAAATTGGGATGTAATAGAATCTGTGGTTTCTTAAGTAAGGGAACTGAATGATGTCGCTGCCTTGTGAGCACCTTGACCAGTGAGGACATTCTTACTAAACTCTCTGATCTTTCTCTCTCCTATTTTGTGGCTCACGTGGATCTCCCATTGTTAATGAAGCAAATGCATTTTGTTATGAGGGTGTTCAAGTTTCAAGAGCGATAAATGTCAAGAAGCACAGTTTGCCAAATTAGGTAATCTAATAGGAGCTGACAATATGCAAATGAAATATCAAGTTTCTTTCTTTGATGTAAGTTTAAACCAATCATATAATCTCATCTCCTTCTTACCCTATGTAAGACGCTTTGTTTACTCCTACATAGAGCAGAAAACAGAAATACTAACACTCCTGACAGACTGTAACCAGGGCCTGGCTATCTTGCAGACTTCAGGATCTTGTTGGTATGCTGGAGTGATACAGGACTCTCCAGACAAAAAAAGCTTTCTTATGTTTCAGAAAATTTCAACCATGCCAACTGCCTCCTGGCAGGAAGTGTACGTGTGCTCAGGATGAAGGCATTTCAACATCAGGCCTGCAGGAGACAGAGAACCGCACGATCAGTCCATAGCGCAGAATAACCAATACAGGAGAATATAGGAAAGCAAAAAGAAGAACCAGGGTCTGGAGAGATGGCTCAGCAATTAAGAGACCTATTCTTGTAGGGAACTGGGGTTCAGTTTTTAACATCTTTACAGTGGCCCATAACTGTCTATTACTCCAGTTCTGTGTGATCTTATTCCCTCTTCTTGCCCTCATGGGTACCAGGTATACAGGTATAAAATATATACTTGCAGGCAAGTACTCATATACATTAAATGTTAAATAAGTCTTAAAAGCATAGAAACCAGTATAGAAGAACACATGTACAGGGAATTAGCAGGATGATTATAGACTCAGTGCTCTCCTTAGTTTAAGGAAACGAAAGGCAAATTTGAAAATATGTATTGTGAATGAAAAACTGTCAAATAGTGATCTAGTAGATGTGAACAGTAGCAGAAGAAAACGTTAATAAAAATATACAACGATTGAAATTAAAAACTGAAGAAATAGGCTTAACAACTGAAGGGATATTATAAATCTAAGATTTGGGCCAAATGAAATTGATTTCTGTGTACTGTATAAACAATAAATGATGGAAAAAGTGAAGAGAGGTGACAAAGTGACAAAAAGACAAATATAGGAAGGATTAGCACCAGGTGGGTCTTACATAATGGTACAAAAGAGCAGAGAGAAAACAAAACAAAACAATACGAAATATCTTTGGGAAAAAGAGCTGTCTACACAGCTAATAGAGCAAAACTGAGGAAGGACATGAGTCCATGAATCTCAGAAATTTAAAGAATATCACCAGGATAAGTAACAAGACAGCCCCGACATATTGTATAACTAACTGTTGGATGCCAACACAAAGGGAAAGGCTTACATTTGTCAGAGGAAAAAAAGGAAACTAAACTCAGAAGAGACATAGTGAAGATGGACGTTGTCCTCTCAATAGTGAAGAGTAAAGTGGCAGATCTGTTTATGGAAACATTAAAATTATTCTCATAGAAAAGACATTAAACAAAGATGATAATTTACTTTTGTTAAGTAAATTAGCAAATTTAGCAGACAGAATAAACATTAATGCAGAAGAGTTGCTAGAGTTTAAAAATGGTTTGTTCAAACACTGTAGCTCTGTGGGCTTGCCCTTCACACACACACACACACACACACACACACACACACACACACACACACACACACACACACCAAAGAAAAAGAATCAAATTGTACACGAACATAGAACATAGTGTCTTTTTCTTGTGTGTATAAGTGATTTACCAAGCATAAGGAAATATAAGACTTGTCTCCAATCTCAGAGGGAGATTTTAACAAATAAACCACAATATAATCAATCAATTAATATTATTTTACTTAATATTAATTAATAGACCCTGGCAACAGGCAGATTATTTTCTATAAAATTACAGCTCACCTATGAGCATAGTCCTGTGGCATTAAAGAACTTGAGTCAGTGATTTAAAAACACTCCTTTAGAGAAAGTTTTACCTCCCTAGAGGATCCACTAAAAAACCCTGCTAAGCTTCCAAGGACAGGCGGTTCTGACCCAAACTCTTCAAAGCACAGGCACCGAGGAAATAGCCTGTAACTCATTTTATGCTTGTTTCAAGAATCTAATCTGGAAGGTGACGGTATTGGGATATGGGGCCTTTGAGGAAGTGATTAGGTCAGGAGGGTGAAGTCTTCAGGAGTGGGATCAGTGTCCCTATGAAGGATGTCTAAGGTAGTTCCTTTGAAACATGAAATATTTGAAAACAATATTTGAAGGTGCCTGCATGAGCCAGAACACAGGTTTTCAGCAAACACAAGATCTGATGGCAATTTGGGTTTGGACTTCCTAGCCTCCAGAACTATGAGACAGAATTTATGTTATTTATAAGTCACACAGAATTCCCCAAATCAACAGGTTAGTATATTTCTTATTTATTTATTCATTCATTCATTCATTTATTTAATGTATATGAGTGCTCTATCTGCATACCTGCATGCCAGAAGAGGGCATCAGATCTCATTACAGATGATTGCAAACCACCATGTGGTTGCTGGGAATTGAACTCAGAATCTGTGGAAGAGCAGCCAGTGCTCTTAACCATTGCGCCATCTCTCCAGCCCCTATATATATTTTAATATATCGAATTGTTCAGGTTAGTACGATTTCGTATCTTACTTTTCCCCTTAATATCTAAGAAAATCTTTTCCTATGTGAAGAAACGTACTTTGGTTTTGTTTTATATTTATTTATTTATTTATTGAAGCTAGCCTGCATTTCAGCTTCTAACAGATGTTTTCTGGTGACTCTCAGTAATGACTGAGAACACCTAGAGAAGTAGTTATGTTATCAAGGAATATCAAAAACACTCTACAACCCATGAAAATTCATGTAGCACAAAGTGAGGATGCTTGGGCTAGAGGAGTCTGTAATTTATAGAGTTAATTGTGAGAGGAATTGCTATTTGGTGCATGCTTACACTAATTACAGCTCTTCATATGGAAATAGACTATTCACTACCAACAACCTTCAAGCTTCACAATCTTTATTTCTTTTCTGCTACCAAAATACAGTGCTGGAGAAGGGCAATGGAACTGTAATGTCTCATTTTCCCTTCTACATTACAACATACTACTTTAAAACAACTACCTTATTTTTCACTAATTTAAATAGTCATTTTAAATTAAAAAAAAAGTAGGTACAACATTAAAAGGTGTGTACTTCGCTAACTTTTGACCAATGCTTACTTCCTGTTCTGTTCTTAAGGTGTAAAGAAAAAAAGAAGACGATACGTTTGTTTATATCAGTGGAGTGAGGTATGCGGTGCCCACTCATAAGGGACATGTCTAAATAAGACTTTCAGTGAAATGAAAGGTTTTCATCTGAAGAAAGAGAAACTGCCCAAAGGATCAATTTTATTAAATATCAATTATTTGAAAATATAACTATGATTTGTGAAAGATGAAGACGTGACTAGAAAATGTGTTACATCCATCATTGTCTTTTGACTTTGGCTTTCTGTTTGATACACAAATTCATTGCTTATAATCAGAATGAAAAAAAAATACTCCTGGCTCCCCGTGGGGTTGCTCCACCGTCTCAGGAGCACATTCCTTCACAGCTCCCTGAAGGACGTGGTGCACACCTGACAGCTGTGCCAGACAGCATTCCCCTGCCTCACCCCAGAAAGTGAAAGGTGCTATATTTTAATTTTTTTCTATGTTCAATTAGCTCTAACATTCCAAGATATCAAACTTGTGTTCTGAAAATTGAATGGAAGAAACATTTCTAGCTTCCAGAAACAAGTACACTGATTTAAATTAGACACGTTTCTTCATAAGGATGCAATGGGAGACTGAACATAAAATTTATAACCAATTTTAAATTGAGTATTCTATACTACGCAAGGCTCTATGCATGTAAATACCTTTATGCCTCACTCAAATCTGTTTTGGTGACTATGATGGGACCTTGAACGAGGTCAAAATGTGCTTATTAATCTTTTCCAAGTGAGCAAACTCCTTTGTGGAATACATTAGAGTTTACCCCAGTGAAGACTTTGGGACAATGACATGTAGCTTTTCCTTTGTCATCAATTTGTTAAGTACCTTTCCCTGAGCAAGGCTGTCTGCTGGGAGCTAGGGAGACTTTCATTTTTCTAACAGAAAGGACTCTTTATTGGTGGAAGACAGCCTAGATTATATTTTGAATAACTGGCATCTAATGTCCTTATAAACATGCACCACTGACATAGATTTTGGTCGCAGAGATGAAAGCCTATTGCCCTTTGCTGCCCTGAAATGAAGGAAAAATGAATTCTGAAGGCTACTTGGGTTTTCTGCCAATATTTTATGTTTTTAATGATCAAAAGTTTTTGCCTATTTACGTGTGTATCAGTCTGATTGCATATCGTATGTAAGTCGGTACCCGTTGAGATCAGGAGACGCATTGGGACCCCTGGATCTGGAGCCATCGGTGTTATGAGCTGTGGCCACGCCCCATCATGAACGCTGGCTCTCTGGAATAGCAAGAAGCACTTTCAGATAGTGAGCATTTCTCTCTCCCTCTTCCAAGTCTGTGAATCTCACCTCTCCACGAGTGAAGGATTTATTTATTTATTTATTTATTTATTTATAAATACTCTTAGGTCAATAATTATATCTTTCAGCCCAATGCTCTTATTTCCTTAAAACATACAAACATTGGTGAAAAGTTTGCAGCCTTCTGGCGTTCTGTACAAACTCCCTCCAAACCAGAAGCATCACGTAAAGCTGTCCAGGAAATATTTTTTTTTTTATATATGATATTACCTGACTACAAAAAAAATCATGAAATTTGGCCAGATGATAATAATGTATATAAAAAAGCCTTTTCTAGATAGAGCACCAGAGCAATGAAACTTGTTTAAAGAGGCCACAGTTTCAGTTCAAAGGTAGAAATACTTAGGCTTGTCCCTACAGAGACTTAGTAGAAAGTTTTAGACTCACGGTTCAGTACACGAAGTGCCTGTTGATCACAGCGCTTTGAAATCACGGACTAGCAGTGTGTGCATAAGGAGGAGTACTTGCTGCTGTGCATATTGAAGCATTATGGAGGAATCTGATCAAATGAACGTGAATCTGGCTTATTCCTCCTGAATCTTATCATGGTCACTGTTGGGAAGAGGCGGTGAACTCAGACAAGCAGGAGGCAGAGAGTGGGGAGGCAGGTATCTGCCTGCAGCTAAAGCGAGTTGGTGATCCTTGTGAGGTGAGACAGAAGTCCAGGATTGTGACTAGTCCCCTAGCTCCTTCCACACTACATTCCAACCCAAATGCAACTGTACATAATGAAAGGAGCCTTTAATAAGGGGTGATTAACCTGGGTCTCTTTAGGGGTATTTTGGGCTATTTTAATTTTCTGTAGCCACTTGTTACCATAATGTTTGGCAAGGAAGCACAAACCTTGAGTAGTTTTGTAGAAAGCACTGTTTGCAGGAAGCCCTCTGGTTTACTCTTGTCTGCCTGAATTTCTTTTAAAATATCCATTTAGCTAGTGCATACCTCTTTAATCTATGTAGTCTCCAGGCATTTCTCTCTATTGCCTCATTGTACATCTTTATTTTATTCACATTAATGCAATTTCAAGGTGGGAGAGAAATGAGTTTGCAATAAATTGAATGTAGACTTAGACTAAGAGTATCAAGGCAAGAGCAATGTGGATTTTTTGAAATACTTGATCCAATGCATTTAACCACACTCGCTTAACCATAATTATACTTAGTCCTAACCAGTCTCCTATAGCAACCCGCCAAGCAATGTCAATACATACCAAGGGAATGTAAAATTGGTAAGCTGGGGCCGTATAGATCTAATGGATACCAATAACTTTTTGTCCCTTTGATAAAAGATACAAGGTCTGCGGGGGTTGAGAAAACATGAGAGTTACATCCATGTTGTCTCCGCTATTTCTTTGCAACTTATTGAGTTTGCTTCCCAAAGAAAGAAATGGGAAGTGGTGGGAGGGAGCTGGACATGAGCAATAGTTCAGGGAGAGGATGACAGAGTCCTCTGTTACAGGTCCTTGTGACTTTCACCACCAGCTCAACTAGGCATTGAGGGAAAGATGCAAATTCACAAGTTAAATTCCTTCCTTCCTTCCTTCCTACTTTCCTTTCCATCTTCCTTCTTTCCTACTTTCCTCCCTCTCTCCCTCTCTCCTTCCCTCCCTCCCTTCCTCCATCCCTCCTTCTCTCCCTCCCTTTCTCTCTTCCTTTCTTCTCAACCTCTCTTCCTCCCTTATTCTCTGCTTGCCCTTTCTTTTATCCCTTTCTTTACCTTGTTAATCCATCTAGCCCTCCATATCTATGCACTCTGCCTCCACAGATTCAGTCAACTGCACACTGAAAGAATTTAGGGGGAAAACGTGTTTAAACACATCTCCACAGACTCTTTCTTTAATATTATTCTTTATACAATGTGACCATGACATAGCATTTACATTGTATTAGTTTTTAGAAGTAATCTAGAGACAAATTGAAACGTGTGGAGGAGTGGTGTGTGGGTTATGTAAAAGTCCTATTCCATTTTATATAAGGGACTTGAGTGTGAATTTTAAATTACTCCCCATAAATACCACAAGAGACTTGTATTTGTTTTCTCAGTTCAGTGGATTTCAGAGCCTTGGAGAGATGCTTGAGAGCTGGTTTTTCACACACCTGGGCTAGTACTTTTGCATTTCCATTCTCTTTCATTTGATTGGCTTAGGAACTAAGTGCTTTGACTTAGTGATGCAGTGTTCCCCAGATGCCAGTTGTGGGCTGTCACTTGAGCCCTTATAGTCAGTGCACCCCTACAGGCATCAAAGAATCATCTTCACTAGCAATTGTCAAATAATAAGTTCTCCTGTGAACACATCATTGTCCCAAAAGTGGTGTTTGTAACAAAGCTATCTTTTACCATTTTTTTCTATCCCAGCTTATTGGCTGTAGGTATACACTTGTTTTTGTTTTGTTTTTTCTCTCCCATTAGAATTACAGGGGACATTTAGTTTAAGGCAAAGGTTTACAAACATTTGCTTTTAGAATTGCTCAGTGTTTAAGGAGTCCTTTCTGGTTGGTGTTGCTAGACTGTTTCTAGCTGAGTAATCTTTTTTTTTTTTGTCCCTTACTAACTCGTATCAGTAGATCTGTTCACAAAGGGAGAGACATTGGCCATCTACAGTAAACATCTCTGAGAGCAGTTGCTGGCGCCTTGACAGGTGACTCTGATTTCACGTTTGCTGACCTTTTGTCTCTATTAGTTGCCATAGTGATGAGCTGAGCTCTGCTTAATAGAGCTTTACCAAAATGGAGACAATCAATAGCTTTTAAAGGCTAATGTTTATGTTGGTGGCTCCTAATAGGAGAGACCAAAAATTAAATGTAGCTGTATGAATGCCTCTGATGACGGTGCTGAAGGTAAAAGATGTTATCACGTGGAAACGGGTATTTAAAAAAAAACTTAATTCAGAAGATAAATGCACTCGGTGGATTTTTTTTTTTTTGAACACCTACGATCCTCACGGAGGATACAGAAAAATAGAATGATCATGGCAGAATACGCAGTTATGTTCTTTTACGATAGCAAGCTGCAAAAGTCACGAGGATTTGATTAGGGGTTTCTGAAGCCTAGTTGTCAGGAACACTTTTTTAGCACCCCTTGAAGTATACTCCAGACCAAGTTCTCTCCATCCTCCTGCACAGCTGCTAATGATTCCAGGGGTTCCTGAGACAGATATGTGGTGGGCAGTTCGCGTGTACTGTGGAAGCACAAGAGTCTGGACTGAGCCTCAGAGCCCTTGACCTACTGACAGCTCACCAGAAGCTGCTGGGACTGTGGTGACATACCCAGGAGCACACCAGGGAGGAAGCTGACATCCTTATTCTCCAGGGTTTCACATATAATTTTGCCATACCCTGAACAAAACGCAAGTATCAGCAATGCACCTGTTGCCCACTTTTGACAGCTCAAGGGTAGCATGATTCATGAAGCTCACTGTCTGTCATTTATTTGAACTCTATATACAGGCTGAAGTGAGCCTTGTGTATGGAGGGTGTGGTTATTCCAAGGTTCAGGATGCAAAGGAGGTAACCCATAACCGAGCAGGACTTTCCTTTCTCTAGAAGTTTGGGATGTTTGAGAACTCAAATCTCCTAAATTCTGTTGTAAGAGTTTGACAAACACATCTCAAGGCGTTTTTAAAAACAAAAGTCATGGGATGGAGAGATTGCTCCATCAGCGGATAAGAGTTTGTAATGTTTTTGCAAAGGACCTGCATTCAGTTCACAACTGTCTGTACCTCCAGTTCCACGAGTTCCTATATCGTTCACTGGCCTCCACAGGCACCTGTTTGTGTATGGTACAAATACAGACAAACAGGGACAAACAGACATACATATAAATAAACAGAAATAAAAGTTTAAAACAAAGCCAAAACAGCAGGAGTCAGAAGCGCTGGAGACAAGACATGACTATGAAATTAAACTGGTTCAGAGGCAATCTTCAGTGAGCCAAAAGGAGGCAAGCAACAGACCAACTTAAAGAGGGAAACTAACTTAAATACAGAAAGTGTCTGCCATCAGGAACTTTTCATGGGTCACTATTTTTGTAAATTTAAAAGAGTAATCTGAAGTGCAAGATTAATGTTCCATTAAAAGGATGGCTACGAATATTTGTTTTTCGTGTGTGTGTGTGTGTGTGTGTGTGTGTGTGTGTGTGTGTATGTTTATGAAGCCAGAGGTTGGTATCATGTGTCCTCTCTGATTGACCCCCACTTTATACATCGAGGCAGTGTGTCTCACTGAATTCAGACCTTGGTTATTTGGCTAGTCTAGTTAGGCAGCCTGCTAGGAGGATCCCATCTCTGTCTCTTGATGCAGGGATTCCAGACAGGCCTCCATGCCTTCTTGGCTTCTACATGGGTTCTGGAGACCTGAGCTCTGTAAAGTGAGTGCTTGACCCGCCGAGCCAGTGGTTCTCAACATTCCCAATGCTGAGACCCTTTAATTTAATTATTTTGTTGCTACTTCATAACTGTAATTTTGCTGTGGTGATGAATTGTAATGTAAATATCTGTGCTTTCAGACGGCCTTAGGTGACCCCCTGTGAAAGGCTCATTTGACCCCCCCAAACGGGTTGTGGCCCGCTAGTTGAGAACCATTGCACTAAGCCATCTCCCTTCTCCTAATTATGTCTTACTGTTATTTGGTTTCAGTGATCACAACGACATTTCTAAAGGAGAGATCACTTACTTATCAGGAATAAAACTAGTCGGTTTTTCAGTGAACCAACAGTTAAGAATTCTTTGCTGGTGACCTGCTGTTGGGCACTGTTGTAAACACTGGGGTTTCAGCTAGGAATCTCATCACAGGCAGTTTCCTCCTGTTTCAAAGCTCATGGTCTTCAGAGAAAGTCAAATAATAGATGAACAGGTGAAATGACTACTAACAAGCAAATGGTGATCTTAGCCAGGAATTGAAGCAAAGGGAGTTTCCAGGAAGTGAGTGGAGATTGGGAAGAAACTCTTTTAAAACCTCTACAAGTTTTATTTATTTATTTTTAATTTGAGAGGATTTAATTATGTAGTCAAGGCTGGCCTTGAGTTTTCAATCCTACTGTCTCTGGGATTGTAGGTATGTTGGTTTGGGCCCAACTTCCTGTAATTCCTTTTTGGCGGGGTTGTTAGCTGAGACCATCACTCTACCAGGTTTATTGACCCGGGCTTCTGGCGGTTTTCCATTTTCATTCTTCCTGCTTCAAGTGTCTGTTGACACAATGGCCACTTGGAATAAAACTTCAAACATATCCCCAAACCTCACATCCGGTTCTGCGTGAAACAAAACTCATATTCCTTCGCTTAGCCTGCAACACAGGGCACGAGGTTTCTCTTCAATTCCCTGATCCCATTTCCTCCTGCTCCCCATTTCCTGCCCTCTAGGACTTGCTTCCAAATTGACCAAATAGTCCCTTATGTGTATAATAGCTGTGGGTCGTGACCCCCTTGGGGGCCGAATGACCCTTTCACAGGGGCTACCTAAGACTATCAGAGAGCACATTATGATTCATAGCAGTAGCAAAATTGTAGTTATGATGTAGCAATGGAAATAAATGAGTCCCTGGCACTGGCTCCCTCCTCCCCATGCTGGCACCAAGCATCTCTGTCTGCCATTCCTCCTTTCTTTGTGTCATTGTCTCCAGGACACTTCCTCAGAGGGCCTTTCTAGGTCCACTCACTCTAAAGTGACGTTTTGCTCTCAAGATGTTCTTCCTGCTGCTTCATCCTCAGAGCACTCATCCCATCTTCTGTTTGTGCTACTACGCAGCCATCTGCTTAGCTGTCTGTGTTTATGAGAGTGCGCATGCTCAGAGAGTAAGGCCTGGCCTCTTCACTCCTTGATTTCCAGCACCCAGGCTAATAGCGCCATATTCCAAGAGCCCGAGGATTATTTGTGAAATGAGTGAATGGATGGACCGGTTTGCTCTAAGGACAGGACTGTTGAATAACAAGAAGAAAATGATAAAAATAAAAGTATCAAATATTTCGGAGGATTTTTCAAATTTTCCCAGCCGTAGCTTCCATATCCTTACCTCTGACTCCCGCCGCCATTGTTAGAGCAGCAGCCAGCTCACACTTTGTTCTTATCTTTGCTTGTATTGTGGCTTTACCAATGAATTTAAACCCATACTTTAGTGTCTGCATAGTCTACCATAATCACCAATATAATATTGGCGACAGTACTTGGATTTCTGAAACATTTTTTAATGTTAGTACTTTTAAACCATTTTTTCAACTTTTATATAAAGTAATAAATGGGTTTTATTGTGAAATTTTCATATGCATATATCATGCTTTGTGGCATATGCCTATAATCCCAGGGCTGGTGAGGTGGCAACAGGAAGATTAAGAGTTCAAGGTCATCTTTGTCTACATAGTTTTGGGCTAACCTGGGCTACATGAAACCCTGTTTTAAAAATAAAATAAAATAATCTTTGGTTTTAGAGTTACTACAAAACTTTCCAATAATCACTGTAAACAAATTCTAACAATATAGAGACAGAAAAAATATTTTTAAAAAGGAACATGTCAAAAGCATTTTTCATGAGTTGATTTATGGTTTCTTTTATCTTTCTTTTTAAATTGCAGCATCTCCAAATGCCCCCAGACTTGGCCCCACAGAGCTGACGGTTGTTATCACTGTGCCTGTTTGCCTCCTGTCCATAGCAGCCATGCTAACGATCTGGGCCTGCCAGGACCGCCAGTGCACATACAGGAAGACCAAGAGACACAACGTGGAGGAACCTCTGGCCGAGTACAGCCTTGTAAACGCTGGAAAAACACTCAAAGATCTGATCTATGATGCCACTGCCTCGGGCTCCGGCTCTGGTACGTGTATGTTTTCAGTAAGCGGACTCTTGTTTAAAAGTAAACGAACAATGGTTTTGGTAAAAGTTTCCAACGAGAACTCATCAACTAAAGTGCTCAACGAGGGACAGGATAAACAAAGTCGTGGATAGAAATTGCTTGAAGAATTACAGTAGTAGATTTCTGTATAGTTTTTCAAAATGCCTTTAGTTTCTTCTTTATCTTTTTACTACATTCCATTTTACCTTCCTCTTTTGTGTGTGTGTGTGTGTGTGTATATATGTGTGTGTGTGTGAGAGAGAGAGAGAGAGAGAGCACACACACACTACACATGCACACACGTCACAGGCATGGAGATATAGAGATGGGGGAGAAGAGGGGAGAGACATGGAGTTCATGGGGAGGAGGTGGGGGAGGGGAAATATGATCAATATAAATTGCATGAAAAAAATTAAAATACCACTTTAAAAAAAAGAAGGTGTTGGATGAAGAAGAAAACTGTCCTGATGTCTTCTTAGCTGTCCACTGCAGCTTCTTTGGGTTTAGGTTTTTGTTTTTTTTCAAGTAACTGGAATATTTATTTTTTAATGCTGAATCCATATGACTTTTCTATATGTATTTGAACTCAGAGTTAAACAAGTGAATAACCAATTCTTATAAAAATGAATGGACATATCCTCATGAAAGTCATTAACATATCATTGTATTATCTCTTTGCTTAATTTATAACATATTTTTATTTCATTAATATTCTGCTGTAGAATTCTCAGATGATTCCTGCTGCTGTCTCAGAACTTTTTCTTTTTCTTTTTTTTTTTTTTGCACGGTGGGATTTGGTTCCTTGTTTATTTGTTGTTGTGGCTTTCCTTTTGTCCTCGCCTCTTCCCTTTATTGCCAGAGTTCACTGCTACTCTCTTGGGCTGCTTAGTGGAAACAGAGCAGTTAGGGGTGTTGGGTTTAAGTCCAGGAGGTGTAGGGAAATTACTTAACAAAGCAGTTTTCCTGTGGACATTTGTTTGTGACCCTGGGAGGCCTTGTGGATCTGCAGGTGTCCCATGGGGATATGCTTTCCAAAGCTAACTGGGAGCTGCCCTCGAATTAAATCAACATTATGTTCTGGGAGCCTAGAAATGGGAGCCCGAAGGAAGCTCATGGCTTCCCTGGCTGGCTCTGCAGATCAAGGTTACTCATTCACTGCTATTTATTTGTTTGTTTGTTTGTTTAAATGGATTCAGACCTCTGATGAAGAAATTCTGAGGTCCAGACTGCATCATGGAGTAAAAGAGCCTTTCTTAGTAGGACAAAAGACCATGAAGTATAGGAACAGAGCAGGATTTCCTTGAAGGTATAGGGGTTTCTCTCTTCCATCTGAATTTCTAGAAATTCCTAGTCCTTGACTTTGCAGAAATTTGGCCAAGAGTACACCCAGACGAGCCACTTCATAAGTTCTTACAACTCTCCTCGCTTTAGAAGGATCATTAGTGTCTTTATTCCAGTCAGGGACTGTGGTACCTGTCTGTAAGAAAAGTGCTTGGGAGGCTGTAGTAAGAGGCTCCTGAGTTAGAGACCAGCCTGGGCTCCATGGCAAATCCTTGCCTTGAAAAAAAAAATGAAAGGAAATCAAACCAACCAAACCAAACCAAACCAAACCAAACCAAACCAAACCAAACCAAACCAAACCAAACCAAGCCCACGGCTTCGAGGATCTATCTCACTGGTAGGTGTGAACAGCAGCCAGGCAGACACTCTTCTAGAGGCAGGAGAGAAACCATATCCCATTCATACAGGCACCCATATTCAACAGGAAGTGCTCTGGATGCATCAGAAAGGAACAACAGTTTGCTGACCCGAAGAGTCTAATTGTTCAGGCCATCACTATATCATCAAGTGAGATGTTTTCAAGAGAAAACCAAGTCCTGCAATTACAAAGCATATGAAGCTGGAATCCAAATTATGTCATCGTATAGTCTTTTGACCTTAAAAGCAATATGTCTTTCGATCTTAAAAGCAATATGCCTCAATACTCAAACTCTGCTTCTTTCAGCATACTTTAGACCTACTCTACCCCTATTTTTTGAGTACTGGCAACATGTGGGCACAAAGAACTCTGATTTATGCTTAATTTCTAGAAACATATTACTTTTTTCCTTATCTGTTTTTTCCCTCTGTGTAGGCCTGGTTTTCCTAGAACTAATTCAGTAGATAAGGGTAGTCTTGAACTCAGAGATATTCCTTCCTCCTGAGTGCTGGGATTAAAAGAAAGTGCCACCACTATGGGAAAACACATTTCTTTACAACATTCAAAGAACTGAACAATGTTCTGCTTAATTTCCACAAAACCAGTTTAGATCACCTTATGATGTTAGGTGGTGCCTTGGTTAGTTTTTATTGTCAACTTGGCACAGTCTTTCCTATATGAAAGGAGAAGCCTCAGTTGAAAATTCGCCTGGGTCAGGTCAGCCTGTGAGCCATTCTATGGGGAAATTGTCTTGATTGCTAGTTGATGTAGGAAGGCTCAGCCCACTATAGGTAGTACCATCCCTGGGCAGAAGTTCTTGGGCGGGTATAAGAAAGCTAAATAATAGGCCAGGGAGTCATCCAGCAAGCAATGTTTCTCCACAGTTCCTGTCTCCAGGTTCCTACCCTGACTTCCTTCAAAACAAGCTGTAATCTGGACGTACAAGCCAAATAAATGTACCCTTACTACCTGCAAGTTGCTTTTGGTCATGGTGTTTGTTTATTTTTCTATTCTTTAAGTGTATTGAATCTGACCCCAAGGATTTCTTTTCCACTTTAAATGACACAAATTAAAAGCGGATGAGTAGATGCGTCATTTAGGAAAGGAGTAATGAGCTGTCAAGATGCCTCACTAGCTATAGCTGCTTGCCGCCAAGTCTGAAGACTAGAGTTCATTTCCAAGGAGTCACATGGTAGAAGGAAATAGCAGAATCTCATTGGTTGTCCTTTGAACATATACTCCTTATAGTGCCCCTCCACACAAATAAATAAATGCAATTAATTTTTTTTATAGGAGAAAGTCATGAGCTGAACACAACATACAAAATTTCGACAAGTGGCACAGACCCAGATCAGTGTAGATTAGTGTAGGAAGGTTATTTTTTTTTCTTCAGCAGATGAAGACCATTACAGGGAGCTGCAACTGTTCAAATTTCACAGAACTGATCATGGGGTACCTGGTCCCAGAGCATACACCTACAACACAACTACACCTGAGGCTCAGGGAGCATTGCAGAAGATGGAGTGGAAAGATTGTAAGAGCCAGAGAAGCAGGAAGTCTTCTGTGAGATTGTGCCTCCTGGAATCGGCAGAGAAATTTTACCTGTGAGACCTCGACACTTGGCTGCCCGGACAATGCCAACACCAATAAACATGTTAATGTGGAAGGGAAAAATCTCATGAAGCCACCGAATCTCACGGGGACCTCAAGTTCAGACACACCAAATGGAGTCATCAGTCGTATTTATACATTTGTATATATTATACACATAACAATAAAAATAAAAAATTCATGTTTTTGAATGTTTTTTTTTAAAAGTGTGTTTCAGGCATGGACATGAGTTTATTGGCTCCTGAACTATTCCCTTTGAGATTATTCTAAGACATTTTATGAAAGGAAGAAGAAAACATGCCCAAGCCTGGATCATTTCTTTTTGTTATTTTGCAGTGAAGATTGAACCCAGTGCCTCACACATCACATGCTGGGCAAGTGTTCTTACTCTGAGCTGCATTCCCAGGCGCTTACTCTGTCTGTCTGTCTGTCTGTCTGTCTGTCTGTCTGTCTGTCTGTCTGTCTGTCTATCTATCTATCTATCTATCTATCTATCTATCTATCTATCTATCTATCTATCTATCCACCATATGTGTGTATGGTACAGGATGGCGACAAGGTGTCTCTAACTTCAATCTATAGATTGTCATCACCAGGCTCTGCTTATGGATAAATTTCCTTAAAGACAAATTTGAACCAGCTTTAGGCATACTGTAGAGCCACAGTTGTTTGGCAGTGACCCCTAGCTAAAAGCCCATGCCTTTGATCATCATAGAACAGGTTTACCATCAGCAACACTTCTGCCACAATAGCTTTCCTGTGGGGAGGCAACTGGACCAAACTGCTTCTTCTCTGTCTTTCTCAATTGGTTGGTGACCTTGGATCTGAGGCAGCTTTGTCAGATATTGAAAAACCCTGATTACGAAGCTTATCCACGACCAGGTCAGGGACAAATTTCAAAGAGAGCCTAGGAAGTGAAAATAAACGATGTTTTATTGGACTCTGCTTGAGAGTGAGCTTTGTCTCAGGCGGCTTTGAAGGAAGTGGGGAGCCTGCTTCTTTGTTTTACTGTACAGCATTCTGACAGACGGTGACACAAGCCAGACATCAGCTTTCTATAATCCCTGGTGAAAAGATTAAAATGAACTCATAGCAAGAGACAAAGTTTCTGTTCAAATGCAGACCGGAGGTGCAGAGCACAAAACCAACTGAGATTCATTTTATTATTTGCTTTGGAAGCTAGGAAAGCAGCTTTCGTTCTCCTGCATCGCCCTGCTCGCCCCACTGACCCCCTTACAGTTCTTCTTTGTCCATCAATTGGGTGTTGCATCAACTGTGGTTTGAAAACTTTACAGGTCCTTTCTTTCTTTGTCAGTGATGATGCAGAGAGGGTGACTCCAAGATTTGGCTTAATTGTTAGTATCACGTTGTGCCAAACACATAGAGTGAAGCCCATAAAGATAACCCTGACTATTTATCATTGGAGGTCTTCCTTCCTCCAGAGAGGAGCACAGCTCTGTCTCCTCTGGGGGACAAAGCTTTCTGGGTCAGCCTCTGGCAGTAGCAATCTCTCTTTAGGTCTGATGACTGTCAGGCTCCAATTTTCTCATCGATAGATAATGAGGCCAAAACA
This sequence comes from Tokudaia tokunoshimensis, assembly GCA_036184795.1. Lineage (NCBI taxonomy): Eukaryota > Metazoa > Chordata > Mammalia > Rodentia > Muridae > Tokudaia > Tokudaia tokunoshimensis. Next base: position 32,338,241 of record BTHU01000004.1, on the reverse strand, counting down.
GATGGTCCCAAAAGAACTTTTGGACTGTGGGGCTTGGTGACTAATTGTTGAGGCTCATACCAGTGAATTTATAGTCTGTGCCTCTTCACCATCGTGGGTGGTTCTACTAGAGATGAGAACATCTGTGTAAACACTGGCTCATTCTTGGAGCAAGGGACAATGCCCAGAGGAGTCACATGGGTACTATTTTGTCCAGCCACCTGAGGACAATGACAATTACCAAGCTGATTTTCTAAAATACATTTATGCTGTAGCCTTTTTGCCTATCTGCAATACGATTATAGGAATGATAAAATCTTCTCATGGACCTTATATTGAAAATACAGAAATGGATTGAAAATGAGAAAAAAGGATATTATAACTCACTCTGATTCCATCCTGTGTTTCAGTTCCTTTTCTATCCATAGTTTGAAAAGCTACAAAGTCATAGAGATGAGGTTTACTACCCTGTTTCCCATTCACAGTGTTGCAAAGTAGCTTCCGGTGTTATTGGAATACCTTTACTAGCAGTAGTATTACTGTTAATCTTTTATGATCCATTCTGAGCTTGCTGTAATATTAAGAGGGTAGCCATTATTGATCATGGATTATGCCAGGTACAGTGCTAGCTGCCCAATCTCCATCTTAACTCGTACATCGTCTCATTTCCTGGAGAACAGTTCTGAAGCTCACAGGAGATGGGTAACCTGCTTGCAGTGACTAGATAATGTATCTGTGCGTGCACTTCTGCACCATATCTCACTTGTCATAGGTCTCCTTTTTCTTTAGTACAAATAGCAATGTAGTCTATAATTTTGCATAGATTCTTTACATTTTTGCATTAATTCTATGGAACAGAATTTTAGAAGTAGAGTTATTGTTTTAAAAATACAACCAGTCTGGACATAGTGTAATGGTCCATTAGTCCTAGCACTTGAGAGGTAGAGGCAGGCAGGTCTCTGTGAGTTTGAAGCCAGTTGGTTCTGCATTGTAACTTCCAGGTCAGCCAGGGATACATATGAAGACCCTGCCTCAAAACAATCACAGCAAAAATTGATGAGCCTTATACATAGACAAAGAACATGTTTTCTTTGTATTTATTTCTCAGGAACATATTCTTAGTGTAGCATTCCTATCTTACTCTGTCATTGAATATGATTTCTTACATGCATATTTTAATTTTGTTTTGAAAAAAATATCAGGAGGAATGTTTTTTCCCTTTGCAGCAGTACCAGGAGCCATGTATTTCAAGGGTTAGCCCTGCATGGTTTCCTTTGAGTCAGATTGACTTTGTGAGAAATTTAGTAGGATTTCTCACAATTCCTAGAAATCAGATTATCTGCAGCAGCAGGCTGTGTTTAAAAGGTTTTGTTTGTGAATAAGAGAAGAGAAGTTAATAATTTAGGACATTTTATAGATCATGCCTTGGCATTACAGTTTGTTGTAATGATGCTTATTTCTTCAGATTTAATATACTTGCTAAAGTGCATAAGCATTTGCTTTCCATGTAACTGCGACCATCATTATGACTTTTGTTTGAATGATCAGTCTGCTCTTCCTTTGACTAGGTCTGCCTCTTTTGGTTCAAAGAACAATCGCAAGGACAATTGTACTTCAAGAAATCGTAGGAAAAGGTCGGTTCGGGGAAGTGTGGCATGGAAGATGGTGTGGAGAAGATGTGGCCGTGAAAATATTCTCCTCCAGAGATGAGAGATCTTGGTTCCGTGAGGCGGAAATTTATCAGACGGTAATGCTGAGACACGAGAACATCCTCGGTTTCATCGCGGCCGACAACAAAGGTAAAGTTCCTCTAGCCAGGGCCAGCAAGCAACAATGTAGGGACGCTTGCCAGCGGGCATCATCACCAGTGTCTCAGATAAACATATACAATTCTATTTTCTTTATTAAGAAAATCCTCCTTTCTTTCCCACATAAAAATGCACATAACTAAATAGTAAAGTGCAGCCGCAAATGATTGGTGTAGAGTCATGATGACGCAGCAAGGCTGATATTTGAATTGTTAGATAATTTGTATTGGGCTGGAACCAGCCTTCCGCCACTGGAATCAATCCTTGGAAGATCTACGAGTCTAGTTGTCCTGTCTTTAGTCATCCTGGTTCACAGATAGATCTAGAGCATTTCGAAATGTGAAGGGGCATTCAGATGCGCTGACCAGTGGGATGTTATTGATATTTTGAATGGCTGTTGTATATCAGCTGGGTTTATCAGTTATGTCACAGGCTTTCCTTGAGGGTGTCCTGATCTCAGCACACATCATAGACTGTGTGAAAATGAGTTAAGAGATTGTTAGTGGGGTTTGCTATTGTTAGTTTGACCATGCCTCAGGCTTTGAAGTTTAACACTGACAGATAACAATTGTTAAGTTGTTTTAGTGTCCCGGAGCAAAACAGATCATCATCTATCTGGTATTTAAAGCCAGTACTTCCAAAATATTGTACATAAGCTGGGGTAGTGAGGGAGCCATGTAGTTGGTGGATCACCTCTGTGGCTTTCCCCTTCCTACAAAGTTTTGCCTCATTTTACTGTACAAAAAGACAGAAGTGAGGAAACTCAACCTGGTCAGGTTTCAAACTGGAACTTTAATAATTTTAATATGATGAAGAACTTTGATGCAGCCACAGTTACATTCTTTTTTTTGTTTGTTTATTTATCTTTTTATGTATTTTTTTCTTTTTTCCTTTTTTTTATTTTCTAAGTTTTTTTATTTACATTCCAAATCATTTCCCCTTTCCTGTTTCCTCCCTCCCCGAAAGTCCCATAAGCCCCCTTCCCTCCCTCTTTTCCCCATTCAACCCTCTCTCGCTTCTCTGTCTTGGCATTCCCCTACATCCAGTCTTTCCAGGACCAGGGGTCTCTCCTTCCATCTTCTTGGAAATCTATTGATGTGCGAATTGTGTCTAGGATATTCTGAGATTCTGGGTTAATATCCCCTTATCAGTGACTGCATACCATGTGTGTTCTTTTGTGATTGGGTTGCCTCACTAAGGATGATATTTTCAAGCTCTGACCATTTGCCTAGGAAGTTCGTGAATTCATTATTTTTAATTGCAGAGTAGTATTCCATTGTGTAGATATACCACATCTTCTGAATCCATTCCTCCGTTGAAGGACATCTGGGTTCTTTTCAGCTTCTGGCTATTATAAATAAGGCTGCTATGAACATAGTAGAGCATGTGTCCTTATTGCAAGCAGGTAAAGCCTCTGGGTACATGCCGAGGAATGGTATAGCCGGATCCTCCGGGAGTGTCATGCCCAGTTTTCTGAGGAACCGCCAGACTGCTTTCCAGAGTGGTTGTATCAGCTTGCAATCCCACCAACAGTGGAGGAGTGTTCCTCTTTCTTCACATCCTCGCCAACAACTGCTGTCTCCTGTGTTTTTGATCTTAGCCATTCTGACTGGTGTGAGATGGAATCTCAGGGTTGTTTTGATTTGCATTTCCCTAATGACTAAGGATGATGAACATCTCTTTAGGTGCTTCTCAGCCATTAGATATTCTTCAGGTGAGAACTCTTTGTTTAGCTCTGTACCCCATTTTTTAATAGGGTTACTTGCCTCTCTGGAGTTTAACTTCTTGAGTTCTTTGTATATATTGGATATTAGCCCTCTGTTGGATGTAGGGTTGGTAAAGATCATTTCCCAGTTAGTTGGTTGCCACTTTGTCTTTTTGACAGTGTCTTTTGCCTTACAGAAACTTTGTAAATTTATGAGGTCCCATTTGTCAATTCTTGATCTTAGAGCATAAGCTATTGGAGTAACTCAATTCTTCATAGAGTTAGAGAGAGCAATTCAAAAATTCATCCGGAATAACAGAAAACCCAGGATAGCTAAAACTATTCTCAAGAGTAAAAGAACCTCTGGGGGAATCAGTATCCCGGACCTCAAGCTGTACTACAGAGCAATAGTGTTAAAAACCACATGGTATTGATACAGTGACAGACATGTAGATCAATGGAACAGAATTGAAGACCCAGAAATGAATCCACACTCCTATAGTCACTTGATCTTTGACAAAGGAGTTAAACCATCCAGTGGAAAAAAGATAGCCTTTTCAAAAAATGGTGCTGGTTCAACTGGAGGTCAACATGCAGAAGAATGCAATTGACCCATTCTTATCTCCTTGCACTAAGCTCAATTCCAAGTGGATCAAGGACCTCCACATAAAACCAGACACACTGAAACTAATAGAAAGGAAACTAGGGAAGAACCTTAAACATATGGTCACAGTTACAATCTTATCAAAAAGTAAAAGTATTTAAACTAAATTATGTGAAAATTTTATACATTTACTATTTCCTTGAAAATTAAAAAAACTTTACTTTTGACTAATAGAGATATGATAATATTTTATACTCATTATTAATATTAATAATAGTATCAACAATATAACCTAAGTATATTATACACTATATATTTTATGTTAAATATTATATATCATATTTAATAATATACAATATATAATTTATTATTATATATTATTACATATATAATATTTAATTACATAAATTAATATTTATTATTAATTAGATGGGAAAAGAGACCTTTAGCAGTTTTGTGCATTTTGATCATAATTATGCTTTCTAGTTGGGATTTGTTGGGAGAATGAAGGAGAACTGAGCTGAGACAGAAAGTTCTTTATGAGTTCTATTATTATTATTATTATTATTATTATTATTATTATTATTATTATTTTATGTGTTTTATTTCATGTATTTGTGTCTGCATGCATGTCTGTGCTTAGTGCCTAGTGAGGTCAGAAGAGGACACTAGATCCCCTTGAACTGTAGTTACAATTTATTGTGAGCTACTGAGTCACAGGTTCTGGGAATAGAACCTGGGTCCTGAGGAAGAGCAGCCCATGCTCCTAACTCCTAAGAGCCATCATCTTTCCAGTCCTTCCTTCCAATTCCTTAAGGACATATACTTTAACTCTATATCCTAGCATTTTGAAAACCAGACATTTTGTTACACAGCTAAGGACCTACTTTCCCAAACCCTGCTAATGATGAGCTGAGTTATTTCCTGGTCAGGTTCCCCAGTAGTGATATGAGTTTATCAGTAACCAGGTCCACAGCTCATCTTGATGAACTAGTTTAATACTAGTGCCCTAAAGAGGCCATTCTTGTTTCCTTCCAAAAAACTGGCTTCTCTTGGGCATATCCTTACTTGTCAATCCCTCTGTATAGATCCCAAATGGTCTCTAATATCACTTTCATCTTTGCAAATTATTTATTTCGTGTAGCAGTCACAGTTTTAAATTATAGCCCAGTGTAGGACAAACCCTTGTTGTGTGAGAGAGCGCATGCCTAGGAACGGGTATCAGCAGGGAGTCTGAGGGCAGTTCTAATGTGTGGTGGGTTCTTAGTGACCTTTAGAGTATATTGGCTTTTGAAGGTCAAAGATTTCTCACTGCCTGGTTGTGGAAATGAGATCTTTGGATAACTTCCAGCTCCTGAGCGTGTAGCACCTGGGAGGATAGCACCTAAGCAAACACTCACTGTAGAGTCCATCTGAGTCTCAGGACTGACCAGTGTTGCCGATAATGTCACAGACACTGTTTAGAAAGCTGCATCTAACCATTGGAATCCTAAACTAACTTCTGTCTGCTAAACAGTCTTTTTAAAACAATGGTTGCTTAGTTTTTGTTTAAATGGGTGTGTTATCTGAAGATATTTAGCAATATCTTGGCTCTTTATAAGACTGGAATACATAACTTCCTATTTTTAGAGGCAAATTTCGTGGACATTGTTAGAATGTCAACACTCTTATGGTAGTAATTCTGGTGTAAATTTGTTGGATTTATTGCTTTAATCTTTCTTAAAAGCTTAATCGTAATGGGCAAGGCCGTACTGAGGTCAAAGGTGCCTCTCCAAAGTTTCTCCCACAGTTCCTCTCTCAAAAAGTTGTCCTGCACTGCAATAACTGTCTCCAGCAACTCCTGATGAATGCAAACGGGACGGATCACTCACTTGTTGGAACTTCCTTTCACAACTTCCTGTTTCGATGGAAGCTCCCGCCATACCCACATCTGCAATAGTTAAAAAAGTGTTCTTTTTATTTCTTTCTCAACATTTATGACAACAAATGATGTTCTTTCCATAGATAATGGAACTTGGACTCAACTTTGGCTCGTGTCAGAGTATCATGAACAGGGCTCCTTATATGACTATTTGAATAGAAACACAGTGACCGTGGCTGGGATGGTCAAGCTGGTCCTTTCAATAGCGAGTGGTCTGGCTCACCTACACATGGAGATCCTGGGTACTCAAGGTATGCATCACCTTTCAGAAAGCTGTGCTTTGTATTGACTTTACTTTAGTTCCTTACCACCACCAAATGCAGAGGAACAGCAGAAATCCTGAAAGTGAGGTTCTTGTTATGATGAAAGCAACTTTCTTGCAGTCTCAGCACCACACATGATATTCCTGATGGGTTTTCATCCTCAGTGGCTCCACCCTTGCCAGTAGACTGCATCCCTGGAGTTCCTGTTTTGGTGGCCAAGGCAATGATGTAGACGTATATTGCAGATGATATAAATGCTTGCTTTTGATGATTAAAATGTAATTGGTAAAGATAATGTTACCCTGAGTGGACGCTGGGTGCGGGCAGCTGGGAACAGAAGGATTGCCTGTGGGTTCGAGGTCATCCAGGGCTTCGTGGTGAGTTCCATGCTCATATGCGAAGGCCTAAAGATGGGCCCCCTCCTTGTCGATTTGCTCAGCCTACTGGAAAGTGACTCTCAAGTCATCGGTTAACAGGCCACTAGGTTCATGACCCCTTTATACTCTTAAACATCATTGATATCCCCAAAGTTTTGGTAAATGTAGGTAATATTTATTAATAATTTCCACATCAAAAACTTTTCATTGAGAAATTAAAAATTGTTTACTTCAAGGAACTGTAATTAGCCAATTAAATATTAACGTGAGTAATGGCTTCCAAATGTTTTATGACTTTTTAGTGCAATGTAGTAAAAATAGCGGTTTTGTTTTACCTTTTTGAAAATACATTAAATATCTAGCTTATTGTCTGAAATTTCCTATTTGTTCCTCTTTATACTATTTGTCTCCATTTATGGCTTTGGTTGAAGTAAGTGAAGAAATGGTGGTGTGACCCTTGATAAGTAGATGCCCAGTGGTTTTCAGGATCCCCATGGCTCTTTTGCTCTTATTGGGGAATTACTGTTCTAGTGCAGTAAAAGTTTGAGTAAATGCTTTGTGAGAAAGCATCTGTTCTATTGTAATCACACAAAGTAGTAACTGTAAGTCTTTTATTGAACAATCTGGTCATTAGCGTTCACATTGGTCACCTGGTGCGCCTCACATTGGAACTACTTGAGCATAAAGCAAGAGTTTGCCCTCAGCTTGGAGTTTGAAGAGGAGACTACTCAGAAAGATCTGCTGCACTTGGGTGTGCAGTCAGAGACCATGTGTCTGAGGAGGTGACATTTGAGTTTTCTAAGTGATTTGCTTCAGTAGGAAAAAAATAATACACCTTTCTTATGCTTTATAGGTAAGCCTGCTATTGCTCATCGAGATATAAAGTCAAAGAATATCTTAGTCAAAAAATGTGACACTTGTGCCATAGCTGACTTAGGACTGGCTGTGAAACATGATTCTATCATGAACACTATAGACATACCCCAGAATCCTAAAGTGGGAACCAAGAGGTAAGATGACTTTCGTTGGTGGCTTAGTAAAGCTTAAATGGTTGATCAAGCACCCTGAGCTTATAATGGGTGTCCAATCCCCCCCCCAAAAAAAAGAAACAAAAAACAAAACCAAAACGTTAGGCTGAGAAAAGCAAGAAGTCTTTATGGAGATATGGAGACACCAGTGACCACAGGTGGGATTACAAGGACAGGGTTGACTTTTTGCCCAGATGATATAGCCATTTTGGGGCACAGAGTTTAGAGCAGGGCAGTGGTGAAGAGGTTATTGGCGTGCCATGGCAATGTGACACATTTTCTGATGTCCTTCCTGGAAAAAAAAAAGAAACCACTTTGGAACTCTAGCACCCTTGTGTGTCATCAGTGAACTGAAATTCAGGGCTTGATGGACAGGCTCAAGTTTTAAAGAACACATGCAAAACCAGTGCATTGGTATAGATAGGTTAGGGACGATATATAATAAAGCCATTTATGTGATAGTCCATGCTCTTAACACAAAAGATGTTGTGTATCAATTTGTATCTTACCAATAGTCGGACTTGCCCTTAGTCTCAAAGAATAATGTGTTTTGCGGTAATATGCATCTGAATACAATTTCCACCACCAAGGAACAGGATATGATAGCACTAGGGGGAAGCACAAAGTAAAAGGAGCACACACGGCCACTGTGGCTGTGACAGGCTCATCAGTCATTACACGTCTGCTGTGTTTCTTTGTTTGACCAGCAGGTGGCTCCTCAGCTAGTCTATTTCTGTGTCCTTTACTTGGGTTCCAGGCTTCATGGTACTTTTTCATAATTCCAGACTTCTTGACCTTGGAATCACAACGATCAAATTATTTTCCTGGACATACTAAAGCACTTGAGACTAGAGAATTTCTAAGGAGGTAGAGCTGGCCACTGAGCTAGCTGAGATTTCAGGACAATGAGTGCAAACCATCTGCTGTCTTCTGTAGACTCATCAAGTAGGCAGAATCACTCCAGGGAAGTACGGTCAGAATGAGCAGCCCTAAAGGACACCTCTTCTTAAAAGTACATCCGTCTTACTATTCTCGACACTCAGGCAAGGCTTGGGTGCTTCTTTCCTTTGTAGGAGCCTAATACTTTGAAAAGAACCCAAAGAGTATATAGTCCGGAAAGAGGCTCAACTCTGTATTGGCCAGTAAGACTCAGTCAGGTCCTGTGAGTCTATCAAACTTTGAACAAGGATGCAATTTTCTTGGCCATAGCATGTAATAAAATTCTTCATTCTGATAAGATATTTGTGGAATACCATGTACCCTTGCATTGGCAATGGAGCCCCCTGTGGTGAGGGCGATCCCCTGCTCCTCAGAAGGAAACTGATGACAAATTCTTGAGGTGCTGAGCTCCATTTCTGTTGTTGGATGCTTTGCTCATTGACCTTCCCAGTTTACTCCTTCCAAGTACCAGGCTGCTGTTGATCCTGCTGCCATGTGAAATTGCATGACCTTTAGCTTTGTTTAGATTGTTTTAAAAATGATGGTTGTGTCAATAACTCACCCTATTATGGTGTATGAGATGTTCCTTTGAAATTGATGTGCTACCATAATTTATGTTTTGTATCAAAATGTATTAAAATTGTGTTTCACTGGACCAAAGCTCTATGTGCACATTTTTGAAGGTATATGGCTCCTGAAATGCTTGATGATACAATGAATGTGAGCATCTTTGAGTCCTTCAAGCGCGCTGACATCTATTCGGTGGGGCTGGTTTACTGGGAAATAGCTCGAAGGTGTTCAGTTGGAGGTAAGCTTTTGGAAATACCCTTTGTTCCCCTTCCCTTGGCACTGAGTACAAGATGTGATTTTCTTTATTTTCTTCTCAGTATACTGAATTGTTTTTGAATAGTTAAGACAGTTCCATTCAGTGATTTCTTTACAGAGGCAAAAGGAACCTCCTGTGAGAGTGTGTGGAGGTTAGTGTTTGAATTCTGTTTAGATGAGGGTGACAGTTCTGATCATTCGGGTGCCCATATTATCATTTTGAGTCACTTGAAAATTATCTGATTGGAGTCTAGAAGCAGCTGGTATCCCTACTCTTATCCCAGAGAAGCTCAATGTCTTGGCAAGAGAGCAGGTCTGTGAGCCTTCTGTTTCCCTGGCTTTCCCTCTTCTCTCTCCTGTGGTGTAAACAGCAATGCCAGATTAAATAGGGTGGGGAAGTGAGTGGCAGCTCACCTCTTGCCCTCTACTGCTCCTCAGAGCTTAGAAATTAGTAAGGGACCCCTGCTAATGCAGTAATGAAATTGCTGCGTCAGTGGAGAAAAGTTAAATGCTGTTTAAAGCAGTTTACAGACATTCCCTTGTAAGTGAGACACAGGTAGAATGCAGCTTGGTTTACGACTTCCTCTGTGTGTATGTGTGTGTGTGTGTGTGTGTGTGTGTATGTGTGTGTGGATCATTTTGACAGGCTTAGCAGTAGTAACTTACCTGATGAACCAGATACCTAGACATTCTAAAACCAAAACAGCTGTTTTGATAGGTAAAATATACTCTATTTACAGAGCAGTGACATTATGCTATAGATATTGCAATTAGGGAAATTAAGATTACATTTTTACTATATAATGACAATTTATGAAATTAAAAAGTCACACTGCTTTTATTGGAGATGATATTTGTTTTGCTTTATATTGTTATAAAATATGTACATTATTTATGCAGTGTTTTATGTATTACATATGATACCTTTATTAATTTTACATCTTATAAAATTTACTTTAAATTATAAATGTCCTAACTCTATATACGTATTTAACGGAGTGATTTGAAGTAAGTTATGTTTTACAGAGATATATTATCTTAACAAAAGTGAGGCTCTATTTTTCCAGGCTATCGTGTGTGTCTGGCAGAAGTCAGTGGTATTAGCTTGCAATACTGCATCATTACTGATTTTATATATATATGTAGGAAAATGTATTTTCACATTTCTTATAGGCCTTGTTGAGGAGTACCAGTTGCCTTACTATGACATGGTGCCTTCAGATCCTTCGATAGAAGAAATGAGGAAGGTTGTTTGTGATCAGAAACTCCGACCAAATCTCCCAAACCAGTGGCAAAGCTGTGAAGTAAGGCTACTATGTTCTCTTCCTTCCTCTTCCTCCCCCCTGTCATGTTCTTCTCCAGTCATTCTCCCCTGCCCTCCTCCCCGTCTCCTCTCTTCCCCTTCTTCATCTCCTGGAATCCACCATAAACTATTTTCTTATCTATTTCTTTCTGTTTTGTTGTTCAGATTAGCATCAGGGAACATTTTCAGAGAATACGTAGCTTTTTCTAAACCAGGTTGCTTACTTCATTGCATTATGAAGGGTACCTTTGTTTTATGTCTTTAGTGGGATTTTATTCTCTTTGGTAGTATGGGAGTGCTATGACACAAACCCCGAAGGCCAGGGGTTTTCAGACAACAGGACATTGAATAGTGCTTCTCTGAAGTCCTCTCTGGCTTGGTTGATTGTTCGGGACATATGTCCTTACCAAGGTGACTCAATTTTCATCTTCACTGCTCCCTGACATCCAGGTCTCTAGATCTGGCAAAGCCGGGAAGCCGAGGTGCAGCACGGCTCTTCAGGGTTCGGCACAAGGAATACACAGTTTCCTCTCTTGCCTCCTAGCAGAACCATTGGCATGGCTCCATCACAGGGCAAGGAGCTGGGAGCTGAAGGGCATGGGCAAAGCCAGTGGGTAGTCAGTCGCACTGCAACTGGTAATTTACGCTTGATCTCAGACTCTCTGTAGCTTAATCTCCCTCATCAGATAGGCCCCCTCACCTTAGATCCAGCTGTTACCTGTCTCATCTTCACAAGCAATACTGGACTCTGACCAAGCACGGCAGGCACACAGAGTGCTCATTCTGCTGTCCGTAAGCTCTGACAGAGAGAGGAAGGGCAGGGAGCCCCTATTCTGTGCCTCCACCTCTCACTCCCATCCATTGCTCTTTATTTTCTGCCATAGTTGAATGTAATAACTAAGCCATTTAGGTGACATGCTACTTTTTATTTTCTTATAGGATTTTTTTTCTTACTAAGTTGACTTTTTACCTCTTCCAGGATTTTAATTCTTTCCTTTAAGGCAAGAGTTAGTAATTTTGTCTTTTGTCTACTTAGTTCAACTCTATGTTTACCCAAGAAGCAGACTTAGAGACTTGTATACCATACTGAAAGAATTAATTTTCTAATATTATTAGTTGTATTCACATGGGGGATATAAAGGATAATAATTAAATAAAAACTTGTGAATACACAGTTTGAAAAGCCGATTATTTTCAGAAATCTTTGAGGAATTTTCTGCCTTGCTGAGTGGTTAATGTTGATATTAATGATTTTATTATTCCCTGATTTTATTTAGATTTTGCCACATATATACATATATCCCAAAAATATTTGCATTTATGCATTAGGAGTAAAACCTGTTACATGTATTCTAATTTTTTCCAATACACACAAACATATAAAATCTGTCCATTTTCATTGCTATGTAGTATTCTGTGTGGATATAATAGAATTTCTTTGTCTATTCTAGTATTGGTTATCATATGTGATTTATAGTTAGCATTGTTAAAAAAGATGTTGCTAAATGTATTAGTGAATATATTATAGTTGCTGTGACAGAATACCTGACAACAAAAACTTAAGGAAGGAAGAGTTAAATTTAGCTCTAAGCTTGAAGGTAACATGATGATGGAAGAGGCTTGTCAGTGGGAACACGAGACAGCTGGTCACACTGTGTCTGAGTTGTTTTTCTATTGCTGTGAAGAGACACCATGACCAAGGCAACTTAAAAAGAAAGCATTTAGCTGGAGTCTCATGGTCCCAGTGCATGCCCATCGTGGTGGGGAGCACGGCCTCATTCAGCTCAGGGCATCAATCAGTCCATGGGATAATGTCAGCTACATTTCTGGTAGATCCTCTACTTTCTCTTAATCCTTTCTGGAAATAACCTCATGGACACACCTAAACAATGTGTTACCAAGGTTATTCTAATTCTGTCAAATTGACAAACAAGATTATCCATTTTGCAGGACTGGAGAGATGGTTCAGGGGTTAAGACCACTTGCTGTTTTCACATAGGACCAGAATTTTGTTCTCAGCAATCACATAGTGGCTCACAGCTGTCTGTAACTCCAGCTCAAGGGGATGTGACACTTTCTTCTGACACACACACACACACACACACACTTAAAAATTATAAAAGGAGAGTCATAGTATATAAATATATATGTTCAATAAGTTTTGAAGCTGTTGATTCTTCTGAGGTGTCTGCTTAGATAGATGAGATTTCTGCTCATTCTTTCTTCCTGTGCTTTTGGGTCTCTGATATATTACCTGAAAGTGGTGTCAGGTAACCTTTTGGTCCTTAAAACATTTCTTTTACTGATACATATTTTTTCTTTTAGTTTAAATGAAAATAGACTTTGATATTAATTTGAGTTTGTCCCAGTGTCTTTTCTACTTGCTTTAAATGTGTATTATCCTTTATGTGAATGAATATTTTGGCTGCATATATGTGTATACCATGTGTGTGCCTGGTTCCCAGGGAGGCCAGAAGAAGGGTTTGGATTCCCTGGAACTGGAGTCATGGGTGGCTGTGAGTCACCACGTGAGTACTTGGAATCGAACCCAGGTTCTCTGCAAGAGAAAGACATGCTCTTAACTACTGAGCATCTCTCTGGCCCTCTACTTGCTTTTAGGAAATTTTCTGTCCTTAGTGTTCTGCAGTTTCTCTGTCTCATGGCCAGTCTTTCTGGTTGTAGGTGCTTTGGGTTTTTTTTTTTTTTTGAGGGAAGCTTTCTCCATGTAGCCTACACTCATAGGAATCCTCCTGCCGTAGCTTCTGAGTGCCGATGTCACAGTGTGCCCCACTGAACCCAGCTTTGCAGTTAAACTTGTTTGAACAAAGACTGCTCTCATTCTAAGGACTTGTGACCTTCCTCTGTTCTAGAAAATTCTGTGAGAATACATCTTCAGATAATTCTTCTCTCATTGTCTCCATTTCTATTTTTTGGAAAACACAGGGGCTGCTATTAAACTTTTCAGATTCTTTGTGTCACCTATATTTCCTACCTTGGCACCTGTATACTTGTTCTTGTGGGTTTATTTTCCACTTCTTTGCTTCTGCTTCAGGTATGTCTCATTTGCTGTTTAATGTATCCACAAGATGCTTTATTTTCGTACCAAGAACTTTTACTGGGTTTGAAAGTATTGTTTCCTCCCTCCCCCACAGATAGTTGGAGTTCTATTTCTTTTTTTAATGTTTCTTATCATTGACTCTTAATGTATGTTCCTTTATGGATCTGATTCTGCTGGTTATTGTTTTGATTAATTTTTTGCTTATTGGAAACCCTCCCCCTCTCTGAATGCAGATTTTTATGGAGCTCATGTTTACTGAAAAAAACTTGGCCAGATTTTATTTTTTTCTTTACCAAAAGTCAAAGTAAGTGAATTTTCTTAGGGACTTCCATTTGGGAGAAGATTCATATGCACACATTTATTTTTATTATGTTTATTTTCTTACACGTATGTGGAAACGCATGTATGCGCCAGAGCACAGTGGCATTGACCACAGGACAACCTGCAGGAGTAAGTTTTCTCATTGTGCATGCAGGTCCCGAGATAACATTCAGATTTTCAGGCTCAGTGGCAAGATGCCTTTATCTGCTGAGCCAGCTCACGAGCTCAAGCTTCATGTTTCTATCTAGGGCCTTCCCTCCTCATCTGCAACCTCTTCTCTGCATTCTGTTAACTTTCCTGTCCTTCACATGTGGTCCCTCATTTCCGAGGTTCTACATCAGAAGATGAGTATGTGCCACTGGAGTCCCCATCTTCAGTGACTTCCTGGGTCGCTCATGCTTCTTGCTCTTACGTTGACTTTTCCTCTAAGTGTACGTCTTCTTTCTTTGACAGTTCGTTTATACTGACCTTTTCTATTTACCCTCAGATCATCATCTGCAACGTACAATTACGAATGGTGAACTTGTAAATCTTAGTTGTCAGTCTGATGACTTTCTTTTCACGCACATGCACGTCTGATTAAATGTAACTGGGGATTCACAACCGTTTTCACAGCCCTCCACAGCTCATGTCGCTTTTTAGCTGTTCGATTTGAGACAGGGAAATTTCATGGAATTGGCCTGGCCTGGAATTCCTGCTGCTTTTGCCTCTGCCTTCCCAGTATTGGGACTGTGAGCTCGTACCACAGCACTCAACTATCATTGCCTGTCTTAGCCGAGTTCACAAATAGCCATCATTGCATCCCAGAAATCAACGATTTCATTTCAGCTAGTCTTTGCAAGGTGAACGTTTGTGCCTTTAGAAAGGATTTTTACAGAAGTCTGGCCCAGTTTCCTCAGTCATCCCCCCATCCGTGACTTCACTTCTTTTAATCCTCTGTTCTGCACACCTTAAGTCTTTGCTGTCTTTCTCTCCTGAAGGCACTCCGGGTCATGGGAAGAATAATGCGTGAGTGCTGGTACGCCAACGGGGCAGCACGCCTGACGGCCCTGCGTGTGAAGAAGACCATCTCTCAGCTGTGTGTCAAGGAAGATTGCAAAGCCTAATGCCAGGCGAAGGGAGAGTGCTCACAGCTTTGCTTCATGTCTCCTGCTTTGTGTAAACGTTTTCGCTTCTTTTCTGCTGTCTTTTATTTTAGTTCTACCTCAAGGAAGACTCACTACAGTGTTGAAGTGTCCCAAAGGCAGCATGAAAAGATAACTCTGAAGTTAAGCATGGGCAGGTCTTGACTTTCCCAGTGTCCATGTTGTCCTTAGTTTTATTTTTAAAGGGGACATGACTTATTTTTCTTTTTATTTAAGGAGGAAGATGTTATGAGTATAAGATAAGCTACATACAATGGCAAAAAAATTAAATTTTTGTTATACTTGAACCAAGAGCATCCACAAAGGAGATGAAGACATATTTAAAATGTGAACTAGAGTATGTTATAGTGAAATGGAACTGTAAAAATTAACTGGACCCTTGAAAAGTAAATTTTGCTCAGAATTTTAACATCTAAAGACTGGAAAGGTGGAGTATCAAAGTGACACCATGTTCTCAGGCCTTGCTTCCTCTGCCTATTTGCCCCTCTGCATCACTACGACAGCTGTCCCTAAGTAGTTTGGAAGCCACCTGAGCCATTACTCCTGATAGATAACATAGGTCTGGATGTCTCAAACACTGTGAAATGGCCCTGAGTCACAGAGCTCTTGCAAGAGATGGTCACAAACCCTGTGACAACTAGCACTGTGAACTTTGCTGGCCATTATATTCCCTCGAATTCCCATAATGCTTTTCTTCCCAAGTGGGAGTACCATCAGATGTAATATATTAAATTTAGTCACATAGAGAGTGCATTGAGTATTTTGTAAGACTATAATAGATTTTCCAGAATTTCAGAACCAATCTATTAGAATTTATCATAGAAATGTCATCATTATCCCATTCAATAATGAAAAAAAATGTTTTCTGAACATTGCCAAATATTAAACAATTGTAAGCATACATTTTCTAAAGATGTATGTCTTAAGATGTCATTGTTATTGAGATACATATTTGGAAAGAAAATGACAGATAGGTAAACTAGGAAAGAATTTGGGAAAAGTTAAGAGAACTCTTCCAAAGGAGTTTAACCACCTCCTGGTAACAGAGAAGATCACATTGGCTATTATAAGACATTCCTGGCCTTTTAAGAGAGACCATGCATGGAGAGATTTGGAGGGCCTACCTCTATCCTTTTTTGAAGTTCAGAATATTTAACAGGACACCAGATATTTCCTTCAAATGTACTATAGGCTTTAGTGAAGGTGATTTAACTCAATGTCTTTCAGTGTTCTGAAACAGTTTCCCAAACCCTGTTCCTTAGAACGTTCTTCTGCCTAGATATTATTAGAATGGAAGTACTCTCTGACGAGGTCTTGAAGAGTGATATGTTAACAAAGTCTATTCTTTGATGGTTCTGGAAGTAAAGGCACGTTCCATGGATATTTTTAAGGCCAAATATTTGATTACTCATAGTGCAGCCTTTCCATTATAAATAGGATAACGTATTACTATCTAGCATTCTCTAAAGCCCAACATGGGAACTGACATCTAAAGGATACAGCTATGTATAAGAGGGCAAACTTGGTGTCTACATTTCACTGTGGAGATATGCTACTAGATCCATGTCATTTGACTAAGTGAAGCTAAGAGAAACAAAAGCCCTGACAGCTATGGGGTTTGCATGTACTTCCATTCCCAGTCATGTCCTCATCCATTTATAAGCATGGGGCACCCCATAACTTGCTTGCCACAATATTGGGTACAAGAGGGAATAGCAAGATAGATAGGTCCTGCCCTCAGGGATTTTAAAGTCTAATTTGGGAGTGGGAAAAGGAATGTGAGTATGAGGGAAGAGAGTAAATTGACAGATAAAATATGCAGTGGGATGCCTTTGAGTTCTGTGTGACAATGGTTTTTAGAATAGGTCTGAAAATCACTTCCAATTTGCAACACATTTAGAAGGGATCTTTATTTAGATATTACAGCCTAATTATATCATCAGTATCAAAAGGTGCACCTACGTGAATGGATGTTAAGAAGAACCATGTGAGGGGAGATGTGGCTTGTGTTTGTTATTTTATTTCACGGTTTCTACATGATGGGATTGAAATTATTTACTTCGATGATTGTATTCAAATATCCAATGGAAAAAATACTACTCTACCCTGTTCCATTCACCACTGCTAGGGGAATGCATTTACTAGGTTTTTAAAGACAGGGTGTTGTAACATCCTTATTTTGGTCATTATGTTTTATAATTTATTTCAGAGTATATACAAACATAACGTATATTTTCTTGGTTCAGATTTCATGGTGGAGAAATTTGCACATTGGCACATTTTGAGACGTTTTGCTCATTGTTCTGTTGCTGAACTGTAATTCCTAAGTGAATAATTTTAAAGAGCAGAGCCGCAGAAGTAGAAGGGGAACAATAGAAGTTATAGTTTTTGCTTAACTCTCAACATAGTTCTACATAGAGACTGCTCACTTATAAAATATAGAGTAATATTTAGAGCATAAGGCAGATTTACTGTACATATCTATGCAGTACAATTTTATATTACATGTTTTTGATGGAATCTCATGTAACACTTGTTCCTTTTAAATTTCATTATGAGCAAAAATATCTTCTTAGGTTAGGTGCAAAGTGACATCATTGCCTTGCTCCTTATGGATATTTTGGCTCTGGGTATAACATAAAGCTTAGGAATGCTATTATGAATTTTTAGTACTGTATGCAGAAATGGTGGGGTTTATACACAGCATCACTTCTTGAAATACGGAACGCATTATTTGTTGTCTACATTTGAGCATGAATTTGTTGCCTTATAAGTCGTGCGTTTAAGTTTGTAATCAGTTCTGACTCTGTTGTATGCATCCTTCCGCGTCTAAAATATTTGGCATGTCACATCTAGAATTCTTAATTTATGTTCTGCCATGAGAGTTAAGTGAAACATGACTGTCATGCTCTATTTTAAGCACAGCACTTGCTTTTCATCTTTATACTTTTCAATTAACTTTGCATTTTAAATTTCCATAATTGTATGAAAATAGTAACCTGATCGCAATGTCTGAAGAGTTTCAAATTGGCTTTTATTTTAAAATGAAGGAAAAAAAAGTCTACAATACATTCATTAGATCAGAAGTTCCACAATAACTTATTGTTTTGAGTGCTTCTACTATCGCAGAATGATTAAATAAAAGAAATGTCTACCGTCCTGGAATTTTGCCACCATGGGACTTACTGAGACAGAGCAAACTCAGGGCAATCTTGGAGTGGAAGCAGAAGTCCCAGGGAAGAACTTAGCGCATTGCCTGAAGGCAGGGAGCAGGCATCTGCCATCAGACAAGGACCAAGAGAACAACTTGAAATTACTTGGCAGGCAATGATTTTTGACTGATTCTTGAAAGTAAATATGAACATTTACATGGCTAAATTAATTCATTTAAAATGTGGAAATTTTGATTTCTATCTAACAGTTAGGGAACAGTAACAAATGTATCCATGTTGGGAGCTGAATTCTTCAATATTCATCTCCTTGATTTAACTTGAAAAAACATTATTTATCAACCACTCAGAAATGTTTATGCTTAGTGTCCTAAAATGATGTCACTGTGGTTTTTGAAACTATTCTCTCTCTCTCTCTCTCTCTCTCTCTCCTCTCTCCATTTGTGAAATGTATTATTTTCACGGCTAACAATACTGTGTTCTAATTCCAAATCCTGATACTCGCTTCAATTTTATTCACTATCTTAGTGAAGACGGTCATCATTTTAAGGGCTTTTAAATTTTTTTTTTTTGCAGGATTCTTTAAAACTAAACCAAAAACAGACAGAGGGACAGACAGATAGAAAAAAATAAAAAGAAAATCTAGAATGCAAAACATTCATACAAATCTAATATTAAGTAGAATTTCTATAGTGTTCACCTTTTTCACAGGCTGCTGACGCGAACTTCCTGGTGCTTGACTTTCTCTTCACCCCCCACCTCTGCTTTGTTTCATTATCTTTCTCCGATGACTAAACTTAGTGTTCTTCTACCATCTTCCAAAATTATAGTTACTTCCCAATTATTTTTAAACTTAGCTTTTATTTAACTTAATCATTATAGAATTGTACATTTATAATGGAGAAGAAATCCCTTACTGTTCTAAATTCTTTCATATGTGCCACAGTGCGAAATGAAAACAGGAATTTAAAAGTTAAAGGGACTCTGAGCCTCATACCTTGGTATCTAGTATTTTGTAGGTGAAGAAACTGAAGGCCAGATATCGGATGGCTGCTAATGGTTGCAGAAAGGCAGTGGTGGTGACACCCTACTTCCGCAGCCCATGGTTTACAAATTGAAAGGTCAATCAGCATGGACCTAACACTGTTGCATGCGCATATTAACATCACAGGCCCTTCAGTGCTGATGGTCAAAACCCTACTTGTTGGTGCATTTCTACTAAAATAAATGGCTTAGGCCAAGGTCACTAGGAAAAAATGAAAATAGACAAAGCAAAAATCTAAAAGCAGTCATCAAGATAGGCAGAAACACCATGGAGCAGTGATAAATTTGGAAATGTAATTGAAGAAATCTAGTGTGCTGTGGTTTTGGTGCTGGCTGGAGAGGTAGAGCAGAGGCAGAGGGGACTCTGACAAGTGACAAGATCTGGGCTCGATCCTCAGCACTGGCAAGAAGCAGATAGGAAGGAGGGAAGGAGGGAAGGAAGGAAGGAAGGAAGGAAGGAAGGAAGGATGGAAAAAGAAAGTATTCTTAGTATGAATAATGGTTAGAGAAGCTTCCAGATTTTCCTTGCTCCTTTCCTGCATGTGCTGCTCTTTTACCTTGCTCGTGTTGGAGTGGTGAAAGGTGATTTGGTACGTGAACTAGAGACTCTGTTTAGTGTCGTTTACAGTCTCTCTCATTTGTTTTGTCTTGGCATCGTTTTCTCCCAGTGGCAGATTTCCTGAGTCCTGCCCTCACCACTTCACACAGCTCTGTCTTTTCGTGTATTTGAGCCCTGTCCAGACTGTTGCACACGGAACCTCTTAACAAGGTTTTAATTTCCCCACTGTGTATAAGAGCTCTCGCCTCATCAGTTCATTAGTTCTCTTGACACTGGGAAGAGGGCCCTGTTAATGGCAGACATGACTTTCTTCCACGTTAGTCAAAGTGTCTGGTTACATTGTAGCTTTTGGCTAGTGTATAAAGAATGTCTGCTTTGTCTTTAATGCTGAATTCCGCTTAAACAGCGACTTGAACGAAGACTGTGAAATACATATCCCATAATGTGATTGCTCATGTTATGTCTGTTATAATTGGGCCATTGGTTTGTTTTACTCCTGCCATCCTTTGAAATATTTTTATTTATTTATTTTTTTATGTGTTATGGGAGTTCTGATTGAATGTGGATCTGTGTTCCATATGCATATCCGGTGCTTGGGTAGGCCAGAAGAAAGAGTCTGATCCCCTGGAACTAGAATTACAGGTAGTTGTGAGCTGTCACATGGGTGCTGGAAACCAAACCTTGGTCCTCTGGAAGAGCATCAGCCAGTGCTTGTAACTGCAAAGCCATCTCTCTTCTGCTTCTGCCGTGTTTTTCGACTGAGCCATGTGTCATACTGTTTGGAATGCAGATTATGTTGAAATTAGGTAACAATCTCCACTTTAAAATTTGTTATTGATAACTGCCAGGATTCTTCTCCAGTTAGTCATAGATGAACACAACATTTGGGAGAATATGAGTTCCAGCTCATCCTCATTTTAATACTGCCAGAAATGTATTTTCTCCTTGTTGGTTTATGTTACACTACAAGAAGTTTTCTTCTGGATCCAACACTTTTCATTGGAATATGCAATTCTTCCGTGGGTTTTAGGAATCTGACTGCTCACACAGCCTGACTGTGGTAGGAAATTCACCTTTCCAGCATCCCAAATATAATTCTCCACAGGGAACTCAACAACTTGTGGCAGCTGAGGACTGAGGTGAGCACTGGAACTAGCTCTTCCCTCTAGACACAATTCTAGAACTTACAGAAAAAGACATTGTGTATTTCTTTATCAACATAAAATACCCGGGCTTATCCATCATTATTAAATAGAAGCTAAACTTAGAAATGGTTCTTGACATGCAAACTGAACACAGATTTTGGAAGAATAAATACTCTGACTTTTTGCCCCTGTATTCCCAAGGGTGATGAGGTGAACCATTTATCCTTGTGATGGATGTGTCTTTTCCTCGACCCAAGTCATCTGCAGCAAGGCACAGTAACCTCAATTTCTAGGCATCCACTAAGTTTTCATTCCATGGATGAACCTACTCATTTGCTTTACCTGTAAAAGGAGGCTTGTATGTCAGGCTCTAAGAAAGTCAACCATGGAAAGAGATTTATCAATATGTTTGGTTTTTTCATTGGCAAAATAGTAGTAGTTAGGCAATTTTAAAGATCTACCAGTTTTCTGTTCTCTTTACCAAATGAGAGTATCTGAGTAAAATATTAGACTCTAGTTCATTTCTAGAATGGTTTATATCAAGCTCCTGTACTCTCCTGACCCTGAACTGGATAGGATTATTCACACTTGATTGGTGTTTCAGGTTTTAAAACGACCTAAAAAGAGAAAATTGGATTCAGATCTTTAAAAAAAAGGATTTTGGATTAATTTTCAAAGTACTAATACTAATTATACTTTTCTTGGGATAGTGACTCTCTTCTTATACCTAAGAACATATTACACATGTCAAAACCATTGCATTTTGACATTGCGAAAACATGCCTTGAACTCTTGAACTCCTGTGAACAGAATCACTGTTGTAAAGACCTTCTTTTGTAAGCTTGCAGGTATTAATATGTGAAAAGATGTCGGCTTCCACAGGCTCAAAAGAGTGTACATAAGGACCGTGAAAAAAATAAGATGGTTTTAAAAAAAGAACTGGGTGATAAATTGTATCTAAATCGTGCAGATGGGAATTGTTGTGTGTTGCTGTGTTTTCATTGTTGAAGGTTGAACAGAGTTCCACAGAGTCATGGATGACATTCAGATGTTTCATGAATTTTGGATCTATGAACATATGCCTTTTATAGCCATCTATACTTATATTGTTAAGAAATAATCATATTTTAGACAATAGTAAGAACTCAGTGATAGCCTTCATACCAAAATGTTTAACTTTGCCAACAGCGAGTCATAAAAAAAGTATTTATTTTAAAGCTTTTTAATACAATTGCATAACTTCCTGCCGCCTCCAGGTGTACATAGTTCTCTGCCTAAATGTTATATTTTTATGTATGCATTTTCAGAAAGCATATTGAAAAGTGGCAAAGACAATGGATTAAGCACTCGTTGCATTTGTTTCTGTAAAGCATAAAGAGCTCTATTTTAAATAAAAGAAAACGTGTCATATGTTGGTGTCCATGTGCTCAGATTCTTTCACAACTGTGTTTATATTTGTATGCAGAGTGCAGGCAGGGGACTGGGGATTGAGAACTGGTTCTGGTAGTGCTGGAATCTCCCCCCTTTTCCCCCCTCCCTCTTCTCTTTCTTTCTTTCTTACCAAGTTATGGAGAATTCTACAATTTTGAAGCCAGAAGACACACTTATTTAAAGCTGTTTTTTCCCCGAATGACACGTAAGACAATATGTTCTTAGGGGGTTTATCTTTTCAATATTTTGCATTAAATTTTTCCATTTTTAAATTTTATCTGGGGGATTTGCCTACATGTGTCTATGTGCACAAAGTGCATGTCGTGTTCAAGAGGCCAGAAAACAGTGTTGCATCCTCTGGAACTGGAGTTACAGATGGTTGTGGGTCACCATGTAGGCCCTGGGAATTGAACTCAGGTCTAGAATGGCTTATATCTGGACCTATTCGGGAAGAGGAGCTATTGCTCTTCTCTACCGAAGCATTTATCCATCTCCCCACCCCATTTTGAATTTTAAACAAAACTTATTGAGGAAATGCCAGTTTGACCTGCTTCTATCCAATTTAAAAATTACAACCGCTCAAGTCATTGATGGGCCTTCCCAGAACAGTGCAAACTCAGCATCTTCACTTCTGGAGTCCCTATCCTCGTCTCCAGCTTCTGCCTTCCTGCTGTTTCTTGGACTTTCCAAGCATAAGCCTGTCCCAAATGTTTGGCCAGAATGACCATTCCTTAGATGTGAATGCACTGTGGATGCCAGGAAGGGTGCAGCCTTTCCCATCTTCCCTTATCATCTACCATGAGCTTCCTGGTTTGCTTTATTGCACTTAGTACCACTTGGCATTATTTTCCAACCTATACCTAGTAGATATAGACTCACAGGGTCTAACTCCCTGAGTGTTGGCTTACAAAATTAGAAGATACAGTTGTAAAATCTTAAGAGTAGTGTATTACTTTGACCGATGAGAAAACTCTGTAATAACCTGGAGAAATTTTGACCCTAACTGATGATGGTTATTTGGGAATAATATCACAATTTTGATGCTTTGTGCACTTGGCAAAACAGGCAGAATACTATGTTGCTTTTACTCTTGGTAAAAGTCCTGAAATTCTTTTGCTACTTTTTAATTTTATTTTTAGGGATCATCTTTTTTCTTAATAAGCACCCCAATGATCTTGCATTAAATAAGTACTAAACAGATTTGTAAGCAATTATTATTTATAAACACTTTTATTTTTATCTACTTATATATGTAAAAGAACTTGCAAATAAAGAAAAAGAAAGAAAGAAAAAAATCACACACCAAAATTAACCAGACCCAAAGTCTATATAGCTCAGTGAACTGTATTGTTAAAGCTGTGGAGTTTCTTGTTAGATTTACACTTTCACTGACCTGGACCAGTAGGTGGTTCTTCTGCAATTCCTGAGAGAAAGGATCAGGAGATAAGAAAAGATGAAAGGAGGAAAGCCGTGTTCAGGAGGTATTGCTTACTAAAGCTTGAATTGGGTAGCTTTTTAAAAGTCTATTTAATTAACAACAGTTTCCTGAGAGGGTGGTTCTTATTACAATATCTAACAACATTATAATTATAATCAATTCTGTAATTAAAACATTTTAGTATTATTTTTCTTTCATCAATTAGTCAATCAATCTTTATCAGATACTGTTGCAATATAAGAGTCATTGTCAGAAGATTTCAATTCTGATTGATGAATTAAGTACATATATGATTTGGAAAGCCAGTCCAGGAAAGTATGTATTGTTTTTGTATTATATAATCAGAAAATGATATAACACCCACACGATATACAAAGCAAACATTTATTTAAAGAGGATGGTTTCTAAACTTTCAGAGAAAAATTAAATAACTCCTAAAATCTTGATGGTAATAAATATCAAGAAAACAAGTGTGCAGATTTGAGAAGTGGAAAAGTTGGGAACATGAGATTCTGTCTGACTTTAGAGGGTACAAATGGAGCTGCTCTAAGCAAAATCATAGCCATGTTCGGTATGGGGACAAATATTAAACAGTAGAGAAGGCATAGGACCTGAGTGTCAATTCACATGAAAGATCAGGGAACTTGACAAGCTGAAGCTTCCAGGGAGGAAACATTTACACGAGTCCAATATGAGAGGAGAAAAACCAACCAACAAACACACAAAAATGAAAAGCAAAACAATAAAAAAAACCTTCCAGGTAGGAAACTCCCCCAAACAGATGCAGGGATGTCACATGTCATTTAGGCATGGAGGCAGGTGTGTATAAGGATCCAATCTTTGTGTTGGATATTGTTGTTAAGGTAGCTTCTGAAGGTTTTAAAAGACCACTGATCGCATAGCTTGCATTTAATAAAAGCAGATGAAAGTGTTGCCTTGAAGATCTTCTCAAAATAACATGAAGGCTCCTCAGTATTCTATCTCTCATTGGTAAATATTTAGAGATGTTGTTACATTGGTGCAGAATTTCAAGATGACCTGCTGTATCTCTGAAGCAATACAATGTAGTATCACAAGAGGGAGAAAAATAAATAAAATATTTCATCTTAAATCATTTAGCATGGTAAATATGACCCAGATAATTTTTAAAAAGCACACCCACACCCACCTCCCTCCCCACACACACAGGCACGCATGCACACACACCATTGAAAAAGATTTCCTTGTCATTTTCTCTCTGCATGAAGAAATTTTCAGGTGCCACTGAACTGTGTGCATTAAATTTCAAATATAGTCAAATTGGATTTAGAGCTACTAATGGCTATTCCATGGAAGAACCCTTGCTTCAGCAACTTAGGAAATTACACTTGATTTTCTTTTGAGTGTAACTCAATTGTGCTTGAAATTGTTCATTTGAACTCTTCTAAACAAGAAGCAGGTGGTTAAATGCGGGGTCCTATTTAACATTTACACAAAACTTTCCCAGCACAATGCACTGTTGCCCTTTGAATGTCAGCTGCCTTTCCCTTCGATATCACAGCCTGTCCTTCTCTGGTCATTTCATTTGACCTTGCTACATCCCTGAAAAGAGAATTGGCGTCAATGTAGTTACCTGCTAGGATGTATTAGACTATTTTTTATAGTCTTTCAGCGAAAGCTTCTAATATGGCAAGTGCTGGCTATTGAAGCAGTCTAAGAAAAAGGAATTGCTGAGTTAGCCTTATTTTAAATGGAGAAACACAGAGTGACATAATCATATAAGATAGTGAACCAAAACGGGGAAATGCAGCCCAGGTTCACGGTATAGCAAAAGCAAGGCCTTGCAAAAAGTTGTTTCAACCTTGTGCAACAGACTAGATCTTTACTTTCAGGAAATCCATGAGCTAGTTCATGAAGTGTTCATATTCATAGCTCAGCTTTTCCTTTATCAGAATATATGGCTGATACCATAGCATCTGGCTGAGAAGCCTGCTGCCCTGAGGCATTTATACATGAAAAGTTTCCAGCCAGGCAGGGAGGTAATGTTTGGAAATGTACACATGGTATCCTTTATTTTTTGTAGTAGGCTTTTTTGAGTTCTCCCTCCTGCTTCTCTTGCCCCTCTGCACCACCCACTCCCAGTGCAGAACTCTTGTTCCTTCATCTGAATGTTTTCTTTTCTCCATGCTCACCAAGGACTGTCTCCATGTTTCTAAAGACTAATGTTTACCCAGGACTCATGCTTGAAATGCTTCTTCTCAAATATCTCTCCTTGGTGACTTTCTTTAATCTTTTCCTTTACCAAAGCTGGGGACTCCCAAATCTACTAATTTGTTCCAAGACTTACCTCCTAAGATCCAGAACTGTCGATGGAAACGCTGTGCTCACCTCAGAGTGAATCGAGGAGAGTGTATTCAAACATGGGAGACCGTGGTTCAGAAACATGCGATCCTGTTGCTCCAAATGATATGTTTCAATGTGGTAACAGCTTCATGAAGGTTTTATAGTTATAGAACAACAACAAAAAGCATACACTAAAGAATTTAGAATGTAGTGATGGAAGAGGCATCAGGTGGACTGATTATAGGAAATCTCTGTTACAGGTTTCTGATGCTCCTTTCTTTTTTTTTTAAATTTAGTTTAGTGGAAGCTATCAGTTTACAATAGATCGAAGTTGGTTTCCTGTGATAGCTACAAGGATGCTAGATAAGGCATCAATGAATGTTTATCAAGGGAGCTAAATAAAGCTTATGATAATTTTGTTCTGGATCAGCCACATTCCAACTCTCCACAGATGTGAAGTTCTAACCAATTAGCTTTGAAAAACTGCAAACTAGGTGCATGTGTGTCCCCCACACCCTAACAAATCCAGTTCACAGCTCTGATGTCTAGCAGCTTCCTGATATATTGGCTTGAATATGACATCATCACTTCAGAGGAGAGGGCACCTTTTGGTTTTCACCTTCCTTTGCTTTATGTATTGATTTTGAGATTCGACCGGGCTGTTGGCTGCTTTATTGCCTCGTTCTTTGACATCGATGCTCTATGAGCACCTCTCACTTGATGTTCCCCTTGATCTAATGAATAATTAGATTGATTCCTGTTTGAAACTGTTAGGAATATATCTACTACAAACATTCTCATGCTAGATTTTAGAAGCTCTGCCTTTTGTTTCTCTTGGGTAAATACTTAGGAGAATAATTAGTGTAGATATAGAATTCAGTGGGAATTGTAATTGGGTTAGTCCCTGTGTTATTTTGCTTGCCATCCATGAGGGTTACAGCTGCCTAGGCTATCAGTTTATCTTCTCTGTTGAGACTGTAGTAGTACCTCACTGTCATTTTAAGTTATCACTTGACAATCATTAACTCTATGTGGCTTCTTTTTCCTATAGATGCTGACTTCATGTAACATTTGGGTCATTAAATAATTTTGCTCACATATTTGGTTGATTTTTTTGTTTTTGTTTTTTGTTTTTTGACTGTTGAATTTCAAATAAGCATTATATTCAGGATAGGATCAGTTTCTTTCCAAATGAAACTCAGTTTCTTTAATGACAGACCTGCCTCTGATCCCTCTTCTTCTGCTTAATAACAATGTCATGTTGTTCCTATCTCTTCAGTCTGTCTATTCCTCCCTATGACTTTGCGCCTCCACTCTTTGGATCACCACTACACTGGTGTCAGGAGTGGTCCATTTTGGTTTACCTGGCTATATATTTGCCAACCCATGCACATGGTGGTTTTTGGTTATAAGTATCATCTCACCTGCTCTTTTAAAAATCCTGTTTAAAAAACTTTCCATTTACTCCAAGACACTAGAATTTTAATGATCATTCTTTTTAAATTTTTGTTTTTTTACTGTAGATGTGTGTTTTGTGAGAAAGAGGGAGACACACACACACACACACACACACACACACACACACACACACAGAGAGAGAGAGAGAGAGAGAGAGAGAGAGAGAGAGAGAGAGAGAGAGAGCGAGCTCTATGGAAGAGCATAACTCACTTCTCTTCATTTGTCATGTCTAGGATCAGCCTCATTTCTTTCTCTAATATTTGTTAACCTAAAATACCAGAGCAATGTATATTTATTATCTATGATTTGGGGATTTCTTTTCTTACCATGTTTCTGGAACTTCTTTGTATAACCTAGCTGATTATCATATATTTTCCTTAGAAAATTTACTCTAAATGTGTTTTTCAGTTATTCTACCACTATCCAATGTTAAAGTGGCTGTATGTCTTAGTCTTAGGAGCATTAGAAAAGTGCCAGGGAAGGCTTGGATGGTGATTGTGTATATATTTAGGAGATACAAAGCTAATGTAGTAAAAAGATGGACTGACACTGTAGGTATTTTCCAAGCAAAGGAAAATGGAAGATAAATAAAATTTGTATATATGGTTGGATCCTTGTATTGATTTTTTTTTAAAAAAATAAATATGCCTTTAATTCCAGCATTCGGGAGGGAGCTGTAGGTGAATCTCTGTTAGTTCAAGGTCAGCCTAGTCTATAGAGTGAGTTTCAGAACAGCCAAGGATACACAGAAAAACCCTTGTCTTAAAGAAAAGATTAAAACCAAAACAAATGAAAAACCAAACAACAAAACAAAAAAGCAAAACGAAACAATAAAACCAACCAAATTATGGATCAGCAACAGCTGTCACATTTAACTATTGAAAACTGAATGTCTTTCCCCTAGATCAGGGATAAGCAAATAAGGTTTATTATTGCAATAATTATTATTGATTCTATTCAGCATCTTGCCAGAGAAATAACTCATTAAATAAAATAGGAGAAAGAAATAAAGTAACACAGATTGAAAAGGAAGAAATAAGTGGTTGATAAAGTAATTATGTATATGCAAAAACTTGACAAATCTGCTAAAAAATACCCTCTACTAGAACTAGTAAAAATAATTTAACAAGATTCCAAGATATGACCAATCTGCAGAAATAAATGTAGTGTAAATAGAACAATATGTAAGACAGAATTGGAAATATCATGCAAAGTTGAGTTCTCTATAATTCAAATATGTTTTAGTTAATAATTTAACTTACAGTGTTTTTGAAAAGCAGACATTTGAATTCATAAGATTACGAAGAACTGTTTGTTAGTTGTGTATGTAATGTGTGGAGTAACTTTATGTTCTAATTAATCTCTCTCTAAAATATTAAAAAATTCTATTCTATGGGTTCTAGAATGTTCAGAGTTTTAGATTTTGGGTTGAAGTGTTCCATGCATCTTATTCGAGTTTCTGTGCATGGTGGGAAGAAGGGCATCTCTGTATGAAGACCTGATCACTCCAGCATCTTTCAAGAAGAGGGTCTTCCTATATTTAAATATTGACAATGTTAAAAATCACTTTGATGTGTGATTTTGGCTCTGTTTCTTATAAATATGTTACTCAAGCATTATCTATATTATTATTCTAATAAGTCTTTAAAAGAAGCAACATAATGCCTCCAACTTTGTCATTCTATTTTGAGCTTATTTTGTGCTATGCTTGGTCCTTGAGCTTCAGTAGCTATTGTCCAATCAGATTTCTACTTCTGTTTTTATTTTTCTATCTCCCTTTCATGCCCCCCCACCACCACAACCCACTACATTCAATTATTGCTTTATGTTGGAATCATGATTGATCTTGTCAGTGTAGTCTTGTGCAGGTGGCCATAGATACAGCAATTGCAATTGGTGTGGGTTGATATAGATGTTCATTCATGGCTGAGAACTCTTATGATTTTCTCAGCACTGTGACCAATTATGAGTCTTATTATGAATTGCTGAACACTGCAGAGAGAAACTATTCTGGCCAAAGTCAAGGGCAGCACTAATCTTTGGATATACACATAAACATTTAGAAGGTGGTTTGGCAACATGTCAGTTTAGCAAAACAACAATAAAAGGTCTTTTCTTTGGGTCTATCACATGCAGAGGCATAGACTTCTGGTCAGGTTTACAGAACCAGGCATGAATTTCCTCCTGTTGAGCAGACCCAAACTCAATTCAAAAGCAGTTGGTTATCTCCATAGTCTTCTTGCCACTATTATACTATTGGACAGAGCATCCTGACTGGTTCGTGCTAGGGCATAAAAATTCACTGATGAGGAATATCATGAATTGTCCACCCCGCCACCCCAAAGCCTGAATAAGTACCTTCTAGCACCATGAAAGGTAGCCAACATGAAGGAAGGAAATCTTTAGGTTAGTTTTACCTTGATTTCTCTATATCTTGCAATCAGATGATTTGGAATCTTCAGCAGTAGGGTTTGAGCAACTCATGAACAAAAAATACACTAATGAAAAAAATCCCCCAAACAGTAATAGCCCTTTGGGGGTATGGGGGTGTGAGGTAAGTTGGTGAGTGGGAAGTTCTGGTGTTTTTCTAACTAATAACTCAGAAGGAGGTTACTAAATTTAGTTTAATAACTCTTATCTTCTAGGGGAAGATATATATATATATATATATATATATATATATATATATATATATATGAGAGATATCTTTATTAAACTCTGTTCTTTGGTATATTTTAAAAATTAGTTTACAAAGTAATAATTTTCCACGGTGTTCTTCCTCCTTAGTTTTGGTTAACCTAGCCTAACCCCCTCCTCTCAGATTTAAATTTTCTACCAAAAAAATTATGAGATATTTTGATTGATGCCATAGCTCAATTTGGAGAAAATGACTTTTGTGAAACTATGAAGACATCTAATTGCTGCATTTCTTCATTTCTTGTGATTTCTTTAATTTCTCTCAGGAATGTTTCAGGGGTTTTCTTCTCTTAGTCTTGCACCTATTTTGTTTAACTTTCCTCACTGTGTTAATATTTGGAAATGTAATTAGTTTCACTAGATTAGTTTCTCAAAGGCTTAGTTCTTACTGCAACAGACTTTCACTTACTGTAGTTCCAATGATGGTGAGAAGTCCTGGGACAGTTAAATTTCAACAACATTCTTTGTTTTATAGTGAGAAAGCTGTGCATAGTATTAAATCGCTGGGAAACTTTTAATGACTGCTTCATTTTCACTAGGGATTATATAGGTCTGTTTAAATTGCTTATCTGATCTTGATTTAACTTTGCTGGTGGTATATATCAAGATAATTTCCCATTTCTTTTAGGTTTTTCAATTTGGCGGAGTACAGGTCAGTGTCAGTTATTACATCTCCCTTTTCATTTCTAAATTTGTTAATTTGCAATTCTCCCTCAGCAATTTAGGTAATTTGGCTAAGAGTTTGTCAGTCATATCAATTATCAAAGAACCAACTCTTTGTTTGATCAATTCCTTGTTTTATTTTTTCTGTTGGTGTTTGTATTTTATTGATTTCAGCACTGAGTTTAATTATTTCTTGCAATAAGCTCCATTGGGTATGATTTCCTTTTTTTTTCTTTCTGTTTTTGTTCCAGAGCTTTAAGATGTATTAAGTTACTAACAAGAAACCTCTCTTATGTTTATGTAGTCTCTTCAGCACTATCAAGTTGCCTCTCAGAACTGACTATATGTTGTCCCCCAAGCTTGAGTATGAAAAGTTTTCTGTGTAGCCTTAGCTGTCCTGAAACTCACTCTGTAGACTAGACTGGCTTCAAACTCACAGAGATCTGCCAGCTCCTGCCTCCTGAGTGTGGGGATTAAAGGTGTGCATCACCGCTGCCTGGTATATAGTTCTAAATTTTATTTTTTCTTAATCTCTGTCTTCACCCATTTTTTTCATGCTATAGTGAGTTAATCTGTTTCTATGTGCTTGTGAGTCATTGCTGCACTTCTTGTTGATATTCAGTTTTAATACATGGTGATCAGATAAGATTCAGGGCACTGTTTTAAATTTCTTGTAGCTGGTGAGACTTACTATGTGTTCATGCATGTGGCCAGTTTTGGAGAATGTTCTATGAGGGGCTTAGAAGAAGATGTACTCTTCTATGTTGAGTGAAATGTTTTGTGAATATGTAAATATCTGTTAGATCCATTTGGTTTATGATGTCATTTAGTTCTAGCATTTCTCTGTTTAGTTTTGTATCTGGTTGTTTGAAGTAGTCCACAATCACTGTGTGAGGGTCAATGTATGATTTTAGTTGTGTGTGTAGCTGAGTGACCTTTTTATGGCATAGATGTTTAGATCTTCAGTGTCCTCTTGGTAACTTTTTCCTTTGATGAGTATATAGTGTCCTTTCTTACTTCCTTATTAGCTTTGGTTTGAAATCTATTTTTTTTCAGATATTAAAATGGATACACAAGTTTGTTTTGTGGGTATATTTGCTTCGAATATTTTTTCCTATCCTATTACCTTGAGGTGATGTCTATCCTTAATATTAAAGTGTGCGTCTTGGATATCACAGAAAGATGGATCTTATTTTCTAATATAAATTGTTATCCTGTGTCTTTTTTGATTAGAGAACTGAAGGTTATCAATGAATAGTGTTCGTTGACGCCTGTTATTTTTGGGGGCTGGTCGGGGTGCCCTGCCGCCGTACCTTTTTCTGGAACCCACTTGAGACGCTGCGTGAAGGAAAATACCACACAGTCTTAGTTTAGGATTAACAGGCAACACAATTGCTGGACGAAGAAACTAGCATACTAATTTTGTAAGCTATTTTATGTTAAATCCTGTGGTGGCAGATCAGATCTCGGGCTACTTACACTGAGTCTCCATGCTCTCTCCTGTCCAAAAGGAAGTCTTCTTTCTCCTGCCTCCTCTCTTCCTTTCCCTGACCCGGAAGTCTCGCCTACTACTCGCCCAGTGATTGTTCCCTTGAAATCTTCGTTCTTTAGGAAATTTTTTGAAATCTTTCTTTCTTTTGCCACAAGAATCAACAGTAAAGACAAGCTCACAGTATACGTCGTTCACACGTTTTACTGAATATAGACGGGCCCATTCTTGTGCAGACCTAGTGCAGTAAACTGCAGCTGATATGAGTTCATGATTGCAAGATTGTGTCTTGCCCAGAAGGTGGTATTCTGAAGTGCTTTTCCCTAAGTCCTGGTTTGAATTCTTTCTGCTTCCTCTTCTGCAGTGTTTCCAACGCCTTAGAATAGAGTATTACAAATGCCTTGCTTAAAGCTGACTAGTCAGCTATCATTTATTGTCACCACCATAGCCATGAGCCTCAGTATCCATTGCTAGAAAAAGAGACTTCTCTGATTAAAGCTGAGAGTAGCATTGGTTTGTGAGCATGAACATAATATTTAGATTTTACTATTTAAATATAACGAAGCTGTAGTAATAAATTCCCCTCTAGGTCCTGTGACAGCCTATCTATAGATTTTTGATCAGATTTATAGTACCAGGCTGGGTTTCCCTTCTGTGGAAATCTCAAATCTAATCAAAGAATTTTTACTTCTATAACAGTCATATGCCTATTGCACAAGTGGGTCTGTCTTGCCTGTTAGATTGGTCTCATGGTTTGTAGGGTTCACAGCTGGGTAAATGTGCTGATGGGTTTCTTCCTTCCACTTCCACATGCATGTTACTGCTTGGCACAATGAAAGTCAATGGTGGGGAGGAGACCTCCATCTCTGTTTAAGCTTGATGGCTTTAAATCTTGTAATCCAGGCATGTCATGTCAGCAAGAGGATCTTAATACTTAGCTTTTCAACAATGAGATTATGATGAGTTTTCTGAGCTGTTTGTTTGTTTGTTAACTGATATTCCTTTCATTAAACTTCTTGCTTTCTGTTTACCATTTTCAATGACTTCTGGAAAATTTTCTAGACTCCATGTGTACCCATATATATTACCGTATTTTCTCTTTTCTCTTTGAGGTACTTGAAATCCATGTAAGTCATACAACTTGATATTTCTCCAGAGGCTTTTGAGTCTCTGTTCACTGTTCCCTGGCTTGCTTACCATGTGTCGCAGTGTTTCCAATCTTTGGTTTATATATTGCTGAGTTCACCATTGCTTTATTTTGATTTTTCTTTTTAAAAAAATGTATATACATATTCTTGTGTGTATGCCCATGATCATGCACCATCATGCTCTACTCTGTGTATGTTGAGGTCAAAGGATGACTTTTAGGAGTTAGTTCTCATACTACAATATGGGATCTAGGGATTAAACTTAAGTCATAAGCCTTAGCTACAAAAAGCCTTTACCTACTGAACTACACCGTTGATCCCTCTTGGTGTGTCAGCTTATTCAATATATCCTTCCAGTAGAATTGCATTCTAAATGTGGCCATCCTGGAATAAAATGCTATCTAGAAATTTCATTTGGCTCTTGACTTTTAATGCTGACCATTTGTTTTCCCACTTATTCTTATGCAAAAACATACTCACAGTGCTGTCATTTTCATTGGTGTTCTTTTTGAAGTATTAAGCTTTAATTGTAAGCATTTTAAGGGGCATGGAGAATAGTTTGGCTTTCTTTCTTTCTTTCTTTCTTTCTTTCTTTCTTTCTTTTTTTCTTTCTTTCTTTTTTTCTTCTTTCTGATCATTCCATTCATTTACATTTCAAATGATATTCCACTTCTCGGTTACCCCAAACTCCCCTTCCTACAACCTCCCTCTCCTCCCTCCCCTTTGCCTCTATGAGGGTGCGCCCCCACCCACCTAACCTCTTCCATCCCACCCCTCTAGCATCTCCCTATACTGGAGCATCAAACTTCCACAGGACCAAGGGCCTCCCCTCCCATTGCTGTCAGACAAGGCTGTTCTCTGCTACCTATATATCTGGAGTCATGGATCCCTCCCTGTACATTACTTGGTTGGTGGTCTAGTCCCTGGGAGCACTGGGGGGTCTGGCCAGCTGATATTGTTCTTCCTATGAGTTTACAATCTACCTATGCTCCTCTAGTTCTTCCGCCAGCTACCCTATCAGCGTCCCTGAGCTCAGTCTGTTGGTTAGCTCCAAGCATTAGCATTTGTTTTTTTGTTTGGTTTTTTTTTTTTTTATTATTTTATTGAATATATTCTTCATTTACATTTCAAATGCTATACCCCTTCCCGGTTCCCCCCTCCCCCAAAACCCCCAACCCATCCTCCCACCTCTTGCCTCCAAGAATATGCTCCTCCACCCAACCCACTCCCATGACCCCCACTCGATTCCCCACACTGGGGTCTCTATTGAGCCTTCACAGGACCAAAGACCTCTTCTCCCACTGATGCCCGACAAGGCCTTCCTCTGCCAGTCTTTTAGCTGGAACCACAACCCCTTGGTTGATGGCTTAGTCCCTGGGAGCCCTGGGGTGTCTGGCTGGCCGACATTGTAGTTCTTCCCATGGGGCTGCAAACCCTCCCCCTCAGCTCCTCCAGCTTGCCCTCCAACTTCTCCATAATGAACCCCACACTCAGAACAATGGTTGGCTGCTAGTATTTACCTCTGTATCTGTAAGGCTCTGGCAGGACCTCTCCAAAAGACAATCATAAATGGTTCCTTTTGGTATACACTTCTTGTCATCCATAGTAGTTTCGGGGTTTGGTGACTGTTTATAGGATGAATCCCCAGGTAGGACAGTCTCTGGGTGGCCTTTGCTTCAGTCTCTGCTCCACACTTTGTCTCCATAGTTGTTCCTGTGATTATTTTGTTCCTTTTCTCAGAGGAACCAAATCACCCCCACTTTGGTCTACCTTCTTCGTGATCTTCCTGTGGTCTGTGAATTTTAGCATGTTTATTTTGAGCTTTTGGGCTAATATACACTTATCAGTGAGTGCATACTATGTGTGTTCTTTTGTGATTGGATTACTTCACTCAGGATGATACTTTCTAGTTCCATCCATTTACCTAAGAATTTCATGAATTCATTATTTTTAATAGCTGAATAGTACTCCATCTTGTATATATACCACAATTTCTGTATCCATTCCTCTGTTGAAGGACATCTGGTTTCTTTCCAGTTTCTGGTTATTATAAATAAGACTGCTATGAACATAGTGGAGCATGTGTCCTTATTGCATGTTGGAGCATCTTCTGGTTATATGCCCAGGAGTGGTATAGCTGGATTCTCAGGTAGTACTATGTCCAATTTTCTGAAGAACTGCCATACTGATTTCCAGAGCAGTTTTACTAGCTTGCAATCCCACCAGCAATGGAGAAGTGTTCCTCTTTCTCCACATCCTCTCCAGCATCTGCTGTCTCCTGAGCTTTTCATCTTAAGCCATTCTGACTGGTGTGAGGTGAAATCTCAGGGTTGTTTTGATTTGCATTTCCCTAATAACTAAGGATGCTGAACATTTCTTTACATGCTTCAGAGTCATTCAAGTTTCCTCAGTTGAAAATTTCCTGTTTAGCTCTGTACCCCATTTTTAATAAGGTTATTTGACACTCTGGAGTCTAACTTCTTGAGTTCTTTGTATACATTGGATATTACCCCTCTATCGGATGGAGGATTGGTAAAGATCTTTTCCTAATCTGTTGGTTGCCATTTTGTCCTATTGACAGTGTCCTTTGTCTTACAGAAGCTTTGTAGTTTCATGAGGTCCCATTTGTTGATTCTTGTTCTTAGAGCATAAGTCATTGGTGTTCTATTCAGGAAATTTTCCCCTGTGCCCATGTGTTCAAGGTTCTTCCCCACATTCTCCTCTATAAGCTTCAGTGTATCTGGTTTTATGTGGAGGTCCTTCATCCACTTGGACTTGAGCTTTGTACAAGGAGATAAGAATGGGTCGATTTGCATTTTTCTGCAAGCACCAGCATCTGTATTTGTCAGTTGCTGGCCGAACCTCCGAAGGAAGGTTCCTGTCAGCAAGTGCTTCTTGGCAACGGCAACAGGATTGGGTTTTGTGTCTGCAGACAGGATGGATCCCCAGGTGGGGCAGTCCTCAGATTGCCCATCCTTCAGTCTGCTTCATTTGTCGTACCTGTTCTTCCTTTGCATGGGTACATTTCTGGGTTAAAAACTTTGAGATAGGTATGTGGCCCCATTCCACAACTGGGAGCTAAGTCTGTTCTTTTCATGCCTGATTTTTCATGTCTTGTTGGGGAACTTGCAGTGTAACTATTAATCTAAGCCACCTTAGTTGAGTTATGGCCCTCCTGTGATTTAAACTGGATGTCCAATTCTAATAAGCCATGGATGCATTCCCTGCCAGTACTACATCTCCTCAGTGCAATGTAAACTCCAAAAGTTGCCATGTCTGTAGTTTCACAGTGATTGTTCTTCACCATAATATTACTGGCAACCTAAGCTTGTACCATGTAGCATTTCGGAAAAGACTGAAGGAGACTGCCATATACTCCTGGAAGCTGTTTTTGTATGACACACTTTCTTGTTCTTTAAACACAAAGTTTCCCCATCTTCTCAATATCTGTTCTTGTAATTTAGCAAGATAGCCAAGCTCAAAATGTTTCTTCCTCTCTTGTCTTCATCTTCCTGGAGGTGCTTCTGGGAAAGTAGCCTGACGGGGCTTCACGTTTCATTTAGGGACTGTAACTCTGTGCTGCTATCTATCGTTTCCTAAAGAAGTTTATGATCTTTGTGACTATCTATGCACAGCACACACACACACACACACACTTAGATATTGTTCACTGCTATATTTTACATGTATGTGACATATATTTAATCATATATTCTTGCCTGACTTTTTTTTTGGGGGGGGTATTTCTAATAGGACGGAAATCATAGTGCCAGATAGCCTATCAGAGTAGAAGCAAAAATCCCTGTTTTGACTTTTACAGCTTAATAACTATATATATTTTATATTACATATAAAACTGCATATTGTATATATTTTGTTCACCCAAATGTTAGTCCATCCCATTCCACTTTATCAGTTTTTTTTATAGTATATCAAGTCAAATGCTATAGATAAGCACCTAAAATACAATTTAAACACATTCAAGTGATTAAACTGTGTTTATATTATTGAGATATGAAAGAAATAGGGGCGATTTTAAAATGAAAGAAAAAAACCACAAGAGTGTCAAACTGTTTCTTCATGTTGATGGGCTGGAATAGACAGATAATGGGAGATGATGAACGATCATTTTTGAGAATGGACCTCATATAAGTAGTGTAAACACCGTCCAAATTATCCTTGTCGTGTTCAAGCCCTTAGGCATTGCTTGAAGGTAATATTTTGTGCTGCACCTATATTCCTTGGCCCTTTAAGCATCAATTCTTAGTGAAATTTCCAGTTTTATAGCCCTCCAGAACAAAACCACTGATTATTATTCTAAAAGAATGTAGGTAATTATATATACTTTTGACACTTCCATCTTATTTCTGACAGCTACACCTTTCCTCTCTAGAAGGTTGGGGGCTGGAGTGGCAGGTGCCTGGCATGCCCTCAGTGTGACATCTCTGTTCCCCTACTTACTCCTGTTTCTTTTTCTTTCTAAGGTTGGGTAGTCTTCCTTCCCTGGACTTTCTTGTTCTAGATGCCTAAGAGTGGAGGAAGGGTTATAGCAGTCTGGATCCGTTTACATGGGAACAGACTTCTATTTTATTACTTCCTTCTTCCAAAGGCTTAACCATCTGAGACATTAGCCATACAAAACCTAGCATACAGCCCTTTGAGCCCTTCATTAAACCTCAGCTTGCTTATCCAAAGTTGAGAAAGACAGCTTTAGGGAGAGTTTGATAGTCTCCAGAAGATTTCAGCTCTATTACAATGTGACTTTTTGGTGCACATTCTAATGTACTATGAAATACTGAAAATTGACTTCAGTTTTGGTGAGATTTCTGAAGGGAAGATAGGATGTACAACCAGTATTTATTGACAATTGATTAAATAACAATTGACTAAATGTTAACTTTTTTGATATCAATGCCCTCACCCTCCTGCTAAATTCTCTGACAAATCTTCAGTTGATCTTCAACATTAAAAAAAATAGATATTCTCTTCAAAGTTATATATTTTTCTTTTATTGGATATTTTCTTTATGTACATTTCAAATGTTATCTCCTTTCCAGGTCTCCCCTCTGGAAACCCCCTACCCCATAACCCCTCTCCCTGACTCTATGAGGGTGCTCCCCCACCCACTCACACCTGCCTTCCCACCCTAGCATTCCCCTACACTGGGGCATTGAAACCCCTCTGGCTCAAGGGCCGCTCCTCCCACTTATGTCCAACAAGGCCATCCTCTGCCACACATGCGCCTGGAGTCATGGATCCCTCCATATGTACTCTCTGGTTGATGGTCCAGTCCTTGGAAGCTCCGGGGGGTAGGGGGACTGGCCGGTTAACACTGTTGCTCCCCCATGGGACTGCAAATCCCCTCAGCTCCTTCAATCCCTTCTCCAATTCCTACATAAGAGACCCCACGTTCAATCCAATGGTTGGCTTCGAGCATCTGCCCTTGTATTTGTTAGGCTATGGAAGAGCCTCTCAGGAGACAGCCATTTCAGGCTTCTATCAGCAAGCATGTCCCTACATCTGCAATAATGTCTGAGTTTGGTGACTGTATACGTGATGTATCCCCAGGTGCAGCAGTCTCTGCCTGACCTTTCCTTCAGTCTCTGCTCCACACTTTATCTTCATATTTCCTCCTGTGAGTATTTAGTTCCCCCTTCTAAGAAGCATAGAAGCATCCACACTTTGGTCTTCCTTTATATGTTAAAAGTGTTGTTTTCAAAGATAAAGAGTCGATCAATAATGATTTCCCCCCTGGTTACTGGTATTTTAAGAATCAAATGAGTCCTTTTAACATTACCAAAATTTTCATATGCATATCTACCTGTTACTTTCTTCATCCAATTCAAAGGTCTTTAAAGACTACCCATAGTTTCCACACTAAAGAACTATTTAAGGAGAAGAAATGCAAATTTTTCTTGAGGAAGGGAACAGACGTGCACCATGCATCTATTTTGATGTGTTTTTCCTTTGTAGTAAAGTATATTTTCTACAAATGGTGGCAACAAAAATTTTGATCTCATATGGTCCTCTAGAACTGTGCCATTTGCTGACCCATGGAATCTAATTTCTTTCACTTGAATATTGGAACTCATACCATTTTTTAAAATTAAAAATCATAAAGCAAAAGTGGCTAAAATTATTTCTAAGGCTAACTCATTTCAGGTATTGTTTCTTGATGGCTCACAGGCTTACTCTTGGAAACTAGCTACCACATTGTAAGGAAGCCTAGGACACACAGGGATATTATAATGTAGATAATTTATATAATGTATAGGACAGTCCCACACAAGGTTTCCACACAACATCCAGGACCAAGCATTTGACATGAGTGTGAGAAGCCTTTGGAGGACTCTGGGTCCCAGCTGATGAATTATCTACGGCCTTAAATCTATTGGAAAAGAGGAAATAATAAATGTGAATACAGTCTTTGTTTTTGAATTTCCTCTGTTAAGGCTAAGTTGGGCCGAGGCAAACAGTTCTCATGGAATTTTCCCTAAACTGCATATTTTGAAGGAAAACAATGTCATTCTTCATGGCATCAGGTTTAGGTGGCTTTATGGGAAAGAGTAAATAGCTGGAACACACTTTGGTTCCAGGAGTGAAGTGAAGCCCAAACAGATTAATCTAGGTGGTAGTGGGTCTAGGATTGAGGCAGGTGAGATGGGCAATGTGCTTAAAAGAGTGTTAGCCCACAGAAATTCAGGGAGCATCAGAGCAAATCTAAGGGACTTTGTGAAGCCTGCTGTTAATGACTGAAAGGAATGAGTAAGTTGCTACAGGAAGCAGGGGGGAAAGAACTCTCATACACACTGGCACAAAGTTTAGCAACAATATCTCCTGCAGTGGGGTGAAAATAGGAAATGTACCTATTTTCCCAGCTAAGGAGTATTGCTGAAAGAGGCTCGAAAGTGGCTTGCCTACCGTCTGTTTCTAACTGCCTGGAGTAAAATCCAAGGAAGAGAGATGAGCTAAAGAAAGAAATGTTATATATAAAGTCTCCAGGGCTTGCTGGGTTGGAAAAGAAAACTGTATCTCATTCCCAGTCTCTCCAGATGGCAAATGATGCTAAATTAAGACGTGGCTTCTGAGCAGAGATCAAATCCAGGGTGCTGTCAAGAGAACATGAACGAAAGAGAAATACCTTTTGTTAAGGCTTCATAGAGTTCTGGGCTAGTGTGTTATAGGTCATTTTGAACAGGCAAAAAATTACCACATGACAATTTTGTGATGTTTCTCCCAGATTTCTTCTGCGAAATAATGTTTCTGAGAATCTTAGAGTGGTGTTCTTAAAGAGAGCCCATGTTTTGTTTTAGTTTGTGTTTTAAAGGCTTAACTCAATGAGGCATACGCATGTGGCTTTTGTCTAATGGAATAGATTATAAACTGATTCATAAGAAATCCACAAATGTTTAAAGGAATTTTACCACCTAGTACTGACAAGAATAGAGATTGTGTCTCTGAAAGAGAGAAGCAGACATGAGTATGATTAAACTACAAGAATGACCTACATCTTCTGGCATAGTAAGGATGTGTTAGTGAATCGAGAGTCCAAATGTAGAGCAAAAGGCCATGGAGAATTCCTTGGTAGTAGGTCTGAGCCTTAGTCAAGCATCTGGGAATATGTACCTGGCTATATTTTAGAATGATTATGGACCAGTGCCTACTGTGTTTCATCTATTGGCTCCTTTTCAATTGAGTGCATTTCTTGCCTCTCCATCTACCACATCATCATTTGTCAGGCATATGTGGACTAGAGAAATCATCTTTTCATTTCATGTATTTTCAGATCAACAGGGTTAGCATCCAGGGTGAAAATCTCAAGGAGTCTTACTCTGAGGCAGTGGTCCTCAACCTTCCGAACTCTGGGAAGTTCCTCAGGTAGTGGTCACCCCCAACCATTCAATTATTTTCATTGCTACATCCATTTTCATTGCTACTTCCATTAATACAGTTCCTCAGGTAGTGGTGACCTCCAACCATTCAATTATTTTCATTGTTACATCATAACTGTAACTTTGCTATGGTTATGAATCATAATGTAAATCTTTGTGTTTTCCAATGACTTAGGTACCAGGCAACTATTGTGAAAGGGTCAAATGACTGCCAAAGGGGGTTGCAACTCATAGGTTAGAACTGCTGTTCTAAGGACTTTACCAAATTTGGAGACTAAGACCCTGGACTGTAACCCTAAGCTTGATGAGTTTGAGAAGTTCTTGGAATAGAAGAATGAGAGTATTTTACTTGTGGAAAGAATGGGAATTGTGGCCTGAAGTGAAATTGTGTCAGATTTATAGTTTCTCCCCAGTAGGTACCATAATGGTCTTGTGTCAAATGTTCTGCTGGAACCTTGACACATCTCTACTAATAAACCATTGCCCCATTTCCTAAAACAGAATAAGCCTTTACAATTACTGCGAGAGTTGACTCATGCCAAAACCTGGTGGTGTGGCTCCTGAGGCTAGATCCTAGAGAGAAACAGACTCTCTGTCCCTTCCCCTTGAAATGTTTGCCTCTGGAATTCAGGATCTGTATTATGAGGAAATGAAAGAGGTCAAGTGTAGATTTTTGCTTGAAGGCACCAGCTGGAAATTCAGACAAGGACCAGAACCAGTTAATGAGTATGTGATCAATACAGGAGCCAGCTCACAGGTTTTTTTTTTTTTTTTTTGTAGAGCAGAATTGAACTATCCCTAACACCCTTTGGTTATTTGAGGAATAAATGTCCCCTAGAGTTTCAGGCACTTGAATACTTGACCTCTAGTTGGTAAATATTTTGGGAAGGATTAGGAGGTATATAGAAAAGTTTGTTGACTAGAGTCAGGCTTTGAAGAATTTGAGTCTCCTCCTCTTTCTGCTTTGTTCTTTCATACCAAAATGTGAGCCCTCAGCCTCTGCTCCAGTCATCTGTCTACTAATGCCAACATACAAATTTTATCCCTCCAGAAACGTAAACCCAAATAAACTCTTTCCTCTATATATTGTCTTGCCTTTGGTGTTTCATCAAAACAACAAACAAGTCACTAATACAGATTACAGGTGTGGAGGTTTGAATGAAACAGTCCCTATGTGAAAGTTTGCCCCCCAGTAGGTAGGACTGCTTTGGGAAGGATTAAGATTGTGATTTTATTGGAGAACATGTGTCCCTCGTGGTGAGCTTTGGGGTTTTAAAAGCTGACACCATTTCTATTCTCTCTTCCTCTCTGCCTAATGCTGGTAGATCAGATGGAAGCTCTTAGCTAATGCTTTAACACTTCCTGTCCATCTGCTGCCATGTACCTCATCACCAGGATGGTCATGGACTCTAACCCTCTGGGAGCTCCCAATTAGATGCCTTGGTCATGGGATTTTTTTTTCATAGCAATAGAAAAGTAACTAAGATACCAGGATTATGAGCAAAATGATTGTTTTAATGAAACAATATGTGACCCACCTATTTACTAATGAGGAGGTAAGCTGGCAGTCATATGGTCTGTTAGATGCAATGCTGAGCTTAGATCACAGTGTATATGAGAACTGAGATTCTTCCATTATTTACGCTACTCTTAAATGAGGTCACAGGATGACCAGAAAGACACTCATTTGAACTAGAAAGTCTATCAACCTTTAGCTTGAGAAAACTGAGTCCTATAGAATAAGAACTAGGCTTACATCTTGCAAAGGTGGAGAACTGTCCTGAAAAGAAGACAGACATGTTTTGTTCTCTTTAAGATGTGTGGTCACCAAGCCTGTGAGATGGCTCAGCAGGTAAATGTGCTTTGTACTAAACCCGATGACCTGAATTCAATCCTCTGGAACTGCGTGACAGAAGGAGACAACTGTTGCCTCAATGTTTTCTCCTGATACCCACAAGAATGCAATGGCACCTGAACACACACACACACACACACACACACACACACACACACATGCGTATACACATGCATACACACTAAAATAATTTTCAAGATGTGTATTCACTATAAGTGATTAATTTGCTTCCATTTGGAGAAGTGACTTCACTATAGGTGACTTTACATATAAGCACAAGCATTTCTCTGTGCTGGTCCATGAAGAGACATGATGTAGAAACTGCACAGAATAAAGTATAAAATTAGAAGGACTCTGGGAAAGCCGTCTGGTTCACTTGTTAAGAAACATGCATGGGCAATTTTCACAGCTCAGAATTATCAGGGAGAGGAAAAAAGGGAACAGGAGTGGATACAGCTTGTGTTGTATCACACATTTTTATTCATTAATATTGTCCCCAAAATATATGAAATGAAATGTAAAATATATTGCAATTTAATAAAATCATAAACATGTTTTGTACAAACAATATTGAACAGCCCCCACTGGAATTTTTTGGCTCTATTTATAGGTAATCTACAGTTGCCTGACTCACGATATCCTCTTGGGAGTAATGAATCTATCTCCTGATGTTTCATGGACCAACACAGAGAA
The DNA here is from genome assembly GCA_036184795.1 of Tokudaia tokunoshimensis. NCBI lineage: Eukaryota > Metazoa > Chordata > Mammalia > Rodentia > Muridae > Tokudaia > Tokudaia tokunoshimensis. The sequence continues at coordinate 32,293,961 of BTHU01000004.1, read as the reverse complement.
GCACTTTGTGTTTGGGTGAGACAGTACCTGGAATGAAGCCACTTCTTCAAATAGCAATCAAATAATTATGTGCATCTTTCTTTTGGTTACGTTTCCTGTCTTAGGATACTTATTTTCTTACTTTCTATAGCTTCTTTCTCCTTCCTCCTCAACACAAATCTCTGTTCAGGGGTCAGGACTTCCTCCTGTCACCATCTGGTGTCAGTACATGTCACTCTCAAACTTCCCATGTTTGTTTCGTATACCAGAATTTTCTGGAGAGCTTGGGAAAGTTACGGATTTCAATGGCCAATCCTGAGTTACTGAACAGAGTGTCTTTGATATCTGTCTTTCTTTTCATGCTCAATAATACTGTTTGATTTTAAATCTTTTCCTCTAGTATTTTGGAATTATGTATTAATTACTGTCAAATCACTCTTCAAGAATTCTTTTGCCAAATTAATCTTTCTAAATGTCTACATCCTATATGTTTTTCCAGTATTAAGCAACTGTTAATGTACCACTATTGTTCATGAGAATACAACCAATTGTCTGTAGTCTAGAATCTAGCATCATTGACCATTGAGGACTTATCCAATGTATCTGAATTGTTACCTAATATAACTTCACACCAGTACCTAAGATGAGAGTTTCTGGTTTCTTTGGAGACTTAATTGTGTCATGTGATGATTTTCTGGAAACTCTCTTATGAGAGGATATTTTGCTGAAGTAGATATGTGAGAGGATGTTTTGCTGAGAAAAGACACGTGGTACTTTTCTGGAAGCCATCAGGTGAGAGGGCATGTAATATTTTGCTTAAACAGACACTTGAGAGGGCACATGATGTTTAGAAAGAATATAAATATAAGTCTACAGACAATGAGGTGGTGCTCTTACATTGGTATGCCTTGTGACATTTTCCTGATCTTTACTTGTGTCTTCATAGAGAGAAATGAGCCCTGTGATATTCCGGCTGCTTCTTGCTGCTTCTGTGAACTCATGCTGATTTGTGAGAGGCTCAAGATTTCTTCTGGATTGAGGCACTACTACTGATTTGTATTTGGCATTTGTAGATTGGATGGACTGCTGCTACTGATTGAGTTTGGTATTTTGGACTGGACTGCTGATAACCTGATAATGAAGATTGGAATCGTCACAAGGAACTACTTCTAAACAGGTCCACATTCTCCTTGTCCTATTGACCATCTTCTTCTTACCACTGGCCAGTGGGATAGAAGGGAGGTTGAAGCATCTAAGAATCCTAATTAAAATAGGTTTTTAAAAAGCTAAGCCTACAAGTACCAATCAACTAACAGACCTTTCTGTTTTGTTCCAGATGTTGTCATAAAGCATTGAAGACTGTATAGATCAAACAGTAAATATTATTTCTCACAGTTCCCATGGCTGAGAAGCCTAAGAAAAGGTTACCAGGAGACACATTTTCTTCTTTGAATCTTATTCCTGTTTTATATTAACTATAACAAAAGGTAAGCAGCAGAAGTAGGTATGGAAAAAAATAGTTGACACACGACACCTTCAGAAGACATGGTTCCTTTTTTTTTATTTTCTATATTTTTTAATTTACATTCCCAATGATTTCCCCTTTCCCAATTCCTCCCTCCCGAAAAGTACCATAAGCCCTCTTCCCTCCCCCTGTTCCCCATTCAACCCCTCTCGCTTCTCTGTCCTGGTATTCCCCTACATCCAGTCTTTCCAGGACCAGGGGTCTCTCCTTCCATCTTCTTGGAAATCAATTAATATGTGGATTGTGTCTTGGGTATTCTGAGTTTCTGGGTTAATATCCCCTTATCAGTGACTGCATACCATGTGTGTTCTTTTGTGATTGGGTTTCCTCACTAAGGATGATATTTTCCAGTTCTGACCATTTGCCTAGGAATTTCGTGAATTCATTGTTTTTAATTGCAGAATAGTATTCCATTGTGTAAATATACCACATCTTTTGTATCCATTCCTCCATTGAGGGACATCTGGGTTCTTTCTAGCTTCTGGCTATTATAAATAAGGCAGCTATGAACATAGTGGAGCATGTGTCCTTACTGCATGCAGGGGAAGCCTCTGAGTATATGCCCAGGAGGGGTATAGCCAGATCCTCCTGGAGTGTCATGCCCAGTTTTCTGAGGAACCACCAGAATGCTTTCCAGAGCAGTTGTACCAGCTTGCAATCCCACCAGCAGTGGAGGAGTGTTCCTCTTTCTCCACATCCTCGCCAACACCTCTGTCTCCTGTGTTTTTGATCTTAGCCATTCTGACTGGTGTGAGGGGGAATCTCAGGGTTGTTTTGATTTGCATTTCCCTAATGACTAAGGATGTTGAACATTTCTTTAGGTGCTTCTCAGTCATTCAATATTTTTCAGGTGAGATCTCTTTGTTTAGCTCTGTATCCCATTTTTTAATAGGGTTATTTGGCTCTCTGGAGTCTAACTTCTTGAGTTCTTTGTATATATTGGATATTAGCCCTCTGTCAGATGTAGGGTTTGTAAAGATCTTTTCCCAGTTTGTTGGCTGCCGCTTTGTCCTTTTGACAGTGTCCTTTGCCTTACAGACACTTTGCAATTTTATGAGGTCCCATTTGTCAATTCTTGATGTTAGAGCATAAGATATTGGTGTTCTGTTCAGGAAATTTTCCCCTGTACCCAGTTCAAGGCTCTTCCCTAGTTTCCTTTCTATTAGTTTCAGTGTGTCTGGTTTTATGTGGAGATCCTTGATCCACTTGGAATTGAACTTAGTACAAGGAGATAAGAATGGATCGATTTGCATTCTTCTGCATGCTGACTGCCAGTTGAACCAACACCATTTGTTGAAAAGGTTATCTTTTTTCCACTGGATGGTTCTAGCTCCTTTGTCAAAGATCAAGTGACCATAGGAGTGTGGATTCATTTCTGGGTCTTCAATTCTGTTCCATTGATCTACATGCCTGTCACTGTACCAATACCGTGCAGTTTTTAACACTATTGCTCTGTAGTACAGCTTGAGGTCTGGGATACTGATTTCCCCAGACGTTCTTTTACTGTTGAGAATAGTTTTAGCTATCCTGGGTTTTCTGTTATTCCAGATGAATTTTTGAATTGCTCTTTCTAACTCTATGAAGAAGTGAGTTGGGATTTTGATGGGATTGCATTGAATCTGTATATTGCTTTTGGCAAGATGGTCATTTTTACTATATTAATCCTGCCAATCCATGAGCATGGAAGATTTTTCCATCTTCTGAGGTCTTCTTCAATTTCCTTCTTCAGAGATTTGAAGTTCTTGTCATACAGATCTTTCACTTGTTTGGTTAGAGTCACACCAAGTTACTTTATATTGTTTGTGGCTATCATTAAAGGTATCATTTCTCTTACTTCTTTCTCAGCCTGCTTGTACTTTGAGTATAGGAAGGCTACTGATTTGCTTGAGTTGATTTTATATCCGGCCACTTTGCTTAAGTTGTTTATCAGCTGTAGGAGTTCTCTGGTGAAGTTCTTTGGGTCACTTAAGCATGCTATCATATCGTCTGCAAGTAGTGATAGTTTGACTTCTTCCTTTCCAATTTGTATCCCGACATCGTTTCTTAGATGTAAGAGTATAGGGACCATGACTGGGCCTTGAGCTGCAAGGAAGAACATTAGACAGAAATAATACAATCTACATAGAACTAAGCATTATGGAGCCTTAAAGGGAAGGAGGGGCTTCCCTTTAAAACCTGGAGAGATGACTCATTAATGACAAGGATAAGGATGATGGAATGGGAGATTGTCTAGCAGGTATGACAGGATGCTATTAGCAGGGAATCCAGAGGAACCTCTTTGAAGAGCAGCCTTCCTCCAGCAGATCTCCCTGAGCAAATCTCCCCTAGGTGTCTCTGGACCATACATGAGAACAAAGGAAAAAATGACTTTTTAGCAACTTTGTGGTTGCTAGAAGTTTCATATCACATGATTTGGTTCAACAGAGATAAAAGTGTGGAAGAACAAGGCACTATAAGTTGATGGCTGTTGACTCCCAACACAGACTACTTCCTAATTCTCTGTCCCATACAGAGCTGGGGTAGGTGTATGGCTTGATTCTTTCCAGTTGTGAGATCTGAAGTCAGATCAGATATAGAGGCCTGGGTTCTAATGGGTTGTAGTCAGTTGCCTTCTTTCACTATCTTCGTAGTGCAGAGACAACATTAGTGTCTCTTCTTCTCATGAAGAGCTCATCCTATTATGACGGTCCATCCTCAGGAGACCATGTGAATTGACTTGCCTCTCAGGGGTAATTTCATCAGAAAGAAGTTAGGGCTTCAACATATGAATATCAGGAGAAAATAACCATTGAGTTCATAACACATTTCTCTTGATCAAGTTCTTTTTTTTTTTCTATGACTGGATTGATCTAAACTCCCTTTTCTCAATCTTTTGTTAAACTGGGGGGGGAGGGGTTGAGCATTGGAAACAGAAAATCTGAGGCTAGCTTGAGCTACACTGCAAGACCCTGCCCCAAGAAATAAAAGCCAAGATGGTAACAAAGAAAATAAGCAAAAACTGATGTTGATAAAATTTCACAGAAAGAAGTTGCTGGAGCAAATAATTTCTGATTCTCGCCCTTTGCTCAGACAGACTGTTTAGTGCTCAAACTCTCTCTCTCTCTCTCTCTCTCTCTCTCTCTCTCTCTCTCTCTCTCTCTCTCTCTCTCTCTCTCTGTGTGTGTGTGTGTTTGTCTCTCTCCATCTTTGTCTCTGTCTCACTCTTCTTCATTTCTATTTCAGTCAATATCTCTTAAATTCAGAGGCACACTATTTAAGATCTATAGTGAAATTATCAAATATCAAATAAGAAATAAACATGGACATAACATTGTCATCCAATGCACAGAACATGGAAAGAAAAATATACCAGATGATGGATGACACAAACAAAGGGCATACCTGCAAAGGCCTTGCATTCTTAATGTAAAATAATTTTTAGTTCAGTTATAAGAGGAGAAATACCCATTTTCTTCTTTGGGCCAAAGACTGGAACATGAAGACAAATTAACAGCTAATATGCACAGCACAGGATACTTAGTGTAGTGGTTTGAGTGAAAACATCCCCTATAGACTCTGGCATTTGAATATTTGGACCCTGGTTAGTGGCATTGTTAGGGAAGGTTTAGGAGGCATAGCCTTGCTAGGGGACATAAAGTCACTGGGATGGACTTTGAGGATTCAAAAGACTCTTGCTATTTTGAGTTCACTCTCTGTTTCCTTCTTGTGGTTAAGTTTGCAACCTCTCAGCAGATCCTGCTGACATGACTGTTGCTTGTTGTTACACTTTTATCCCTCCAGAACCCTAAGCCAAATAAACCTTTCCTTTCATATGTTGACGTGTTCCTGGGGTTTTATCACAGCAACAGAAAAACAAAGGCACTTAGTTTTAGAAATGCAAATGAAAACCAAAAGGATAAACCTATATACATTCAAGAGAGTATTAAAACTATGCTGGTAAAATATAGAACAGTCGCATTTCTCATGCATTAATTAAAGAATACACAACAATTCAACCACTTTGAAAAACTTCTTGCCTATTTCATATAGTGATATATTTATATTTCATCTATGACCAATTAATTCCATTCTTCTTTAATCATTTAAAAAAGTGAAAATATATTTCCACATAATGATACCTTGATGTTTTTGTAGATGTAAACTAATAATTAGGATTCTCACAAATGCCCATAGACTTAGAAAATGGCAACTTATGCTCATACTGTAGAGCAAATACATGCAGTAAAGGGAGATATTCCACAAGAACTGTGTCATATATTCCACAGAAATGATGCTGGACACAAAAGAGCACAGGTTGAAACTGGACAAAAATAACTCATGTTTAAAAAGGTAATAATTTATGGAAATAAAAGTCAGACCAGTGATGCATATCTTAATTGGAATATGGAATTTCCTAGTCAAATATATTGGCTTGTTCCTATTGATTCCACATGTCATTTATATACTAACAATAAATAAAATAATAGCTGTGTGTATGTGTTGCACTCAAACTATAAGGCTACATACGCAAGAATCTTAGTGTACCAGGATATCAGGCTATTAATATTTCCAGACAGGACGTGCCTGGGTAGTAGAAGAGTCCCAAGATAGAGAAGGAAAATGAGACTACTACACAAGCATCATTTCCCTTCCATTAAGGAAAAAATATTTTAAAGGTGTATTTAGTTTTATTTTGAGTGCTGAATGTTTGCATAAATATATTTCTGTGCTCTGTATGCATGTCAAGCCCTTGGAGGGGCAATTGAGCCCTTGAAGGCAATTGATCCCCTGGAACTAGAGTTACACAGTTGTTAGCTGCTTGTAGGTGATATGAATGAACCTGGGTCCTCTGCAACAGCAAGGCTCCCAAGTACTGAGCCTTCTCGCCAGCCCCTATGAGACACTTCTTTCTGCTTGTTTGCCTCTTGAGACAGGATCTCTCTATGTAGCTCTGGATGTCCAGGAATTCCCTCTGTAGATCAGGTTATCCTCTGTTCCTCTGAGTGCTGGGATTAAGGTGTGCGCCATCACACTTAGCTAGCAAAGACAATTTGTAACAAAATCATGAGGGCAGACCAGTGAAGCAAATATCCAGAACTCAATTCTCTTCTTAGCATATGCTTTTATTTTTCCATGTTCAGGAATAGACTCACAGCCGTGTACTTACTAGACAAGGACTCTACTATTGACTCATATCTCAGATCTTTGCTTTTTTGTATAATACTCCCCAAAGCACTTTTTAGTTTTAATTATGGTGGCTTGGCTATGAAAGTCTACCGAGAGTGACCTAAGTGAGTTGAAGACAAAGGAAAGGAAATGAATATAATTATTGAATTATATTGGATATTATTATTACATTGCCTGGTTGCAAATTAGGATATGATGGAAGCAAGATTGGTAGAATTTCAGTAGAATCAGTAAAACACGAGGCCTGAAAGAATAAAAGGATTCATGAATTTGGGCATTAGAAAAAGTGTACAGAGGGCTTTCAATTAGTGATAGCAAAATGTCAAGTGCATATCCAAGGTAATACATGCTAAGAAGACATGGAATACAAAATGATTGAAGGTGAGAAACTCAAAGAACTGACCAACTACAATGATTAAAGTATACATCTGCGTGTATGTTTGATATATATTTCTATATATTACATATTTAATATATATACATACAATGTTTACTATATTAAACATTACTATATAATACATTATATAATATTTAGAATTTATTACACATATATGTAATACATTAGAATAAATCATTACTTATGGAAGAGTCTGAGGATGTAGCTCCCTGGTGGAGTATTTGCCTAGATTCTGTGACATGGAATTCAATCCCTTATAGTATAAAATCAACAGTGAGTCAAAAAGAATTATGAAGATAGATCAGTAGTAAAAGTGAATGCCACAAAAGTATGGTGATCTGAGCTTGGTCCCTAACACTCACTTAAAAAGCGAGGAGTGCTGGCTTTGCTTGTAATTGCAGTGCTGGGGAAATAGAGATACAGATTCCGGGACCATCTGGCCGGATAGCCTGGCCCAAGTCCCAGTGAAAAAGCCAATTCAAAAGCCAAGTGACTATCACTTAAGGAGAATACTTAAAGTTGACCTCTGGTCGTCACACATAATCATGCATGTGCATATATCCACACACACTGATGTGCACATGAACCTGTGTACATAGGTATCAAGATGAGAGACAGAGCTGGATTTTGAAATTTATAAAATAACAGTGGCTAGAGTTCCGGAGGAACCTGAAAGAGAAGTGAGAGAATAGACTGCTGTTAGTGGGAGTCACTGGTACAAGTTGGTCTGGTTCTTCCTCCCAGCCCCATGTTCTTATTTATCCCAGAAATAAGAATCAGAATCAATATATATTTAACAATTACCTTGATCATGTAGCTAGGCTGTTCTCTGACTAGCACAAAACTTAAGATAACTCATTTGTTCTAATCTACAGTCTGCCACATGACTGGTTACCTGTGCGTAGGTACCATGTGTTGTATCTTCCCTGAGGGAATCTCCAGCACCTGGCCCTCTCCAAAACTCCCTTCTGTCTCCTGAACATGTTACTTCCTATTTCCTGCCTCAGGCATAGGCCATCAAATTCATTATTGATAGGTGCCCTATCCATACAGACACAAGATACTTTTCTCTTCAGCCTTCCTTGATGCCTTCATCTCTCTTGGCCCCTGCAGTCAAGGAGTCTCCGAGTCCTGTCAATCTGTTCCTTTTCTCCTTTCTCAACATTAGTTCCACTTTAATTGCCAGCAGAGTTTTTCTTTTAAATCGTCTCTCCCTGATTTAGAACATTAGTTTTCTAATTGGTTTCACAGTATCTTTTCTTGTCAGTCTAGAATCTTCATTGCTGCTATGAAACTTTCCTCAGTAAATTTCAACATGACTTTTAAGCCACGTATCTTCTCCCAAGCTGCCACTTAAACATTTCTACAGTCCCTATGATCTGGCCTTGGGTCTCCCATTTCAGTCTCATGTAACAGTAATTCCCACCCTCACATTGTTGTGCTCCAAACCTAGAGCCTTTTCACTCACTCTTCAGGGCTATTATCTGTGTAGTGTGCTTTCTCTGTAGCATCCTCTCCTCTAATACCTTGCTTCCTACAATTTATCCATAGTCTTCCATTAAAGCTCAGGTCAAAAACCTCCAGCCTAAGAAAACTAGGTCTATTGCTTTCCAGACTGGGTTTGTATGTGCATGTGTCTATACACACTCATACATAGTTATACATGAAAGAGTTTTTAAATTGGCTTACACATGAGAGGGTTGAATAGCTACAGAATAACTATCTACAGACTGGAGAGACAGGAAAATTAGGAGCTGTTCACTCTGTAAAGCTAGACATCTTAGAAAAAGAGGATTCAATGATGGAGCAGTAGAGCATAAATACCCAGACGCCCCTTGGAGATATGCTAGTACAAATCCCGGAGAGAGCTGAAGAGGCAGGAATCTAATGGCCAAAGGTGTTGGAAGCAGCAGCAAAAACCAGGACAAGAGCAGATATCCGTTCAAGAACAGGTAAACAATACATGGCTGAGAGCTTCTCTCTTCTGATTTTTGCTTCATCTAGGTTATGTACGTATATGTGTATTTATATATGTATGCATGCATCTATCTCTAAGTCTCTATCATCCTGTCTATCTATCTATCTATCTATCTATCTATCTATCTATCTATCTATCTATCTATCTATCTATCTATCATCTATCTATCTATCTATCTATCTATCTATCTATCTATCTATCTATCTATCTATCATCTATCTATCTATCTATCTATCTATCTATCTATCTATCTATCTATCTATCTATCTATCTATCTATCTGTCATTTATTTATCTATTTAACTATCTTCCATCCATCCATTTGCCATCATCCTCACCTGTCATCTATCTATCGTGTATATAATTATTTATAACTCCCCCCCACTAGATTATGTCTTTAAGTGAAGAAAACACACACATTTATCTACAGTGTGGTATGAGTGGTACTGTTAGTTACAAAATGAGATATAAGACAATCTACTTATCTTTGCTTATCTGTGAAAAACAAGCTACAGGAGTCATTAAAGCATGAGTTGATGTGGCTGGTTACTGACTAGAATGGAAGGAATGAGGAGGAAAGAATAAGGGACTGAAAATAGGTAGAAGGCATAAAATAGAACCCTTTTCTAATGCCATTTGTCTTTCTTGGATTGATAAATGAGAAGTGTTTCACTTTTTATAGACTACTATTAGTTGGTACACAGGACACACCCAAATAGAATGTTAAAAATATCCAATGATCGAGTTGCACTAAAAATGAACACCTGACTATTGCAAATGGGACAAAAAGAAAAGAATAAATACAAAAAGCAGTGGAAGAAAATATAATAAGTTTGTGATGAGTAACTTTTTACTGAAGTGGCCTGTTCTTTGGAAAAAAAAGAACATTGGAGTAAGCACTATTAATTAGCCTCCATGCCAGGGCACAAGGGATATGTTCACTATATTTTTTAAAACACAAACTAAAGAACTGCACTGTACACCCTTTCTGAGCAAAGATATTTTCCACAGAAGTGTGTGCTAGCAATCTTGATATGGCTTCATATGTATTCTAAGACTGCAAACAGTGTGTTAGATAGTGAAAACCTATTTCTCAGGAACTGAGAACACAGTAACAGTGTTTGAAAGCAGAAAACATCACTGGATGCAATGGACTATATTGAAGCATCTGTATAACTCATTGTACATTTGTTCTAGGTACATTTGTGTGTAGATGTAGTCAATAGAAAAGTAGGCATAGAAGGATGAGTATTGTGTATGCAGCCATGCATCAATTTCCTCCTAGCTTTGTCACTTTGAAGGGCATCCCAGATGAAAAGAATATATCTATCCATTGGGTTCTAGCTACCAATTTTCAATGTAGGTTTGAAAACAGGCCTGAGCACGCACATGTATACATGTGTGCACACGCGCATGTGCACACATGCATACACACACACACACACACACACACACACACACACACACACACACATTCACCCCCTAACAATAAAGCAAGCAAGAACACAAGAGAAACTTAGACTGAGTTACGGTGCCAGAGTATGTACTCAAAATGATGCCAGCATATTAAAAAAGACCAGAAATATGTCTGAAGGACCTCTTGATGGCCAAACCAGGGAAAGAGAGGACAACAAGAACAAGAACAATACAGCAACAGTGGACTGATATTCATAGAAGAAAAATATGCATGAGTTTCTAATGATACAAGAATGCAATTGAATAACTGAGAAAACATGGGAGAAAGGACAGGAAAATTTTGGAATTACAGCAGAATTCCAAAGATTTAAGTGTGGAAGGAGTGGCAGAAATACAACACTTGTCATTTGATGATGCCAGAGAAATAACTATTTTATGGAATGCTAAAACATTGGTGGATACTAAAACTAGCGTGCAATAATGCAGTTAAAAGTAAGATGCTGTGTGATTGTCAGGCCAAGTGGGTGGAGAAACTCAGCAGACACTGGAATGATCATTTAGCATTTAGCGTCATCAAGAATGTACTCACTGACACTTTAGTCTTCTTGATGTGATGTACCAAAAACTGGGCTTGTTTCTGTGATGTTCTTTCCACTTATAGGCAACTCTCATCTGACAGTGATAAATCACTGGATAAACTAAAACCAAAGTGTTTAACACGCCAACTGACTATGCTTTTCAAAATTGCCAAGATCACTAAAGAGCAAGTGTGCCTGAAGCATGTTTAATGTGTGTGTGTGTGTTTGTGTGTGTGTGTGTGTGTGTGTGTGTGTGTGTATGTGTGTGTGCGTGTGTTTCAGTATTTCAGCAGACTGTGTAGACCAGACAATTGAACTCAGTGTGGAGGACAGGGAAGGGCTAAAAGTGAAGACCGCACTCTGGTTTAAGAGCAACAGATGGAGCTGTTAATTGAACATGAGCTGCTGAGTAATCTCAGGGCCTTTATTGACCATAGAACTTAAGGGCCTCTCCCAGTACATGACATTTGTCAAGACATAATTTATATCTGTTTTTCCTAGAATGTAAACTCCATGAACACAGGTAAGTGTCACATCTATCTTGTTTACAACACCGTGAAAGAGCTCACCGTATTGCCTTGTACACAGTAGTATTCAATAAACATGCTTTGAGAAATATGCCCTTAACCTTCTGCTGACCGGGTCTACGGGAGCAGCATTATGCCTTGTCTTTGCTCTGAACAGTTGTGTTGCTTGGCTGCTCTGTCCGCCGGTGACAGAGAGCTCCATGTTTTTATAGTATGTGTCTCTCTCCTCTAAGCTGAACACAAGGCCAATATCTTATTTTATTTCTTTACTTTGCATCCTGATCAGTGTTCCCTCCTCACAGTCCCCCCACAGTCCCTGTCCTCTTCCCCAACCCCTTCTCCTCTGAGAGAATGGAAGCCCTGGTTGGGTATCCCCCCACCCCCATGCTGGCGTATCAACTCTCTGCAGGGTTAAGTGTTTCTTCTCCCACTGAGGCCAGACAAGACAGCAGAGTTCAGGAAACAGATTCCAGAGGCATTAGACATTTTCTTTATTTACATTTCAAATGTTATACCCTTTCTTCATTTCCCCTTCGAAAACTCTCTATCCCATCCCCTCTCCCCCTTCCCACTAACCTACCCATTCTACCTTCCTGTCCTGGCATTCCCCTACACTGGGGCAATGAGCCTTCACAGGTCCAAGGGACTCTCTTCTCATTGATATCCGACAAGGTCATCTTCTGCTACATATGTGGCGGGAGCTATGGGTCCTTCCATGTGTACTCTTTGGTTGGTGGTTTAGTCCCTGGGGAACTCTGGGGGTACTGGGTGGTTCATATTGTTGTTCCTCCTATGGGGCTGTGAACCCATTCAGCTCCTTGGGTCCTTTCTCTAGCCCCTCCATTGGGGACCCCATGCTCAGTCCAATGGTTGGCTGAGAGCATCCAGCTCTGTATTTGTCATGCACTGGCACAGCCTCTCAGGAGACAGCTATCTCAGGCTCCTGTCAGCAAGCACTTGTTGGCATCCACAATAGTGTCTAGGTTTAGTAACTGTGTATGGGATGGTTCTCTAGGTGGGGCAGTGTCTGGATGGCCTTTCCTTCAGTCTCTGCTCCACACTTTGTCTCTGCATCTTCTCCCATGTGTATTTTGTTTCCCTTTTAAGAAGGACCCAAGTATCCACACTTTGGTCTTCCTTCTTGAACTTCATGTGGTCTGTGAATTATATTTTGGGTATTCTGAGCTTCTGGGCTAGTATCCACTTATCAGTGAGTGCATACCATGTGTGTTCTTTTGTGATTGGGTTACCTCAGGGTGATATTTTCTAGTTCCATCCATTTGCCTAAGAATTTCATGAATTCATTGTTTTTACTAGCCGAGTAGTACTCCATTGTGTAAATGTACCACATTTTCTATATCCATTCCTCTGTTGAGGGACATCTGGGTTCTTTCCAGCTTCTGGCTATTATAAATAAGGCTGCTATAAACATAGTGGAGCATGTGTCCTTATTACATGTTGGAGCATCTTCTGGGTATAGGCCCAGGAGTGGTATAGCTGTGCCCCCAGCTCATTTGGGGCCCTTAGTCCCTCCCCCAGCTCTTCCATTAGAATCCCCAGGCTCCATCCATTGTTTGGCTGTGGGTCTCTGCATCTGTCTGAGTCAGTTGCTGGGCAGAATCTCTCAAGGGACTACTGTACTAGACTTCTGTGTGCAAGCATAACAGAATATCATTAGTGGTTTAAGGGATTGGTGCTTGTCCGTGGGATGGGTCTCTAGTTGGACTGGTTATTGGTTGGCCATTCCCTTAGTCTCTTCTCCATCCTCCATCCCTGCATTCTTTGTAGGCAGGTTATAAGTTTTGTGGGTAGGTTGGTGTTCCTGTTGCACCACTGGGATTCCTGTCCAGCTACTGGAAATGGCCTCTTCAGGTTCTATATCCCACTGCTGTGAGTCTCAGCTAGGTCACCCCCAATAATTCTTGGGGGCCTCACTTATCCTGGGACTCTGGCATATCTTCGAGATGCCCTGACCCTCTCCCCTCAACCTGGCAGCTGCAGATTTTCATTCACTTTTAGGGCTATCTAGCTATTTCCCTTGTCTTCTCTTACCTGATCCTGTAACCCCCAATTCCACTGTCCATCTCCTCTCCACAGAGGTCCCTCCCTCCATATGCCTCCTACAACTATTTTATTCCCCCTTCTGAGTGAGATTCAAGCATCCTTGCTTCAGCCTTCCTTCTTGTTTAGCTTCTTGGGTCTGTGGGTATCCTGTACTTTATGGCTAATATCCAGTTATAAGTGAGTACATACCATGCATGTCCTTGGGGTTTTAGTGAGGTCTGAGTTATCACATTCAGGATGATATTCTCAAGTTCCATCCTTTTCCTATAAAATACAATATATCTTTCTTTTTAAATAGTCTAGTAGTCATCCACTGTGTAGATGTACCACATTTTCTTTATCCATTCTTCTGCTGAGGGAAATCTAGGTTGATTACAGTTTCTGGCTATTATGAATAAATCTGCTAGGAACATAGTTGAGCAAGTATCTTTAGGGTATACTCAGGTATCTTTTTGGTACACACCCAGGAGTGTTATAGCTGGGTTCTTGAGGTAGAATTATTTATAGCTTTTTTTTTTTTGAGAAACTACCAAATTGATTTCCAAAGTGGTTGTATAAGTATGCACTCCCACCAGCAATGGAGGAGTGTTTCCCTTGTTCCACATCCTTGCCAACATGTGCTATTACTTGAGATTTTGATTTTAGCCATTCTGATGAGTATAAGATGGAATCTCAGAGTCATTTTGATTTGCATTTTCATGATGACCGAGGACTTTGAACATTTCTTTAAGTGTTTCTTAGCTATTTGAGGTTCCTATGTTGAGAATTTTCTGTTTAGCTCTGTACCCCATATTTTAATTTGGGTTGTTGGTATATAAATTAGATATTAGCACTGTCAGATGAATGACTGATGAGGATTCTTTTCAAATCTGTAGGTTTCTAATGACAGTGGCCTTTGACAAACAGAAGCTTTTTAGTTTCATGAGGTTCCACTTATCAATTATTGATTTTAGAGCCTGAGCCATTGGTGTTCTGTTCAGATATTTGTCCCCTGAACCAATAAGTTCAAATATATTCCTCATTTTCTCTTCTATTAAATTTAAGTGTATCAGGTTTTATGTTGAGGTCTTTGATCCACTTGGACTTGAGTTTTCTGCAGAGTGATAAACATGGATCTATTTGCATTCTTTTACATGGAGACATCCAGTAAGACCAGCACTATTTGTTGAAGATTCTTTTTTCCATTGTATGGTTTTGCCTTCTTAGTTAAAAATCAAGTATTCATAGGTGTGTGGGTTTATTTCAGGGTTTTTTATTTGATTTTATTGATCAACCTGTCTGTTCATATACCAATACTTTGTAGTTTTTATTACTACTGCTCTGCAGTACAGCTTGAAGTCAGTGATGATGAAGCCCCTGGAAGTTCTTTTATTGTTCAGGATTGTTTCAGCTATTCTGTTTTTTATTTGTTTGTTTTTCCATATGAAGTTACAAATTGCTCTGTCAAGGTAAAGCATTATGTTGAAATGTTTATGGGGTTTGTATTGAATGTGTGAATTATTTTTGTTAAGATGGCCATTTTCACTATCCTAACTATCTACAAGCAAGGGAAATCTTTTCATCTACATATATCTTCCTCAATTTCTTTCTTCGGTAACTTGAAGTTCTTGTCATACAGGTCTTTCATTTCTTGGTTAGAGTTACAACAACATACTTTATGTTATTTGTGGCTTTTATAAAGGGTGTTGTTTCACTAATTTCTTTCTCAGTCCATGTATCATTTATATAAAGGAGGGCTACTGATTTTTTTTAGTTAATTTTTTTATCTAGTCACTTTGCTGAAGGTATTTATTAGCTGTAGGAGTTCTCTGGTAGAAATTTTGGGGTTGCTTAAGTATACTATCAAATCTGCATATCACAGAACTTTGACTTCTTTGTTTCCAGTTTGTATCTACTTGATCTCTTTCAGTTTTCTTATTTGCTCCAGCTAGAACTTTAAGTACTATATTGCAGAGATATAGATAGATAGATAGATAGATAGACAGACAGACAGACAGACAGATAGATAGATAGATAGACAGATGGACAGATAGGGCAGTTTAGTGGACTTGATTTCAGTTTTTTTTCCATTTAATTTGATGCTAGCAATTGCTTTTGTTATGTTTATGTATGTACTTTGCATCCCTGATCTTCCCAAGAATTATAATATGAAGTGGTGTTGGATTTTGTCAAAGACTTTTTCAGCATCTAATGAGATGATAATGTGTGTGTGTGATTTTTTTTACTTTGTTTACATGGTGGATTATACTGATAGACTTTTGTATACTGAACTACCCCTGGATCCTGAGGATGAAGCCTACTTGATCGTGGTGGATGATGTCTTTGATGTATTCTTGGATTCCATTTACAAGAATTTTATTGAATATTTTCCTTCAATGTACATGACAGAGATTGGTTTGAAATTCACTTTGCTGAATCTTTGTGTGGTTTACATATCAAGGTAATGGTAGCCTCACAGAACGAGTTTGGTAATGTTTCTTCAGTTTTTATTTTGTGGAAGAGTTTGAGGAGTATTGGTATTAGCTCTCTTTTTGAAAGTCTGGTAGAATTCTTCACTAAAACATTCTAGCCCTGCCCTTTTTTGTTTGGGAGACTTTTAGTGACTGATTCTACTTCTTTAGGGATTAAAAAACTAACAACATAGTTTATCTGACCTTGATTTATCTTTGGTAATTGGTATCTGTCTAGAAAATCTTCCATTTCATTTAGGTTTTTCCAATTTTATAGAGTAAAGGCTTTTGAATAAGACCTGATGATTCTTTGAATTTCCTCTGTGTCCATTGTTATGCCCCCTTTTTATTCCTTGTTTATTTGGGTACTGCCTTTTAGTTAGTTTGGCTAAGAGTTTGCCTTTCTCTTAATTTTAACAAAGATTAGCTCTTGGTTTTGTTGATTCTTTGTATTGTTCTCTTTGTTTCTGATTGATTGATTTCAGCACTGAGTTTGATTATTTCCTGCTTTCTACTCCCTTTTGGTGATTTTGCTTCTTTTTTCCTTTTCTAGAACATTTAGGTATACTTTTAATTAGTGTGAGAATTCTTCAATTTCTTTATGAGGGCACTTAATGCTATGAACTTTTCTCTTAGCACTGCTTTCACTATGTCCCATAAGTTTGAGTATGTTTTGCCCTCATTTTCTTTAGATTCTAGAAAGTCTTTTGTTTCTTTATTTCTTCCTTTACCCAGTGACCATTCAGTTAAGTGCTGTTCAATTTCCATGAGTATGTCTGTTTTCTATTGTTTCTGTTGTTGAACTCTAGCTTTAGTCCATGGTGACCTGATAGGATGTAAGGTATTATTTTAATCTTCTTTTATCTATTGAGGCTTTCTCTGTATCCAATTATATTTGCGATTTTGGAGAAGGTTCACTGAGGTGCTGAGAAGAAAGTATACCCTTTTGTGATTGAGTGAAATATTCTGTAGATGTTTGTTAGGTCCATTTGTTTTATAATGTCTGTTAGTTTCATTATAGCTCTGTTTAGTTTCTGTCTTGATGACTTTTTAATTGGTGAGAGTGGGGTGTTGAGGTCTCCCACTAGTAAGGTGTGAGGTTTGATGTGGAATTAAACGTTAGCAATGTTTCTTTTACAAATGTTGGTGCCCTTGTATTTGGAACATATATGTTCAGAATTGAGATATCTTGGTAAATTTCCCCTTTGATGAGTATGACGTGTTCTTCCCCCTGTCTTCTGATTAATTTTGGTTGTAAGTACTAGATATTAGAATGGCTATTCCAGCTTGCTTCTTGGGTCTGTTTGCTTGGAAAACTTTCTCCAGACATTTACTCTGAGGTATGTCCATCTTTATTCCTGAGGTGTGTTTCTTGCATGCAGAAGAACGATGGACCCTGTTTTTATATCCATTCTGTTAGCCTGTGTCTTTTTATTGGGGAATTGAGTTCATTGATGTTCAGAGTTATTAATGACTAATGGTTGCAATTTCCTGTTATTTTGATGTTGTTTTGGTGGTGATGGTGGTGGTGGCATGCGTGTGTGTGTGTGTGTGTGTGTGTGTGTGTGTGAGTGTGTGTGTGTGTGTGTTTCTCTTGTTTTTTTTTTTCTGGTATGGAATTACTTATTTCCTATGTTTTCTTAGATGTACTTATTCTCCTTGTGTTGGAGTTTTCCTTCTAGTATTTGTTTGTAGAGCTGGATTTGTGGATAGATACTGTTTAAATATGGATTTGTCTCAAAATTTCTTGTTTTCTCCATCTATGGTGATTGAGAGTTTTGCTGGATGACCTCTGTGGTTTTATAGAGGTTGCAAGATATCTATCCAGGTCGTTCTAGCTTTTAGAGTCTTTATTGAGAAGTTGGGTCTGATAACTCTGCCTATGTATGCTACCTGGCCTTTTCCCCTTTCTGCTTTCAATATCTTTTCTTTGTTCTGTAGTTTTTGTGTTTTGATTATTATGTATAGGGAGGATTTTTTTTCTTGTCCAGTCTAATTGGTGTTCTGTAAGCTTCTCATATGTTTATAGGCATCTTTTCTTTTAGGTTGGGGAAGATTTCTTCTATGATTTTGTTGAAAATATTTTCTGGAGAGGGATCCCGCACTGGGCGGGAGCCTACAAGCTTCCCTTCCGCGACCTCTGTTCCGGTAGACTGCACTGAAGAGACAGGTACCCAGGCTCTCCCCAATATAACATTGCTTGGGACACGGCCTGTTGGGGCTTCCGTCTGCTCCCAAGAACGGGACAGCACTGTGGTCATCTGGGCGCCAGCTCTGCTGTAGGCCATCCCCTCTGCATGGTGACCTGCGCCACCGAGAGAGTGCAGAGTGCACTCCGCCATCTTTGCTCCAGTGGCCGGGAAGTTGGGACTGCCAGGTTCTAAGACAGACAGGCATAATATTGCTTGGGTCTCAGGTGGATTGTGTGTACGTGGCTCACAAGAGCTGGGCAGATCTGCAGTAACCAGCGTGCAAGCTCTGCTGTGGGACTTTTGCCTGGCAGAGGGACACCCCCTTCCCTTCCCCCCCCACTCTAGGAGAGATCACACACCCCTGCACAGGGCAGGAGCCTACCAGCCTCCCTGTCGTAGGAACGTTACTAACAGAAATCAAAGTAATATGGCACCATCCGAACCCAACTCTCCAACAGCAGCAAGTCCTGGATACCCCACCACACCCAAAAGACAAGTGCTGGATTTAAAATCACTTCTCATGATGCTATTAGAGGATCACAAGAAGGACACAAATAAATCTAATAAAGAATTACAGGAGACCATGAATCAACGGTTAGAAGCCCTTACAAAGGAAACACAAAAATCGCTTAGAGAAATGCAGGAGAACATGGATCAAAAGATGGAGGCGCACAAGGAGACAACACAAAAATCGCTTAACGAGATGAATCAACGGGTAGATGCACTCACAAAGGAATCACAAAAATTGCATAAAGAAATGCAGAAGAATATGGGTCAACAGACGGATGCCCATAAGGAGGCAACACAAAAATTGCTTAAAGAAATGAATCAACGGATAGATGCCCTTACAAAGGAAACACGAGAAATGCTTAAAGAAATGCAGGAGATGATGGATCAACAGATGGATTCCCATGAGGAGGAAACACAAAAATCGCTCAGAGAAATGCAGGAGAACGTGGGTCAACAGGCAGAAATCCTGAAAGAGGTAATGCAAAAATACCTTAAAGAAATACAGGAAAATACAAACAAACAAGTGAAGGATCTCAGCAAATCCATCCAGGAACTAAAAAAGGAAGTAGAAACAACTAAGAAATCACAAAGGGAGACAACTTTGGAGATAGAAAACCTTGGGAAGAAATCAGGAGTCATAGATGCAAACATCAACAATAGAATACAAGAGATGGAAGAAAGAATCTCAGGTGCTGAAGATTCCATAGAAAACATCGACTCAACAGTCAAAGAAAATGCAAAATGCAAAAAACGTGTAACCCAAAACATCCAGGAAATCCAGGACACAATGAGAAGACCAAACCTGAGGATTATATGTACGGAAGAGAGTGAAGATTTGCAACTTAAATGGCCAGTAAACATCTTCAACAAAATTTTGGAGGAAAACTTCCCTAACCTAAAGAGAGAGATGCCGATGAACGTACAAGAAGCCTACAGAACTCCAAACAGACTGGACCAGAACAGAAATACCTCCTGTCACATAATAATCAAAACACCGAATGTTCTAAACAAAGAAAGAATATTAAAAGCAGTAAGAGAAAAGGGCCAAGTAACATACAAAGGAAGACCTATCCAAATCACATCAGACTTCTCACCAGAGACTATGAAAGCCAGAAGATCCTGGGCAGATCTCATGCAGACACTAAGAGAGCACAAATGCCAGCCTAGACTACAATACCCAGCAAAACTCTCAATCACCATAGATGGAGAGACCAAGATATTCCATGATAAAACCAAATTTTCACAATATCTTTCCACAGATCCAGCCCTGCAATGGATAATAGGTGGAAACCGCCAATACAGGGAGAGAAACAACACCCTGGAAAAAATGAGATAATAACCTTCTTGAATCAAACCCAAAAGTAGATAACCACTCAAACATAAAGATAGCGTCAAGAATGGCAGATGGCAATAATCACTATGCCTTAATATCTCTTAATATCAATGGTCTCAATTCCCCAATTAAAAGACATAGACTAGCAGACTGGATATGTAAACAGGACCCAGCATTTTGCTGCATGCAGGAATCGCACCTCAGTGTCAAAGACAAACACTACCTCAGAGTAAAAGGCTGGAAAACAATTTTACAAGTAAATGGCCCCAAGAAACGAGGTGGAGTAGCCATCCTAATATCAGATAAAATTGATTTTCAACCTAAAGTCATCAAAAAAGACACAGAAGGACACTACATACTGATCAAGGGAAAAATCCACCATCAAGAACTCTCAATTCTGAATATCTATGCTCCAAATGCAAGGGCACCCTCATTCGTAAAAGAAACTTTACTAAAACTCAAAGCACACATCGCACCACACACAATAATAGTGGGTGACTTCAACACCCCGCTCTCTGAAATGGATCGTTCAGGAAAGCAGAAACTAAACAGGGACACAGTGAATCTAATTGAAGCCTTGGACCAAATGGAACTAACAGATATATATAGAACATTTCATCCTAGAGCTAAAGAATACACCTTCTCAGCACCTCATGGTACCTTCTCCAAAATTGACCATATAATTGGTCACAAATCAGACCTCAACAGATATAAGAAGATAGAACTAATCCCATGCCTCCTATCAGATCACTAAGGAATAAGGGTGGTCTTCAATGGCAACAAAAACAAAAGAAAACCCACGTACACAGGGAGGCTGAACAATGCTCTACTCAATGATAACTTGGTCAAGGTGGAAATAAAGAAAGAAATCAAAGACTTTTTGAAAGTGAATGAAAATGAAGGCACAACATACCCTAATTTATGGGACACAATGAAAGCAGTGTTAAGAGGAAAATTCATAGCCCTGAGTGCCGCCAAAAAGAAAGGGGAGACAGCATACACTAACAGCTTAATGGCACACCTGAAAGCCCTGGAACAAAAAGAAGCAAATACACCAAAGAGGAGTAGAAGGCAGGAAATCATCAAACTCAGGGCTGAAATCAATCAAGTAGAAACAAATAAAACCATACAAAGAATCAACATAATGAGGAGTTGGTTCTTTGAGAAAATCAACCAGATAGATAAGCCCTTAGCCAGACTAACCAGAGGGCACAGAGATAGTATCCAAATTAATAAAATCAGAAACGAAAAGGGAGAGATAAAAACAGAAACTGAGGAAATTCAAAAAATCATCAGATCCTACTACAAAAACCTGTATTCAACACAACTAGAAAATCTTGAGGAAATGGACAATTTCCTTGACAGATACCAAATACCAAAATGAAATCAGGATCAAATAGACCATCTAAACCGTCCTATAACCCCTGAAGAAATAGAAGTTGTCATTGGAAGTCTTCCAACCAAAAAAAGCACAGGTCCAGATGGTTTTAGTGCAGAATTCTATCAGACCTTCAAAGAAGACCTAACACCAATACTCTTCAAACTGTTCCACAAAATAGAAATAGAAGGAACACTACCCAACTCGTTCTATGAAGCCACAATTACACTAATACCAAAAGCACACAAAGATCGGACAAAGAAAGAGAATCTCAGGCCAATCTCTCTTATGAATATCGATGCAAAAATACTCAATAAAATTCTTGCCAACCGAATCCAAGAACACATTAAAACGATCATTCACTACGATCAAGTAGGCTTCATCCCAGGGATGCGGGGATGGTTCAATATAAGGAAATCTATCAATGTAATCCACTATATAAAAAATCTCAAAGAAAAAAACCACATGGTCATCTCATTAGATGCTGAGAAAGCATTTGACAAAATTCAGCATTCTTTCATGCTAAAGGTCTTGGAAAGATCAGGAATTCAAGGCCCATATCTAAACATAGTAAAAGCAATTTACAGCAAACCGGTAGCCAGCATCAATCTAAATGGAGAGAAACTTGAAGCAATCCCACTAAAATCAGGGACTAGACAAGGCTGCCCTCTCTGTCCATATCTTTTCAATATAGTACTTGAAGTTCTAGCTAGAGCAATTAGACAACAAAAAGAGCTCAAAGGGATACAAATTGGAAAGGAAGAAGTCAAACTATCACTATTTGCAGACGATATGATAGTATACTTAAGCGACCCAAAGAACTCCATCAGAGCACTCCTACAGCTGATAAACGACTTCAGCAAAGTGGCCGGATATAAAATCAACTCAAGCAAGTCAGTAGCCTTCCTATACTCAAAGGATAAGCAGGCTGAGAAAGAAGTAAGAGAAATGATACCCTTCACAATAGCTACAAACCATATAAAGTATCTTGGCGTGACTCTAACCAAACAAGTGAAAGATCTGTATGACAAGAACTTCAAGTCTCTGAAGAAAGAAATTTAAGAAGACCTCAGAAGATGGAAAAATCTTCCATGCTCATGGATTGGCAGGATTAATATAGTAAAAATGAGCATCTTACCAAAACTAATATAAAGATTCAATGCAATCCCCATCAAAATCCCAACTCAATTCTTCATAGAGTTAGAAAGAGCAATTCAAAAATTCATCTGGAATAACAGAAAACCCAGAATAGCTAAAACTATTCTCAAGAGTAAAAGAACCTCTGGGGGAATCAGTGTCCCAGACCTCAAGCTGTACGACAGAGCAATAGTGTTAAAAACCGCATGGTATTGGTACAGTGACAGGCATGTAGATCAATGGAACAGAATTGAAGACCCAGAAATGAATCCACACTCCTATGGTCACTTGATCTTTGACAAAGGAGCTAAAATCATCCAGTGGAAAAAAGATAGCCTTTTCAACAAATGGTGCTGGCTCAACTGGAGGTCAACATGCAGAAGAATGCAAATTGACCCATTCTTATGTCCTTGCACTAAGCTCAATTCCAAGTGGATCAAGGATCTCCACATAAAACCAGACGCACTGAAACTAATAGAAAGGAAACTAGGGAAGAACCTTGAACTTATGGGCACAGGGGAGAATTTCCTGAACAGAACTCCAATAGCTTATGCTCTAAGATCAAGAATTGACAAATGGGACCTCATTAAATTACAAAGATTTGCAAGGCAAAAGACACTGTCAAAAAGACAAAGCAGCAACCAACTAACTGGGAAATGATCTTTACCAACCTTACATCCAACAGAGGGCTAATATCCAATATATACAAAGAACTCAAGAAGTTAAACTCCAGAGAGGCAAGTAACCCTATTAAAAAATGGGGTACAGAGCTAAACAAAGAGTTCTCACCTGAAGAATATCTAATGGCTGAGAAGCACCTAAAGAGATGTTCATCACCCTTAGTCATTAGGGAAATGCAAATCAAAACAACCCTGAGATTCCATCTCACACCAGTCAGGATGGCTAAGATCAAAAACACAGGAGACAGCAGTTGTTGGCGAGGATGTGAAGAAAGAGGAACACTCCTCCACTGTTGGTGGAATTGCAAGCTGGTACAACCACTCTGGAAAGCAGTCTGGCGGTTCCTCAGAAAACTGGGCATGACACTCCCGGAGGATCCGGCTATACCACTCCTGGGCATATACCCAGAGGCTTTACCTGCATGCAATAAGGACACATGCTCCACTATGTTCATATCAGCCTTATTTATAATAGCCAGAAGCTGGAAAGAACCCAGATGTCCCTCAACGGAGGAATGGATTCAGAAGATGTGGTATATCTACACAATGGAATACTACTCTGCAATTAAAAACAATGAATTCACAAAATTCCTAGGCAAATAGTCAGATCTTGAAAATATCATCCTTAGTGAGGTAACCCAATCACAAAAGAACACACATGGTATGCAGTCACTGATAAGGGGATATTGACCCAGAATCTCGGAATACCCTAGACACAATCCGCATATCAATAGATTTCTAAGAAGATGGAAGGAGAGACCCCTGGTCCTGGAAAGACTGGATGTAGGGGAACGCCAGGACAGAGAAACGAGAGGGGGTTGAATGGAGAAAAGAGGGAGGGAAGGGGGCTTATGGGACTTTCGGGGAGGGAGGAAACGGGAAAGGGGAAATGATTTGGAATGTCAATAAAAAAAAACTTAGAAAATAAAAAAAAAAAAGAAAATATTTTCTGGTCCTTGGAGCTGTGACTCTTTATTTTCTTCTATTCCTATTATTCTTAGGTTAGGTTTTCTCATGGTATCCCAGATTTCCTGGATTTTTTTGTGTCAGGAATTTTTTAGTTATAACATTTTCATTGACTGATGTTTCAATTTCTTCTATAATACCTTCTAATCCTGAGATTCTTTCTTCCATCTCTTGTATTCTGTTGGTCATATTTATGTCTTTTGTTTCCATTCTCTTCCTTATTTATTCAATAATTTGTTAATATTGGTACAAATATGTGTGTTTTTGTATATATGTCTCTCTATATACATATATATGCATAGAGTCAATAAAGAAAACACAAACTGGGGGAATCCTGGAGATGGAATATATATGCATATATACACATATACAAACATATATATGCATATATATATTCCATCTCCAGGATTCCCTCATACATATGTATGTGTTCCATCTCCAGGATTCCCTCAGTTTGTGTTTTCTTTATTGCTTCTATTTCCATTTTCAGGTTTTATTTATTTCCTTCATCTGTTTGTTTGTATTATCCTGTATTTCCTTAAGGGATTTATTTGTTTCCTCTTTAAAGGCCTCAGCCTGTTTGTGTGTATTTTCCTGTATTTGTTTAAGGGATTTGTTCAATTCTTCATTAAAGGCTTCTGTCATCTTTATAAGTTTGAATTTAAGGTCATTTTTCCTGTGCTTTGGTTTTGTTGGGATGTCAGGGTGTGTTGTAGTAGATCTGTGCTCTGAAGATGTCCTGGCTTTTGCTGATTGTGTTCTTTTGAGGGCCTTTAGCCTTCTGGATGGCTTTATTCACTGAATGTTCCTGTCATAGTAGGTGTTTCGAAGGGGTCTAACCTTGATAATCCTGGTGTGGCAGGTCTCTGGTGGGTTGGTATCCTTGGGCGGCCTGGTTCCCAATCAGCAGGTCTGATGAAGGTAGGCTGAGAGGTGGCAGGACAATGGGGGTCCAGCTGAAACAACAGGAAGTTAGGGCAGCTGGGGTGCCCCAGAAGACTCAGTGCACAGGGAAGATGAGTGTGTGAAGGGAACCTAACCTGTTGGTTCTAGATGGCAGATCTGATAAAGGTGGATGGAAAGATGGTAGGATAATGAAGGTGTACAGGGGATAGCAGGTGGCTCTGAACAGCTGGCCACAAGGTCAGTCCTGTAGTGTCTGCACCTTAGGGTTTAAAGGCTAACTAGAACTCTAAGTTCACCTCCTTCCCTTGCAAGTATGTATTCTGGACTTGTACTATCTTCAGGCTTGATCTCCATAGTACTGATGGTAAAAATGGCTAGCTGGTAATCAGCTCATATTCAGATCATATCAAAGATAGACAAGATGGCAGACGTCACACCTTTGCTACCCCTGAGATCTGGAATCTTGAATTTCCATATCCAGATGCACATGTTCCTAAACTTTGACAAATAGTGTCTTGTTGGACTTGATAAGCAAGAGGCTTATTGATCCAGATGGGCAAATGCATCTTCCTCATATATTCAATCATTTGTTAATATTGGTACAAACACACACACACACACACACACACACACACACACACACACACACACACACACACATCTTCGATTTATAATCCAGTATTGTTACTATTTTGTTGTCCTACACTTTCCCAGGCCTGGCCATTGGGAAGTCTTTCAGGTTGACTTCTTATCTTTTCATTGTCGTGTTGCTCTGGCAGCAGCAAACTTGATAGCCTCTGAGCTTCAGTGTCAGGACCCTGGCTTTTGAGTCCTCACAACTTTTTTGAACTCTTCCAGTGACTGATGCTTGCAGGCCTTGTAGCCTTGGCTGTGATATCTGACTTGTCATAGCATCTCCTTCCACAAGCTTCTTTTCAGTTTCAGCTCCCAATTATACCCATGTTCACAGTGGTTTATAGTGGAAGTGGAGGAATTCTTCCATCTTCTCCTGCTGTTACCTTCAGAGCTGAAAGTTGACAGTCTTGCCTTCTTTGTAATCAGTTCAGCCTGCTCTTGCCTCCAAGTTTCACAAATAGGCAAATGACTATTAGAGAGAAGACTTTGTTAGGTCCTATATTTAGGATAGTACATAGAAGTGAAGCCTCTAGACCAATGAAAAAAGACAGGAGGATGTTTGCATAGCCAGAAGATTGCCTGTACATGGATTACAGTTTCACTGGTCATAGTAAAACATTCGCTTCCACCAATACAAACCTTGTATCAGGACCAGTCATAAGTTCCTATAGGCACAGCCTCTTCTGCCCATCTCAGCTATGTTGCTGAGCCACCAAAAGCAAGTGCCGTTTGTCTTTCAGACATAATGAAGGAGTGTGATAGGGTCTGGAGCAACCAGAGCTGGGGCCTTCTGGAGCTGCATCAGTTGGAAACACCAGCAACAAGTTGATGAGTCTTGGTGCTAGCTGGTACATTTAGGTTGGATTAAGACATTCTGCCAAGAGGATAAAGGCTTCTTCATGGCATCCAAGAAATGTTCAAAGCACTCTGGATGTCGTGTTGATAACCCAGACAGTGGTCAGAGAGGTTAGTCAACTATCACCTTCCTGCACAAAGTGCCTGGGTACAAAAGATGGGTTCTGACAGTTGTCAAAATGCCACATATTACTCTGGTCCCAACATTTTAGCTTATTTTGAGAAATGGTGAATATTAAGGGATGATTGTAATCAAAACTCTATGATAATGGAAAGATTCTTAACAGAATGTAATGGTGCTTTACTCCTAGTTGTACTCATGGCGAGAGCTGCATGGTTTGATTTTTCTCACAAACGTATTTTAGGTCAATGGTTTTCAACTTGTATTTAATTTGTTTCCTGTTGTCATTGTGATTTTTAATGACTAGAGGGATTATTTGTGCATTAATTTTTCATTAAAGGAAGTTTCCAGTACCCAAAGCATATAGAAATAATACAGTTGAAAGTAAATTTGCTTCCATCTTCCTGTAAAGATGGGAGGAGATGTTTTAGGAAGATGGAGATCCTTTCCAACTGCCTAGTCCTTCCAGACACCACCCTATCCAAAAGTGTATCCAGTACTAACAAGGAACTTCTAGTTAGTGGTTTGACATCTGTGTTGTCTTGTATTTTGCATCTACCTAGAATAGAATATATGCTCAAAACCATGTGGGACTCAAAGTCTGGTACAAAACGTCTCTCTGGTGGCCTACACACAAATATGGGGAAGAACCACTCATGTCCTCATGGTTGTGAAGGGACAGCAAATAAGAAGCAGACAAGTGGGGAGTGGCTATGAGATTCTAAGGGCAGAGGGGTAGTTACAGTAGGGAAAAGTGGTAGGACTGAGGCAGGACATGTGTCTAGAATACCTCAGGTTTGACAAAGGCAGCATACAGTCAGAATCCCTAAATCAGTTCTCTACATACCTTCCGTAGCAAGACAGAAATTGGCTACTTTCCAAGAATCTTAAAGATAATATTCCCAAACAGAATGCGTGCCTGCTCTAAAGCAAACTTCTCCTTACATCTCCAAGTCTATGACCTACAACTTCTGTTTTCAAGTTGATGACAGATTTACTCAGATTCTTACAAGAAATTGAGAACTGTCCCGAGACCAGTAAAATGTTCTTTCTTTTGATAGAGACTTGCAGTGTTCTGACTAGGGGCTGTAGCCAGCTGGCCCTTGGTGGGAGCATCCTGCCCTCTGCTGGATGTGGCTAGCAAAACAAGTCTTCATTGCCTTATAAAGAATTAATTAAAACAGGAAGCATTTTTGTTTATTTCGAAATAAATATTTGCTTGCATGCTGATGAGGTTTTAATTAACCAGGGAATGCATTCCTTCCGTGATGTCTTCCTTCTCAGAGGGTTGCCGGGTATCCAAGAAGAACATCTCTGTGGATCAAATACATCCCCCTGCATGATAAACGTTCTATGGTATCATTTCTAAAGAAATGTACATAATCAAAAATGAATCTATAATAGGTTTTAAAGTGTTTTGATGTGATAGGAAAAACCCCAGGAGAGCCTGGGCTGATGAACTAATTCTCCAAGGCGCTAAAGCTCTCCCAGGATCAGTCTGCCTAGAATAAGAGATGGATCTGCTGTGGGGCCTCAGGAAGAACCTTAGTATTTCCCCCTGCTCAAGGCAAGTGCAGAGTTTAAGCACTCCCACTATGCGCTGTTCACACAGGGTGGCAAGTGCTCCTTGTTACCAACATTGTGGAATTTGTGATAGCCTGAAATTCAGTTTGGGTAAAACAGAGACTCTGACACTAATATAAGCCTAGAGAATAAAAGAACTCTTCTAAACATGTATAAAGAAAGTAGGATACCCTAACAATAACTGTTTGGTAAAGGTTGAAGAGACAGAAAGCCTTGCTATCCAGTGTTGCTTGTGGCGTGTTCTGTTCAATGTATTGACATGTCTATACTTCTCTTTTATTAAAAATTGTCAAAATCAATTCCAAGAATAATATTTTTACAGCAGCCAGTCTCTTCCAAAGCTGTCCTTTCCCCTTTCCCCCTAGGTTTCTCCTGAGCTTTCTTTTTTTCCTTTAAAACCAGATAGAAGTAGTTTTCGGCTGACACTCTCAGAGCTTTGGGGCCCTTAGCTATTCCTCACCTTCCAATCCCAGCTCCACAGCATCAGTGCTTCAGTGCTGTTGCTGTCCTGAGAGCAGACAGCATGCCACCCAGCTCCTGAGTTCTTGGCCACCTTAGGGGTGATGAGCGACTGACAGTGACCACGGTATGAATACAGCCATTCTTTAATGACAGCAAGAGATCTGCTTGTAACTTAATTTGTTTAATTGATCCTGTTGTCTTCATTAGCAGCTCTTTCTAATGAAAGCTCTCTTAAGCTCCCATCTGGATGTCCAACTGAGGAGTCCAGCCAAGTATAATCGATCACCTTGCCAGCCTCAGCAAGTGCTATTATTGATGTGGTCAACAAAGTTTTAACAGTAGGTTGCTGAAGACACAAAGAAATGATATGATCTCAACACACAAAATATTGGGCACTCAGGTATCTGTCTAAATAAATAAAAATACAATAGGCATATTCAGGGAGTTGGGAAGGAAATAAGCAGTATGTGTCTTCTGATTTTTTTCTCCTGAATTCTATGTTTCCACTATTTATGCATATATATTTATTTATGCAGAGTACAAATTTATGAGATGCAGTGTAGGAGTTTAATATTTCTTTACAATGTTTGATGATCTGATTGGAATGACCCACATGTTCTTCAACTCATGTATTATTTCTTTGGGTGGGGTACCATTCAGAATCCTTTCCATTAGTTATTTTGAATGAAACAATTGGATATCATCAACTGGTTGCCCTGCTGTGGTATCAAACATTTGAAGTTACTCCTCCTGTCCAACTGAACCCCTGTACCCTTTACCTGCCTCTGTCCTGGGCTCCCTCCAGTTTCCAGGCTCTAGTGTTCACTGATGTTTTTGGTTTTTTGTATTTCTTCTTTTTTTTTTTTTTTGTTTGTTTCTTCTTCCAGATCAGTTTGAGCTTTTACATATAAGAAAAATACACTTACCATCTATCTCTGGCTTATTTCCCCCAATATAATGTTCCCCAGTTTCATCAGTGTTTTTGCAAATGACAGAGCTTTGTTCTTGTTATTACTGAATAGCATTCCATGGTGTATACACGCCACACTTTATTCATTCATTTGTTGATGGCAACCGTGGTTGCTTCCATTTCTCGACTCCTTGGCATGCTGATTTCATTTCCTTATTTTCTTTGGGGCTATACCCAGTAGTGCAGTTGCTGGGTCATGCAAGAATGCTATTTTTGGTTATTTTGAGGAAGTTCCACAATGTTTTCCCACAATAGCTGTACAAATTTACATTCCCATCAACAGTGTGGGAGAGTTCCCTTCTCTCCTCTTCCAGACCAGAATTTGTTTTTAAAATCTTTTTAGTATGTTAATTGAAATTAAATCTTTTTGGTATGTTAATTGAAATTGAATAATAATGGTTTCTATGTTAACAAAGTGTGTGTGTGTGTGTGTGTGTGTGTGTGTGTGTGTGTGTGTATGTGTGCGCGGGTGCATGCATGTGCTAAATGACAGATCGATATTTTACTTCCTTGGTATGTTATGCAGTCAAACAACAAGTGTTTACCGAGGAGAAAAGATCAAAATCTTTTTGGTATGTCAGTTGAACTTGAATTATAATGATGGTTTCTATGTCAACAATCTCTCTTTCTTTGTGTGTGTGTGTGTGTGTGTGTGTGTGAGTGTGTGTGTTGTGTGTGTCTTAAAATGACAGATTGATATTTTACTTCCCTGGTATGTTATCTCAGTCAAGCAAGTATTTACCAGGGAGAAAGATCAGTTGTAAATGGTATTATACTTTCTTTTGACTTTTAAAATATGTGCCAGTTTCTATCAGAGACTTGCAGGAGCCTCTGTGGTTGCTGCAACTTGGGGCTGTGCTTTTGATTCCCTGGACACAAGAGAATCCTAGCCTTGTATTGAGCAGTAGAAGACAGCCAGTTGAATCCCTTTTGATTCATTAAAAAGCCATGTATCCTAAAAAGGAACCACCTCCCCTCTTTGTTCCGCTCCTCTCATCACCATATACTCAGTGCAGTTCGTTGTCTGAGGAAGATTTAGAAATGGTCTCAATCATTTTCTATATCTAGCTTGCCATTTTTATAAGATTAAACAGCTGGGAAAGTCCCAAGGATAAAGGACAGACTTTACTAGCCATGTTGGCTCAACTAGTTCAACATAAATATAGATTATTTATATAAACAGTTCAGCATAGCAACAGCGACCTTAATTGTCTCCTATAGCAATTCCACAAGCACTGAAAGAAACAAAGAATATCCAAACTAAACCTTTGTTTATGGCTTCTTGAAAGGAAGCACTTTGAATTTATATTTCTCAATTTCTATAGCTGTAATAAGATTTATAGGCAATTTAAATATTTTTTTCTCTTGTGCTTGCTCAGCGCTCAGCACATTAGGAACATTCTAAAGAATGGAGCATATTGCATTGAACAACTCGGCCAAAATAAAATGGAAATGAGTGTAATAAGTAGTTGTAGCTTGGTACCAAGTGAGTCACGAAGAAAAGAAACACAACCACGAGTATGTGAAAGCCCCACAGGGGACTATTTATACTTTCAGCACTCTGCACACAGTAGGGGCTCAGTAAATACTAAGAAGTAAAGAAACAGTAGTGTGGCCTTTTTAAAGGATTTGACTTGCAGTCGTTATCTTAAGGGTGTACTCAAGTAATAGTTACCTCATGACTACTTAGCCTCATGAGTTAATGTTTACAAAGCGCTTTGAACTTCTTAGAAAAAAAAAAGAATGTTTTTGTTGGCACTGTGGCATACTTGCCAAGGTACATAAATTCTTCCAGGTTCTATCCTTCAGCTGCCAGGGCTATGCCCTCTCTCCATGCAAGGCTCGGTTCTGCCATTAGTCCAGTTGTTTCTGCCACCTCTAGCCTGCTCCAGCACAGGTAGGGATGGGTTGGGAACAGAACAAGCCTTGAACAGATATCTTTAAGGACTCCAGGGAAAGTCTGGGAAAGTAACAATAGGGTCTGTATTAATGCTTCTTAGAGCAATTCTTGTCGAGAAGGGTTCAGGAGTCTGGTCAGCCGTGGGGGAAATTATGGGGCACCCTCTCTTCAACGAGGTAGCTTCAAACTTGATCCTAATGGGAATACAGAGGTGTAGAGACAGTCAGGACCATATGACGAAGCTGTGTTTATGGATTTTTAAGTGGATTATACACATGCTTTGACTAGTGTCTGGCATATAGTTCTGTTATAAAGTACTCATAAGACAGATTTCCCTTAGATGGGCAGGACATATCTATTATGATTTCTTTTCTTGTATTTTTCTTTTTCATGTTTCATGATTTCAAACAGCAGTGTTTGAGTCCACATGCGGTCAGCCAATGCTGGGCTGGTTTCTAACCTGTTTGTCACTGACTCCAAACACACTGCCTTTAGGTTTAGGAATGTGGTGAATAAACAGGCAAACGGTGGTCTGAAGAGCACACTCTATGGTTTCAATGGAGAATGGGTGTCCACCGGAATGAATTCAAACAAGAGTTTTTAGTTTGCAGGTTACAACATATTAACTTTCAACTAATCACACACAATAAAGCTTTCAAAGTAGTACAGTAACAGGCTGCAAGTAAATAGAATGGCTCCCACGGAAGAGCTTGCTTTAAAGGTAGCAACAACGCCTATTTTCTGCACCGAAGTCACTTGTTTCCTAACGCACACCGTGAGGTTTTCTGTGTGGGTGGAAATTTTCCATAATACATATTTATACCATAGCTGCTGTCCATGTGGCACATTTGCTGTCTCAAAACTGCTTCTAGGGACTAGAAATGAATGTCATGTGGGCAAAACCCAAGATGGTATTCTGTTAAAGCAATGGACCACAAAAATAGATGTCTGTTCTGCTTCAAAGAAAACTCCAGGTATGTGTGGCTATAACTGAACGCTAGGAAGTTAAGTAGAAGTAAGTCTTTAGATTTTCAAACAAAAATTATAGACAGGAACTTCCTTCCATCTTGGATGAATTCATTATATACCTGAAAATTAAAAAAAAAAAAAAAACCAAACAAGTGGAGCAAAATTTGTAGTGAGGATAATACTCAGCTTTTGACATTCTAAAAGCTCATAGTCCATGTGAAAGCAATCCATAAGGAAAACACCTCTTTGGGAGGGGCTCCAGATACAAAATGTGTTCTTTCCCCTCCCTTTGGTTCACCAGTGAATGAATTTCCCTTTTTGATAGTGCAGTGGATTCACATAGGCAGCATTGAATTTATTTATTTATTTATTTATTTATTTATTTATTTATTTATTTATTTATTTATTTATTTATATGTGGGACTTTTCTGTCCTTGTTTTGAAAGAAATAGATAGGAGATCCTTCAGGTAAAATGAGGTGGTTAGAATGAACTAGGACCACACTGTGTTTCCTTTTCTGTCTGTAAGCGTCTTGTGGCCTTGAAGGGGGCTGTGAACTCCCATGAGTGGAGCAGACAAGACCTTGTTTGCTTTGACTTGGAAAGCAGATGTTCTCACTGATGTCTGCCAGCTACAGTCCTGTAGTAAGTTTGAGTGGGGAAAGTGGAGGTTGATTCCCATTATGCATTACTCTGATTTGAGGGAGGGGAGAAAGGGAACACATTGCAACCAAATGTTGTATACTAAAATAATAAATTATTGCTTGGATTTCTTTCATTCATGTGTTCAGTAAGGTGATTAGACCTTTGGGGTTTCTTTTCTAAATATTTTTGGACTTCTATACCTTTTCTGAAGATCTGTTTATATATATATATATATATATATATATATATAGATAGATAGATAGATAGATAGATAGATAGATAGATAGATATATGAACACATATACACATAAGTATATATGTAATAGCATATGGTCAATGGATTTCCTGGTGGATTTATTTTCCATCAAGGGAATGCTGAGCTTATGACATGTAGATAATTTTGTTTTTACCATTGTCAGAAAAGTTAAATGAATATGAGCGTGTAAACAAGAGACAGGTATAGAAAGTGGATACAAAGTCATGTTTAAATTGACTGTACGCTAGAACTCAAACATGGCATTCTGATGATTTAGCCAGCACAAGGCAACTAGTGGGAATTCACTCTATGTGCATATGTGCACACACTGTGTGTGTGTGTGTGTGTGTGTGTGTGTGTGTGTGTGTGTGTAAATTGAACACCAACTTTTGTTGTCCTTTCAACTCTGCATCATCTGCAAGGAACAGATAATTAAGCATTTTAATTGACAAACTATCACTTTTGTGTCTGCTAAAAGAACAAGTTGATGAATTTCTGACTGAGTTAAGCCCTGCTGTGTCTGCATCACACTTTAGGGTTAGACCACCAGGGGTCAGGCCATTGTGCCAGAGAGCCTTTGTTAATTAAGTACTCTTGTCTTAGAAGAAAGACATAGCACAGTGGATCTCAAACTTTGATGCAGGTAGGCTCCTGGAGAGCATTTAAATAAGCATAGGTCTGAGTTCTCAGCTTTGGTAATTCTGAGTATTCAAATCTGAATTGGAGGATTTATGCCTCTGAGAATATTTTTGTAATGGATACAGGCATTAGAGAGATTGTGCTTCTTTTTCATTGTAGATCATTCTCTCCCTCTCTCCCTCCACACTTCTCTCTCTCTCTCTCTCTCTCTCTCTCTCTCTCTCTCTCTCTCTCTCTCTCTCTGTATGCATGCACATTCATTTGTGTCTGGATGTGTTTACATATATAGAAACACATGGAGGCAAAAGGTTTACGTGGGAATGTCTTTCTCAATGACTTCTCTACTTTATTATTTTTGAGACAGGGTCACGAACTGACTTTCCAGTTTGGACAGGCTGCCCTAGAACTAGTGAGTTCTAGGGATCCACCTGTGTCTGTGCTCCAGCACTAGGGCTACCATCATGCATTGCTCCACCTAGATTTTATATACTTATTGGGATCAGAACTCAGGTTCCCATACTTGCGCAATGATGACTTTTTACATTGAGCTGTCTCCCCAGGCTTTTTGTTTGTTTGTTTGTTTCATTTGTCTGAGATAGACTCTCATTATGTAGTACAGGCTGCCCTGCCCTTGCTGATCCTTCTACTTCTGCTGCTAGAGAACTGGGAATGAAGAACCACACACTCAGTTAGACAGCCTTGCTTTGAAAGAAAGTTCTACAGGTTCTCTAGCTATCAAATGTTAGAGGAGGAATGTCAGGTGTGCCCTGTGTGTGGCAGGAAAATGTCACAGATAGGATGGTATCAACAAATAGGGGACTAGGTCTTAGGTCATGAAGGTCAAAGGTCAATGTGTGCTGGTAGGTCTTATACTGGACAGTGAGTAGGGATAGCCTTAGGGATGTAGCTCATTGTTGGCATACTTGTTTAGCACACTTGTCCTAGGTTAGATCTACAAACCGTGATTTAGATAGGAGGCACATTTCCTTACCATTATGTAGGTTTTTCTCTAAGACTAATAGTGAGTAACCAAGACAGGATCAGTAATTACAATTATAATTGATCCCACAATGGCCTGTCAGCCAATAGTTCAATTGATTTTCCTTGGGAAGATCATTATGAGAACCACTAAAAGAGAAGAAATTGCAGTGAATCTGATTCTGTGATTTGTTCACACCTACCACTCACCATGTATGATGGCGATGCGTGGGGAGAAATGTGATGAAATAAAGAAGGGTACACGGATCAAGTTAAGTTCCGTAGGGTCTATGGAAACAGCTGGTCAGCTCCCAAGCACCTGGTCCCATGTACTCTCTCCAAATTGCAGCTCTGGAAATAAAATGAACAACAATGAGATATCTCAAGTGCTCTTCTTAAAGACAAAAATGAAATTGGGGGAACTCATACGACCTGATAAGAACACTAAGAAACTGCTACGCACAGAACAGGAAGATGGTGGGGTGAAAGGGTCATAATGTCATAGTTTCTAATCACTCAGAAAAATCTTTGGTCATCTCTTTTACTCCCATTTACTGCAACATGGCATATTTGGTAATATTGAGCATCTTAGTTTATCTTTTTCAACTGACAGAATAGTTCTTGAACTACTAGTTAGCTATTTTAAGAAATGTCTTTGAATTATTAATTTTTTAGTTTCTTTCTTCACAAACAAAAATTTTAACTTAAATAGAGTTCTTAGACAGCACATTGCCAGTCACATTTCTGGATATTATTAGTATAGTCTCATTTTCACAAAATCATTGAATGTAACAAAGAAAAAAAGGGATTCAACAGTAGCCACCATTTTGAACCCCTGTCATGGGCTAGGTTACACTGTAGGAATAATCCCATTAGGAAGTACTGCTGTGGCTGCTTCTACCATGAATTATGAAATATCACACAGCTAGAAAATATTTAAGTATTTTAGATGAATAATTTTAATGTACCATTAATTTGCTTCAAATGATTTTTAGAGAACCCTAAAATATAATTTTTAGAGTACAATAGAAGTTCTATCTAGATTTGACTCTCTGTGTATAGTTTGCAGTGACTGATATGCAAGACAATCCCATTTCTGTTTGCGTCAGTTAGCATCATTGGTGAAAACAAGTTTCTGTAATTATGCCATGCTGTGTTCTTAGCTTATACAATTTCTGAAAGCATTTAAAAGTCTGGATGGTGTTCTTCAATCACCCTGTGTCCCTACTCCCCACATTGTTCCAACCCAGGCCCATTGCCTGTTAGATACAAAGCTATGGACTTCTTAGGTAGCACATTTCCTTATGTCAAATCCTGCCTAGAAAATTAGAAGCCTGCTTTAGGGTTATATATCATTAGGGTTTGCCAGAACCTTGCTGTTCTATGAATCATATTATTGTATTTGTTAGAATGTGTGTGTTAATATCTAGTAATATGTACATATATATTAATATATACATATATATACTATTCCTCTCTATCTCAAATTAGAGTCAAAATTTGAATCCATCACTCTCCGCTCTCCTATTCTATAACTTGTTTTCATTTGTGTGGTACATTGTGAACCTGCTTTTCTGAGTCTCACCATTGTCAAATCTTCACAGCTTGATATTTGATTTAGAATTTCTGCTTCATCTTGTTGTTTAAATGTGATGTTAATAGCTAAGGGACTGATTTTACTTTCCCTTGTGATTCTTCAGTTGAAGAGATGGATATCTCATGTCGTTTCTACTTTTATTAATGAGTTTATTATTATATAGTCAACTTGCCAGGATCACAGGTATTGGAAGTAACATTTTTCTCTTCCAATCACTTATACTTTGCCAAGTTTATCTTTTCCTTTGGCAAATACTTGAGGTGTTGCCTTTCTATAATAAACAGAAACACAACTCAGTATTATGAAGGTTTCAATCGCAGCCCGTTTAAAGGTATCCACTCCAAAATTGTGAGTCAAACTCAAGCTTCTAGGTGGAAGACAGTGGTGTGTACACCGTCTGGGATACAAGCATGTGGTTAGCTCAGGGCTCTCCTTTCCTAGTCTTTTTCTTCACTCAGAGAAGTGAAGGAGGATTGTTCAGGCTATTTTAGGTGCATATGTGGAAGCTCGTACTGGCACATTTTCTTACAGGTTTAAGAATGCTTTTCTTATTGGCTCAGTGGTGAGAGGTCTGCCCTTGGGAGCAGATGGAAAACTTGAGCAGCACTTCCTTCCTGTCTCCACCCAGACTGCCTTGTTCTTACCCCTTCTCTGTCTTCTTTTAGACTTGACTAGTAAAGAGAAGGGCACAATTTGGGGTGGTGGTTGAGAGCAGAAGAGCCATTGGCCTGTCCTTTGGTAAGCTTTATAGGAGGTGCTTTGCTCCAGGTCCTCTCATTTGTCCATTATTTTAACTTGATATCAAGAGTCTGTGTGCCCAAGTGCATTTATGAACTGGGAGGGGGGAGGGGGTGTTGATTGATGCAAAACTGAACATTTCTGATCTTTATAAGACACTATCACGAGAACAACAATGCAGATAAATATAGCATGTGGAGACATAACCAGGAGGATTTAAATGTTGAGCCATGCCTGGGCTACATAGTAAGAACCTGTCCCCAAAATAAAAAAGGAGGAAACAGTCAGTTATAAATTGAAATCTATTCTGAAAACCCATAGAACTCAATAATGAGACTACAATTTGGCATTCAAGAGGATGAAAAGCACATCCCCCAACGAGAGATTAATGGAAAACACTCAACATCACACAATTGTCTTTGAACACCGCACCCTCCCACACACACAGTGGTATAATCCCCAAACACTGATCCAAAACATCCTCAGGCAGTGAGCTAGGACAACAGAAGCCTTCATTGACTACTGGTGGCAATTCAGAGCAGCACAGCCACATTGGAGGAGTCTGGCAGGTTCTTGCAAAACTAGATATAGTCTTAGAATAAAATCCAGCAACTTGTTGCTTGGTGCTTTTTCAAATCAGTTGAAAATCATGCCCTCCACGCACTTACACATGCATGCACACATGCACATGTCTGAGGAGTTTGGTTCAGACTTGGGAAGCACAGGAGGGAGTAGAGTAACCTTCAGCAAATAAATGGATAGACAAATGGACACATTTTACTTAGAGATAAAATGAACAGCTCTTTTTATTGGGATAGGAAAATACAGGGGGACTTAACAGCATATTACTAGGTGAAATGAGACAATATGAAAAGGTTTTGCTCACACACACACGTGCACACACACACACACACACACACACACAGAGAGAGAAAGAGAGAGAGAGAGCAATAAGACATTGTGGTAGTGACAATATCAGGGCACAGTAAAGGTTAGGCAAGAGGTAGAAAGCAGTGAGATGGAACTTAGGACTTTTAGAGTAGTGAAACCATTTTGTACAATGCTACAAGGCTGATTGTCCATAATTATATATTTGTCAAATTCATTGAAAGTGGAACAGCAGAAGTGAATGGTAATACGAACTCTGGACTTGGAATGGTGATAATGTGTCATGTGCAACCTCTACATCACTGTGATACAGGATGCTGGTGATGGCGGGGGCTGCCCAACAAGTCATGTGGTGACTGAACACATGAGAACTCTCTCAACTTTTCACTCACTATCTTCTTGTAAGTCTAAGTACGACTTAAAAATTAAATATATTGAAACTTATTTGATATAAATAATACTACTATAGCTAGCCAGACATAGCAGATATCATCATTTTTGTGGGACAGAATGATGTTATATGACTCTACTCCTTGGACAGAGGTTGACTCTAAAATCATAGGCATTATTTGATTAATCCTCTACCTTCTGCAAATACTTTATTTACTTTTTTGTTTGTTGGAGATGGTGTCTCAGTGTGTAGCCCTCCCTGGCTTTGCACTCATAGAGATCCATCAGCCTTTGCCCCCTGAGTGATGACCACCACTACACCTAGCTCTGTCTGGGTTTCATTCTGAGGTGACTGGGCAGGAACTCAGAAGGTACAGAGAGCACAGCCCTTCCTGGAAACCTGATCTGGGACAGAAAGCACACTGTACCTTCCATGTTACAAAGAACTGTACATCACAGTTAACCATTTTGAGTGATGCAATTCTACAATGACTGATACTCAGAAAAAAAAATGGCAGTCCATGGAATTCCGTTTTCTTAGAAAACTTCTTCTGTGTTCATAACTTGAGTTGGCTTTTAAAGTAGGTTAGTAGAACCAGAAACAACCCATTGAATCTGGGAAGTTAAAGAGAGTGAGGGTGGGATCTTGTGTATTTTGCAAATTGTCTCTAGCAAACAGAGATAACTGAGCGAGGCAGGGCTTATTTAAGATAAAGGTGGGAGGAGAAAGGGGGATAGTGAGTCAGACAGAGAAGAAAGGTCAGATTGGCAGGCATGGTGAGAAGTGCAGCAGGCAATCACATATCTGAAGCCAAGACAGAGTGCTTAGAGTAAATAAGCTCTGCAAAGTGTTGACTAACTGCTCAAAGCAGGGCAGCACACAGCATGACTGCAGAAACGACCAGTACGCAACATGACTGTAGGAATGACCAGCACACAGCATGACTGCAGGAATGAACAGCACACAGTATGACTGCAGAAATGACCAGCACACAGTTTGACTGTAGGAAGGACCAGCATAGGGATGCACACAGCATCACTACGGGAATGACCAGCACTTCTCTATGTGGGGAGTATGTTGAGAAACGACAGAGTACTTTTAAAACAATTCAGTTCTCAGACAAACATCCTTTTAATAGATTATATAAAATTTCAGCTTTGTCTCTGAAATACTCTAGATGTTTTCAAAGGAATGAGTCTTGGGATTCTGCCTAGTGTTTTCTCTCTGTTTTTGCCATTGACAAACTTTCTCATTTATGCTAAATTATAAATTCGGGGCTGGGGTAAACATCAAAAGCAAATGTTATTTGTCCATTTGCTATTGCCTTACTTTCCCTAGTCTAGATGTTTTTGGAGGCTTTACTTTCGGTTGGACTTTCTAAAACATCTTACAGGACTATGAGAGCCTAGCTACTTCATTCAAATATTTCCCTCCCCAGGAGCATGTATGCACTCGCCTCTTCTTGCCTACAGGCATTGCTCCATGCCCAGGAGAATTTATGGTTTTTATTTTTGCTTTCACCTGCTTATCTGGTTCTCAGCAAACCTTCCCAGAGTCAGGCCCTTATATACATGTCCTCATTAAAACACACCCACGATCAATACACTAAAGTTTCTACCTTTTGCTTCTACGAACCTTTTCAAATTACTCTGGGGCACAATCCTGTTTCTTTATAAGAAACTACTTGCCACCACTCAAAGCAAAAAGGCCAATAGTGAGTGAATACTTAAATGAGTCACGTGGACAAGAATGGTGTTTCCTTTCATTTTGCTTTTTAGAAGAAGACATCGATACATTTCTGAAAATTAAAATATACACAGGTATTTACACCTAATAAATTTGTACAAGAACGAAGTATTTAAATTCTGTTCTCCATTGAGTGATAACTGAATTATTTTTATAGAAAGAACATTTTCTTTCCCCTCAGTCTCAGGAGACTGTGTTATCCCCACTCAGGATAAGAACTTTGTCTATGCAAACAAGCTGTCACTGAGTCCTGGGGCATTAATCATCATGGCACACACATTGCTCTGTTTTGCTGGGCTGAGCCAACAAGATGATGCCTGTGGCTTCACACTCCTCCTCTCCCATCTTCTCTCATCTCTTCCTTCTCTCTGAAGGCAGTTTTGGCTGCCACCATAGAATTATCACTAATGCCAACTTTTCAAATGCAAATGGTGTTGTGTTTATTTCTGGAAACCTCACATCCCCCAGAGTGGTCATCGGGGCATATTCCTTCTGGAATTTTGTTTGTAGTTTTGTAAGTAGCAAAGTTACTGTCAGAATTAAACAATGCTAATTAAAAGTGGAATGTGACTAGGTAGACTCAGGTGCTAATGGAGCCATTAACTGTTCGCGAGCCTGGAGCTGTATCAGCCTCCTGTACTCTTTTGCCATGTCTTCTAC
Source organism: Tokudaia tokunoshimensis (assembly GCA_036184795.1). Taxonomy (NCBI): domain Eukaryota; kingdom Metazoa; phylum Chordata; class Mammalia; order Rodentia; family Muridae; genus Tokudaia; species Tokudaia tokunoshimensis. The sequence continues at coordinate 32,252,746 of BTHU01000004.1, read as the reverse complement.
CTCTCTTTTACCTTTTGGCAATTCACACTGCTATTAATTTCTGATGTATACACTGCCACCATTGCCTCTATCTCTAGCATTCATATATTCATTTAGCAGAGAGGGTCAGAGGACCTGAGAGCTAAGGAGTACAAGCAACCATTGCTGGGCACTGAGTTTAGAGAGAGCTAAGAGTAAAAAGCAAGAAAGAGACTTTTGACCTTCAAAGAATAGAAGGCTAGTGTAAATAGACAACAAGAGAGACAACCTATCATGATAGGAAAATTCTCTGTGCTATGACAACATAGCATATAAGAAGGTCATTTCAGGGTGGTTTTTGGAAAGAGCCATAAGGGGACATTCCTTGGAGCAGTGATCTAGAACTGGAAGGAGAAGAGTTTAAAACCGAGAGGCATTCTGCTCCTAGACCCACCTCCATGGGATGTGCTGGGATTCCAGAAACACACAGATCACAGAACAGATATCCCCCAAAGCAACCAAGCCAAATTTTGGTAAACAGTGGAGAAATGAACATCTTAATTTCTATTATCTTGCTGACAACGGGCATCATTTATAATCCCCTGCCTCAGACAGCTTGCAGGATGAGCTGAAGTTAGGACAGGTCTTTGGTGGTCTCTAGTCACAGAAGAGAAGAGGCAGCTGTCTCACCCCGGTGATCTGAGGGTAAGAACACAAGAGGTGTTTAACCTCAGTGTAGGCCATGGGGGCTTCATTTCTTGGTTTACTAAAGTGATACCACACTTGGTGGCCTTCTTGTTGAAGTAGCCTCGAACTGATGACCTATGATTAAATGATACTTCAAGAATATTCCAGTAGTTGGCTCTCTGTTTCATGCCATGGTTTCCTCTTCCAAATTAGAGGAAAATGATTGGGAAGCCTGGGACTGATGGTATATCATACAGATTCTATGAACAGTTTATCTACTGATGAAATTAACTGCTTTCCAAGTATCACAGAATCCTTGTAGGTGATTTCCCCCCTTCAATAACTTCGTATAGGGCTAATTAAGGACTCTTCACACCCTATGCAATCATTCTCCTGTGTCATTGAGAATGTTGAGTGTGTGATTTGCATGGCCCTCTCCATAGCTGTTATAATTCTCACACACACTCATTTATATTCACTACCCAGAGACAGGACAGGGAGATTTTGTTATTAGTTCATCTCTTCATTTATTTAGTATTACCTCCATTTTATACCAAAGGGAATTTCAGTGGCTAAACTAATGAAATTCAGAAAGCAATCCCTTGACCATACTCAGCTCAATTCCTCTGTCCTTTAGAAAGTTTTCACATGAAAACATTCATTGTGATGATAATTATTTTACGGCTGAGGAGTTGGTATCAGTTAGACAATGAAGCACAGATAATATTTGCATGAGATGAGACACTTGGGTCACCAGGCACAAAGTTAAGTCAAGCCACTCTGAGAGGACCAAAATAACATTGCATGTGTTTCTAAGCTACAAGGGTAGGTTACATCAAACAGGAAACAACAACGGGAGAAGTCAGAGTCACAAAGGAACTTCACTCTGAATATACAAGCAGTGCTGTGATGCTACTGACCTGAAATAATGAAACTCAACTGGCCTTCAGTGATGCAGTTACCATGGTTTCATTCTCATATTGGGGGAATGTCCAGGGTAACTCCACTGTTTTCCTCTCCCTTAAACTCCAACACAACATATTTCTAGAAAGAACATGGTTTTATTTTTCTTTCTTTCTTTGTTTTTTAAACAGAAGTTACTTTGGGTAAGAAGATAAATGACCCCACTCTGTCTTATAAGTGAACTTTCCCAGCCTATGGAATTTGACTGGGGAAAACTACAAGTAGAAATAAACAAGAAGACCTATGCTCTTTTGACACACTTGAAACTACTGAGTTTTTTAAAACTTGGGGAAAGGTAAGTGTTAGGTATACACAGCTTTTGTAAGCATGGATCTCCTTGGTCTGTGGTTGACCAGTCATCTGTAATACGCAGACAACTTTGTCATACCCAATGAAAACTGTGAAGAAAGGGAAGCAAGCTGGGGAAGTGGGAAGGGTGGGTAAGTGCAGTGGTCTCTTGGCATTTGGAAAATGCAGAAGTTAGCATATTGTTTTCAAAACCTTACTTGCCTCCCTTTGCAAGGACACCTGAGAATGCTGTTGGTTTTTAAGACTTTGTTCTAAGGATGCAAAAGGATGCCTTTCTTCCTAAAGCAAGTCATCTTTCATGCCAGTAATCTGTACCTCTGGGATACTTGAGCATTTCTAATAGCATTTATTGTGTGCTTATTATTGTCTCAAGAATTTCTATCATAGTTTAAATTAAACAATACCTGGAAACATTATTTTTATACAGATGTAAACATGGAGGTATACAGAGATGGTATCTCCATTGCATGCTACCCTAATAGGGAACTTGTAGCATTATTTAGTCTTTTCCTTTATCTCACCATATACATTCTGTTTATCTCAGTGTCCATGTATCATATACATTTATTTCAGCTTATGGTTTTCTCAAGTCACAAGTTATTTCATGCCTTCTAATGGTCATTTGTGAATATGCTTATCTCTTCCAATTGACCTTAAGTTGTTTGAAGCCTAGGAGATTTTATATATATATATATATTCTTCTAGCAATTGTGCTTAGTAAGAAATGAGCTCAAGGATTAATGGCTTACATAATCAACAGTGTTCATTTTGTCCACAGATCTGTTTAGCCTGGGTTCAGTGAACATTCATTGTCTTCACTAAGGGATAACTGAGGTGGCTCAGAGTCTAAGGCTGGCATCATATAACAGCTCTATTGCTCACATGGTATACTTGATCTTGTTCTCAGTTGGGATCTCTGGAAGTGCTATAGCTGGAATCTAAATGCAGTATTTCTGTTGAATAGCCCAGCTTTCTCAGAACACAGTGATTGGAAACCAAAGATCCTAAAAGAACCAGAAAGAAACTTTTTGAAGTTTGTCTGTGAACTTCACAATGCTTCCTTACTGTTGGCTTAGCCAGATTTCAGTGGAGAGAATGTCTCAAAACCTACCACATAAGGATGGCAAGTGGGATGGGATATTATGATGGCACTGTCTTTGAGATATATCTTATGACCAAGTAGACTTTTATCTCAGGCTCATCTCTCCATGCTTTAGACTTTCATTTTTCAGTTTTATCAACAGTATATTACAATTAATATTTAGGAAATTTAACTATTGAATAAAATTTTAAAGGAGGCAACTTTCTGCACTGAGCTGGTTTAAAACAGAAGATGTGTAGCTCTTAGAAAAAGTCCTGTGCAGAGTCTAAGATCCCATTAAGGACAATTGGTGGAGCTTTCCAGGAAAGACACATATAGTTATGTCTTCATCTCAAGACTTCTTGGAGCAATGAAAAGGTGTGTTAGATTGAACTTTTAAAGAGCACGCACCTTTGGAATCTCAATCAATGAGAACATCCATAACCCTTTCTACAGAAGCATTTCTAAACTTCCCAGTGCCCTGATGTTTGAAAGTCCTTATATCAGCAGGAACAGCAAAAGTAGAAAAGATGAACACTAAAAGTGAACATTAGTTTGTGTTGACATTAACATTGACCTTACTTATCATAGGTGCCTCTCAGAGTAGAGCATGAAGGACTGCTATCACTGTTGCTCCTCTCATATCAAGAGTAGGTCTGTAACACCAGGTGAGGCTTCCTGTAAAAGAGCATCTCTGGGACCAGCCTTGCAGCATCAGTTGAGAATAGGGAAAGTACACAGGGAGATGAAATGGCATAGTCACATACCTGTTCCAGAACTCATCTCTGTTATAGCTTACCTTGTCTTTCTTATCCTTCTGACTTCTTGGCTAAGTTCTTCATCATCTGTCTCATTGATCTCCAAGCCTATACCAATTTTCTCTGCTTCCAGAGATGTTGATACAGTTGCATCCCATCACGTAAAATGATAACCTGCGCTGGGCGGTGGTGGCGCACGCCTTTAATCCCAGCACGTGGGAGGCAGAGGCAGGTGGATTTCTGAGTTCGAGGCCAGCCTGGTCTACAAAGTGAGTTCCAGGACAGCCAAGGCTACACAGAGAAACCCTGTCTCGAAAAACCAAAAAAAAAAATAAATAAATAAATAAATAAATAAATAAAAAAAATAAAATGATAACCTGCACATCAGCCTGGCCCCTGCAAATCTCCCTACCCCATACTTTGTGTGTGTGTGTGTGTGTGTGTGTGTGTGTGTGTGTGTGTGTGTGTGTGTGAAATACCCTCTCTCTTCCTTCTTAGGAGTCTTAATTTGAACATGCAAACTCCATGGGCTGTTCTCATGTTTCTATTCTGACTTAAGTAGAGTTAAGACTAGCAATCAGTAAATACCTGTAATAAGGACTTGAGTCAGACATAAAGCTGAAAAAGAACTTAATATGCTCATATTTAACTATATTTGAAAAACATCTGTCAGATCAAGAAGGACAATATCATTTCCTTACTTTCTCTGGCTAGGTGTGCACACAACTACAGCCAGGAATCTGTTTCCTGGTTACTTATAGGAGAGAACTGTCGTGCAGCATAGATTAGTTCTTCACTCAGTTGGGTTGTCAGAGTACATTTTTTTTTCTCCAGGAGTTTGTGGTTCTTTTTCTGTTTTGAAGAATTACCTTTGAATACACCTTAAAGGTGTATTCAATTAAGATATTAATTTTACATACATAGTCACCATTGTTTGCTTTGTTCCTCAATGGATAATAGTCAGCGGTAGAGTATGACTTCATGGTAGTCACTGGAAATTTCTCCAGACATGAAGCAGCAGCTCTAAAGTGAGTGTCATAATGTCATAGCGTCATGAGAAACTTTGAATATTTGGGTCAGATTCCCCTATGGGAAATTGATCGGGGTGGGGGAGCTGTTTGAATTCTCAGTTCTCTAGCAGAGCTCAAGCTATGGCTTTAAGGATGATTAATTTTGCCAAGCTACAAGATCTTGGTACTTATTGACTTTTCATTGCCAGTGACTTCAGTAGGGTAAGAGGAAAAGAACATTACATTTCCCAGTGTGGCAAGGTTTTGTGGTTTTAATTTCCAGCTCTTGGATCTGAACTCTGCTTGGTGGAGTTTTGCTGCAATGCTGGTAATGAAATTGAGGTCAGGCAGCAGAGCAAAATGTTCAGACTTACTGCCATTGTCATTGCGGATGACATCATCTTCCCGGTCCCTGATGATGAGTCAGAATTCTCGAGTACCTCTGTTATTACTCCTTAATCACCAGCATCACAAAGTCCTATCATCCCATTGCTTATGTTTGGAGGCGCTTCTCACTGCTACTCTCAACGGCCCACCACTGTTGTAATTCAAGTGCTTATCACCCATTTTTAATGTTATATAGCAGAAGTTGAGCTGCCTTCAGCATCCCCTCCTTGCTATAGATCCACAACCAAATCAGTTTCCCAAAAATTAATTTCTACTAAAAAATAAAAGTCATGTTTATGTTTATGATATAATCAAGTTCAGAGTTTCTAGGATGGTAGATATGGGCCTCACCCACAATCCCCAGTAAGGTGCTTGGTTGTTATTATGCACAGACTACACTCAACAAGTACCAAGTTGCATTTGTTTCTGGTCCTTCCATTTGATTTTCTCCTTTTGTTAGGTCCCCTGACAGTACTCACCCTGGCCACTATTCCTCACTGTTAAAACTTTCCTTCTCTTTTGGGGAGGGAGGAAACGGGAAAGGGGAAATGATTTTGAATGTAAATAAAAAAAAACTTAGAAAAACAAAACAAAACAAAAAAAAACTTTTCTTCTCTTTCAAAGACAACTTCTGTCCCTGTCTGAAGGTGAAAGTCACCTCTCCACTAGAGCCTTTGAAAGAAGTTCTTTTGTCCTCCTCCTACTCTGTCTTAGATGGGCTCATGCAGGGCAGAGCTGAAGCATCCACATCCTTAGTGTCCCTTTCCTAGAGGTAGAGGCAAGGCGTTGGCAATAACTCAGTGGACTTCTTTAGAATTGGAGTTTTCACAGATTCTTCTTGAGAAGAGCTAAAATCTAATAGAGCAAATGCAGTACAAATGTATGGTTGGATTGCTATCCAATTACTCAAATTACATTTTTAAAGAAAAAAACCCCCACAGAGTCTGATTTCATAAAGGCTGTTTGAAGCATAGTAGACTATGAATGTAGGCCATTGGAATCACACAACAAACACTTTTACCTACTGAGCCATGTTGCTGGTCCATAACTAATAACCTAAAGATCTAATCCCAAAGTCTATAAGTGATGTCAGTAATTGTTTATATGATGCATCAGCATAGAAAGTCTTTAAAACTTTTGGAATGCACCACCTTACCTTTATTTTTTACTGTTGTGTTTAAACTGAGCTCTGCAGTGGTTTATTTATGAGAAGAGGAACCTACAGTGTTTGCCTTCCTCTTCAGCTACACTAAGAAGATCTGATAGATGAGTAAGTTAGCCTGAGATTTAGTGTTATTAAGAATTGTTCACTAAAATCATCAAGTTGTTTTTATTTTTAATTTTTTTTTAAAAAGGAAAGCTTTTTGTTGTATCTTTTTCCAAATCTTTCCTCTACTAAAGGGTATAGATTTCAGAACTGGCTCTCCTTGTACATTGAAACTGTCTCTCAGTTTCCTGCTTCAGTTTTGAATGGTGTATCATTTTCCCATCAGTACCTTTGACTATTTCTAATGTTTTGGGCAATGCTATTCATAACAGCACTGCTATTTGGCCTCTACCACATATATAGCTAATGTATTGGGCACAACTCATCCTTTGAAGTTGGTGGGAGCTTTGTGTGCATAGATGAACCATGCAGCAAGGAGGTGGGGCGTGTCTACTTTCCCCTCTACTGGACTCTTTCATCACTATGGAAAAAAAGCGTTCCGCCCTTCGGTAGATAAGAATCTCTTTTTGTACATTTCCTATATTTAACACTGAGACTAAATGTAGTAAGGCAACAACAGCCCTTCTTACCACATCCATGTAGATAAGCAAGTCAGGCAATTAGGACAGCATGGTAGAAATTGTGACCTGAAAACTGATAGATTTTGATAGTGTCTTTTAGCATGTTCTTGATGGTAAATGCAAGAAGACAGAATCAGGTAATTTCCTTTGCTCCTCCATCTCTCTCTCTTTTTTTTATTTTTATTTTTTTAATTTACATTCCAAATCATTTCCCCTTTCCCGTTTCCTCCCTCCCTAAAAGTCCCATAAGCCCCCTTCCCTCCCTCTTTTCTCCATTCAACCCCCTCTCGTTTCTCTGTCCTGGCGTTCCCCTACATCCAGTCTTTCCAGGACCAGGGGTCTCTCCTTCCATCTTCTTAGAAATCTATTGCTATGCGAATTGTGTCTAGGGTATTCCGAGATTCTGGGTTAATATCCCCTTATCAGTGACTGCATACCATGTGTGTTCTTTTGTGATTGGGTTACCTCACTAAGGATGATATTTTCAAGTTCTGACCATTTGCCTAGGAATTTCGTGAATTCATTGTTTTTAATTGCAGAGTAGTATTCCATTGTGTAGATATACCACATCTTCTGAATCCATTCCTCCGTTGAGGGTCATCTGGGTTCTTTCCAGCTTCTGGCTATTATAAATGAGGCTGCTATGAACATAGTGGAGCATGTGTCCTTATTGCATGCAGGTAAAGCCTCTGGGTATATGCCCAGGAGTGGTATAGCCGGATCCTCCGGGAGTGTCATGCCCAGTTTTCGTCTCTCTTACAGAAGGAGGATAGACTCTATTTCACATTGCCCTCCTTCTTGGTCCTTTGCTTGTTAGGACTTGATAGATGGAGGCAGCAGCTTGGTCACACTGCTTAGTTCTTCTGTTTGGTCACTGGATTGTTTCCAGTCTTCTTCCTCTGATGTCTTATTTAACTGTGTGGAATTTCCGATGCAAAATAAATTCCCTTGGAAGTCCTTCTCTAAGTTGAATGGACCTCTCTTTCAGCAAAGGGTCACCTCACCCACTTTACTCACCATCACTGCAAGTTTGTCCTTGTCTAGATTCTGAGGGCTCACCTCCTCTAAAAGGATGTGTGTAACAGAAACCACTGTGACAATCTGACCACTTTGGACCCCTGTCACTGAGGTAATAGCTTCTTCACAGTTCACAGACCAGACTTCCGCAACATGAGACAGGCTAAAGTGACAGAAGTTTCCCTACCAAATTTATCCTACGTGCTCTAGATTTACTGGGCAAAGTTGGAATTTCCCCATCCAGATCAGCTTCATTTGCTCTGTTTAAGAAACTCATTAATCTGGAGCTATGCAGTTGTGGTGCAGCCTATAATAACGGAACCCAGAGGCACAGGCAAGTGGATCTCTGTGAGTGTGAGGCCAGGCTGGTCTACAGAGCAAGTTCTAGGATAGACAAGGCCCCACAGAGACTCCAAAATAAATAAATAAATAAATAAATAAATACTCAATTATCTGGGACACTCCAACCACAGTTTTTTTTTTAAACTCTAATAGACTGCCATCAGACATGGTGGTGTACACCAGGAACCCCAGTACTCAGAGTAGAGGTAGGAGAACCATTAGTTCCAGGCCAGCCTGGGATACCTCAAAAAATTAAAAACAAACCAAGAAAACAAACAAACAAACAAAATGAACTCTGAGAACGTTAGTCTTCCAACATAATCTGCAGAGGACTGACCGCTGGGGATAGACGGGAAGTAGCTTCTAAACAGTCAGTTCTGTTATAATAAGTATGGGATGAATCTAAAGGATGCTTCCTAACAAAGAGATTTTTGTTATGGGATATATTTATGTTGTCCAATTTTTTTATAATTATTTTCTTTGTATTGTTGAATATACTTTCTTTAAAAAAAAGACTGCTTCTTTAGGGAATACAAATAGGAAGTTTTTGTAAAGATTACCCTCAAATTCTTCCTTTTAAATAGACTAGGGCTGAGCAGAGAGACTGTATCAATGCTATATATGTTTTTAAACTTACCATTATATCAAAATACCCTTACATTTTTTCAGCTTCCCACCCTAGAAATCAAGAGTTCAGGTTGGGGAAATACTCATTAGTGCATAAGAACTCTTTCATAGCCACGTGGTTCCTAAGAAAGGGTATGCTAATTCACATGTGCACATTGACTCTGATCAATTTTATTTCTTTGGTATGTTTATTTTATTATTTTATTTTAAGATAACAATTTGCTAACCATGATTAAATGTATTTCCTATCTTCTCTTAATCATTCCAAATAGTTGAGGTAAAAATTAAAAAAGCTGTAGATTTATTTAATTCCAAAGAACGTAGAAGGGGGAACCCTGTATTTCATTTAGGGCTATTTTCAATGGGCTTCTTCCATGTACCTGAAGAATGAAGCAATTTCCCCTTGCTCTTCTATAATTAGACTTTAGCAAGGAAGACTTTTTTTTTTTTGTCAGAATAGATGTCAAGTAATTTGGTAGATGTTGTAAAATCAATCAGAGTCTTTAAAAATTTTGTCCTGCCAAGACTGTGAAATACATTTGTACATATTCATTTTTGAATTGATGGACGGGTGACAGGCGGCAGGCAGCAAGATTGAGCACTGAACGCTCCTCGTGTCAGGTTTCAGCAGTCTGATCTGCAGCACATGAAAAGGCATAGGAAAGGAGCGAAACCAGAAATATGTATGAGAATTCGGTCTTAAGTCAGGAAATAGCAGGACAGAATTATTTTTACTGGGAGATACAGAAAAATAGTGAAGCTAGAAGGCTGAGGCTTTTGATGAATAAATGAACTGATTATTTTATGTTTTATTGAAAAGTTACATTATCTTATGCTATGTTGAGCTCTTAGAGATGAACTGAAAGGGAATAAAAATGAGTGAAGGGTTGGAAGGCTGATTTTATGAGGCAAAATGAAAAATAGGCCTAGTTCAATTGATGATCTTCCAGTAGATGTGGTAGTGTGTGTGCTTCTGTGGGAAAAGGGGCATTTTGGGAGGTCGAGGGCTGGTCCTCATCTCACAACCCCTTCTGGTGGCTGACCTAGTGTATCTACATGCGAGTGGCTGTTCCTTTGCCAAAATGTCCATTTCAGTCAAATGTGGCATGGCGTGAGGCACATTTAATGTCTTCTCACCTTCTAATGTAGTCGGAATACAAAGCAAGCAGAGGTGTAGCGCGCCTGGAGTCTGCTATGCTGGGGAAATGCATCATTTGTACAGACGGGATGGATGCACATAGACATCAGGGAGCATCTTCAGTCTGCACTGTCGGCATGTGTGCAGGGCTCATTTCTTTTCGTCTCACTGCAGAATCCCTTGTGTCTTTTGTATTTCGCAATCATGTCCGAACATCAACTCTGAAACAGAAAGAATGAAAATAGAAAAATTAATGCAAGTTCAGTTCCTCCTGTGGCATCTCAGCCTGCCCTACTTTTTCCTCAAACCTGGCTTGCATACCAATTTGGGGTGTTTCTTTGCAAATCTTGTTAGAGTTTCTACAAGAAATGACATGTTTGTTTGTTTGATTTTTTTTTTAAGGAAAAAGAATTATAGTTATAAACCCGTATAAAACTTACAGCCTACAGTGCTTGGAGCAAACAACCCTGAAATGTATTTCTCTCTGCACCCAAGTCCGTCAGGAGCCCATGGAACAAGTAAATAATTAACCATCTACTGCTAGCTTGGAAAGTGGTGCAGAGCGCTTCAGGGTATTAAGCCAGCACTAGATGATCTTCAGTGTTCTTCGTATTCCACAAATTCCATAGTATCATTTCTTCCATCAGGGAAGTCACATTTCAAAAGTGGAGGAAGGAGAAGCCTCGATTCAGCCAAGGTGTTTCATTTGCAAACAATAGAAGTCACTCCACCCCTACCTTGTCTATAACATCCGTAAACACTCCCAACATTCACATCAAACAAATTACACTTTAGTTTTCTACCCGAGGACTTCACCAATTTAGGTGGTTTGGTTTTCCAGTTTCCTGGAACAGTGAGCCACCTTCCAACAGCGAAACTAAGAAGAAAAGTGTGTCAAGTGGCCAGCAAGGGACAAGCTGGGGGCTGGAAAGCGTCCAGAATGCAACTCATGAACTATTTATAATTTAAAGGGAACGCTGACCTTTTGAAAAAGTCAAATCAGATATAAAGTCAGTAAAACAGTGAAGGAGGAAATTCCAGATATAAAACAGGTCAGGTTACATCAAAGGAAAGACTGATGGTCCTAAGTCCACCTGGGCTTCAGTCATACTGGAGAGGATGCTCAGAAAAGCCTGGTGCTTCATGACAATTTGGGAAAGGTGAGGGTTATGCTAATAATCCACAAAAAGTCACTCGAGGGAGACCACCTCAGCTTAGGGTTTTTTCCCCCCCTTCTTGGAGCCAGGCCACAAGAGAGGCATGACACACCTTCAGGCTTCTCTGTCTCTTCCCCTTAACAAACTATCTGGCTTCTTATCTATGTATCTCTACAGACTTAAAAAAACACACAGGGACACAGAACCTTCAGTGTCTGCCCTCTAGACTCACATCTGTACCTGCGATAGGATCAGTAGTTGCAAAATAAATACAGTTAATTGTAGTATATGTTGACTGATCAGGGCTATCCTTACATTGAAGAGAAGATTCCTAATACAGCTATTCAAAGCACTAGTGAACAGACTCTCCATGGGAAGGAAATCTGTAGAGTAGCAAAGGCCCACCTTGCAGCTCCTGGATTTGCAGGTGAAAACTTGGGCCTGTCATCCAGAGTGAATAGGGGAGGAGGAGACATCCCTTTGTGGTTAAGCATTAGCATGCGTATATAGAAAAAAATTTTGTTGTATGTTATGAGTGAGAAAACATATGCTGCATGAACACAGAGGTCTTGAGACAGCTACCATTTAGAGAGATGTACAACAGCATAAGAAAGACTGGGGAATATTAGCAAGCCTCTTCCTTGTTAGTGAGTGTTGTCTTACACACTAACTATGGAGCTGAATGCCATATCCCAGAGAGGAGCGACAGATCGATACAATCTGGCTGCTTCTTCATTCAGTTTCTTAGCTCGTGGCTAAGAGCCAGGTATATATTTTGCTGTCTTTGTTCCGCATGGCGCACGTGCTCTGGCAAGCAGCTGCTATGCCTTCCTTTCACTGCTCAGCCCTGATCAGAGTCCTTCAAGAGGTCCTAGCAAGAATTTACATCAGCCCTGGCCAATAATTACTGTCGCTTTCCAGACACAACTTTTACACGTTCTGCATTTTAATGCTCCGGTGCTGTGGAGTAAGCAGGGTGAGGCTGAAATGCTTTCTGTCATAATTGATACTGCCAGCGGCAAACAGTGCATCCTCTCAGCCAGGTAGAGTGGTGCGTGACTGTAATTCTAGCTATAGGATGCACAAGCAGGAAGATCTGGAGTTCAAGGTCAAGCCTGGGTCATAGGACAGCGTGTCTCAAAACATCAAAAAGAAAGGGATCAAAAAGGCATCCTTTCTCCCTATAAAATGGTCAAGGACATCTCTTTCAGATGTTGCTAATATAGGATGCTGGCATGTAGATGATCATACCTGGCCTAGATTGTTATTTACTGACAACCCAAATATTGAATAATCACATCCACTTTCCCCTTGTTCAGCTCTGTTTAAACAACATGAATTTCTCGGGGAGATAATCTATCACCGTGCTTCCCTAAATATACTGAGCATTCCTCCATCAAACTGCTGAGTGTCCTACCAAAGGAACATGAGGTACAGTTTGAAGTAAAATTCTTCAGTTTCGTCTCTTTTATCTGCTCTATGTCCTTCCTCATCTCCCCAGAAACCTCCTTGTGAGGTTTAATTAAATCAACTATCCACTTAAAATAATTTTATTTTTTTCATTTGTCATCTGGTCATCCAGATTTTATCACAACAGTGCTTAAGGCAGTGGGGAGGTGTAACAAAAATAAATAAAGTGAGGTTACTATCCCTGGATGTTGATGTGATGAAGGCATTGGCAGTTATCAGAGGTTGTGTGCATAAACAAGGCAAATAGTGAATTGTTTAGGAGTCCAGGAGTGGTAAAGCCACTGTCTTAGTCAGGGTTTCTATTCCTGCACAAACATGACCAAGAAGCAAGTTGGTGAGGAAAGGGTTTATTCAGTTTACACTTCCACGTTGCTGTTCATCATTAAAGGTAGTCAGGACTGAAACTCAAGCAGGTCAGGAAGCAGGAGCTGATGCAGAGGCCATGGAGGGATGTTACTTACTGGCTTGCTTCCCCTGACTTGTTCAGCTTGCTTTCTTATAGAACCCAAGACTACCAGCCCAGGGATGGCACCACCCACAATGGGTCCTCCCCCATTGACCACTAATTGAGAAAATGCCACACAGCTGGATCTCATGGAGGCTCTTCCCCAAGTGAAACTCCTTTCTCTGTGATAACTGCAGCCTGTGTCAAGTTGACACACAAAACCAGCTAGTACATACACATAACCTGCTGCTGTTATAGAAAGATACTTCAGAGGAGGGAGCATCTGAGGTGAGCCATGCAGCATGTATGTAATTCAATGATGATGGATAAGAAGTAGGTTACAGGCAGGGAAAACTTCTTAAAGATACTAAGGTATGCTTCGCCAACATGAGCAAAGGCTATTACATCTTGCTACAACAAGCCCATGTGTTTAGATTAAAATTGATAAAACTAAGTAAAAACTGCATTGTAAATGAGTTTGAATGTAAATATTGGGAATTAAAACTTAATTTGGCAGATGTCACAATATGTTCAGATGACAACATTAAAAGATGGATAGTTGGGGACACTAAATATAGGGAGACCATTTTGTGTTGTTTTTTGAGTGTGTTGTGCTGAAGGCCAAGCCTTGAGTTCAAGACAAGAAGGAACTAGATGAAATGGTGGGACATTCAGAGGAAGAGGTGCTAAAACATGAGGTCTTATCATATAAAAAGAGACTGAAAAAGATGGGCTGGCAGATTGTATCTGTCACACAGCACTGCCCCAGATAGTCTGGTTCTATCTATAGCGTAGTGTATGAACATCTTGTGGCAAGGCTAAGGCTGTAAACTATACTTCCTTAGCTGCATTGCACATCTTCTGAACTTTATATTTGGGATACTAAAATACTTCTCACTACCTTTGGACATGCTCAGTGTGACTTTTTTCCTCCTTGAAAAGCAATTAGTAAATCAGCGGTGCATATTCTAATTGATGACACCATATTATCAAGGTGTAATATAAAATGTACATTATTACTATATTCCAGTTATGTCTTAAAATAACCATATTCATTGCAATTAAGACAAAAAGTCCAGAGTATAAATTACATTTAAATATTAAAAGCACCACAAATATTATTCAGCAATCACATACATTGCCCTAAGTAAATAATCACAGAATATAAATCCAGAGCTTCAAGAAAATTATGAATGCATTCATCACTACTTCCTGAGATCTCTGATAAATGTGTTTCTCCTTTAAGTGCTGGAAGGATCCAAATAAATGAGAAGAGAGCAATTTCTTGGACCAGGGATACAAGGGGGATACATGGCTGGAGTTCAGAAGAAGACAAAACAGACACACTTCATTTGAATAAGGAAGAATGTGATGATGAATCGTGGGAGGTGTTTTGGAGTGTCTGAGGAGAGGCTCATTGCTTCATGAGGCATCAGGTGGAACTTAGAGAAAGATAAGAAATTTAAGATGAGCCTGGGAGGATGGGTACCAATGTAAATAAAATGGATGAATTTGGTGAACTATGTGTTGTGGAAAAAAAATGAGAAACTGGAAAGAACCCTGTGTGTTCACTGAACAGAGGCAGGGCAGTATCACTGGAAGGAAGGCTCTGGGTAATAGTAACCATCCCAGGAAGCATGGAGAACTTACTATGTACTGGACATTGTGTGCCCCAGATGATGATATATAGAATCACTGGTCCTGATGTAGAAGCTGAGTGCTGAGCACAATGAAGCTCAGATCAATGAAGTAGCTCAGTCGGCAGCATAAGGACCTGTGCCTCACCCTCTGGCCTTCCTTATTCCTCTCCTAAGAAGGCATGTGAAAGGGTACTTGCACAGGGACATGTGGCTGTGAAAGGATGTCAGTCAAAGGTCAGAGGAGTTACAAAAGATGTGAAGAAATCTGAACTTAGTCCTGTAGCTGAAATGATGTGATTTTTCTGCACTTGAAAAATCATGTGACCCCCTACTATTGTTACACTATTGTTAGTGTAGTAGAATTATACCGTAATGGTCTTAGTAATATGGTGGCAGGGAAACTTAGGTTGTTTCGTCTAGGTAACCTCTAAACCCTTGATTTTATTGTACTTCGCTTTGTCAAAGACTTTTCTACCCAGTGTTATTTGATACTCGTAATAATGTGGCATTTCTCTCTCCATTGAGTATATGTAGAAATGTTCCAAATGACACTGGTCTTGCAATGGTGAGTGGTCCAGATAGGGAAGTAGTAACTGTTTAGAACCTTCAAGCTTCTAAATCCGAGTCACTAGGCACCAATGTTGTGTATCATAAAAAGATAGGAAGAGAAAGGTCTATGTTTGGTGGAGGCACAGTAAGGTGTGGGGGAAGGGGTGCCTCTGCTGGCCCATGCTGAAGCATTCCTTCCCTGTGAAGTACCAGCCACAAGACCATATAGTATAGAATAGAGTTTATTCAGGACATAGGGAGGGGAGTTGAAAGGGTAGTAGAGACAGAGAAAGGCAGATTGAGAAAGAGAGAGTAAAAGAGTAGAGTAGAGGCTGGCCATGAGCACATGGAAAGAGGGGGGATGGGGAGAGATGGGGTAAGGAGTAGGAGCAAGAGGAGAGAGCAAGAGTAAGAGGACAAGAGAGAGTGGGGGTGAGCATCCCCTTTTATAGTGCGTCAGGCACAAGAGCCTAGACTAAATGCTAACATTGTCCTTATTAAGTGAAGAAATGGTCCACTCTGTCTGGACCCTCAATCCCCAGTGTCTGAAGTACATGGACATTTCCCTAGACTTCATTATTCATTACGCAAACATTTTGCTTCTCCCACCCACCCTCATTCTTATTTTACAGTCAAATGCTTAGCATTGCTTGGCTAAAGAGAAAGTGTCATTCACACTTCTGCCTTGACCACAACTCACCGTGTATTGTTTGTAACATTTCAATACCTTCCATTGTATTTTGAGTCAATGTCCTGGCATACCAGGCTGTACCAGGAGTGAAGGGCATGTTCCACTTTTAATATCATCTTGTCTCTAAAGAGTAGTAATGGGTCATATACTAAGCTACACATTAATCAAATGTAGTGGCTGAAACCAACAGAAAGTCAGTCTCTTGCAGTTTCGAGGCTGGAAGTCTGAAGTCTAGGCACTTACTTCCCTGAGATTGGACAGAATTTTTCCATGGCTCCTCCTAGTTTGTGAGGATGAGCATACAACTTCAGTATTCCTTGGTATGCAAGTGCAAAGCTTCAATTTCAATTACAAAAGCTTCTGTGGTCACATTGGATTCTTTACTGGTAAAATCATTAGACCTCTTGGACTAAAGCCTATTCTAATGATGTCATGTTATCATGATTTCATCTGCAAAGGCTTATTTTAAACATATTCATTCTTACAGGTACTAAGGGTTAGGACTTCAGCCTTAAAAGATAAACCTTTATATTTTCACTATAGTCTTAAACTCATGAGGTCAAGGCTCATATTTCCCATCTGCTCAAGGTTAGCACAATTGTGGGGTAACAGAAGCGTAGCATAGTTTACTTGATCACCGTTGGATGGTGACCTTGTCAATACTACATCCTGGTTGTGTACGTTTGAACAAGTGCGTTAGATCCAGCATCTTTTTCTGGAAAAGGAGTAATATAGTACTATCCTTGCAGTTAGTATGAGATTAGGAACATCTGGCAGATGCCTACCTTTTGTTACAGCTATTTAAATAGGAATGTTTATAGTGTTCTGTTGAAGGAGACTGTGTGATATACTGAGAGTTCTACCACTAAACCACTGTCTTTGGTTTACATCTGCAAGTAAAAGATGTTATGTGAGGGGACTATGAAGTTTCTTCTCCTCTGTGTCTTGTAAATTTATTTTCTTGCTCCTTTAAATGATAGAGGACAAGAGAATGAGAGTGAGCAGGTGAGAGATTACTGATTGTATATATTTTTGGAGATTCTAGTAAATATTATGGATTCATAGAAAGATGCATTGTAAGTTTATGACTCATGCATAATACTTTGCACTATATATATTTAATGTACTATTTTTAGTTATTAAAATTTAAGAATTATTTCTCTTTTCCTCAAGTCGGGCTTTGTCTTAGCTCAGCAATGACTAGAAATGAAGAATATACTGTTTATCATTGTATTGCATTTAAATCTCAAAGCAACTGAGATTTTATATCTATTTAAAATTGTAAATAGGATGGGGTAGAAATAAAATAAAGGATTCTGGTTTTCTTAGAAGTTACCTTATTGCCCATCTGTAGCTCCTTCTGCTACACACACACACACACACACAGACAGACAGACAGACACACACACACACACACAGACAGACACACACACACACACACACACTTCTAGATTATGAAAACAAAAAATTGGAGAAGATGATGTACATTCCATCAGTTTCTATGTGCTGACCCTCTTTGCTGATTCACATACCATGTTCAAAGACATCCTCTACAGGTGGCAGAGTGGCTCCCAGCAGCAGATGGAGAGCAGATTGGAGGGAGGACTATTTGGAGAACTCTAGGGAAAAGCTTCCTGGGAGCTGTTCCTTTTGGATGTGGTTTAACATCTTCCTCCATCCAAAAGGGTTGAACTGGTGCCTTTTTAGTTCCTTTTGAGCTGGCATTTGAATGGAGAGAAAAGACAAGTGAACTAGGATTGGGGGAACACTCTTGTGGAACAAAGAAGGAGTACATTAGCTCCCTGAAGGAGCTCCCTTCTGTGGAAGGGACAGAAGGAAGGTCACTATAACTGGCTGAGATGTGGTATGACATCAGGTATCTACCAGAACAAACAGGAGCAGGAAGAGTGAACTAAGGGGGAAACCACCCATACTTTACGAAAGTATTTTGTTATTCCAAGTGCCTTGTACAATTTCAGTTCCCAAGCAGGACTCTAGCTTTCTAAGAAAGACTTTCCCAACTCTGCAGGGTTAACTGCCCACACCCAAGTGAAAGGGCGAGGTTATGTAAAAGGTGAGTCTTAGGGGGAGAGATAGGGGAAGAGGAAAGAACCACCCTCATTTGTTTATCTTGAATTCTTATGAAAGATTTGGTTTAGAAATATAACTGTGTGAGTGTGGTGAGGGAAAAAAAGGGTACGATGTGACTTAAGAAAGGCAGGCAGACAGACAGACAGACAGACATACATACACACACATACACACACACACAATCTAGCAGATTCCTTAAAATTATCTGTGGATTGTTGAAATGTCAAAAACTGACTTAACAGTATGTAGATGAACACATACAGGAAAGGTAAAAAACCCTCTACAACAGAGGCATTGAGAATCAACTTTCTCTTTTTTGCTTCTCCAACCCTATCACCAGTTGTTAATCCTACTGTAAGTCTAGAATATGATAACTACTACAATTTAAAGCCAAATTTGAAGCAAGCTTTCATAAATACTGGTCAGGTTGGTGGAATTTCTGGTCAGGTCCATCTCTGGGTTTCCAGAAAATGGCCCCAGTCACAGTTTGCAGGGGCTTAAAAAGGCAAAACCCACAATTCACCACATTTTCCAATCAAGGGAACACATACATCTTGATGTATTTTCTGCCTAGATACCTCCCAACTACATCAAATCAGGGCAAGCATAAATCCTGATCCTGACCGTATTTCCTGTTCCCGGACCTTCTGCCCACATGTGATCGAGCACAAATGATGCAGATGGGTCAGAAAAATTTGATTAGGAGATTGAAAACGTGTGGCTTGTTATCTCCCATAAACAATAGCCTCCAGCTCTTTTAGAAATATTTGTCCTTACATAAGGGGCTTATAGGTTAGAAGTATTTTTTGCTTCATGAATCTTTTAGGCACAGTAATTAAACAAAGTAACTTTGGCTCTAACATGGTAACTCGGATTCATGGGTCACCTTGTATTTTTTTTTTATCTTTTCTTTATGCCTGCCTACATTAGTATTCATACATGTATTGTTTTTAAAGCAAAAGCAGCTCATGTCACACACATTGCTCTTCTGTCTTTGACTTAGAAGTCTTGATCACCACATGGATACTCTTTTTACACTTTTCCAACTAGCACAATGCATTCTACAGAATTAAAACACCACAAATCACTTAACAATATCCTGCATGATGCTCAATTAAACTTCTGTTTTGTAGTTTCAAACAGTCCTCCTAGAATCATTCTTAGAATCTTTGCAGATAGAGGGTTTTTCCAGGACTCTTAAAGTTAGAAATTTGATTCTGTCCCACTTAATTTGATACTGTCAAATGACATCACTAATAAGGCTTATAGATCTATCTTCCTACCTGGAGTGTCTATCTGCCCATTTATTTGCAACTTGGCCAGTACTATATGTCATCAAACTCTTTTCCATCTGGTAGGCAATAGTTATGTTTTTTTTCTACTTCCTGTTTCACCAAGAAGGCTGAACACTGAGAGGTGTACTGGTGATTTGTATTTCTTCTCTAAACATTTGTTCATGGCTTTGTATTTTGAAAAATAGTTCTCTAAAAAGATACAAATTGGAGCACTCTATTTACTGTTTTCCTCCTCCTCCTTCTCCTCCTCCTCCTCCTTCTCCTCCTCTTCCTCCTCCCCCTCCTCTTCCAATTGCATGGACTGAACCCATAGCATCACACTCATCAGCGAGTGAGCTGAAGGCCAGCCTAAGCCTTCCATTTATCACAGCCATGAAGTCATTGCTTCTGTCAAGTAATACCTGGCTGGCTCTTCATTTTCATCTTGTCCATCGGAGTTTTCCCTAGACAGATTTTCTCCTTTTCGTGCTGTTGATACTCTGTGAGACTTTATGAATTATGTAGAAAAGCTATTCCTGACCTTATCTTATTGAAATATTCTATACTTTCTGTTTACTATGTATTCTAAGTGTGTGCATGTGACTGCTTAAGTATCAGGAGTTTACTCAATTCTGGTAAAAGGATATGACTTAATTCCCCCCTTCCCAATAGGTCCTGGTTTTATTTATTGGAAGGTCTATTCATTGCCTAGTGGGTTGGAATTACTTGATTATATAAATTTGTACACATGCTTGGATATTTTGGAGGGGGGGTTCAGTATTCATTCGACAGCATGTAAAACTATATTTTTTCCTTTTAGAATTTTTTTTTTAAAAAATATTTTAGTTTTTATTCTACTGTCATATATTACATTCTGACTGCAGGTTCCCTTCCCTCCTCTGCTTTCCACCCCTCCCTACCACCTCTCCTCTCCCCAGTTCCATCTCTCCTCCATTTCCCTTAAGAAAAAGAGAAGGTCTCCAAGGGTTAGCCACCAAACATGCAGCCCTGAGTTACATTGCATTACACAATACTCATGAGAACATTTCTCTGATGCCTCGCCTCACCGCCACACATCACTGTCATTATTTTGCAATTTGTCTTGACTAGTCTTATGCCTTTTCTCCTTCAGATAGCTGTAAGAGTGCTCGTTAAACATTATAAACAAAACTACGGATTTTGATTTGTTGCACACTGAATATTTCGGAGCATTTGGGGATAATAAGCATGGTTATAAGATAGCCTTTGCTTGTGGCAAGGAGTCTATGCTTACCTCAGTCTAGATTTTAGAGACACCCTCCTAACATTGTCAAAATGCTTTCTAGAGTCCTACTTGTTTATGATGTTGTAGCTGTTTTTGATAATGGCTCTTTTACCCATTATTTTAAGTCTCTTTGTAATATTGCAATATAACAGTGAAATGATTTTAATGATTAAGTATATCTATAACAAGAGCTATAAAGTATCATATATAACTGTTGCTGTTGTATAAGCAGCTAACTTATTTTGTATTTTATTTTTGCATTTTATACTCTGGAAAACTATTGCTAAGTTTGTTCTTTCCTATTTTGAAAGCAGTCATAGTATTGACCAGGCTGGCTTTAACTCCTGGATCAAACAATACACCTGCATTAGTTTTCCCGAGAAGTTGGAATCCCAGGACTTTACCACTGTACCCTGCTGTTAGCTCTATACCGAGCTTTATATCTTGGGGAGTCTAGCCATGGAATTCTAAAATCATTAAATTATTTGTGGGTATGGGCCAGACTTTCAATATTTAGCATGCATTTGGGGGTATTTCTTTTTAGACTTGATTTATATTATTTGTTTCTGATGAAACCTAGCTTGCTTGAAATTTTTAAAAGAAAAATGAATATTTATAGTGCCTCAGTCTCTGCTGTAAAGGCAGCTCCTTACCACAAGGCTGTCCTTGCAAAGCAAATGTTGTTCCAATTCTGCTCAGGTCAACTTGATAAATGGATGAAAAAAGATGGTTCTAGAAAGTTTTAGAGAAACTCCAATAGGTTTCCTTTAACTGATCGTGACACCATTTGCTTTGAATTTTTATTGAAAGAGACTTTTTTCTAACCCCAGTTTTATCTCTCCAAAAGAGAACCGAGAACTGTGTCTGTTGAAACTGGGGGAGCTGTTCCTGACTTGACACTTTGCTGCAGAGGAGTCAGTAGGCTATTGTTCTCTGGACACTGCAGTTTCCTTTCTGTCTTCTAGAGGCCTGCTGTTTATACTTGGCTTTTATTTTTATCACCTAAGTAAATTGGGCAGAGTGGGAGGAACACAGCACCAGGGATAAATAGACCAGCTACTACAGGTCACAGCCAGGCTACAAGTCAGAACTCCTTCTTCACCTTCACCGGGACAGGTGATTTAAGGACTTTCCTTTCATAAGGAGGGATACAACTTCAAAACTACTGCATTGGGGGGGGGCCTCTAAAATTACAGAGAACACTTGTGCACTGCCAGATAATTTTGGTTAACACTGGGAGCTGTGTACAGGCCATGGTAGCTTTCAAAATGTACACATGTCCCTGTCTCCAAGTGACACACATGTCACTTTACACTGACAGCATAATGTGTTATAGACCTAATTCTGCTACACTTTTTTCCACAGCCGAAGGAGGGAGAAATGAGAATGGGACTATTATGAAGTCTTTGATGATGTTTCTCTGTGATAAGCAAGTGAATGGACGTGAAAGAACATGTATTTTTACACTCGAAGAAGACAGAGTTAACTTACCAGATTACTTCAAGAAGAGTTGATCTTGATAAGGCTACCTGCCTCAGATGAATTTAGGGCCCTCTCTAGGGTGATTTTATGGTTCACCCATAGCTTCACGGGCAAATGAATTGAACATGAATAGGTTAGAAAATTGTGTTCTTATCTGTATATTAAGAATATTGTTCATTATTATTTAGGTTAGGGCTAAAGTTTTTCTCTTTGTTGCTTTAACAGGTGTTAGTAACTCCAGTCGTATGCTTGGTGCTTTTCCATACTGCAGTTGCAAAGAGCTTTAATGAGCTGCTTCTGCTATTTCTCTTCCTTGAACTGTCTACTCTCTAGAGAAAGCCTTTCTCTATAATTTTAGGTTGCCTTTTTCTGAAGATGAATACTCTCTTTTGGAGAATGGTATCTAATTCCCATTGATTCAGGGAAAATGGAAATGCCCAAGCCAATCACTAGAACCAGCTGATAATGGTGTTAGAGATTTGGCTCAGTGAGTTAAGAGCCGTGACCACCTTTCTAGACAACTGGAATTCAGATTTCGGCACCCATGATCGACCATTCACAACCTTCAGTTCCAGGAGATGTGACACCTTCTTCTGGAACCTGCATAAAAGCACGTGTACACATGGACACCTGTGTACACTCCACACCCCCATATACCACATCTTAATACAGGTTTAAAGAGACAAATTAAAAGCATTTAGATGAGCTTTATATTCAAAAAATAAATTAAGTAACTTTCTGAAATTAAACTTATCTTCTACAGATTTAAATACACAATAGTCCACCTTCACCTATGTAGCTCTGACTCAAAATGAAACAAAATGCTGTGGTAGCCTAGAAAGCAAAAAACAAACAAACAAACAAAAAAACCCAAAAAAACTTGAACAAATAATATCACCAAGCCAGAATGAAAACCTAACTAGATTGTTGCAGAAATCTCTTTCAGTAACTACACCCCTATTCCTTGTCCATGTAAATGACTAGATTTTTTTGAGCTAAGAGGCATGGCTTCCTGGAGTAGCAAGCCTGGGTCAAAAGTGGGGTCAAGACATTTCCAAACCTCAGAAATCTCATTGTGAGATTGGCAGGAGTAGGATCTTGTTCTCCCCCACCCCCACTCCACACTGCATGTGTCCTGGTGCATGTAGCCCTGTGCAACACCCCTCCCCCCTTTGCCTCACCAGAGGAGGTCATGTAGCTTGTTAAACTTCCTTTACCTTTATAAGGTCATATTGAGCAGCACCTGGAATTCCTCCATATGCAGATGAGGCATTCCCAGCACCCAGCCCCAGCCAATGATGTTCACTCATCCTGATAGCCCCTACTCACCCCACAAGGTACCTACCTTCCAATAAACTGAAACAGTTCTTCAAAGCTGTTGGTTCCTTGCACACTCACTGGTGAAGACCAAGATCCTGCGTGTACCCACCTGCCAGGCTAAGCTTCCTTCCCTGCAGTCCAGCCTGGTGTGCTATGGACCTGGTTACCCAGAGGACGAAGCAGACAGGGTGGCAAAGAGGAGTCCAGAAATTTTACAGGACCTGGCTCTAACATTGCTTTGTGAACACATCTTGTTGAGTTACTACCAGAACTGCACATTTTCTAGCTTTACACTCTGTGAGGGTGATGAGGGTCTCTGTTGGGCATGTGGACACTGGGTAATTGACAGGTAGGCAAGTTCATAGGGAACTTAGGTTGTTTCCTTTGAAGAGTTCCCTTTTGAATTCTTACTACCTAAAACAAAATTCACTAGTAATAGCTTATTTTGTACCGTGTGTTAAACATGGACTCTTGCATCTGTTCCTTGTAAATGCCATGTTTACATATGTGGAAACAGAGAATATGAATCCTATGTAGAGAGTATATGATTCAGCCCAGGCTGCAGGAAAAGAGTCATAGCATAACAAGTCCCATAGTATGAAACACACCATTCACTAGTTGGCTGTACACAGTAGACACTTTTGTTTTCAGGAGCCTGGAGGCTTCCAAGTCCAAGACCAAGGGGCTGAATGATTCATCTGGGATCTCTTCCTCCCTTTAGATGCTGCTTCCTTGGGTCCTCATAAGGAAAGAGACCTCTCTGATGTCTGTTCATACAAGGACACAGTCCCTTAGATGTGGGCTCCACCCTTTTAACCTCGCTAACCTTGATTACCTCTTTATCCAATGGCAGTTTACACTGGAAGTTATGGCATTAATATATGCACAGAGTGGACCACATGTTAATCTGAATTCTTAAAGCAGAGCCAGGATTAGAATCTTGAGGCCTCCAAGACCAGTGGAGTAGATATTCTTATTATTTTCATGGATGGTTAACAAGTTAGTCACAGTTTCTTGAAGAACTTCTTACCATTCCCCTTGTTTTCTGGACTCAGCACATCTTTTACCTGCCTCTACTAAATCTTCCTATGCCCCTTAGGGTTCACTTCATTCATATTAAAGATGGATTTCTCTATATAAACAAAATGCTTCATGTAAGAGGAATACCTGCCCCAAACAATGGAAAGTCAGTTTTTGGAGCACATGGCACACAGAATTTTTAAAGAATTCTGTTCTTACACTTAGATCACCCTTGAGGAACACAATAGCCCCTTCTCTCTCTCTGTCTCTCTATCTCTGTCTCTCTCTCTCCCTTCCATCCCTCCCTTCCATCATCCTTTTTCTTTCTTCTCTCTCTCTCTTTCTCTCTCTCTCCCTCCCTCCCTCCCTCTTCCTCCCTCCCTCTCTCTCTCCCTCTCTTTCTTTCTTTCTTTCTTTCTTTCTTTCTTTCTTTCTTTCTTTCTTTCTTTCTTTCTTTTCATTAGGTTGGGTTTACTTCCTTGATGATTCAGGAAATTATTGTTTAATTAATTTTAAAAATATAACTCCTTTCTTTTTAACTAACTTTTTTTTTACCTATTCTTATGGACAGACACTTCTTTAGAGTTTGTATCTTTAAGACAAAATGTAAACTTAAAGTTAAAAGTTGTCTCTTGGTCTCTCAAAAATGAGAGGACATGGTACGCCAATGTAGAAACTGTCTTGAGTGTATCTAACTATGACCCACATGTGGTATTTAGATCTTAAAGAGATGATCTGAAGAAGTATGACAGGCCCCTTCAGAGAGTAGCGTGCAGATAGAACTTCGAATCTGTTCCTTCTATCCTATGAACACTGAAGCACACCTCAGACCTGCATGGTAGACAGTGTGAGCAGATCATCTTCTGCATCCCCTTCTCATAGTAATGTAGAGGCTGAAGGGGAATGGCAATCAGGCACTTACTATTCTCTGAAGGTAAATCCTAGAGGAAAAAAGGACACAACTTCTAAAAATCTACAGTCACACACCTCTGTAAGTCAACAGTCTGGTGTCTGAAAGCTACATTGTCATTGAAGATGAGTCATTTTATCACAAACGGCACTTCTGATCAGGATATTATTTAAAGCATGTAGTAAGTGGCGAGATGCAGGCCTCAAGAATTAGAACAGAGAGCTGAAACACTGAGATTGGCCAGTTCATAAATACACTTGTGGGTGTGACCTGGCTGATGTGTATGGGCAGGGAGCAGACCTGCCTTTGATTTTTTTTATACTAATGGAATATAAAAGTAAATGTACTTATTGAAAGATTCAACTTGTTAGGTATATTTTTATAACATACAGTGAAACATGCTTCTTCATTTCTCCAGTTAATCATTAATGTCTGCAATCTACAGACTAACACCTTAAACATGGAATTCGTACAATTACCGTTTTCATCTATAGAACTTGTCTTGATTTGATGTTTTGAAGCATTAACACATTTACCTGACTATAAAGTTCCTATAGGGAAAAGAATTGATGTTATCCATTAATTGTATTATATTTGTCATGTTTCTTTAATATCTAATATCCCTTACACACGCACACACACACACACACACACACACACACACGCACACACACACGCACACACACACACACATTTGTATTATGCACATGCATAGAAACACAGGTTCTACATAAGCACCTTTATGATCCATTTATTGTTAAGTTACCAAAGTCACCAACACTTTCTTTCGAATTATACATACCTGTCCCCTAAAGGAATGTGTGCTTGTAATCTCCACTTAGATTTGAGATGTTTTAGGGGACACCAT
This sequence comes from Tokudaia tokunoshimensis, assembly GCA_036184795.1. Classification (NCBI taxonomy): domain Eukaryota; kingdom Metazoa; phylum Chordata; class Mammalia; order Rodentia; family Muridae; genus Tokudaia; species Tokudaia tokunoshimensis. Next base: position 32,226,500 of record BTHU01000004.1, on the reverse strand, counting down.
TTTGTTTCTGTCTTAATCCACTTACAACAGAAAGGAGTCATGCTATGGTAGAGCTTTACCATCTCTGATCTGGCTTCCTCTTTTCATTAATTCTGAAGACTTTATGACTCACACTTGGCCAGTTCTGCTTGAGCTGATCTCACCTCGACTTCTAGTGTACACATTCCATTCCAGGTTGAAGCTTTGCTAGTTCTAGTAAACTCTAGCAGTGACCTCCGCAATGACTTTTACGTGCATGTTTGACTTCTGTGATATTTAAGACTTCTCTGTTTTACTTTTGCTTTGATTCTGCCCTCTGCTTTCCCGCTCCTCCTCGAAACCCGTTATCTTCAACTACTTGAAAAATACAAAATGATAAACATAAAAAAGCAACTGTTCTCAAGCATCCCATGATGCCACACTGCCACAAGGGAACCATCCTATGTTATCTTAGCTTGACTCTCCCCTTCTTTCCTATAGCTTTCTTTCCCCTTAATGCTGTAACTATGTGTAGTCCTAGATATGAACAATGTTCTGCACTAAATACGCTGCCTTTCCTTTCCCTCCCCATTATAAAGCTGATGGATAATTTCAGTAAGAATAAAGTGGCATAAAGGCAATTAGGTGAATGTCAAACGGCCACAGCTCTAGGGAAAGAATGCATTTTTGATGAACTATAATGAGCTAGGGTGTACTTTAGGGAGGAACACTACAAGGACTTTACCAGAGAACAGCCTAGCCAGCACCTGTGACATTTAAAGCCAGAAGAATGAGAGAAGGCACAGTCAGTCAAGTGCATGGAGGTGCTAATATTAAATGAGCTGAGCGCACGGGTAGGAAGCCAATGATTGAACTTGAGCAAGTTTGTTTTCTTTTCTTTTCTTTCTCCTAAGAACTGGAAAAAAAATCTGTTTTGAGTACCTGTAGCCATAGAATATCAAACTCTATTATCTGTCTGTTTGAGGGAGGAAAAGTACACTGATTTTTCTTTTTTTCTTTTTTCTTTTTTTTTTTTAATTGTAGAAAAGGAGCACAAAGTTCTCTTAAGAGCACCGGGGAGTAGGAGTGAACTCCTAGATAGGCTTTGTATAAGAGTGCCTCAAACCACAGCAGTCACATGGGTTCTTTCTACTTTGCTACTTCTTGACTGAGTGTCAGAGGGCTGTACATTTCGCTTCCTCCCTCCTGCAAGGCCACTGAACCATGTGTTGGCGGGATTAATCTCTGGACACAATGTCTCTGCAAAGGCTTCTGCAACAGCAGAGCAGCAATGGCAATTTGGAGTACTGTACTGACCCTGCCTACGGCTCCTACTCCACACTCACAGGCCCGCTCACGATGGAAGACAACCGAAGGATTCAAATGCTGGCAGACACTGTGGCTACTTTGCCCCGGGGACGAAAGCAGGTATGTTGCAGAGTGTTCACGTTTGCCTGACTTCTGCTGATAGTGGTACTCATTCCTGTGTGTCTCTGTTAAGTTTGACTCCCAGCCTCACCCCCCATCTTAGGAATCATTTCGGTTCTTATTCAAAGGAGTGCTCTTTCCCCTGAGGAGGACCTCTGTCTACTATGCCAATTAATAGGAGTTAATGACTGAGAGTATATGTGAGGGGGGAGGTGACATGTCTACAAGAGATAGTGTCACAGTTGAAAGACGGAAAAACAGTCACTTTAAAAAAAAAACAAAAACAAAAATGTAAAACTCAAATATTTCTCTTCATTTAAAGATGTGCTCAGGTAAAATGAAAGTTGTTGAACGCAATGGACAAGAAGGTCCTTTATAGGTACACAACCCACACGATCAGACCTTCTCTATTTGAGTACCTGTTGACTGTCTCCCTCTAGGCTTACCTCCAGGTCCTATCAGTTCACAATCAAGAGAAGATGACATTTGTCAGCCAAGTAAATTCTTCAGCCCCAGAGCACTGATACAACCTTGGGCTCTGGGGAAGTAGGATTTTTGCAGGGAGGTGAATGTTGTTTAGAAACCCAGCTTGGGTGCTTAGTAGCTGTGGCATCCAGAGCAAGTTGGTAGCTGCCCTCACATTATGTCTTTCTTAAAAGGAAGCTACCAGACTAAATTCCACTCATTTGACTAGGTAACAGCAGAAACAATCTCCTTGAACCCTGTGCCCTTTAAGTAAGGAAAAGTACGGTAAAAGCTGTTTGGAAATTTTTATTTCATGAAATGTCTTTAGAGATGAAAACTCACCTGGAAACATCTGTGTCTAGTGAATTTGTTCTGAATTTTTGGTCTTTCATTTGTAATACATAAAAATTAACTATGTACCTCTTTATGTATTTTGATCATATAACTTTCTATATGATCCAAGGTGTGTATTTAAATTTAAGTAAACAATCATGCACGAGATGTTTAGAATTGATTTAAAACGCGGTTTTGTGGCCTACAACATTGTATATATCTTGTTCTCCTCTGAGCACGTCTAACTTCAGCATTATGAAGCTCAAGCTTAGAGGAGAGTCAGGACCTGATGTGGTGAACTGGTTCCTTGGCATTTTCCACAGTGATGAAGATTGTGGCATCGTCTACTAGTATTTGATTATAATTCTCAATCCAAAGTGCTTTCATGATACAAAGTTTGGTGAATATCTTTATCGATTTATAAATGGACAACACAGGAAACACCAACAGGTGTACTCAGATTCTAAATAGAGAACAGTCTGTTTCTCTTTCTATTTGCTACAAAGCCATTAAACCAAATTCTGATCATTTGCTACTCTACGATTTGTTCTCTGCATACATTACTTATGAGGAAAAATACTTGTTAATATTTGCACCAAGGAGGGAATCTTTCCAGATCTCCTTTTCAGCTCAGGCTTTACATTGGGCCAGAGCCTGCCAGTTGAATCAAACTAACTATATCAGCCATGGGGGCTGGGGAAGGGTTACCATTAGGGGATAGTTTGAGCAGGTGTTGTACAGCATACGTGTAACATGTCTCCAAAAACCATCTTGCAGGCTGTAGGATATTCCTAAGCACGGGAATCCCTAATGTGGGGGCACAGACTCTGGTGGGTCAGGAAAGTTTAGTGTGCCTGTGAGAGGAGAGACAGACACGTGGCAAATTCCCTTGAGAAAATAGTGCAGTTGGCTCTTGCTATCCACAGAGCATTGGTTCCTATGTCACCACCTTTGAAAATCAAAGACCAGAGATGTTGGAGTCCCTGATATAAAGTGGCAGTGTATTTGCCTATAAACTACTAAGATCATGTCTACTATCTAAGACAGTGTCATTGACTATGTGAGTAGCTGTCACATTATAGCATTTAGAAACCAAGGGCAAAAAATAAACATTCATGTTCAGCACAGACACCATTATTTTTCATTTCTATGGAGTATTTTCATCATTAGCTGGTTCAATGGATGGATTCAGAACTGACTATGACTTGCCCAGCACCTATAGCCATTGAATGATAGGTCTGAGATATTATGAATTTTAGGAACTTTATTCTAGAAATGCGGCAGGTAGGTAGAGGGACTTTTACTGTAGTTGGTGAAAGAGTAGATGAGGCAATAGAGAGAAAGGCTAAAGACTTGGTGATCAATGGCAGTAAGGCCCAGGGAGGCACAGCCGGCTTTGAAGCCTGAGTTAAGATAGTACAAATCGGAAAAGGACAGTATGAAGGACTGGATGGGTATTAAAGGGGACGATAGAGGGACTTATGCATATAAGATGTGTGAGCACACAGACTTCTTATGCCCTCCACTTATGTATGCACCCTTCTATATTTCTTCTCTTTCTCCTCTCATACCCATTAATACACCGGGTGATGTACTTCCCCTATCCTTAAAACCTTTTCTTTCTTTTCTATTTCCTTAAGGAAAAAATAAAAAGCAAAACTAAACCAATCCTTTCGGGCATGGGCTCTTGTAATCTCTGTCAGTGAAACTTCACGCAGGTATATGTCAAGATTTTATAATTTTCTACAGGGATATTTGCCTCCTATTAATTTTTTCTTAGAAAAACAGACAGACAAACAAAAATAACAAAAACAAAAGCCCACTCCTCTGGCCCTGTGCGAATGGTCTGCAACAGGATCCCTGTGAGGCAGTTGTGGTAACAGGTGTTCCTCTGTCTGCTGTTATTCTCATCACTCTGAGGGTGACGTCAATGTTCATACTTCTTGTTGTTGTGGCTTTGGCCTCTGCAAAGCTATATCTGACTAGCTTGTAGCTTCTGCTTAATCTTCAGAATCCACTAGTTGTTTGCACTCAGAGTTGTTTTAAAAATAGATTTCTCTGTGTGTGTATTATTTCAGTACCTGCATTTGTAGGAAGCGCCAGACACACGAGAAATGCTTCTAATTTTGAAACTTGTTTTTTTTTTAAGGGGGGCAAAATCCCTGCAATATAAACTCCTGAGGGAGGGTGATGGAAGGGAAGGGAAGTTTCATAACCATGTGATGTGCCAGGGGTAGGTATTGTGCCTGAATGTTTCTCCCATGAGACTGTAATGAAGGTGGCTCTTACCTAGTGCTTCAGTGACAACCAGGAATCTGACACACAGGTATGACAATTGACTATGAATTAGACTAAAAGAGATCATCCTTGTCTAATTTTCTTTCAGTGAGGAAATTATTGCGAAATAGGAAGCTTCTAGATGGCTGGTTTCACAATTTTGTTTAAGGATGGTGCTAAATGCTTATAATGGGTATCGTTCTGGGTTGGGACTTTCTTCCTACTCATCAATACACAGCATCAATACTGCAGTGTTATGCTGGGGTTAATACCCAACCATTCTTTAAAGGAGGTGTAGGGCTCTAGTCAGAACTTCCTGGAAGCTGGAACATCCTATTCACCTCCCATACGGGTGTAATAAATTGGGGCATTGCTTTTACTTTCATTATTTTGTTCTGTCTTTGGATAGTTTGATAATCCTTTCTGTCCTAATGGTCTGACTTTCAAAAGTGCTGGAGAGCTGTATTCATGAAGTAGTTGGGAGTAGAAAAGTGAGATAGGCAGGCAATTGGGAAGAGCCAAGGACATAACTTGAAACAAAGTACTTTAAAAAAAGTAAAAGAAGGGGGAAAAAGCTCACTTCTGAATCTGTACCCTCTCCTTACCACACCCACATTTGTGTGTGGGGGGGGCGGGGAGTGAGTACACAGAGCCAGGGCAAGAGCGTAACAGTCTAACCTCGCAGCAAAAGTGGCTTCAGTGTTGGTCTCTGAGCTGCTCTGGGGCAGGTTATCCATCAAGCTGTTTCCGATTTCCTCTCTACTTTGCACACTGACAGTTGCTGTGTTTGGTTTTGATTTTGCACTAAAGAGAGACCCGTGAATCACACTGCATAGCAGGAGACATTGTGTGTGGAATATTAATGCCTTGTCTCTTAAGTCATCTCACTGAAAGCAGAAGAGCCTCCCTATGATCAGCCCCAGACACTCCTGGCTAGTGAGGAACCAAGGAGCCTCCTCTACTGCAGTCAGATCCGAATGTGTAGTTTTCGAGCCTGCCAAATCGCTAAACCTAGACTTCTCATATTAGATAATGTGTAATAAAAGACAGCTGTTGTCAGCATATGCTGTAAATTGCACACCAGCTCTCCATTCATGAATTTGGGGGCGGGGGTTGGGACATCACTTACAACTTAGAAAAACTTTGGCTGAGAGGGCAGTCTGGGGAACACCTACTCCATCCAAGTCTACATCTTTAAATAGGGCTGGTGCACACTAGGGAGAGGGAGACTGGGAAAACTTGATTCAGAAGACTCTTGGTAAAATCTTGGGCACACTCCAAGTAACACAGGCAGTTTAGCAGGTGAGCAAGGCAGAAACCTGAGGGTTTCTTTTATGTGATCTCTTAGGACAGCACAGATAAAAATTATGAGATGTTGTGTCAAGATGTGGCTGTTCCCTCCTGCCCCCACCAGAGAGTATGATGGTAGCTAGTGTGTTTAAATTGTTTTTTTTTATTTATATGCTCACTGCTTAAAATAGCCTCTTTACTAATCCATAGTGGAAGATAATTTATAATCTGATTTAGTTTGAACTTTTTGAGTCACTGTTAACCTAAACAAATCAGTCGTAAGAGTGTACCCCCGTTGCCTTAGTATTCACATTTAGCCAGAAAGATACACAGAACTGTTAAAAGGAGGGAGACTAGGGACACCCTCTTCTGTATAGAGAACCTGTTTGGTGGACCTAAAAGATTATAGACTTTATGCAAAATAACCAGTCACTTAAGGGACACACTGAGGAAATCTTGAGGCTTCCAATGATTCTATAAATACTAGGCAAGGAAAAGGACATTTAATATTATGGTAGTCAGTCATTTTATTAATTCTTTCCAACTGTTTGATTTGTGAGAACTGATTACATCTCTCCAAAATTCATTCTTTAGCATTAATATTAAGGTATCCCCATTTTTTTCTTAGCTCTCTTTCTATGCTACTTGATTTTTGTGTAGTTTCTTACCATCCTGTTTGTTTCTTTAGGCTCTTTCAATCCTATATTTGAGATGTTAATTTTTTTTCTTTTAAAATTTACCTTTGGATTTTTCCTACGAACATTTAATTTAATGAAGGACAAAGTTAGAAAGGGATCTTAGCATATGACTCTGAGCTGAATGTCTTACCCTCAGTCACTCGCAGGTGGCATCTGAGGTGGCATCTGTCTGTCTGTTTTACTATTTTTAAAGTCATAATCTACTTGGCCTCTCGTGAAGCACTGGGGTGGAAAGTAAAGCCAGTGTGTTTCCCCAGAGACTCAAAGCATACAGATGGTTATCTGCGGAAGCGGAGCACTCCATCAAATATGCTCCATGCTCTTCGTATACATGCCCTTGTGTAGACACATATAGGCCTCTGGGTGAATGATGTGCCAAACCTCAATAGTGAGAGCAACATTTTAAAAACATAAAGCCCTTGGTGGTGGTTATAGTTAACAGAATTAAAGATAGCTGAAACAAGTACCTGACAATATGAATTAAGTATGAAATACAAGGAAATGCCGATAATGAAAACAGATCAAGAAAATCTGAGCACACTGTAAGGGTGAGATGGACAATGCTTGCAAATATCACCTTTTAAAAATACCTTTCACAAGGATGGAGCCTCCTGACTTAACTGAAAATTCCCCCCACCCCGTGTGTGTGTGTGTGTGTGTGTGTGTGTGTGTGTGTGTGTGTGTATGTGTGTGTGTGTGTGTACATTCGTACATTCAATATTTTAGGCACAAAATCAGATTATTACAAACCACTCAAATTGCTGTAGGTTTCCCATAATTAGTCCTTATAAATCAAAAGCTGAAACTTATTACAAGCCTAGATGATAATTTTAGGTCTGAGCCCTTCTGCTTGAGATTCCAGGTATAATTGACAAAAGAACACAAAGCAATTGTTACATATAAAGAATGACTGCACCTCTCTGTTACGTATAGTAACTGGTCGTTGAATTCTTAACACCGAGGCATCCCAAAAAACTGTGCAATTGTTGGCATTTGGTGCCTGGCAATTTAATGCAGGCTTCTGTAGAACTTGTCCTGTGTGCATTAATTTCTCCTATGTATTTTCCATGTTTTGATCCTCACATTATTTTTATTTATCTTTACCAACTGCTTTGATCTACTATTTTATTTATTTGCTTGTGAATGACAGTTACAGGACATTGGCATTTAAACACCATGACTTATTGGCAGAAAGATGGCTCCTCATTAAGATCACTTGTGCTCTTCTTGTAGAGGATCTAGGTTCAATTTCCCATGCTCTATGGAAGCTTACAACAGGTAGCCCTTAATTCCAATTCCAAGGATCTGGTGACCCCTTCTGACCTTGCAGACATCAGTCACCACACAGTGGATATGTATATGTATATGTATATGTATATGTATATATATTAAAATATAATTAGGAGCAAAAGTCATGTTTTGAGTCCTTGGAACAGTATTTAAGAAAGGACTAATTAATACCTAACATTTATTAAATATTTCTTCAACAAAACTACCACAATGTTAGAAATTGGCTGCAGTCCTTACAACTGAGGTCTTCTCTTTTGCTGACCCCTTCTCTTTGTAAGAGTTTGGATTGGTCCCAGAAGCTCCCAAAATGTGCAGAGGCGTGAATGTTATGTTATTGATAGCACTATGAAGTTTCTTCCCTTTCTTGCCAGGAAACCTTACTATAGTCTTGCAAAACTATTGTGAAGTAAATCATACTCAGAAATGAGGTTTGGAGTCCCTCCCTCGCCTTTCTGAATTGTATTTTCTAATGTAGCTATTTGGGCGTGGGTGGTGGTGTTGGGGACTGAGCGTCAGTGTGTGTACATGCATGCAGTGCTGTGGGTGCGGGAGTCAGAGGACACAGTGCAGCTGGCTCTCCTCTCTCACCAATCAGAGCTGGGTGGTGAGCATCTTTACCCACTGAGCCATCTAGCCAGCCATCTTCAATCGTACTTTTATACATGAGCTCATTCTTTGCAGACTTTTCTTAGCCTACAAAGAATAACACACTGAGGCGTTGTGACCATAAGCATTTTGTCGGTGTCTAAGAAAATACTGACTGTGTGGTTTTCATGCTAATCCATGTAGTTGTTTCTGTGTGTTCATACACTGCTAGTTTTGAGAAGACATAAATGCAACTCAGGCATAAAGCCATCCATCGATGGAAGTTTGAGGTCTGCTACTTGGTATGGACCCCCACCCTCAGTATGTTACTATTAGAGCTTCTCCTCTCCTCTCAACAGAAGGGCTGGCTCCTTGTTCTCTCAGACTCTCCTTTCTTGTTAAGAGAGAGAGGACATTTAGTAATCGCATTTAACGAGGTTTCCAGGGTGACGGTAAAGAACAAAGTCCTTCGTAATCCAGAGCCGATGCAAACAAGTCTTAAAGACCTGGCTTTTCATATTTTTCAGATTGCTTTGGCCAGATCAAGCTCTCTAGGTGACTTTTCCTGGTCTCAAAGGTAAAGAGAGTCATTGTTTTCCTCCCCTCCTCCCCTCCCCTCCTCCCCTCTCCTCCCCTCCCCTCCCCTCCTCTCCTTCTCCCCTCCTCCCCTCCTCCCCTCCCCTCCTCCCCTCCTCCCCTCCTCCCCTCCCCTCCTTCCCTCCCCTCCTCCCCTCCTCCCCTCCCCTCCTTCCCTCCCCTCCTCCCCTCCTCCCCTCCCCTCCTCCCCTCCTCCCCTCCCCTCCTCCCTTCCTCCCTCCATCCCTCCTCCCCTCCCCTCCTCCCCTCCTCCCTTCCCCTCCTCCCCTCCTCCCCTCCTCCCCTCCTCTCCTCCTCTCTCCTCCCCTCCCTTTCCCTTCCTTCCCCTCTCCTCCCTTCCCCTCCTCCCCTTCCTCCCTTTCCCTTCCTTCCCCTCTCCTTCTCTCCTCCCCTCTCCTTCTCTCCTCCCCTCCCCTCCTCCCCTCCCCTCCCCTCCTCCCCTCCCCTCCCCTCCTCCCCTCCCCTCCTCTCCTCCCCTCCCCTCCTCTCCTCCCCTCCCCTCCTCCCCTCCCCTCCCCTCCTCCCCTCCCCTCCCCTCCCCTCCCCTCCTCCCCTCCCCTCCCCTCCTCCTCTCTCCTTCCCTCCCTTTCCCTTCCTTCCCCTCTCCTTCTCTCCTCTCCCTCCTCCCCTCCCCTCCCCTCTCCTCTTCTTTCTCTCTTTCTTTCTTTCTTTCTTTCTTTCTTTCTTTCTTTCTTTCTTTCTTTCTTACTTTCTTTCTTCCCTTTCCTTTTCCTTTCTTTCTTTCTTACTTCTTTCTTTCTTTTCTCTTTTTAAGTCTCTGTCTGAGTTAAGTGCTACACACACACACACACACACACACACACACACACACTCACACGTTGCTAACCCATACTGCAGTTATAGAAATGAAAGCTAATTTTCATCGTAACAATTATTGTTAATGTCAAATATATGCTAAATTTGATATTTTGATATTTATGAAGTTTATTTATTTTTGTTCACAGGAAAGTTGTTACTGTGGAAAAGCAGGACAATGGGACATTTGGATTTGAAATTCAGGTGGGCAGTTTTTAAACATTTTAGATTTCCAAAGGAAAAACAGGCACTGACTCCATCATGATATTTGTAAAGAACAATGAAGTCAAGGTAGAGTTAGAATGACTGTGGAGACTAGATTTTGCTTAGTGTGTGGCTGTGTTTTCAGTGTGTTGAGTATTACAGGGAGAGAAAATGTTGAGGCTTATATTTCTCTAGAGATGCGACTTGCTCCTTGTGCATCACTACGGTCTTCCTTAAGGAGAACTCCAGACCAAGGTGCTGGCTAGTTCAGGACCTTAAAGAAGAAAGCAAAAGACATTTACAGAAGTTTATTTTCGTTCAATCATTTTCTTGTATTGTATGTAAATCAAATTCTAAATACTTGAGTTGGGCATGGTGGTTTACGGCTTTAATCCTAGCACTTAGGAGGCAGAGGCAGGCAGATTTCTGAGTTTGAGGCCAGCCTGGTCTACAGAATGAGTTCCAGGGCAGCCAAGGCTATACAGAGAAACCCTGTCTTGACAAAAACAAAAATAAATATAAATAAATAAATAAATAAAATGAAAATAAAAAGAAATATTTGCCAGATGGTATATTTGTGTATATGGAATCCATACATGTTACAATTGAGACCAAATTTTTTTGGGGGGTTTATAGTGAAAAAGTTATGGAACCTCCACACACACACACACCTTAATGACACTTTATTACTTGAAAACCACTGGTGAAAATTAGTACTGGTCTTCATAGGTTTCAATGTGGCTGTCTAGGAACATTTGTCGCCTGTCTTTTTGTAATTGTATTTGAGATGATGGAGAATAGAGTCGCGGTGGACTGTAGTCTAATTGAGTGGAGCAACTTAAGTCTTGTTTCCCCCACACCGTTTCTGCATTTCTTTCCCACGAGCTTTGCATAATTGTATTCTTATGCTATATGTCAGAGTTTATATCTTCGCTTCAGTGAATGCTGCTTTCAGAAAACTTTGCTATGATAGCAACCCCATAAAAGGGAACTCAGTTGTATTTTAAGATCAGGAGCAGGAAGCTGCTACATTAAACATATTTTATGAGTGAAGAAACCACATGGAATGAACAGGGAAGTCATGGGAGCAGAGGTTTCTGCTTTCTGAGCTCCCCTCCTTGAAAATTTGGTGAAATTTATAATTTACCCATAAAATCATTGAGACATAATTTTCTACCAAAAAATGTGCTAAATCTATCAGATTTTAGAAGTGCAGTCCCCTCACTCGAGCCATTCAACTTTCTCTGAAGATACACTGTGTGTCCAACACAGCCTCTTCCAGGTTGCCTAATGGTACCAACTCCAGTTGGTACCCATCACTGCTTCCTTCTGTTTCTCTCTCACCACAAGTGTGTGTGTGTGTGTGTGTGTGTGTGTGTGTGTGTAGAATCAAAGTGAAAATCATCTTTACTAGAAGACAGAGCACAGAAACATGAAACCTTAGGAGCTCAATGAGGATCATCAGGAATGGCTTCACCTCTGAGCTTCAGCACCTATACGTCATCTCAGAAGTCCACACTTCACAGGGACGCTCATGAAAATTTCTTTCTGAGCCAACAGAACACAAGGATGGGAGATGTGGGTGGGTAATATAGTTATATTATTTGACCAAGTGTTTTTTTCTGTGCCTTCATGGCTTCTGGTTTTCCCTTTTTATCTCTAATGCCCAAATTCACAGCTGCTATGGAATGTGCATTTGCACATAAATCGAAGTGCTTATCCGGCTCTGTGCTCACTTTGATACCTAGGGATGGAAGGTGGGTTTTCCTGTTCATGTGGATTGCTATAACAGTGACTTCTAAAAAACTTAGCAATCAGTTTTTAGCTCTTGCAGCACATGGATTAGATTGGCTTCTACTTCTACAAGCAGTTGAGCTCTGGTTTGAGGCAGGAAATTTTCACAAAAGGTTTCTGATACAGGTAGAACACGTGTTATAGGCCACTGAAAGCTCCTCTTTCTTTCAAATAGAAGATTCTAAATGTACTATATTTGAGTGGAAATCAGCATGTAACAGGACCAAGTGACTAGCTCTAGGAATGATCTGCCTGTGACCGGTCATCGTGTCTCAGGTGTGGATTCATCTAGAAGAAGGCAGGACTCTGGTGTGACTTAGTTTTTAGTAATCAGATTTTAAAGGACAACGCAAAACACTGATTTTTTTTCAGAGTTACAAAATTGCTGTACAGAGCAAATGTTTCCATCGTGTTTTTATACACTTTGAAGTGAAAACTAAAAACACCAACAATAGAACTCACTGAATTATTTGGGTCAAACTGAAACATCTGGGGAAGGAAGCATCTCTCTCTCTCTCTCTTTCTCTCCCTCTTTATTTAGTTGGATGAACTGGTGAGAATTCAGGGCAGGAGGGGTGTGTGTGCTCAGAAATGGAACTGACTGAATCAATTAGAACAAATCCAGGGCAGATTGTCATTATTTGCAGAACTCTGATTTAATATAATTACTGTTGGCCTGTGTCCCTGCTGAATATTTTGTATCTCATACTCCCTTCCTCCAGTGTCTGCTTTAGCCTAAAACACCCACGAGGATCTTTTTTCTTTCACTTGGCTGTGGTTGTTTCATCCCATTGAGAACAAAGACTTTTTTTCTTAATAAATGCACAATGATAGCATCAGGTGGTCTCTTAGGCTTGAAAACAACATCTTGAGGCACTCACATCCCACTTTCTTTCTCATGCCAGATGTTTTATGAATGGCGTGGGCTGCCAATGATCTGGTGGAATTGCAAAATTGGTACCTTCCATTCAGTGTACAGTGAGAAAAAGCTTTTTCAAAGTTGTCCTTTGTACTTACCTATTTTACCATGGTTTTAGGTTTTGACAAATATTTGTTGACCTTTTGGAAAAGTTCTTATGTATCCACTTATATTTTGTAGACGTATAGACTCCAGAATCAGAACACCTGTTCCTCAGAAGTATGCACTATGATCTGCAAAGTGCATGAAGACAGCCCTGCTCACTACGCTGGCCTGCAAGTTGGTAATGTAGCTCTGCTCACACTAGAAGCCATTTAAATCCCAAGAAACTCTTTGATGGCGAAGGTTAGGAAGCAGTTGCTTCTTTGAGTTTTCTTGAGTGACACTGTGGTTTGGGAGCTTGCTTGTTTTGCTTCATTTCCATGTTGGGGGGTCAATTTGCATTCTTCTGCATGTTGACCTCCAGCTGAGCCAGCACCATTTGTTGAAAAGGCTATCTTTTTTCCACTGGATGGTTTTAGCTCCTTTGTCAAAGATCAAGTGACCATAGGAGTGTGGATTCATTTCTGGGTCTTCAATTCTGTTCCATTGATCTACATGTCTGTTACTGTACCAATACCATGCAGTTTTTAACACTATTGCTCTGTAGTACAGCTTGAGGTCCGGGATACTGATTCCCCCAGAGGTTCTTTTACTCTTGAGAATAGTTTTAGCTATTCTGGGTTTTCTGTTATTCCAGATGAATTTTTGAATTGCTCTTTCTAACTCTATGAAGAATTGAGTTGGGATTTTGATGGGGATTGCATTGAATCTGTGTATTACTTTTGGTAAGATGCTCATTTTTAGTATATTAATCCTGCCAATCCATGAGCATGGCAGATTTTTCCATCTTCTGAGGTCTTCTTCAATTTCTTTCTTCAGAGACTTGAAGTTCTTGTCATACAGATCTTTCACTTGTTTGGTTAGCGTCACGCCAAGATACTTAATATGGTTTGTGGCTATCGTAAAGGGTATTATTTCTCTTACTTCTTTCTCAGCCTGCTTATCCTTTGAGTATAGGAAGGCTTCTGACTTGCTTGAGTTGATTTTATATCCGGCCACTTTGCTGAAGTCGTTTATCAGCTGTAGGAGTTCTCTGGTGGAGTTCTTTGGGTCGCTTATGTATACTATCATATCGTCTGTGTTGGGGGATTGTTTACATAACTAATAAAACACTCATTTATCTGGGCCTCTCACAGGTGACATCTTTGCAAATGTCAACGGTGTGAGCACAGAAGGCTTTACTCACAAACAAGTGGTTGACCTCATCCGATCGTCAGGAAATCTGCTAACGTAAATATCCACTTAGTTGCTGTGGGGTTTCAAAGATGTTTTGGTGTCTGAGAATACCTGACAAGTGGGAGGCTTGTCTGGTTTTGTAGACACTGTTTGTCTGTAGCACATAAGAAGGAATGCAGCATACACAGCTTTGGGGTATGGACATTTTTATGGGCCCTTTTGTTTCCCAAGGTTTCATGAGTCAACATCTGAAGTCAGGGGAACACTAGACAAAAGTCCTTGTGGGAGGGACATTAATTACTAATGTATTTTTTTAATGTCAATTCAATAAAACTGGCATACATTTCTTTGGACCAAGAGAAATTGGTCCTGTTCCCACAACGTTTTAGTTACAACATTTTTTCTCTCTCTCATATGCCTCAAACCTCTTGTTTCCCCTCCCCCATCATTGTTTAATAAGAAATAATGAAATGTTCCTACCTTGGAGCTTATATAGTCATATGTACTAGTGTTCAAATTATCAGAAGGACATTGCTCTTCCCAGCTACTCAAAGGGTTTAATCTTTGAGACTGATCTTTACAATCTCAAGAAGATATATCTACAAACACACCCATTATTATCCACAAAGTCATAACTATCTAAGAAAATAGACAGTATCAAATTTGCTTTCACTGTGTCTTAAGGACCCGACAGGACCTTAATCATCAGTTGTAGGGGAATTCATTATTGCATAAAGTAATATTTACTGAGTAAATATTAAGTTTTTAATCTCTGTGTTCTAAGGAGGCAACAATAAATGCTGTGGAACTCTAAAAATTATAGAAGATTTCTAAGAAAAGCCTGAAGTTTTAAAATTGCAGTTATTGATAACCACTATAGGAAAGGTAGAATAGTGTAGCAATAACTTCGCTGAGGAAGACAGTGGCCTGTTGAGCTTAGATGTTCAAAGTGCTCATCCACTCTGAGGAAGTACTGTTGGAGCTAAGACCAAACAGAGGGAAGGAATGGCCATTTGAACTCCTAGTGGGAACAGGTAGGTAAAGAAAGATATCTTTGAGCCCTGGAAATGGATTTGGCATATCCTAAGGATGAACTGAAATTGGTGGCTGGTGGATTAGGGAGACTGTATGAGTGATGAAGTCACCGTTGGCCAAGCATCAGATCATGAGATTCATTACTGTGCCAGGGCTTTTGGATTTTGTTCAGAGTTGGGTGGTTTCGACATTACCTAATTCATTTTTCTTCAGAACCTCTTTGTCAGTCCAAGTTTATTCCTTTACATAGATGAAATGCCTGGGGCTAAAGAGGGGTTAGTTGAGTTCAACTGGGTTGTAAGTGACACAGGGGATGTCAGGACTGGCTCTATCCAGTTACAGCTGTGCCTAGTGAGCTGCCAGTAGAATCTACTAGATTCTTAATAGGTACTTCAAAGGAAGTGTTGGGTGGGTGTGTCCAGGCAGATTTTAAATGACTGATGACGGTGGAGCTGAGGCTAGACCTTTGAGTTTTAAGGGGTAAAAATTAGGAAAGCTTTGTCTCAAAGAAGCCATGTAGAATCTAAGAGAAAACACGATTGGTTAGAGTCAGAAAAAAAAATATGTCCCATGTAGATGAAGCAAGAAGACCATAGGTAAATAAGGGTAGAGATGGTTCTTAGAAACCCACAGAGGGATAAAATATGAGACAAGGTGACCAAATAGTGGAGGGGATCCCATCTCAGCACTGTGTACATCATTGCTTAGACAGCTTAGAATAACACCAAGAGTCCTTATGCAGCTTCTTAGTGAGTCTACTGTCCAAAAACCAGACATCATCTCAATCAGAAATGACACAGCATTTGCTGTGCTATCGTCTTATTTTGTTGGATCTTGAGACTGGAAGAAAACAGAAAATGTGATTTCACATTTAGAACTCCTACCATATCTTTAATTTTTTTCTCATGCTTTCATAAATATAACTATAATTTAGTTGTCAAAAAGACTTAGAACAAAAACTTTGAAATGTTGAAGAGTGTGATTTCCAAGGTGAATTTAACTATCATCCTTGGGTGGAGGATTTGTAGTCAAAACAATGCTCAAAACAAACCAACTCCAGAGAGAATAACCTTCTATTTTTAGAAAATCTTTGCTGTAGAAAGAGAATAATATTATTAAACCAGTTATTCTAGATGGCCATTTGTAAACTAAAGGTTTTGAGATGAAATAGCCATACACGGGTACAGAAAATCTTCCCTGTTTCAAGAAATAACACATTGTGTCCATTGTTGCTGAAGTCTTGTGCACTGTTTTTTGTTGACGAACCACCTGGCTCATAGTAGATGCCCAGTGAATGTTTACCAAATAACTGAGATTGTTGAGCCCGTCCAGGCAAGAATAGATTCTGGTGGATAGCAACATAGTGTCTTAGTGCCATTAGCACATAGTGCCTTCTGGAAAATGAGCTATGGCTTATAACTAGCCAGGATCTTTCCCTCCACACTTTGCCAGGCATTTTTTTCCTTTGTCCCCCCTTTCTTGTTCAGAAATTTGGCTTAGGTCCAGATACTCAAGTATCCACACTCCATAGTCAAGAGCCTCAGAAAGGGTGACATTTATGCTGCCTTCCGGCTCTAGTCTGCTCTCCACTTACAGAGCTTCTTAAGGATGGTATCTCTTTGAAGGATAGCTCTGGTGTTTACCCCACCTTTCCCATCTCTTCAAACAGGATAGAGACTCTTAATGGAACGATGATTCACAGAAGAGCAGAACTTGAAGCAAAGCTGCAGACTTTAAAGGTAACTTGACTTAACACAGGGCATTATTTTTCATCCATGAATGTGTGAGGAGTAGAATAAGGATCTATCTTGGAAACCGAGATAGCCCTTGAAGGGGAAATGTCAGGATGCAGCTAAGCTACTGACGGGTCAAGGACCACACAATTACCTTTGCAGGAATATCTAAGTCTGTGAATATGTGTAAATCACCCTCTTCCTTCCCCATTCAGAGTCTATGAGGCTCAGAAAGCCAGCGGGAAGGCATATTACCTGAAGAACTAGTCATTGATGCACCTGTGATCACTCTTGATTTACATTTTGTTGAAGGAGCAAAACAGAGGAAGAGTTAGCATTGAGTGCTGCAGAGTGCTGGCTGGCCCACACTTCTGCTTTCCCAGTCTCCTTCTTTGCCTCCTTTCCTTCTGCGCCATTCTGAAAAGGGACTATCTACCACTAATGCTGTGGCTGTCCTTGATCCCACCTTCACGGGCAAACACACTACTACCTTGAAAGGAAAGAAAATGGTCACAAGAGACAGTACCTAATGCTCAGTACAAATTCTCTGGCATGACGCTTTGAAGGTTTTTAAATTTTCAGTTCTCTAGGTTGGTGAGCCTTCCAGGCTTTGAACTCCAGACACTCCGGGAGTGAATTTAGAGGTGCTCTGACTCCTCCCAGGTCCCAGTACTGCCCCCTGCAGGACAATGGAGCTGCCCGCTACTCAGGGATAGCTCGGCTACAGGCAAGCAACTCACTTGTATTTTGTAACAATCTGAAGTCGTTACTTTTTCTCATGAAGTACACTTATAAATTACTGATTTCAAGAGAACAGCTCACTGTATTTACATTTTATAAAGAACCTTTCCCTCCTACCGTATTTATTCACTAGCAAGCCTCACTAAGATTACCTTTGATACTTTTGACATAGTACCCATTCCTCATAATTTTTAAGATATATTTAAAATAAAATCATTAAGAATCTCTTCTACTCAGACTTTAATAGGAATTAAAGTTTGTTCATAAAATAAGTGAGAACAGTTGAAATCTTTGTGGTTCCCATTTGTCCCACTTTGAATATGTTTTTCATTTTTATTTAGCACTTTATATACTCTAGAATAATTTCCTTCATGCGTTTTCAAATATATTATCTAGCTAAAATGGGATAATCCTTTTTATTTTAAGTTTTGCCTTTTAGTTCAATTATTCAACTAATTTACTTTTCTTCTCTTATAGCATTGGCTAGGATCTTCAGTCTATTGTAAAATGTTGTACTATTCTTGACTTAAATGACTGCTTCTGAAATTTGTATAAAATTTCAATATCTATATTCTCTTCTAGAATATAAGTAGGTCCTTAATATACTTTGAACATCTACTTAAGAACTCATCTTCCTGACTCTTATTTATTTTAGAGCATTTCATCAATTAGAACATACATAACAAGAGATGCTATTATAAGTAGCATGAAACAAAAACATATTAATGTGTTCCACTGATATGCGTGCATTGCTCCTTCATTCTCCTCTCCTCTGCAGGTCTTTGTCATTCCTGTATAATATTTCATTAAATGATGATAATTAGATCTTTCCAGAACAGTGTTTATATTTCTTTGCTACATTTGAAGAACTGTTTTCTAGGTAATTGAAAGTATTTTGGTTTATGAGATCCAAGTTATATTTCCCTAACTTTGTGGAGACCTTTTATATATTTGTTTATAAGAGTTTCTAAATGATGGTCAGTTGTCAATCATCTACATTAAAAATTTTTCCTAAAAATTTAGTTTTTTTTCCTTTTGTATCTTGAAGTCTTTAATCCATCCAGAGATATTCTTGCTATATGCTGTAAAGTATGGGATAATTTCAATTTTGTCCATAAACATAGGCTGTTTTCCCAATACACTTTGTTTTGTACTTTGCTTTTCTCCTCACCTGAATTACTGTGAAACTTCTATTTTAACAAAGTCTCCATGTAAGTCCGCATTTAGTCTCAGGCTCTCTAATGTGGTCATTTTGATTTTTTTTCTCCAACTCAGTTTGTAATAGAGAGTGATATATAACTGAACAATGTTCTTAGCCTGTTGATCATGTGTCAAATTGTCAAGTTCCATGAATAAATGCTAGAGGTTTGATTGACATTTCATTTTATATAGATAACTCAGTGCCAAGGCTATTAAATATTACATGGTATTTCATTTTCTTGTTGTTAGGCTTTCTTAACCATTTTGCTGTTTTTCTTTCCATCTTTCATAAAATCTGATAATTTACACATACAAGTCATATGGTTTTTTTGTTGTATTGTCTTTTGTATTTTGAGATTTTTAGTTTTTTTCTATAAAAATAAATTTTATGATTAGAGAATAGATATACATAATTTATTTGTGTGCTGTTGTTAATAGTCAAGCACTTTTTTAAACCACATAGTTTCTACTAAGTTGTTTGTATATTATTTGGTGTGCTCTACAAGGATAATAACTACACAAAGTGGGTTAGTGACATTTTTTTCCCAATTTGTAGGTTGCCCATTTGTCCTGTTGATGGTGTCTTTTGCCTTACAGAAGCTTTTCAGTTTCACGAGGTTCCATTTATCAATTTTTGATCTTAGAGCCTGGGTCAATGGAGTTCTGTTCAGGAACTATGAGTTCAAGGCTCTTTTCTACTTTCTCTTCTATTAGATTCAGTATATCTGGTTTTATGTTGAGGTCCTTGACCCACATGGACTTAAGCTTTGTGCAAAGGTGATAAATATGGATCTATTTTCATTCGTCTACATACAGACCAGCAGTTAGACCCGTACCATTTATTGAAGATGCTTTCTTTTTTCCACTATATGTTTTTGGCTTCTTTGTCAAAGATCAAGTGCCCATTGGTATATGAAAATAGCCTTGAATGACCTACATCTCTGTTTCTAAGGCTCCCTTTTAGGTTTAGTGTTAAAATTCCTAAGTATATGACATGAGCTGGGTTGTTCCTCTTGTTTTCTCCTTGGGTAGAATTTTTGTAATGCCATCTGAATCATCAGGACTTGAGATTCTTTCTGGAGGGAATATTTTCAAACCATGACTTTAGTTTCTTTGTTCTTAGTAAAGGCACTCAGATTTCTTTCTGAATTAGTTTTTGTAAGTTCTGTGTTCATCAATAAAGTATTCTAATTTTTAAATATATAGTGAGGCCTGCCTGATTGCCTGATAAAACTTCCATTCTTAACCATTAATCCCTGCTATAGCTGTCATTTTTGTCCTTGTTTTAACTTAGTCTATTCATGCTTTCTTTTTGCCTTCTTGGTAATTTTCTCTAGAGAACTTTCTAACTACATTACTCTCCCTCGATGGTGTGTGTGTGTGTGTGTGTGTGTATGTGTGTGTGTGTGTGTGTGTGTGTGCCTGTGTGTCTTTCCCTCTGTTTCCTGACTACTTTTCACTACAACTTAATTAGGTCCAGACTTATACCTCAATCCATACTATTTAAAATTGGCTCTGATCTTTATATCTATAGACATGTGACTCTAGCTCTGTGCACTATCTTTATTACTTCCCACATTATCTTGTGGACTTTCATTAGAAATGTGTGAGGGACTTTTGATTTGCCTTCCTTATTAATGACTTCAGTGGCATCCTTGTTATCTGTATTCCATATAGAATGTGTTCTTTCTAATGAGCTTTTAAATGTGATTTATATTTTATTGACAGGAGGCTCTTTTTTTTTGTATCTGTCTGTTCTTAATTCTCTCAACATTTTTGTGCTTATGAATATCGATTTTATCTTTCCATCAGAACTTATAGCATTTTTATATTGATGCCTGTTTTGGATTCTTTCTGTTTCTATGTTGCTGGGAGAGATCTATGTCTTGATCTATGCTCACTGTCTTTCCTGTCATTGAGCACCTGAGGATGCTGTGGGCTTGAAAGTTAGCTGCATCTCCATGGGATGGCTGCGCAGTTCCCTCCACACAGGGCATCAAAGCTTCCCTTCCAGGTTCAGGTCCAGCAGTTTGGCTGCCTTTCTTAGAGAGTAAATGCCCTTGTAGCTCAGGTCATGAAGCATTGCTGTGTTTCCACTTCCCAAGGTGCCTCTAGCTGCAAGCAGCTTTTATCAGTCTACTTTTCTTAGTGCCTAATATTCAGTCAGGACATACTTTTCACGAAGGGCCTTTGGCTGAGTTCTTCGTGTTAAACAGACACTTGGAAGCCACATATAACCTCAGGATCTAAATTCCTAACTAACACCTGATGCTTCAACTTGACAGTTCTTGAAGTTCCGTCCTGTTTCCCACTTCACATTTACGTCTGACAACCAGTCTTGAAATTATGAGATATGTACTTAATCCCTCAGGGCAGAAATGACTAGGTCTGACCTATAACTAAAGGCAGGCTGGGTTCCCTTTTGCATGATGACATTTATTTTGCATCCTATATATGTGAGCATTCCATCCACCAAGATGCAAAGACGGTGCAGAGCCCTAATCTCTTCGTTGGAAGAATTTTGTCCCTTCTGACTCACATTTTCAGCGATTTCCTTTATCTTAGCCCATGCTTCAGATACGTAGCGCAGATAGTGAACTAGTTAAAAGAGCTACTTTTAAATGTACCTCTGTTACTTGCTAGGCCTATCACATACCTTGAGAAATGGTTTGTTTCAATGAAATTTTATTTTCCAACCTATAACCAAATTATGAAAATTAAATAACATTTTATCTGTAAGAGCAAAATGAAAAGATTAGGTGCTGGGGGAATTGCTATTTGTCTTATGCAGAATGAAAATACTGGGGCCATGCCTGGAACCAACTCACCTCGTTATAGCTTTATAGCTGGGGGTTGTTTAAAGAAGCCATTTTTTGTGTGTGTGAATTCATTCAACAATATTCAATCGTTCCTTCAGCTGCCATGTAAGTGTCAATGTAGCATCATGAGGCCAGATCCACATAAGCTTTCAACACTCATCTTATATCGAACATTTAGATGTGACTACATGTTTAACAACCCTGAAGAAAATAGGAAAAAAAGTCTCAGATTTAAAACAGTCACTTTGTTACCTCTTCTCTTTACATTGGAAGTTTTCTTAGTGTAAGTCATAGCACACTTAGATGACTAGGCTAGACCAGAAAATCAGGGATCATAAAACCTTCAGTCACAGATATGAATTATTTGAGAAGCTCTGTCCATGAACTTTTGAAAACCAAATTCAGAAAGATAAAATTTTTTGTCTTTGTGTCTTTAGTTTTTACCAACCACCCACCTTTTTTTCCTTTCCTCTGTTCTTCTGTAGGAGATAAATATCTTTAACAAAGAAGAAATGTGTAGGTGCATAGGCTAGCTCTGGCTAGTCCTGTGCTTCACAGGCCTCTGGTCTTGGTTTTCACATAACTATAAACTTATAAGAGGATAAGAGTAGTCACGGATGCAGTCACCCATCCTGTGACGACCATAGAGTGATATTACAGTTCAGGAAAACAAAAACAAAAACAAAACAAAATAACAACAACCAAAAAAAAAAAACCACCCTAGCAAAACAACACCAACAACAGAAAATGAGCTTATCTGAGCTTTTCAGTGCTTTCATTGTTTGATTGAATACTGGCAGCCGCAGTAAGGTGTCACATGCTGCCGAGAGCCTCAGTGTTCTGGAGGATAAGGAACGATCCTTACTTCCTCCTTGTACTCATTCAACGATGTTCTTGAGATTTTATTTTCTTCCCCTTCCTCCATTTCCTTCCATTAAACAAACATTAAAATAAAAATCTATTTTAATCATCATTCACTCCCTCCTGGTGGTGGTGTACAGAGGATTGCTCTTTTCCAACTAGGCCATCTTTCTCATGGATAAATGTCCTTGGCAAGACTGAGCTGTGGCCACATGGTGGCCTTGCTATTGGGACTTAAAATAGCAAAGGCAAGGTGAAGCAGGGGGCAGGAAGCCGGAAGGAGGGCGAGCATGTAACACCTGCCTTTCCAGATGGCTTCTTCTCACTTGGCTTTGACTTCCATTGACTTGGCTAGCCTGTGGACTGGACCAGGCCAGGCCTTCTGTGCTGAGTGACTGTTCTTATAGTCAGTTCTTTCTCATGCTGGTCACATTCTTTTCCTTTGCTACAGTAGCCAAAGGAATAAGTATTTTTGAAATCAAGGGGTGTGCTGGAGATACAGCTCAGTCGGTAGAGTGCTTGCTTACCATGCATCATGTCTTGGGATTGCTCCTCAGAACCGCAGAAATGATATGGTGAAGCATGTACTTGGGAATTGGAAGTGGGAGAATCCAAAATTCAATAACTTCAACCACATAGTGAGATCAAGAGTTCAGATTAGCCTGAGCTACATGAGACGACATTTCAAAACATGCAAACAAAGTTAGGGCACTTAAGTGTGTTCTAGATAGATGTCAAATAAAATTTTGTTTCAGAGCCCAGACTTATTCATTGGTGATGATATTTACTAAGCATTTATTAACCTCTAGTTGCTGGTCCAAAATTTTCCATCTGTTAACTTGCCTAGCCCTAAAACTCTAGGGTTTCTATCTAGCATTATCTGTATCGCTCATTTGGAAAGTACTTATGGCTAGTAATCACTTTTAAACATAAAATGACATAAACTCCATCAGTTTTCTTCTTTTTCAAGAGAAGACTTGTGGGTCCATGAGAAATCAGTATTCCTAATCCTCTTTAATTCAGTCTAAGTCTCTAGAGAATGGGATTGGTGGGGCTGGCAGTCTCCCCTGCCTTGCCCATGTGGATTTCCTAAGACTCAGAACCTTTCCCTCCTTATCTCTCTCACAGCAAACCTTGAAGAAAAAGTGGGAGGAGCTCAGGTCTCTGCACTTACAGGAACAGCGCTTGCTGCATGGTAAGCTCAATTTCCTGCCAGGAAACCACATTCTCGTCACACCCTCTCAGCATTTCTGCCTCCAAATATTTTCAGAGCATCACTATTAGAGTAAAAATTTGCTTAGTACCAATGAAGGCTACTGGTTTGTGTTTTGCTGGGATGAACACTGAAGTGACTCAGAGGAGGCCCAGTCATGCTACACTCTCTTCTCCATACACACTACATATGCCTATGAAAACATTCATGGACACAGGAATGATGCATTGGTAGAGGTGATCAATAGTTGCAGAAGAGTCAGAGGAAACATTGCCTGCCATTATTTGTGTCATATCAGCCAATGAATTAGATTCCTGAGAATGATTCTGCCTGGAGATATTTAAACTGAAATGGCTGTGTACTTTATAGGTAGAGCAAGAACAGTTTTCCAAATTCCATTAGTTATATATGCAGAGAACCTCAGCACCAAGACGGACATGCAAGATTATTATAAAGATGCATTTGCTCTTTATGCGTTTTGGAGCAAGAAGTTGAATCTAGTCATCTGGTTTGCTCTTTCGCTGTGTCACTTGTGGTGTGAACTTCTTTTATAGGTCAATTGAGACTGTGTTCTGTATATGGCCCTGCCTATTCTGATGCTCACTATGTAGTCCAAGAGAAACTCCTTACGCCTTAGCCTCCCAAGCACTGAAATGTCAGGCATGTACCATGATAGCTGGCAGGAGGGAACACTATGTCCCAATAATTTACCCAAGTCACTAGCTATGTGGGCTGGAATGTAGGTCATCTCTTCTTTAGGTAACACTCAGATAGCCTCTATTTAGAAACTGGAGTATTTGTTCAAATGGTAACTACCTGGCAGAAAAAGATTCAACTTAAAAATCATTTAAAATTGAGTCATAAAACCATAAGAACTGTACAAATTCGTGAATATCATTACACATACATGTATGTGTGTGTGTGTGAGAGAGATGTGGGCATTGTATAATGTTTAAGTCAAGATACACTAGTCCCTCAGACATTTATTTATTTATTTATTTATTTACTTTGTTGGTAAAGGCTTTTACAGTATCTTCCTTCTAGCTTTGGAAGTTACAGTAGATTCCTGTGATCTGTAGTCACCCTACCATGTAACACACCACACTCGTATCTAATTGTAACCAGTGCCTATGGATCAAGGTTTCAAGAAATCTCTCTTCTCACTACCCAGCCTCTGGTAACCACGATTCTGTCCTCAATAGCCATCAGAACACTTTTAGACAGCACCCACAATGAGATGTTTTCATATTTGTGTTCTTGTACTTTTTTCATTTAACACATCCATGTTCACACATGTTAACACAAATATGAATTTTTTCCCTTATTGTGGGTGAGTGGCATTTCACTATGAATCTCCAGTATTTTCTTCCTCTATTTATTGGTTGACAGATATCTTTGAAGATCCCATGTTTTGGCTACTGTGAATAAGATGAGCATGCGAGCACAGGTTTTGTTGAAGCACTGATAGTTTCCTATGGATGTACATACACTGGTAACAGTACTGGATTACATGGTACTGTGCTGTTTGGTTTTTTTGTGGAGCCTCCATGCTATTTTCCATAGTAGGTGAACTCTGTGAGATTGTTTATAATCCACAGCTTCACTGATTTTTATCTTGTGTCTATTTGGTGTAAGCATCTTGCAGGGGTGAGATGACTGTCACCATGTTTTTATTTGTGCTTATCAGTTGATTAATGATGACAAGCATTTTTCATATACCTATTGGCTAATTTCATGTCTTTTTCTGACAAATATCTACTCAAGTTGAATAGTCAACTTTGTGTCCTATAGTCTTTTATTTTTTTCTGTCTTCTGAAGTTCCTTTATATTCTTAATTATCATTTTATCATTTAGGCATTGATTAATAGTTTAGAGACTTGATTTTCACTTTTTTCTAGACAAGTTTGAAACTTGGACAAGTTACTTCTCTTTTTAAAATTCTTTTATTTATTCTATCTGTACACACACACACACACACACACAGAGAGAGAGAGAGAGAGAGAGAGAGAGAGTGTTTCTTGAAGCCTTGTTCAACTTCCTGCTTTTCATGGACATGAAGTGTTTCAGAAGCCTTTGCTGAACTACCAAAGGTTCCTGAATAGCCCAGCATATGGTTTCCACATGTACAGGAACAGTCTTGAGTAGATCTAATATCAGGAGCTATGTTGTTGCACATTTTTGGGGGGACTAGAGGTGTTCATTCATCTGCTTTTTTCTAGAACTAGAGAAAGTGCTCAGAACACGAGGATCTTTAAAGCAATTGCTCTTCTATCCAGATTTATCAGCTCATTGTGAGACAAAACAACCCACTCGTAGCAGAAAGGAAGCACTGTGTAGACTGGCTGTGCTTGGCTTCATAGATCAGATGAAGCAGAGCAGTCTCTTTCTACGTTGTCAGCCAGACTAGCAGGAGAGCAGAGTAAAGAGGACTAACACAGGATGCCTTTCGGAGGGCGTGGCACCCTGTACCTTTTTTGGAAGCAGACTCATGTTCTCAGTTATGGTTTTCTGAGCACACTAGCTGGCCAAGCAATGAGAAGCAGGTGGGCAGGAGAGAATGTGACTCATACTTCAGTTTGGGGGAACCCATTTGTGGTTATAAAGCACAGACGGAAAAACTTGGCCCAACAGCTAGAATGCTGAGGACAGAGATGCTTTCTAAGCGCAGCACCATCCTAGAACATTCAGCCATTCTAAGAGGAAAACTTGGAATATTGAGACTGGAAGGTATAATTGATTTCATAAGCCTTATACAAGCACATGTTCTGATTTGTAGCTTTATAATAAACTTCTGATTCTTTGCAGAGACAGATCATAAGAACCAGAGAAGAATTTTCTGAGCATTTATTTTTGACCTCACTTCTGTGAGCATTTTCATGAAAGTTTCCGGGGTTATACAATTTAAGAAATTAGCACTCGGAGGTTCACAAAGTCACACTGCCTTAGTGTCAGTTGCGTTGTACTGATTTTAAGTCAAGTACACTGCTATTTGCCACTAAGATAAGTCAGCTTATGAGAATCAAAGTTTTATTTGATTCAGTGTTCAAAGGTTTCAGTCCATAATAAACTGGCTCGGGTCTGTGACCATAATTCGTGGCAGAAACACTCAGTAGACTAAAATTTCTGTTAGTTGCTCGAGAATGAGGAAAAAATGGAGCAGAACATAGAAGTTTCAATCCAAGACTGTGTCTCCAGTGACCTAAATTGTCCGTCTTTTAAAATTTTCACCATCTCCCAGTAGCATTTCTGTGTGAGCTTCCTGGAGTACATTCTAGATCCAAGCTATGGGCACGAATTATCTTTTTTTTTTAAATGTATTCTAAGTTATAATTTTCGTGACCTTTCCCTTAATAGCTAGTCTATGGATGCTAGTTTGCTGACTTTCCCAACCATATTTGTGTTAAGTGAAAACTTGGGCCACAGTGTTTGTTCTTCCTCTCTTGCATTCTTTAAGGATGGGTGTGCTTTCTTGGAGGGACTGGTGGTTGAATCCATCTCCCAAGAGACTCTTCTCTATATTGTAGGAGACACAGCGACCTCCCCAAATTTGGAAAACATGGACCTCGATGAGTCGTCGTTGTTTGGAAATCTCCTGGGACCGAGTCCAGCCCTCCTGGACCGGCACCGACTGTCCAGCGAGAGCAGCTGTAAGAGCTGGCTGAGCTCCCTCACAGTGGACAGTGAGGACGGCTACCGGACAAGCGTGTCTGAGGACTCCATCCGGGGTGCGTTCAGTCGGCAGACCAGCACCGACGATGAGTGCTTTCACTCTAAGGATGGAGACGAGATTCTGAGGAATGCTTCTTCCAGGAGAAACCGGAGCATCAGTGTCACTAGTAGTGGGTCCTTTTCTCCCTTGTGGGAGAGCAATTACTCAAGTGTATTTGGGACTCTACCCCGGAAAAACAGACGGGGAAGTGTCCGGAAACAAATTTTGAAATTCATCCCTGGCCTTCATCGTGCAGTGGAAGAGGAAGAGAGTCGCTTTTGACAGGCTGCAGAGACTTTTTGAATTGGCTTGTTTCACAATTCTCTCTCCACCCGACAAGATGAACTCCCGGCTTAGTGGGAAAGTACAGATAGACTGCGAAACTCACATCCCAGTCCACGGCAGCATTGACCTTTAAGTTCTTAAAGTGTTATTTTTGAGTCTTATACCAGGGTTTTTTTTTTTTTTCAATCAGTCGAGTTCAAGTTCTAAGCAGACATCAGAAAAGGAAAGTAATAGGTTAAATAATGTAATAATATGTCTGTTCATTCTAATGCTGGCCGGGAAAGTACAAAAATATTTATTATACTGACCATGTATGTAAAAAGTAGAGATTTCTTAGATCAAGTGTGAAGATGGACTGACAGAATATAATTATTGCGTTGCTTTTTATATGTTAATTTGATAGACTACAAACCTTATATTTGCTTAATTTACTCTGTAACCTCTGGGGGAGCTCTTTCACAAGAGAGAATTAAAGTTGTTTTCAAACCATTAAAGGATCATAAAAATATGACCATCATCATCTTCTCACTTCAACAGTGACAGTGAGGCAGGAGAGAGTTCTTAGGACTGGTACCTTACACCACTCCTACTCCCCACTCTATATCTAAACAAAATGAGTGAGACTCATTATTTTTGCTAATTTCAATTTTTATTTTCCACCTGAACATGGATGCCTAGGCCAGAAATCTCAGCATCCTATAGATCTGTGATTGTATTTTGCTGCAAATGCCTACAATTCTAAAAATGAGAATGGGGAAAGAACTTCTGTATGTTTTTCTCTTGCTACACCTCATTAAACATTCTACATAGGTGTTGCCTCAGCTCTCAGTTCCTTGTTAGCCTTGCTTGTATTGTATTCATCTGTCAGTCATGATCTAAGTTATTCCATCATCCATTAAACTCTTAGTTCTGGTGATACAGCTGTTCATTACCTATATGCTCAAGTAAATAGTCTGAACCATGTGATAAAGACCTATGTTGATTCTAAGCACCCCCTCATCTGTGTGTGTGTGTGTGTGTGTGTTTTCAATAAAGCTGACACATTTAGGTGAATTTCTAGTAGGTCTATGGAAAGCAATTTTGATTTAAAAAAAAGTGAGGTAAATTTTATAGGATAATAAATAGTAAAAGATATCTAAGTGGGACCTGCCATCTCTAAACTCTTTGAACTAAGACACATGATTATTTGTGTGTGTTGTGTGGCATACTTCTCAGGTATACCAGCACTGCTGCTTCCCAAATATGGAGTGTCAGAAAGCATCTTAGAAACAATAACTGGAAGAACTGGAGACAGAATACAGGAGAGAGAGAGAGAGAGAGAGAGAGAGAGAGAGAGAGAGAGAGAATATGAATCAACCAGGGTGCAGAGCTGTGGTCACATGACTTGTCAGTGTCCTGGCTAGAAATGGAAGCCATTTCTTCTTGGATGCAACCAATACTCTTGACCTCCTTAGAAATCTTTACTCTTTTACTGATTCTGGTGGAGTTATATTGGAACAACTGGAGCTTTCTCATTATGGTTGTGCATGATACAGGGACTTAAGATGTCTGAAACTCAACTCTCACCAAAAAATCAACAGTGGCTTTTGAGTTGTTCCAGATGAATAGTAATGACACAGACACACGTGGGAGTAAGACAAACAAAGAAGCTTCACTGCAGGAAGATGGAGGGGGGAAGTGACAAATTAAAGGGGACATTCTTGAAAACGGGAGGGGTTCCCAAGCCCTGGAAAGGCCTTGTCTATAAGTGTTTGTATTTTTATTTTTGTTTATAGGATTTACACAGAAATTGACAGACTAAGATAATTTGTATTGAGATCAGTCAGTTCTCTAGGGTATCATGGCCCATGGTAATAGAGGAAAAACACACTTGATTAGCTGGTTGTCCTCTTGTAGTTGATATCGCAGGCTGCTAATTAAATTATAGTTTCTCTGTGACCAGTGTGAACTTTTATCATTTCAGAGGGAAAACTCGATCAAAGCTGCAAAGCTGTATCTGCGGCTGTCCTTATTACTTCATTTTTAGGTCTTTGCTTATGGAGCGGTCTACTTTCTGAACTAGATGGAAGCTTCTTATAAGATGTCCTTACCCACAATTTAGTCTGTCACAGTTAAGCCACAAGCAAGACTATTGGGAAGGACAACTGTCTTGTGTATGCTCCCCAAGTGCTGCAATCAGCAAGGACTTGGACACTGGAACGAAGTAACAACAGGCACATGTACAGAAAAGCTGGGTGGAGTAGCTCATATGCTTTGATGAAGATGCACCAGCATTCAGGAAACTCAGCAGGCTTGTGACACACCTTAATAAGGATGTGGGTTAGCTAATCTTGGTAAGAGGTCTCTCTGCAGGGAAGCAGTCTAAGGCTGCAGGCATCCCAGAGGAGACAGCCGTGCCTGATACTTTCACCCACTGTCACCATCTATATTCTAACCAGGGGAAGGCCTTGCCATTCCTGTGGGTCTGAGACACTGGGGTCTTTTGATATGGTAGCACTCATGTCAACATACACATCAGCTCTAGACTTTATCCATTCCTCAGAACATTGGCCATCTGGCCTGCCAGAACTTATCTTGTGTCTAGTCAACACGGTTGTTTCATACTCAACTCCCAGCTCTCTCCATCTTCCTTGTCACGTTGACCATATTGTTTTAACCCCAACCTTTATTTTAACCCCAGTATCTTTTTTGACCTTCTCCTTTGGGATCAACATGGAATCTTCACCAGAGCCCCTTTCCCATACTACCTGCAGAGTGACAGCTCCGGCCTCAGCTCTATGCACTGCTCACTGTAATTAATTCACCTGCCAGAAAATATTAAAATATAAATTGTAGAGGCAATACAGAAATATCTAGTCTCTGGAGAGTAGAAAACCAAACATTTAGGGTGATCATTTTCTTAGCTTTCATTAGCAAGCTTTCAAATGTAGTACATAAGTACTTAAATGCTACACTACATTACATTTTCTTTACAATACATTAATTAGTTGCAATACATTAATGTTTTCTTAAGAGTTTGTAAACCAGTTACCATTGAGTTAGTATAGCATTTTCTTTTCATCTTTTAGGACTATAGTGTTGAAGATCAGCTTACATGAATCTTCCCTCATGACATACGGGGAAGAGATGTGCATTTATATGGGTCGAAGTTTCCTGAAAGTGAGAACCTATTTCAGAGCCACTTCAGATCATCTGGGAAAGCAGAGTGTAGGTCACCGGCTTCTCTTGTGACTTTAATGCAGAAATGCAAACTTCTCTTAGTAAATGTCAAATGCAAAGTGGGGACAAGGAAGGGACAGAGCAAGCATCAAGTTCATCTGTGTTGAGAAGAATTAGCATCAAAAGGTAGATCTGTTCCTGGGGTTGGGGCAGAGGAAGCTAAGCTGGTTAACCAGGGGACAGGAAGGAAGGCTGGGCCATATACCATATACTCAGTGTTCACGAGCAGTTTAATGGAAATGGGGGGGGCGGATTTCACATCATGCTTTAGTCTACATTTGACCTAAGTGGGACATTAGAAGAAGCTTCTGTGGCAGTGTGGCCCACTTGGATGTAATTTGTCGGGGAAATACCTTAAAAGCTGTTTTACATTTTTTTGAATTCTGAAGTTGTCAAGTGTGTAATTTTGATACATTGCACCAATTGACAAACTGTCATGAAAATACTATTTTCTAGGTCGGTGTCTGATAAACCAGTTTTGAGTCACGCCAATTCTCAACTGCATAATCATTGAGCTAAACGAATCTAGCATCAAACAAGTAGGAGAAAAAAAGATTTTCTTTTAGATTTTTGTCACTTTATGTGTCTGAGTGCTGTACCTGCATCCGTGTGTGTACTGGGTGCTGGCAGAGATCAGAATGCATCAGAGTCCTACAGAACCGGGGTTCCAGATGGTTGTTAGCCTCTGTGTAGATGGTGGGAACTGAGCCTGCCCCTCTGCAAGAGCAGACAGTGCTCCTAACCACTGAGCTATCCCTCCAGCCCCAGGAAACACATTTTGTTTTTAAAATAATAAACTTTAACTCAAAACATTCTATTTTAAATAATTTTATATCTTAGGTGCATGACACAAAAGGTAACAGAAATATCAATTTGAGCCGAAGAGACTGAACTTGGACTTGGTTTATGTGCACCCTTCATGAAATGTGTTTCTGCATGTAAACAAAGTAGAGTAACTAACATGTAACTATAGACTGAGCCCTTCAGGTCACAAACACTGTTGCTTGTTGTCTACTTGCATATAGAATTGTGGACTACAAGATGAAAGTATGTATGTTTTGAAATAGAGAATGCTTTTCTTGGGTATCAGCACATTCCCTTCTCTTCTTCCTTATCCTTCCCTGTTGGAAGTGAAAAGTTTCCTTTAAAGGCAGATTTAACAATATCTGCTTGACTGCCTTGAGACTTCTGTGATGCCATTTGTGGTACTCTGAATGAGAGTAGGCTCCGTAGGCTCCTCAGTTTGTGGAACTATTCAGAAAAGATTAGGAAATGTGTCCTTATTGGAGGAGGCATGTCACTGGGAGTGAGATTTGAAATGTCAAAACATTCAGTCCTACCCTGATGTTTTTCTGGCTTATGGTTGTCTTTCAAGATGCGAGTCCTTAGCTGCTGCTCCAGAACTGGGCCTGCCTGCATGCTGCCATGGTCCCCATCATGTTGATCATAGATTCTAATCCTCTGAAACCATTAAGTACCAAATGATATGCTTTCTTTTATAAATTACCTTGTTCATGGTGTTTTATCACAGCAATAAAAAAGTAACCAGGACAATACTAAAAGGCACTACGGTGATAGGAGTATAGATTGGGGGGTGGAGGGGTCAGGTGGAGATCTGTTGCCTAGCATGTACAAGGCTCTGTGCTCAATCTTATTTCTGCAAATAACCAAATCAAACCAAATGTTACCTACTTTTTGAGAGCTTACAGTCATTAATTTTTAACCATGACTCAAAAGATTTTGTAGAGACTGAGCTGGGTCACATGATCAGGCACAAGTGTGGGTCTGCTTAGTGTCTCAGAAACTTACAGTTATGATACTGCCCAGGTTCAAGTTCTCCTCTGAACTCTATAGTGAGAATTCACTTGTAAACTCCTGGTTATTGTCAGATTACTTTCCTTGTAGCTGTATGGTTCCAGTCTTATTTCTTCAAAGCCATCAATGGAAAGGGAGGGAGAGGCCACAAGTCAGACAGAATCTTAAGTAACTCAGTTTAGTCATGTGTGATAGACCATAATCTTTAATGTGTAACACAACCACTGAAATGTCTTCCCATGCTCTTTGCTAGATGGGGGTGGCATCTTGACCCTGGTGCTATGTGTCAGAATATAATCATGGAACCCCATCCTATCAAAGTGTGTGCATTAGAAACAAGACATCCACCTTCTAGAAGCAGAATACTTTATTTACACATTTTTAGAGATTATGTTTCTATGTGTTTGTGTGTATGAGTGAATGTCACCTGTGTAGGCATCTACATAAACCAGAATAATGTATCATATATCTCAGAGCTAAACTTATAAGCATTTTGAACTTGGATCCTTATAGAACAGCAAAAAGTGCTTCTAACTGGTGAGCAACTTCTTCAGGCACTAGAAGCAGGAGTTTGAAAGAGGCATAGACATCACAAGGTGGGGATAGATAATCCTTATAACATCTATTTGCAGCACTATTCAAAGACTGTACAAATTGAGCCCTGTAAAGGGGTAAGGATTTCCTTAAACCACTTTAAGTAAAAATTAGCTGTGAGTGATACAATCTGATTTTTAATGTTAAGAAATTGTCACATTAAAGTATTTTAGAATGAGAGAACTAGTCACAAAGCTGAGGAGGAGTCTGGAGCCAATTCTGTTGTTGACCTCTTAATTCTGTCTTCATTGTATATGGAATGACAGGAGAATGTAAAAGAGACTATAGAGAAGCAAGTACTTCACTTTAGATCCTACTTAGACAATTTATCTGAGTTCTGTGACAGGTGTGTCTTTAAGATCATAGGACAGTAGGTAGCCATAGAAACGTAAACGAAGCATGTGTTATCAAAATCACAAGGCAGAAAACAAAATGATCAAGCATGAACAAAAGTCAGGAGATAAGATGGGTACATGCCTGTTAGGCCAACACTTGGAAGACTGAGGTAGAAGGATTGCCTCTAGCTTGAGGTGAACCTCTGTTCTATGTTGAGAACCAGGCCAACCAGGTCTTTGCAATAGACCCTATTTTAAAATGGGGATGTCAGTGAGACTGCATCAGGAGACACCACAATGAATTTAGTAGAAAATGAGGAAAATAAGCAGCTTGGAAAAAACCTTATATTTTACGAATAACTGATGAGTAATTTCCAGAATTTAATAAAAGCATCTTTATAAGCCTGCAATTAATATAATAGTTTTCAAGTATCATAACGATGTGAAACTAGGTGTGTCCTTTCCATGATCAGGCACAAACCAACAATACTATTTCTTGCTCAATAGAAAATGTTGGAACCACTACTAAGCATAGCAAGGTCTCAGGAGGCAAGGTCAGTACAGAGCCAGTGTTTTCTTATGCAGCAGCGATCAATGCTTGGAACTGAAAAATTTCAACAATACCACATTGTGCCAAAAATGATGTGCTCAGGTTGAAATCCAGCAAAAATGTCTATGAGATTTCTGTGTGAGAAGCTACAGAGGGTCAGTAAAAAGATCAAGACAAATACATGTCCCTAGAAGGTCAGTGGATAAGAATGAACTCAGTAGTTTTAAAATGGCACCTGCTTTTAAAATAATCTATAGTTTTGTATCACCTCAATTAAATGCCAACAAATTTCTTGTGGACATGCGTAAAGTTATTCTTACATATATATGGAAAGTTAAAGCACTTAAAACATCCAATAAAAAATTTCAGGAAAGGACTAAAGTAGGAAAAATTAGAGTGTCCTGTTTTCAGTTATTATAAAACTCTAGTGGTCAAGACAACATGCTATTTGTATAGATTTTTCCCAATCCATCAGTCCCCATTCCCCAGTGTAGGCTTAGTCGAGAGACCTCTTTGCAAACACTATGGCATAAAAAAGGGATAAAATAATAATTCTGGAATATAGTTACCTGATGAACTTTATTTCAGCTGAGTGATCAAGATAAAAATCAATACAGGCCATGTTGGTACTATGCACCCTTGATATCATGTAGTGAGAAGCACACTGCACTTCTATGGCACGCATACCCCAAGCCCACAGCCCCGGGACACTCACAAAAAAATACTTAGACAAATTCCAACTCAGACACTGTAAACTGACAAACCAGACCCTCTTAAAGCTATCATAAAAAAATAAAACAACTCAAGTCTGAAACTCTATCATTCTAAGAGAGCCTGAGACACAATGACCAGATGTAATGTAGCCTTCTGGAAGAGAGGGAGGTACTAGGTAAGAAGTGGAAGAGCGAGGTACTAGGTAAGAAGTTTTGGATAAAGTGAAAACTTTAGCTAATGTAGATTGGTTGATTGCTAATTTTGACACAATGTAGCCAGCACGTGTGTGTGTGTGTGTGTGTGTGTGTGTGTGTGGCTATTCCTCCAAACTCACACACCCCTTTCTAGAGGGAGGAGGGTCATTGAGGTTCAGCAAGCACAAACTGGAGAGAGGCTCAGTGGTTAACAGCCTTCGCTGCTCTTCCAGATGATTAAGTTTCAGTTCTCAGAATCCACATCAGGTGGTGCTCAACCACCTGTAACTCCAGCTCCAGGGAATCTTCTGTGTGCTCATGCACACACATACACATATATAAAGAGTGAATAAAATCTTATATAAAAAATGGCCAGGAAGTAAATAAAAAGAGGCTCAGTGATGTGCACAACTCAAGCATCCCAGAAAACTCCTGAAACAAGAGTCACAAGGCCTCTCCCTAAGGTTATAGAAGCAATAACCATTACTATGGGTTGACACTCGGCAACCATCAGAGCTCCAGTAGACTGGACAAAGAGTTACAGGGATGCAGCTTTCATGAGCTGCCATTCATGCTAGAGTGGGTTCTTTTCTCTTGTTTTCATGCAGCTCCCTTTCAGTCACCCGTGTTCCTTTAAATAACCCTTACCACATGCTGCAGTAAGTAGCTCCAATAAATTCACTCATTCACTAAAGGTAGACTTGGGTGTAATGATTTCTTTGGCCAGTTCTTAGTGGCCTATCCAGGTGCATGTTCACATTATTCACATTGCCCCAGGAAAAGTCACACACCACTGCTATCACAATATAAGATGAAAACATCTGGGGAAACTGTGCACAAAGTATGTGGGGTAGTGGCATACTGTCATCAATTATTTGTTGTCAATATAATACTTTAAGAGTGTAATAAAATAAGTACATTTAAACTGGTGACTAATGGTTAAAAGAATGAAGAGGAGCCATGGTAGAGGACTACAAAGGGAACATTGATGAGGAAGGTTCAAATAAATTATTTATTGTGATAATATCTACAGATTGATGATTTCTAGGCCAAATTTTAAGGAATTTGGAAGGCATCACTATCGCCCCCAATAAATAAAAAGTTGAAAAAAAACAAGTTAAACATCAATTGATTTTAGATATAGCACAAACTAAAGTCATGGGGCAAAACATGGCCTCTAAGTTTGAGAGAGAAATTAATGTACAGAGTCACAGCTCAATAGAGCTTGTGTCTACAGAGAAGCAATGCACATATGAGAATCTAAACTGTAACTGACAAGTTCCCGGGGCTCATATGGACATATCTGAGAGTTAAAAACTTCAAGGTCATAGTTACTGTTGGAAAGAAGTTTCCTACTCTTGTGAGTAGTGATTCTCACAGTATTTACAGAAGAAAATAGCTTGGTATCCTGTTCTAAAGGAGTTTTGTAGAAATCATTTTGCATAATTCTAAATGACCAGTTTTCTTTTGGCGTATAAGTGACCTGGGTCCTGGATCAACTGGAGGTTAGCATGCAGAAAAATGCAAATCGACCCTTTCTTATCTCCTTGTACAAAGCTCAAGTCCAAGTGGATCAAGGACCTACACATAAATCCAGACACACTGAAGCTTATAGAAGAGAAAGTGGGGAAGAATCTTGAACACTTGGGCACAGGGGAAAATTTCCTGAATAGAACACCAATGGCTTATGCTCTAAGAACAAGAGTCGACAAATGGGACCTCATAAAACTGCAAAGCTTCTGTAAGGCAAAGAACACTGTCAATAGGACAAAATGGCAACCAACAGATTGGGAAAAGATCTTTACTAATCCTGCATCCAATAGAGAGCTAATATCCAAGGTATACAAAGAACTCAAGAAGTTAAACTTCAGAGAGTCAAATAACCCTATTAAAAAATAGGGTACAGAGCTAAACAGGGAATTCTCAAGTGAGGAAACTCGAATGGCTCTGAAGCACCGAAAGAAATGTTCAACATCCTTAGTTATCAGGGAAATGCAAATCAAAACAACACTGAGATTCCACCTCACACCAGTCAGAAAGGCTAAGATGAAAAACTCAGGGGACAGCAGATGCTGGAGAGGATATGGGGAAAGGGGAACACTTCTCCATTGTTGGTGGTATTGCAAGTTGGTAAAAGCACTCCGGAAATCAGTTTGGTGGTTCCTCAGAAAATTAGACATAGTACTACCTGCGGACCCAGCTATATCACTCCTGAGTATATACCCAGAAGATGCTATAATGTGCAATAAGGATACATGCTTCAGTATGTTCATAGCAGCCTTATTTATAATAGCCAGAAGTTGGAAAGAACCCAAATGTCCTTCAACAGAGGAAAGGATACAGAAATTGTGGTATATATACACAACGGAGTACTATTCAGCTATTAAAAACAATGAATTCATGAAATTCTTAAGCAAATAGATGGAAGTAGAAAGTGTCATACTGAGTGAGGTAACCCAATCACAAAAGAACACACATGGTATGCACTCACTGATAAATGGATGTTAGCCTAAAAGCTCAAAATAAACAAGTTACAATTCACAGACCAAGAAGCTCAAGAAGAAGGAGGACTGAAGTGGGGGTGCTTTGGTTCCTTTGAGAAAAGTAACAAAATAATCACAGGAGCGATAAAGGAGACAAAGTGTGGAGCAGAGACTGAAGGAAAGGTCATGCAGAGACTGCCTTACCTGGGGATTCATCCTATAAACAGTCACCAAACCCTGACACTTTTATGGAAGACAAGAAGCACATACCAAAAGAAGCATGTCGTGGTTGTCTCTGGAGAGGCCCTGTCAGAGACTTACACATACAGAGGCAGATGCTAGCAGCCAACCATTGGACTGGGAGTGGGGTCCCCAATTCAGGAGTTGGAGGGTGGTCTGGAGGAGCTGAAGGGGTTTACAGCCCCATGGGAAGAAAAATGATGTCAGCCATGCAGATGACCCAGGACTCCCAGGGTCTAAACCATCAACCAAGGGGTACACATGGTTCCAGCCAAAAATGTGGCAGAGGAATGCCTTGTCTGGCATCAGTGGAAGGAGTGGTCCTGGGTCCAGTGAAGGCTCAATAGAGGCCCCAGCAAATGGAAATCGAGGGGTGGGGGAGGTGGGAGTGGGTCAGGTGGAGGGGCATATACTTGGAGGCAGGGGGTGGGAGGAGGGGTTGGGGAGTGTCAGGGAGGGGGAAACTGGGAAATGTTTTAGCATTTGAAATGTAAATGGCGATTATATTCAATAAAAAAAATAAAAGGAAATGTTTTGGGGGAAAAAAAGTGACCTGGGGAAAGGGAAACACTTAACTGTAGTCCATTTAGTCATTTAGTCCCACCTAAGGAGAAGAGGGCTGAAATGCACTCACAAAACCCACTAGAGACAAAGCTCGCTGAAACAATGAGACTCAACAAGCTGTAGCATGCTCCCTATCTTTGAACCACATCTCTACCTTAAGGAAGATCTATTTATAGTAATTCCCTTTTCTCAGTATTTCAGTTTTAGTGATGAAGACATCATTACAAGACACATGAAATAACAAAGTATATAGTTTGAAGAGAAAGGTGAAGCCTTAGAATGAGAGCCAGATATGGCAGAAATGCTGTAATTGTAAGATTGCAGACATAACAACCAAGGTTGATAGTATAAGGGCTATCAGTATACAGTAGATAATATGTGAAAATATATGGGCGGTGTAACCAGAAAAGTGGAGATTTTAAGAAGATATAAAAAAGAAAGGCTATTTTTTTTTTAAAAAAAAGATAGTAACAGACAAAGGAATTTAAGTGTACATCACAAAAGATCATTCAACATGATAATTAAGACCTGGCTGCTTCTATTTAAGGGTAATTCTAAGTATGAAGATTGATTAAGACAATATCCCACATTAATAGAATTCAGAATTAAAATTGTATGATAACTTCAACAACGTAGAAAAATAGCTGAATCCAATAATAGTTGTAACAGAAAACTCAATAAAGAATAAGATGAAATTACCTCAATATAATTAAGGCCATATGTGAACAATTAATAGCTGATATCATACTCAGTGGTTGTGGTGGTTTGAATATTCTTGGACCATGGAAAGTGCTACTATTAGGAGGTGTGGTCTTGTTGGAGGAAATGTATCATTGTGCAGATGGGCTTTGAGGGCTCCTAGTGTTCAAGCTCCACCCAGTGTAGAAGCCTCAGTTCTCCCCTGGCTGCCTTCAGGTCAATATTGTAGAACTCTCAGTTGCTTTTCCAGCACCATGTCTGCCTGGACTCTGCCATGAAGATAATGGACTGAACCTCTGAAACTGCAAGCCAGTCCCAATTAAATGTTATCCTTTAGAAGGGTTGCTTTGATCAGAGTGTCTCTTCACAGCAATGAAACCCTAATTAAGGCAGGAGTGAAAGTAATCAAAGCCAGTGACTAATAGTTAGCAGACTGTGAAGGTCAACAGCTAACAAAGCTCAGTCAGAGACCAACCAAGCCGAGGCTTCACTCATCCCCAACTAGGTGGGCAACACATGAGTCACACATGATCATCTCCTCGGTTGGGTTAGTAAGAAAGACATGCATGGAGGGCAAGGACCCTTCATTGGCTAAGTCCAGGATAACTAGATAATTAGCCAATCTCAATAGAGATTGTGCAGCACCTGTCAGGTTTTTGCCATGGCTCTGTAATAATTCTCGGATAAAGGAATTCTGTGGATCTTTACTCACTTGAAAGAAGATACTCTCAGAAGTTGCTTTCACTTTGTTACTTACTTTCCTGTAATTCCTTTTCTTTTCTTTTCTTTCTTTCTTTTTTTTTCAAGACAGGGTTTTTCTATATCGCCCTGACTGTCCTGGCACTCACTCTGTAGACCAGGCTGGCCTCGAACTCAGAAAATCTGCCTGCTTCTTCCTCCCAAGTGCTGGGATTAAAGGCATGCGCCACCACTGCCCTGCTTTCTGTAATTCCTCTGAATAATGCTTGTTTCTGCTGTGTATGATGCCTTGAGAGTTCTTGTCTTTAATCTTTATTGACTTGAGACAATGAACTGTCTCAGATTGACCTTTGGTGACAAGATTATGAGTGTCTAGCATCTTAGGATCATGGGTCTAACACAACTGAGCAGAGCAATTTCTTACCATACAAAAACAAAACAAAGCAAAACAAAACAACAAACAAAAAAACCCCCTATACCAGCACAAAATTAACATAAAATTAGCTGTGTTTCTAATAACTATCGATGTGTTATGTGAAGAGGAAATTTAGAAAGCCAATCTCATTACAGTGGCATTGAAAAGAAAAACCTAGAAGCAAACTTTAAAAAATGGAAGATGTATACTGACAATTCAAAATGGGGATGTACTAAACAAGAATTAGCATCTAGGAATAAATAGAGGCATGGTCATACATACAACAGTTTAGAGAATTCATAGCTAGTAGACCTTGATATGTAGGATGTGTCATAAAGAAGTCTTTTAGAGAGGAAAAACTTAAGGAAGACTCAAGATTTTGTTTTTGTTTGCTTGTTTTACATTTAGTCTCCAGATGAGATGCTGTGCAGTTGTAAGAAGTAAAGCCTTGCCTGAGGCAGTGGATCCCAGAGTCTTATGGCTTCTTTTCCTTCTACCATGGTTTCCCTGCCATGTTGAACTTTGAAGTGTAAGCTAAAGTAAAGCCTTTCTTCCATTCAGTTACTTCTTGTCAGGTGCTTCAATACAGCAAAGTAAGGTAACTAATACAGAAAAGTGGTACAAAGAAATGGTGCCATTGCCAGCAATGAAATTGAAGGAACAATAAAGACTAATCGAAGAAACAAAAGCCTATGACTGGTCAGAATCAGATTCAGATTCTGCCAAACTTTTAAATAAGAGATAACACCAATACATCTAAATGAATTTAAATGTGAACCCAGAATTATCAACATATTAACAGTGTATAAAGACACACTAATAATAGCAAAGAAAAGTAAAACAATTGCTCAGATAAATGCAGACACAAAAATTCTAAAGACGATATTTTCAAACAGAATTAGAGCACTTGTTAATAAAATCACACTTCACAAATAAACTGGTTTTATTCCAGGAATGTAAGGATAGTTCAACATACGCAAATCAGCACATGTAATACACTTAAGGACAACATTCACAAGATCATCACAGAAACACAGAAAAATACTTTGACAAAATTCAGCATCCTTTCATGATAAAAGTGCTGTAGAAACTAAGATTAGTGAGAACATGCTTCAAACAATTTAAAGTACATATAACAAACCAATAGCTAACATTATTTTAAATAGGGAAAAATATTGCTTCTATAGTAACACATTAGATAAGGGTGTCTAACCTCCAAAATATTATTCACTTCAGTAATGATAGTCTTAGGTGCACACATAAGGCAGAAAGACTAGAAAGAGAGATCTCAGCAAGTAAAAGCAAAGCCTTGTGACCTGAGCTTGATCCCTGAAACCCTCATGATTAAAAGAAAGAACCAACTCAAGTGACTTGTGCTTTTATTTCTGTATTTCACTGTGGCACACATGGTACTGCCCCCACACAAATCAAGTAATATATGTAAAATAATATTCAAAAGGAATATAAATTGGAATGATAAATGTAAGTACTCCTATCTGTATACAAAGCTTATGCTAAAAACCTTCTAATGGCCCAGTCAGAAAACTCTTCAGTTTGATACATACTTCATCAGAGTAAGGGATACAAAATCTACCCACAAAAATCAATGGTTTTCCTATATACTAGAGATGAAATTGCCACAGAAGAAATCTTGAAAAACAAAACAAAACATCCTTTACTAATTCCATTCACAAAAGCCTTGAAAACAACCCATCTCACAGCCAAGTAATTAAGCTAACCAAATAGAAGGCAAAACAAAAGAAAAGAAAAGCAAAATAACAACAAACCTAAATCTAAACAAAAAACCCTAGAACCTAGAAAGACCTTTAAAGATCATGGATTGGCAGATTCAATATTGTGAAAATGGCTATGCCACAGACAATAATCTGTAGATTTAACATAGCTTTTATAAATAATCCCAACAACATTCTTCACAGAACTAGGAAATATAGTCCTAAAATCCATATAGTGGTAAAACATTTTATGTAGCCAAATAATCCTAAACAGAAGGAACAATGCTGGAGGTATCACAATTCTTGATCTGAAATTATACTCCAAAGCCATAATAAATGCAACAGTATGGCATATGCATAAAAATAAGACATATAGTGCAACAGAAAAGGAGAGAATCTGGGTATAAACTCATATGTACAGGCACTTAGGCTTTGATGAAGATGTCAAAAGCACATGGAAGAAAGACAATCTTCTTCAACAAATATTGCCAGGGAAAGCAAATATCTGCATGTAGAATGAGACTAGATGCACATATCTCACCCTGCATAGACAAAAATACTCACAAGAAGAAAGACTTTAGTGTAGGACCCAAAACTCTGACACTGCTAAGGGAGGGTGCTCTGAGACACAGGTGTAGGTGAGGATGATGTAAAAAGAGCTTCAATAGTTTAATAAATCTTCCTGAGGGTTTACAGAATTTATAGGGTTTCTGAACTTCAAAAGCAGCCCCATAAAGGAAGCAACTGGCAGGGTGGAGAGACAGTCTGTCAAATGGGAGAAGACCTTTTCCATCTACACATAGTCTGACGGGGACTTACTCTTTAGAATCTATAAGGACTTCAAAAATTAAGCTTCCCCCAGAAAGCCTTATCAACAAATTAATAAAAAGGCAAATAAGTAATCTTCAAAAGAAGAAATATTAGTCAAATTTCTGACTACCCAATGTTTATCCATAAGGGCAGAGTAAATCAGAATGGCCAACATCAAATAAACAACCTCGAAAAAGACTAATGAGAAGGTGAAAACAAGATGCACATACTCCACTGGCAGGGGCGCAGCCTGGCAGCGTTGCTATAGAAATTGCAACTTAAAAATACAATTATCATACTATCCAGCTATTCCACACCTGGGTATGTACCCAAAAACACATGAGTCCCACAGCACAGTTATGTGCATATTCATATTTATCACTGCACAATTTGTATTACTCTGGATATGGGACCAGGTTTTATGTCCACCAACAGATGGGTGGATAGAAAATGTGGTGCATTTATTCAGTGGATGTCAAGTGAAATAAGCCAGGCTCAGAAGGACAAATGTTACATGTTTTCTTTCACATGTGGCAGCTTTATAGGGCATGATAGCAGACAAGGAAATATGAGCCTGGGGAAAGAGGTCTAAATGAAGAGGTGAGGGAAGAGAACACAGAGCAATGGGGAAAAATGTAAACATCACTTTTTTCTCTTATGCAAAATCTAGATTTAAATGTGTATGTTTATACATATGAAAGCCAATGTTCACTTTTCAGGGAATGACATATAGGAGATAAGAAAGTAAAAATGTATAGGAGAAAGGAGAGTAGGGAAGGGGAGGGCAATTAGAAAGGGGTAAGTAAAAGGAGGAAGATACAGTGGTGTGTGTGTGTGTGTACATATACCATAATAGAACTCATTATTTTAGATGATAACTAAAACATTAATTTAACAAAGGTCCTGGATAGACCATAAATTTCCTCATTCCGCAAAGATTTAACTCAGATTTTGTGAAGTTCATTCCAAAAAGGCAGGTAATAATGAAATAGGTCCCAAATAGGTTAGATCAAAGTATAAAGCTTGTACACAACAAGGGAAAAGGAAAGAGAAAACATGTTGGGGAAAACTTTTTGTATAAATTATACTTCAAGTAGGGCAGTTAATATCCAGAATAGACAAAAAAAAAAAAAAAGAAAAAAAGAAAAAGAAAAAAGAAAGAAAGAAAGAAAACTACTCAATAATAAGAAAAGAATCCTGTTTCTAAAATAGAAATAAATCTTTCACAAAAGAAGTCACATGAACAAATAGCCACAGAAACTGGAAAATATGTTCAACTTTTCTAATCATGAGAGAAATGCAAATTTAAAGCACCATGAGAAATAACCTTATACTCATTAGCCTGGCTATGCTAAGAGTGATAAGTGATAACAAAGGTTGGCAGGATGTAAAGAAAAGGAAGTCGTCCTTCCTCACACACTCCCTGTGGTGTGGGAAATAGCATGCAGGTTCCTCAGCAAGCTGAAAATGGAGTTAGTTATCTTACAGTTCAATCTGATAGCTGAGTCACTGCCTAGAACAACGGGATATCAGTTTACCAATGAGATACCAGCATGCCCAAATTCATTAGTACAATATTTGTAGGATGGAGGCATCTTTAGTGTCCATCAACAGATGAACTGATTCTTTAAAATCTGGCACTT
Organism: Tokudaia tokunoshimensis; assembly: GCA_036184795.1. Classification (NCBI taxonomy): domain Eukaryota; kingdom Metazoa; phylum Chordata; class Mammalia; order Rodentia; family Muridae; genus Tokudaia; species Tokudaia tokunoshimensis. Next base: position 32,182,265 of record BTHU01000004.1, on the reverse strand, counting down.
ACACATGACAGAATGATTCAACGCTGAAATGCTCCACTTTAGCCTGGAGTTGTATGTGATCACTGCTTATGGTAAACTTTTCAGGTAAGCGGTTAAAAGAACTCTCCTTCCATTGTGACACTAAGGTGACACTAATGAAGACGTGCTGACCAACTCTCAGGAAACCAATGCACAGAGGACAATGAAGAGATGACTGCTCTTTCTTCATGTGGAGGATGACATTTTGTAATTAATTTTTTCTTAAAATGTCCAGAAGTTAATTAAATGGGTTGATGTCTCCCAACTTTATTTCTATTTTAGAGAGAGAAAATGAGGAAAAGAGTTGACCAGAAAATACAGTCTCTTTTTATAAAGAGAGTACTTTACTGTACCAACTGTCATTTGTGTCATGAAAAAAAGAAAAGAGATTGAAGTAAATATTGATGTTCCTTTGAAGTAAAAGTATGAAGAACAGGGACGATGACAGTGGCTGAGAGTCTTGTTTCAGTGAGCTGAATTTGAAAAGCTGATTGTCATTTCCTTACCACAGTGTACTGCCCTCTTAATCTGCTTACAAACTAGACAGATCCACTGGTTAAAACAGGATGTGGGTAAAGAGACATACATGAAACTGGATGGTCCAGAGATGAGCTCAGCTGTCTGAGCTTCAGCTTTAAGGCAACCACAGGCTGGCGGTGTCTCAAATACAGATTTCCAAGCCCCAAGCCCCAGTGATGCTGCCCAGTAGGTCTCAGTGACAGAGGACCAAAACCCCAAAATGATTTTACAGAAGACTTAAGATGGAAGGTCAATGTAACAGAGCCCCAGACATTAGTAGGCCTCCAGACTTTAGCACCACTTACTCATGACACAAGTATCATTCAGGCTACAAAACTCAGCATGTAGGCAGCATCGCCTGATGAAACTAAAACAAAGGCTTAATTTATCAGAGTCCAAATAGTTCTGTGAAAGTCTCAAAATCTTCTAACCTTGTTTTTTGGTTTCCCTAGTTCAACTTTTGGTTAACCATTCTTGTTAACTGAACTATGCCAACCCAGAATACGGGTTTTGTGCTTAGAAGCTCACCCTGAGAAAGGCTTAGGGCTGGCTACTCAGGGATCCCAAACATCCAGTGTTGTGATCACCTATATACTAAACAAGATTCTATCGGCCTAAACCCATGGCCAAACAGTCTTCTCTGCTGAATGTCCCACAATGATCAAGGAACTATAGTTTGTAATTGGCTGCACACATACACTTAAACATGTTAATTTCTTGATGTGCTCTGACATGGATTAATGGTGAGAACTGTTACTGGAAATATTAAAAAAAAATCTATGCTATTGCTGGCTAGGCACTGGCAGGCTGGAGACTGTCTCAGAGCTCCGAAACCTCTCCATCCAACTTGCTGAGTTCCCACTGGTGGGTCACAACAATGCCCAGCCCCATGCTTCAAAATTCCCACCACCTTTTGGGGTGTACTTCTGGCAAACCCACACTTTGTTGCTGCACCTTTCTCTCTGGAACCTAGTTGAGCTCTGTGTGAAGGAAATCAACAGACAAACAGTTCAGAATCAATGGTAACTCACTGGGCACATCAACTAGAACCCTAATCTTCTAAGCCATATTAAATTTAAATCATCTGGTGGCAAATCCTGGTGGATTCTCCATCTAAACCAGCGAGCACTAGTAGCTACATCTTATCCTCTTGCTGTCCCTGTCCAAAAAGCACCCCCTCTTGCTCCTGCCTCTTCTCTTCCTCTTTCCAACCCAGAAGTCCCATCTACTCACCCAGTGATTGGTTTCTTTGTTCTTTAGAGGAAGGTTCACAAGAAGTCACCTGAGTTCATGACTCATTCCAGAGAGTCCCTCCTGGGAAAGCAGAATTAACATCAAAATACAAACAGCATGGGGCCATCAAAAACAAGAGCTAATACTACCAAGGGAGTAGAAGAAAATGTCAACAGTACTAAACATTTCCTTGGGAAAAAATCCTGACTCCTGATCATTGTTGTAGATTTCTCATGGTGATTTTGTGACATCATTTCCAATCTCAAAGTGTGTTAGAAACCCTCTGATGGTGGCTGAACAAGACACTGATCTATGGATATAGCTAAATGTCAGCCATTGTACATTTCTTAAGCACAATAATATTATTTGGTTTTCCCCTAGTTCCATTGCCAGGTTCTTGGGCACCCAAGTGTTAGTCAGAGTTCGATTGTATTTAGTGGGCCTTAAATCCACTCAGGTAGTAGTTGATTATATCCACAACTTTGTGCCACTATTGCACCTGTGTGTCATGTAGGAAGGTCTCAATAGTAAATTGAAGTGTTTATAGCTAGGCTGGTATTTACTTTTCTCCTTTGGTAATGTGCAGAGTATCTTCTAGTAGTGTGAACACTATTCAGTGGGATGAAGGCTCTAGTTAAGCACCAGCTTGACTTCTCCATTTTCAATGGTATATGTAGGTAATGTGTTCAGCAATAGGAGCTGAAGTTTATCAGTTTGTCATGATAAACAAATAGACTATGGAATAGCTTGAGTAGTGTGGGGATTTCCATGGAGATCATTTAGCTAACAACTCGATATGATGTAATCAGTATTAAAGAGCTTAAAGTTGCCTGTGGTGGTGCATACCTTTAATCTTGTCACTCAGGAGGTAGAGGCAGGCAAATCCCCAAGTTTGAGGCCAGTCTGATCCACAGAGCAAGTTCCAGGACAGCCAAGGCTACAGAGAAACCCTATTTCAAAAACAAAACAAAATAAGCAAACAAAACAGCAACAAACAAACAATGGAAAAAGAAGCTTCCACTGTCCTAAGTTTCTATATGACTGCTCAAATGGTTCTCAGTTGCTGTTTCCCCATATTTCTCCCTTCACCTTCCTCTTCCCTCCCCTTCTCCTTTTAATCCTTTGGTTCCCATCCGCCTTCCCCATCTCTCCATAACTATATATTATATTTTCTCTTATATGGGAAATGCTTTTCTCCCCCTCAGTCCCTTACACTATACCTAACCTCTTTGGTTATAGGGATTATAGCAAATGTCAGCACAAACTATATCTGTCTCTTTTGGGGTCTGGATTTCTTCACTCTGGGTGTCTTTTCTAACTCCACACATTTACCTCAAAATTTTATGATTTTATTTTTTAAAACACCTGAATAATATTGTGTTGTGTAAATGGACCACATTTCATTATCCAGTCATCTGCTGATGGGCATCTAAGGTTGTTTCCAATTTCTTGGTATTGTGAATTGGGCAGCAATGAACATGGTTGAGCAAGTGTCCTTGTAATCCTTGTAATAGGATGGAGTGTCCATTGGATATATACCAAAGAGTGGTGTAGCTGGGTCTTAAGGTAAATTGGTTCCCATGTACCTAAGAAACCATTACATTGATTGCCAGAGTGGCTGTTCAAGTTTGTACTCCCACCAGCAATGGATACGTGTTGTCCTATATTCTCAAACTATATTCGCACTAGTGTGATGTGTCATCTGTTTTATTGATTTTGGCCACTCTGACTTGGGCAAGATGAAACCACAAAGTGGTTTTGATTTGCATTTTTCTGATAACTAAGGGTATTGACAATTCTAAGTGTTTCTCAGCCATTTTTGTCTCATCTTTTGAGAACTGAGGAATGGCCTTTAAGTGACTGACACAGGAATAGGGCACTTGTCACAGACACTAAGGTCAACAATTAATAAATGGAACTCCATAAAACTGAAAAGTTTTTGTGAGTTAAGCTTTTGTATAGCAAAGGATCCCTTCATTTAGATAAAGCAGTGGGCTACAAAAGGGTAAAAGATCTTTATTAATTATATATACAATATAGGGTTAATATCTAAAATATATAAAGAACTAAAAAATACCATACATCAAGAAAACAAATAATCCGATTAAAATTGAGTACAGATCTAAACAGTTCTCTTCCTTCAGATTCAGTCTACCCGGCCTTATGTTAGGTTTCTTAATCCAGCTGTAGTTGAGTTTCGTGCAGGGTGATAAGTATGAATCTAATTGAATTCTCTTACATTTAGTCACTCTGTTCAGCCCCATTACTTGACAATGTTGTATATATTTCTGGGGTTTTTTTAAAATCTATGATCAGATGTCCAAAAGTGTGTGAACTCATGTCTAGGTCTTTAATTTGGTCCAAGTGATCAATGTGTATATATTTTCATGCTGTTTTTCTTGCTATTGTTTTGTTGTACAATTTTAGATCAAGGTTGGTGACACCTTTAGTAGTTCTTTGATTTTTCAGGAATGGTGTAGCTTTTCATGGACTTTTTTGTATTTCCATATGAAGGTGAAAATTGTCCTTTCAATTTTTGTGAAGAATTAGGGTATGATTTGAATGAGAATTGCATTGAATTAGTAGATTGCTGTTGGTAGGATGGCATTTTCACTGTTTTAATTTAGGCAATCCATGAGCATGGAAGGCCTTTCCTTTGAATCACCTCCCAATACCTAAAAATATTTTTTATTTGGGATGCCCATTGGCTCACACCTGACAGGGACTCAAGTAGGTGAATCACACTACCATTTCTACTCTACATTATGATCTTTCTATTAATACCCTCCGTCTGGTAGCCTACAGACACCCTCACCCAATCCCCATTAACTTCACTCACTGGAGATTTCAATTCTTGGTTCAGATCCATGTTCCCCTAGCCATTTCATCCATGTCTCTTTAGATAATTTTTTGTCTTACTGAAACCTACTTGCTGGATTCTCCTTTCACATTTCACTTCCAACTCCCTGTAAATTCTAACTCTAGGTGTCAACAGAATCTCCTTAGATCTTTTATAAAGCCCTTTCAGTCTTTTCTTCTAGATCACCTATATTCCTCTCTGCCAACTACTGGCATGCAGAAACAAGTTCTACAAGACAACCCACAGCCCGCATGCTGCCCTAAGATTCAAAAAGGGCAACATAACCAAACAACAAAGACAAGCCCAGATATCAGCACCTGGAATTACAATCACTCCAACTCCAGATGCCTAGAACCAGTGTCAAAAATCAATATCCTCCAGGATAATATGTCTTCACCAGAACCCAACAACCCTACCACAGTCTACCTTGAGAAATGCAATATAGCTAAAGCCTAAGACGAAAACTTCAAAATACCTATTATCAATATGTTTAAGGACTTTAGAGATGAAATGGAGTTTGTGAAACACAGTGGAAGGAAAAAACAAAGACAGCTCAGGACATGAAAAGAGAAATATATTCACTAAAAAAAACCAAAGCAGAGAGATAAAAATGGAAATTAAAAATTAAAGAAGTCAAACATACCCCTCAGAGGCAAGCCTTACCAATACAGTAGAATACACAAAAGAGAGAATATCAGCATTAAAGACAATTAAACAAGGCAAAAGAGATGAATACCTCTATCAAAGAAAATGTTAAATCTAAAAACAACACACTCACAGAATATCCAGGAAATCTGGACACTATTAAAAGAACAAATATATGAATAATAAGATTAGGGGATGAAAAAAAAGAGATCAAAGTCTTAGAAAATATTTTCAACAAAGTCAGAGAAGAAAGCCTCACGAGTGTCTATAAAGGTACAAGAAGCATACAGAACACCAAATCAACTAGTCCAGAAAGGAAACTTCTCCTCACACTTAATAACACTGTGCAGAACAAGGAATGATTATTAAAAGCTGCAAAGGAAATCTGTAAAGAAGTAATTTAAAAGATGCAAGGTTGGAAAATACAGAACAAAGAATTTAAAAGCTGCAAAGGAAAAATGTACAGAAAAAAGAAAGAATTTAAAAGTTTCAAGAGAAAAAGAACAAGTAACACCTGAAGGCAGACATATCAGAATAATAGCTGCCTTCTCAGTGAAGACTCTAAAATCCAGAAGGGCCTGCATGGATGTTCTACAAGCTAAAAGATCACAAATACCATCCCAGGCTACTATACCCAGCAAAACTATCAATCACAGCATATGGAGAAAAAAATCTATAATAAAACGATGTGTAAGCACCATGCATCTACAAATCCAGCTAGAAAGTGCTAGAAGAAAACTTTTGGTATAAAGATATTAATTATAAATAAGGCATAAATAAATAATCTCAGAAGAACAAATCAAAATACAAAGAAATCACCCACATGACACAATAGCACAAATGAACAGGAATGAACAAATACTGATCACTGACAACTTTAACTTTCAATATTAATGCTCTTAATTTCCTAATAAAAAGACTCAGACTAATAGATTGGATTAGAAAACAGGATCTAGGTTTCCTCTGAATCCTCACCATTAAAACCAGATATCTCTTCAGGGCAAAGGGTGGAAGAAGATATTCTAAGCAGCAGGATCTAAGATTCCAGCTGGTGTATACATTTTTATATGTGACAAAATAGACTTCCTACCAAAACTAATCAGAAGTAAGGAAGGAGATTATAAAGTCATCAGTGAAAAAAATACAGTAAGAGGATATTAAAATTCTACACATTTATGCACCAAATACAAGGGCACCCAAATTCATAAAAGAAACAGTACAACAACTAATACCACATATTGCCCCTTTCTATCTTGCTTTATACTTCTAGCTAAGACTTCAAACACTGAAATTACTAAGAGTCAGAAAGTAGACTCCCTTGTCTAGTAGTTGTTTTAGAGAACTACTTTCAGGATTTCTTCTATTTATTATGGAATTTTTTTTATCTACCATGTTAAGGTTTGTTCATGCTATACTTTGTCAAGAAGGGATAATGAACTTTGTGAAAGGCCTTTTCTGCATCTTTTTAAATGACTATATAATTTCTTACATCTGTTTATGTAATAAGTTATATTAATTGATTTGCATATTTTATCCTATCCTTGTATCCCATGAATGAAACAAAATAGGCCTTGACATAGGATCTTTTTAGTGTATTCTTGAATCTGAATTTGGTTTGCAAGTATTTTGTTAAACTTTTTTTTTTGTATTTCTGTTTTCAGGATTATTTGCTTATATGGTTTTTGTTGTGTGTCCTTCTGTGGTTTTGGTGTTGGGTAATACTGGGTTTATAGAATGAGTTAGACAGTGTCATTTCTCTTCCTGACTGTATCAGTCAGCTTTAAAAGCACTTTTCTCCCTTCTTTAAAAGTGGAGTGTAATTCAGCAGTGAATCCGGAGTCATGGATTTTCTTTCTTCAGTCCTGTTTCTTGTTACAGATCCATTTAAATGGTTTGTATCACCTTCACTTTTATTTTGGTGGCTCTGATTTTCTAGCCTCTTGTCCATTTCTGCTAGGTTCTCTAGGGTTTTGAAATATAAACTTTGAATATATTAATGAATGTTCATTTGTATTTTACTGGAATCTATTCTAACACTTCTTCTAATTTCCAAATTTATTAATTTGGGTGTCCTCTCTCTCTTTTGGATAGTTTGTCTAAGGTTTTATTGATCTTGTTTTAATTTTAAGAAACCATGCCTTCTCTGTTTCATTGATTTATAGTTCTTTTAATTTTAATTTTATTAATTTCTTCCCTTTATTTTTCCCTTTTAACTACTACTTTGAAGCCTGCTTTGTTGTTATTTTACAACCTTGAGGTGCATTTTTAAGTTACTTACGTATAAGCTTCTTAATTTAAAAACACACTCAAAGCTATGGAATATCACCTTTGTGCTCTCTTTCCTATATCCTAACCATTCTGATAAATAGTATTTCCATTTTCCTCTAACTGTATAAAAATTTAAAAATCTTCTATGATTTCTTTGATAACATACTGGTTATCCAAGAGAGTATTGTCCAATTCCCAAGTCTTCGCATTATTTCTGTGATTTTCATTATAATGTGATCTGATAAGATAAAAGAGTATTTCAATTATATTTGTTAAGATTCTTTTAAGTTCTAACATATTCTCTTTCTCAAACTGACATAATGGATCAAGAAACAAAATCTGTCTCTCTGTTATCTACAACAAACATATATCAGCTTTAAAGATAAGCACTGCCCTAGAGTAAAAGAGATGGATAAAAATGCTCTAATCAAATAGCGTCAGGAAGCAAGCAGACATTAATATCCTAACATCTGACCAAATAGACTTCAAACTAAAGGAAATCAGAAGAGATAAACTGGAATATTTCATCCTAATCAAGGAGGCATTATTATTCTAAGTATATAGGTACCAAACTCTGATGTACCCAATTTCATAAAAAATCTACTCCTACTGCATTCAAAGGGGCAGATTAACATAAAGGGATATTAGACTTTGTCAAAGGTTTTTCAGCATCTAATGATTTTGTGCTTTTTTTTTTTACTTCCAGTTTGTTTATATGGTAGATTATATTGTCTTAGAGATGTTATGGATACAAGATACATACCTAAATACAATAAATACTATATACAGCAAGCCAATAGCTGATATCAAATTAAATGGAGAGACACAGCAATCTGCCCACTCTATCCAAATCTATTCAATGTAGTACTTGAAGTTCTAGCTACAGCAATACGACAACTAAAGAGATCAAGATGTTACAAATTGGAAAGAAAGAAGTCAAAGTATTGATATTTTCAGAAAATATAATACTATACATAAGTGAGCCCAAAATTCTACCAGAGAACTCCTACAGCTGATTGTTACCTTGAGCCAAATGGCTGTATACAAAAGTAATTCAAAATCATCAGTAGCTCTCCTTTATACAAATAATAAACTGGCTGAGAAAGAAATTAGGTAAACAACAACCTTTACATTAGCACAAATAGTATATAATAGCTTCATGTAACTAACCAAGCAAGTGAAAGACCTGTGTGACAAGAACTTCAAGTCTCTGAAGAAAGAAATTGAGGAAGGTCAGAAGATGGAAATAGCTATATCAGGTTCCTGTCAGCAAGCACTTGTTGGCATCCACAATCGTGTCTGGGTTTGGTAAATGTATATGGGATGGATCTCCAGGTGGATCAATATAGCTGTTTCCAGAGAGGCACTGCCAATGCCTAATAAATACAGAGGGGGATGCTCTCAGTCAACCATTGAATTGAGCACAGGGTCCTTAATGGAGGAGCTAGAGACAGGACCCAAGGAACTGAAGGGGTTTATAGCCCCATAGAAGAAACAACAATATGAACCAACCAGTATGCCCAGAACTCCCAGGGACTTAACCACCAACTAAAGAGTATGCATGGAGGGATGTGAAGGCTCATTGACCCAGGGTAGGGGAATGCCAGATCAGGGAAGAAGGAGTGGGTGGATAAGTGAGCAGGGGGAGGGGAGATGAGATAGGGTGTTTTAGGAGGGGAAATGAGGAAAGGGGATAGCATTTGAAAAAAGAAGATGGAAAGATCTCCCTTGCTCTTGGATCATTAGGATTAACATAGTGAAACATGGTCATCTTACCAAAAGCAATATACAGATTCAATGAAATTCTTCTCAAAATTCCACCAAAATTCTTTATAGAACTCAAAAAACCAATTCTCAACTTCATATGGAAAAAAAACTAGGACAGAGAAAACAATACTGCACAAAAAAAAAAAAAGAACTTCTGGAGATATCACCATCCCCGATTTCAAGCTTTATTACAGAGCACTAGTAATAAAACCTGCCTAATATTTGTATAGAAATAGACAGGTTGATCCAAGGAATAGAGTCAATGACCAGAAATAAAGCCACACGCATATGGACACTTGATTTTTGACAAAGAAGCCAAAACCATACAATGGTTAAGAAAAAAGAAGAAAGTGTCTTTAACAAATGATGCTGGTCTAACTGGATGTCTCCATGCACAAGACTGTAAATAAATCCATATCGATCACCCTACACAAAACTCAAATCCAAGTGGAGCTAAGATCTCACATAATACTGGACACACTAAAGCTAATAGAAGAGAAAGTGGAGAACTGAGTTGAACAAGTTAGAACAAGTGACAAATTTCTCAACAGAACACCAATACTCAGGCACTAAGATCAACAATTGATAAACGGGACCTCATGAAACTGAAAAACTTCTGTAAGGACACCATCAACAGGACAAACTGGCAGCCTACAGAATGGGAAAAGATATTCACCAATCCTACATCTGATAGATGAATATTATCCAAAATATACGAAGAAATCAAGAAATCAGACAAACAAATAACAACAAACCAAATAACACATTTTTAAAAATTCTAAGAATTCTTTTTGTTTTTAATTTTAATTTTTTTATTAAACTAATAAAAATTATTTTAAAATATACAACTCAGTATTGACATTTTTAAGTCATCAAAATAATTTATAATAGTTAAATGCCTCTTAAATGTACATGGTATCTTCTGAAGCTAAAAGTAATATGCACTCAACCAGTTTTTAAAATCTATCTGGAACAAAACATGATAGAAGTAGAAAAAAAATCTCTTATGAACTCCTCTATGAAAGGAAGTTGTGAAAAGTTTCTGAATAGACAAAAACCATCCCATCTCCATAGGAGAATACTCAGTGTAACTGTGGCTTCATAGAATGAATTGGGTAGAATTCCTTCTGTTTCTATATTGTGGAATAGTTTGAAGAGAATTGGTATTAGGTCTTCTTTGAAGGTTTGATAGATTTCTGCACTAAACCAATCTGGTCCTGGGGTTGTTTTTGGTTGCAAGACTTTTGATGACTACTTCTATTTCTTTAGGGGTTATGGGGGCTGTTTAGATGGTTTGTCTGATCATGATTTTACTTTGATACTTGGTATCTGTCTAGACAATTGTCCATTTCATCCAGATTTTCCACTTTTCTTGAATATAAGCTTTTGTAGTAGGATCTTATGATTTTTTTTTTTTTAGTTTCCTCAGTTTCTGTTGTTATATGTCCCTTTTCTGATTTTGCTAATTTGGATACTGTCTCTGTGCCCTTTGGTTCATCTGACTAAGAGTTTATCAATACTATTGATTTTCTCAAAGCTCCTGGTTTTGTTGATTCTTTGTATAGTTCTTTTTGTTTCTACCTGGTTGATTTGAGCTCTGAGTTTAATTATTTCCTGACATCTACTCCTCTTGAATGTATTTGCTTCTTTTTGTTCTAGAGCTTTCAGATGTGCTGTTAAACTGCTAGTGTATGCTCTCTCCAGTTTCTTTTTGGAGGCACTCAGGGCTGAGTTTTCATCTTAACACTGTTTTCATTGTGTCCCATAAGTTTGGATATGTTGTGCCTTCATTTTCATTAAATTCTAAAAAGTCTGTAATTTCTTTTTTCTTCCTTGACCAAGTTACCATTGAATAGGACATTGTTCAGCTTTCATATGTATGTGAGCATTTTTAGTTTTTGTTGCTATTGAAGACCAGCCTTAGTCCATGGTGATCTGATGGGATGCATGGGAATATTTCAGTCTTCTTATATTTGTTGAGACCTGTTTTGTGACTGATTATATGGTCAATTTTGGAGAAGGGACCATGAGGTGCTACGAAGAAAGTGTATTCTATTGTTTTAGGATGAAATGTTCTATAGATGTCTATTAAACCCATTTGCTCCATAACTTCTGTTATTTTCAATGTGTCTCTGTTTAGTTTGTGTTTCCATGATCTGTCCTTTGATAAGAGTGGGGTGTTGAAGTCTCCCACTATTACTGTGTGAAGAGCAATGTATACTTTTGAGCTTTTGTAAAGTTTCTTTTATGAATGCGGGTGCTCTTGCATTTGGAGCATAGATGTTCAGAATTGAGAGTTCTTCTTGGTAAATTTTTCCTTTAATGAGTAAGAAGTGTTCTCCCTTATACTTTTTGATAACTTTTGGTTGAAAGTTGATTTTATTTGATATTAGAATGGCTATTTCAGCTTGTTTCTTGGGACCATTTGCTTGGAAAATTGTTTTCCAGTACTTTACTCTGTGGTAGTGTCTTTCTTTGACACTAAGGTACATTTCCTGTATGCAGCAAAATGTTGGGTCCTGTTTGTATATCCACTCTGTTAGTCTATGTCTTTTTTTTTTTTTTTTTTTGGTTTTTCGAGACAGGGTTTCTCTGTGTAGCCTTGGCTGTCCTGGAACTCACTTTGTAGACCAGGCTAGCCTCGAACTCAGAAATCCTCCTGTCTCTGCCTCCCAAGTGCTGGGATTAAAGGCGTGCGCCACCACCGCCCAGCTTAGTCTATGTCTTTTTATTGAGGAATTGAGACCATTGATTTTTAAGAGATATTAAGGAATAGTGATTGTTGATTCCTGTTATTCTTGATGTTATTTTTATGTTTGTGTGATTATCTTCTTTTGGGTTTGTTGAAAGAAGAAAACTTTCTTGCTTTTTCTAGGGTGCAGTTTCCCTCCTTGTGTTGGCATTTTCCATCTATTATCATTTATAGGGCTGGATTTGTGGAAAGATATTGTGTAAATTTGATTTTGTCATGGAATATCTTGGTTTCTCCATCTATGATAATTGAGAGTTTTGCTGGGTTCAGTAGTCTGGGTTGGCATTTGCGTTCTCTTAGGGTCTGTATTAGATCTGCCCAGGATCTTCTAGCTTTCATAGTCTCTAGTGAGAAGTTTGGTGTAATTCTGATAAGTATACCTTTATTTGTTACTTGACATTTTTTCATTATTGCTTTTAATATTCTTTCTTTGTTTTGTGCATTTGGTGTTTTGACTATTATGCGACTGGAGGTCCAATCTTTACTGGTCCAATCTATTTGGAGTTCTGTTGGCCTTTTGTATGTTTATGGGTATCATTTTCTTTAGGTTAGGGAAGTTTTCTTCTATAATTTTGTTGAAGATATTTACTGGCCCTTTAAGTTGGGAATCTTCACTCTCTTCTATACCTATTACCCTTAGGTTTGGTCTTCTCATTGTATCCTGGATGTTTTGGATTAGGAGCTTTTTGCATTTTGAATTTTCTTTGACTGTTGTGTCAATGTTTTCTATGGTATCTTCTGTACCTGAGATTCTTTCTTCTATCTCTCTTCTATCTACTTCTTTTCTATCTCCAGGGTTGTCTACCTTTGTGATTTCTATACTGTTTCTGTTTCCCTTTTCAGATCCTGGAAGGTTTTGTTCAATTCCTTCACCTGTTTGGTTGTGTTTTCCTGTAATTCTTTAAGGGATTTTTGTGTTTCCTCTTTAAGGACTTCAAGCTGTTTACCTGTATTTCTTTAGGGGAGTTATTTATGTCCTTCTTAAAGTCCTCTATCATCATTATGAAAAGTGATTTTAAATCAGAATCTTGTTTTTTTGGTGTGTTGGCATATCCAGGGCTCAATGTGTTCACAGGTGATTCAGCATTCCTGGGAGACCTGCTCTATCCCAACAGTATTTGGGTATGGAGCACTGTGGCACAGAATCAGCTCAGGGCACAGATTGAAACTGGAAGAATCCTGTCCCAGGATGCTCCTTGGTTCCTGTAACCTGAGGGCTCTGGGTGCATCCCTCTGAGCAGAAGTGGTGGTCTTACCTGTGCCCACAGGCTTGTCAGCACTCCTGGGAGACCCAGTCTCTCCTAGTGGTATTTGTGTAAGGAGTGCTGTGGCACAGGACCAGCTCCAGGCACTTTGGCGCAGGATCAGCTCTGGGTACTGCTAAACAGAATTCTTTTTTTTTCCTAAGTTTTTTAATTTACATTCCAAATCATTTCCCCTTTCCCGTTTCCTCCCTCCCCGAAAGTCCCATAAGCCTCCTTCCCTCCCTCTTTTCCCCATTCAACCCCCTCTCGCTTCTCTGTCTCAGCATTCCCCTACATCCAGTCTTTCCAGGACCAGGGGTCTCTCCTTCCATCTTCTTGGAAATCAATTGATATACGAATTGTGTTTGGTTATTCCGAGATTCTGGGTTAATATCCCCTTATCAGTGACTGCATACCATGTGTGTTCTTTTGTGATTGGGTTACCTCACTAAGGATGATATTTTCAAGTTCTGACCATTTGCCTAAGAATTTCATGAATTCATTGTTTTTAATTGCAGAGTAGTATTCCATTGTGTAAATATACCACATCTTCTGAATCCATTCCTCCGTTGAGGGACATCTGGGTTCTTTCTAGCTTCTGGCTATTATAAATAAGGCTGCTATGAACATAGGGGAGCATGTGTCCTTATTGCATGCAGGGGAAGCCTCTGAGTATATGCCCAGGAGTGGTATAGCAGCATCCTCTGGGAGTGTCATGCCCAGTTTTCTGAGGAACTGCCAGACAGCTTTCCAGAGTGGTTGTACCAGCTTGCAATTCCACCAGCAGTGGAGGAGTGTACCTCTTTCTCCACATTCTCACCAACAACTGCTGTCTCCTGTGTTTTTGATCTTAGCCATTCTGACTGGTGTGAGATGGAATCTCAGGGTTGTTTTGATTTGCATTTCCCTAATGACTAAGGATGATGAACATTGAAGTTTCCAATGGCTATGAATCACTTAAAGACATATTCAACAACCTTAATGACCAGTGAAATACAAGCAAAATGACTCATATTCTAACTTACACCTGTCAGAATTGTCCCCTTCACCCAGCCTTGAGCAGGCTACATAGGCCTTAATTGTTTGCCACATGTGTTATTCTGCTGACCTAGCCTACCTAGGTGGAATTTTCCTGCCTTGCTGCACCTGCAGTTTCCTATAGGAGTAAACTGCCTGCTGAGCTTGCTTTGCAACATAATCTAGCTGAGACAAAGCATCATAATCCAACTGAAACAAAGAATGGGTTTGTGTGTTTTCCCTACATAAACACAGAGCTGGAAATTAAACTTTAAGCCTTGATCAGAAACTTTTGTCTTGGCTTCATCTTTCTCTTTTCCACCCATCCTTTTTGATTTCTAGCCTCCCTTTCAGGTATACCCAGTTCATCCATGCCTGCTGGACAGCTACAGGTGGTGCCCAAATGAGGGCACCTGAAAACAGGGGAACCGAGTGAGAAATGTCTTGGTGGAGCTCTGCAGAAAACAGAAGTAGTAATGGTATCCTGCAATGGTAGTATGTAACATACAGAATTAATGCTAGCACTAGCCATAAATTTCATCTTTTGGTGGCTGTTGTTGTAGGAGGTGCATTAAAGAAAGGATACAGGCCAGACTGGGACAGATAACACTGATTTCACCTAGGGGTTGACAGCACAGATGGGATGGGGGAATTCTATATAGGCGTTTATCTGCAGCCAAGAGCTGCATCAGGCAAGAGGAGCAGGATTTAAAATTAAGAGAGAGAGAGAGAGAGAAACGAAAACAAAAACAAAAAAAATTGTTAGAAAAATTCTTAGCTCAAGTAGATTTATGTCTGTTTTTATTTTGCTGTTTGTATATTTATGCTGTGCATGGTTTCTAGAAATAGAAATGGTAAATATACAAATGATATGACAAAGAGAGAGAATGTTTCAGAAAAGCCATTGTCCCCTGTCCTGGATGAGGTAGCAAAAAAGAAGGAAAATTGATTTCAGAGCTCTCCTTGGGACAGGAGGAAATTGGAAGATGTCCTGCTTTTTCTCTAGCTCCTACTGGAGATATCCTTAGTCCTGGTTACATCAACTTCTTTCCCTCTCTGTGTATTGTCTGTCTTTGGTGCAACAATCTGTCCACATGCCCACTTATGTCTGTTTTTGTTTTGTTGTTTGAATGATTGTTGTTCTATGTCTCATGTTCAAAAGAAAAAAAAATCATTAAAACTTTATCTGCTAGTTATCTGTTCCTTGATTTAGTTTAACTTGTTTGAAGGCAGTCTCAATGTGCACAGCAGAAACTGATAAGTTGCCCTGTACTCTTAGCTGGAAGTCAAGCACAGCAGTAGAAGCCCTGCTAAGAGCTGAATAGCTGCTCTTAAAGGGGCCAGTAGCTTCTCAAGTTCCATGGCAAGTAAACTTCTGGTTGTTTCTCCTGGAAAAAAAAATCTCTGCAATTGTGCTTATTGGGTTCAACAAGTGACAAGATGCTTTTTCCTCTTAAAATTACAGCTAGAAAAAGCAAGAAAATTTTGTCCAAATATATAAGATGTGTGTAACAATTTCATTTTTGTTTCTGACTGGTTTTAAGGTTTAAATATGTCCTGCATGTCTCGGTTATAGAATATTAGCTTATGAGTTATTTTGTCTGATTAGAAATTTGTAACAATGATAAGAGAAAGTTAGTTTAAAACTGGTAACTCAGGGTTGGATTCATTTTAAACAACAACATGTGGCATGAGCCAACCCAGGAAAACAGGTCTTTAAAGATAGGTCTAAATTGGGATAAGATTTTATGTAATTCTTATCCTAGAAATCAGACTAGGATTTAGGGCAGTGTCTCTTTGAGGTATTGGAGGTTGCTCCATCGTGCACAGGGACTGGCAGTCAAAAAGTTTGTAGCATGGGGA
Organism: Tokudaia tokunoshimensis; assembly: GCA_036184795.1. Classification (NCBI taxonomy): domain Eukaryota; kingdom Metazoa; phylum Chordata; class Mammalia; order Rodentia; family Muridae; genus Tokudaia; species Tokudaia tokunoshimensis. The sequence continues at coordinate 32,166,079 of BTHU01000004.1, read as the reverse complement.
TGATGCACTTGGTGTGATTTTGGAGAGACCAAATTGTTTGTTGGAGGTTGAATTTTGCTTTCCAATGTCATGGTTGTGCTCTGGTGTTACAAGAAAAACTTAAAAATGATAGTTAAATGGCCAGTGTTCCATTGACTGTAGCTTGCAGTTCGATCTCAGGCTCAGGATTTTTAACTCGCCCATATTTGTAATTCAGATGATTGCTAGAATAATAAAAGTTAAAAACAGCTGTGGCCAATATGGCCCTGCTGCCTCTTTTACACAAACTTTTTTGGATAAAGTGGTAGAAGCAAAGTTTAACCCCCCAAGATTGGAAAGGAGATCTCAGTGGGAGTTTATTTGGGATCAAACAAGGTGATAAACTGTTTCAGGAATTTGTGGATAGATTGCTAAAAGCAGTTGGCAGAAGTTTTGGAGACTTTGCAGGAATTCTTTTTATTACACAATTGTCTTATAAGAATGCCAATGTAGTCTGTCACGCAGCCATCCGACCATACAAAGCAAAGACAGACCTATCTGAATAGATTTGTCTTTGTACAGAAATTGGAAGTTCATACAATCAGGTTATGGCTATGGCTGCTACCTTACAGGGGAGTAAAGTACAAGCTATGCTTTCTGAACACCGAGGTAATAAGGAATGTTTTAAGTATGGAAGCATAAATCATTTTAGAAATGACTGTCATATACATATATGTGGGCCTGTGGTGCAGAGGCCTGACAGGTGCAAGTGTGAGAATTCTGGCAGAGAGGAGGGTAGGGGGAGCAGATAGAGAAGTTGCTTCTGCCTCCTCTGCCTCCACTGCTGCTGCTGCTACCGTCTTGGTTAACCGAGTTGCTCTGATATGAGTCTGGTCTGGTGGGTCGATGAAAGGCCGCCTAGCCAGGGAAGATTGTAGCAGAGCAGCTAGTGGTGCTTCAGGAGAGCTGACCTCTTCCCTCATGTTACAGCTCTTACGACAGAAACTCTCAGACAATGGAGTAATTCTCGTACACCTTTAATCCCCCTCATAAGATTCAGGATAGGGTTTATATACAGTTTTGGATGATTCAGGGTTTGGCAGCAGGTACTCCTCATTGGCTTGGACTAAGAGTTTGGGTAAACCTTACTTACATGTGGTAAGGCTTGGTACTACTCCTATATGACTGAGAGCCACACACCCCTCCTCTGGGGAGATGTGGGGGCTGCAACTGCGACAGGGGCCAGAGCCCAGGGAGCAATGACCAAACTCCTTCCGTCCAGCACAGGTGGAAGCTCCGCCCACAAGATTGTAGGTGGAAGCCCCCCCCCTCCCCGGTCTCTGGGGTTCATTGTGCCACCTGAGACCAGGCTGCCTGTACACAGATCAACTCCCAACACATGCACGCACACACACACACACACACACACACACACACACACACACAGACAGATAGATATAGATACAGATATAGATACAGATATGGATACGGATACAGATACAGTTATAAATATAGATATAGATATAGATATATAGAGAGAGCAAAGCATACACTGGAAGCAGAATCAGTCCTCTGGAATCTGTCTTCAATGCAGGAGGGGTGATCATTGGGCCAGGCCTCAGGAAATAGGCTCAGATTAAGAACTATTTACATTTGAGTTAATGTAAAGCTCAGAGCAGCCTCAGCACAGGCTCCTGTGGCACTCTGTTTGTCTTGTAAACTTGGCCCTTGTCTCAGGAGACCTGGGGATTATTTTTAGGCTGAAGCAGCATTGTTATAAAGGGATTATAGATCTGTCCAGGTGCTATGCAAAACAAATTTCAAACTTAAGATTTATGAAAAGTTAATGAGTTTATAGAACCTGTAGAGACATAGTAACCTGGCTTTCCTACTCCTGCTGCCATTCCAGGAAATGCATATAGAATTATTATGGATTTGGAAGATTGTTTTTATACTGTTTCTTTGCATCCTGATGATTGTAAAGGTTTGCTTTTAGTGAGCTTGTAATTTTAAAGAGCCCACAAAGCAATATCATTAGAAAGTTTTGTCTCAAGGAATGGCTAATAGCCTTACATAAAGTAAAAAAAAAATGTTTCTGCTTCAATACAAGAAGTTAGGACTTTGAATCTTTCAGTGTATATAATTCATTATATGGAGCATATTTTATTAGCTGACCCCTCTGAAGGAGATTTACTACAAGCCTCTTTTACAACAGGCTTTAAAATTTTGGAGTAGTTGTTGCTCCAAAAAAGATTCCAAGGCAATATCTTTTTCAGTATTTGGCGCCTCAGTTATATCCTAGACAAATTGTGGCACAGAACATTCAAGAAAGAAAAGATAATATACTTACATCAAATTATTTTCAAAAGCTTCTAGGAGATGTTAATTGGCTAAGACCTCATCTTGAGCTCACCGTAGGAGGAATAAAGCCTCTGATATTCTGAAAGGGGATGCAAATTAACTGCTGAGGGATGAATAGTTTTGCAGAAAGTAGAGGAAACATTAGCCAACAACAGATACATTATATATAGATCATTTTTTGGCTGTTTATGTTATTGCTACTCATGTTCTTTGGCAAAAGAGACTATTAATGTGGATTCATCTTTCTTCATCTCCAAGTAAAGTTTGAAAACCCTATTATGAAGCGGTTGTTGTGTTAATACAGAATTGTAGGATAGAATCATAAAAGTATTTTGGAAAGAATGTCTTAAGAACCTGATGAAACGACACTCCGCCATCTTTGCTTCAGTGGCCGGGAAGTTGGGACAGCCAGGCTCTGAGACAGACAGGCATAATATCCCTCGGGTCTCGGGCGGCTTGTGTGTATGTGGCTCCTAAGTGCTGGGCTGATCTGCAGTAACCAGCGTGCCAGCTCTGCTGTGGGACTTCTGCCTGGCAGAGGGACCCCGCACTGGGTGGGAGGGAGCCTACCAGCTTCCCTTCTGCGACCTCTGTTCCGGTAGACTGCACTGAAGAGACAGGTACTCAGGCTCTCCCCATTATAACATCACTTGGGACACTGCCTGTTGGGGCTTCCGCCTGCGCCCAAGAACAGGACAGCGCTGTGGTCGTCTGGGTGCCAGATCTGCAGGCCATCGCCTCTGCAGGGTGAGCAGCGACACGGAGAGAGTGCAGAGTGCACTCCGCCATCTTTGCTCCAGTGGCCGGGAAGTTGGGACAGCCAGGCTCTGAGACAGACAGGCATAATATCGCTTGGGTCTCGGGCGGATTGTGTGTACGTGGCTCCCAAGAGCTGGGCAGATCTGCAGTAACCAGCGTGCTAGCTCTACTGTGGGACTTCTGCCTGGCAGAGGGACGCCCCCTTCCCCCCCCACTCTAGGAGAGATCACACACCCCTGCACAGGGCAGGAGCCTACCAGCCTCCCTTTGGCGACCTCTGCTCCAGGAATCCACTACGCTGAGCCTTTCGATGTGCAAGGACTCCCCAATATAACATCACTTGGGGCAAGGCACATCAGGGCTCCAAAGTCACTCAGGAGCAGGGCAGGCCCCAGAAATCTGTGCCAGGGGAATCCTGGTAAACCGGGAGGGGGGGGGGCAGAAATAGCTTTTCAGGCTCACAGGAGGTCCAACCAACAGCCAGTGACAGCAGGACCAACAAACATCAGAGGTATCCAGATGGCAAAAGGCAAACGTAGGAACGTTACTAACAGAAATCAAAGTAATATGGCACCATCTGAACCAGACACACTGAAACTAATAGAAGGGAAACTAGGGAAGAACCTTGAACATACGGGCACTGGGGAGAATTTCCTGAACAGAACTCCAATAGCTTATGCTCTAAGATCAAGAATAGACAAATGGGACCTCATTAAATTACAAAGTTTTTGCAAGGCAAATGACACTGTCAAAAAGACAAAGCGGCAACCAACTAACTGGGAAATGATCTTTACCAACCTTACATCCGACAGAGGGCTAATATCCAACATATACAAAGAACTCTAGAAGTTAAACTCCAGAGAGGCAAGTAACCCTATTAAAAAATGGTGTACAGAGCTAAACAAAGAGTTCTCACCTGAAGAATATCTAACGGCTGAGAAGCACCTAAAGAGATGTTCATCATCCTTAGTCATTAGGGAAATGCAAATCAAAACAACCCTGAGATTCCATCTCACTCCAGTCAGGATGGCTAAGATCAAAAACAAAGGAGACAGAAGTTGTTGGTGAGGATGTGGAGAAAGAGGAACACTCCTCCACTGCTGGTGGAATTGCAAGCTGGTACAACCACTCTGGAAAGCAGTCTGGCAGTTCCTCAGAAAACTGGGCATGACATTCCCGGAGGATCCGGCTATACCACTCCTGGGCATATACCCAGAGGCTTTACCTGCATGCAATAAGGACACATGCTCCACTATGTTCATAGCAGCCTTATTTATAATAGCCAGAAGCTGGAAAGAACCCAGATGTCCCTCAATGGAGGAATGGATTCAGAAGATATGGTATATCTACACAATGGAATACTACTCTGCAATTAAAAACAATGAATTCACGAAATTCCTAGGCAAATGGTCAGAACTTGAAAATATCATCCTTAGTTAGGTAACCCAATCACAAAAGAACACACATGGTATGCAGTCACTGATAAGGGGATATTAACCCAGAATCTCGGAATACCCTAGACAGAATTCGCATATCAATAGATTTCTAAGAAGATGGAAGGAGAGACCCCTCGTCCTGGAAAGACTGGATGTAGGGGAACGCCAGGAGAGAGAAACGAGAGGGGGTTGAATGGAGAATAGAGGGAAGGAAGGGGGCTTATGGGACTTTCGGGGAGGAAGGAAACGGGAAAGTGGAAATGATTTTTAATGTAAATTAAAAAATAAATAATAAAAAAAAAGAACCTGATGAAACATGTATTCCTTATTTCAAACAGCAATTAAATTGGTTATTTCGGAATACTGATATTTGACCTATTTCATGCAAAATTTTTTAGACAAAATTGATGATCATTATCCAAAGACAAGTTGTTACAGCTTGCTTCTATGCATGCTTTTGTATTTCCTGTAAATTTTTGCTTACATCCCATAAAGAATGCATCTACTATATTTAAAATAGCTCATCTATAGGAGAGAATCATATATAATTGGATCACATGCTTATTTTCTTGAGTTTGCCTCCAGTTCAGCACAAATAATTGAATTATGTACTGTAGTCACTGTTTTTAAAATGTTGAAAAATCAAGCTTTTAATTTGTATACTGATAGCCAATATATAGCTCACGGCTTATGATTACTTAAAATTGTTCTTTTTTTGATACTGCTAATTCTCAAAATTTGCAACTATTTATGCAAATGTAACTCAAATTATGAGAAAGTACTGTTCATTTAATGGACTGTCTTTGGATATTTAAGAGCTCATACTGGATTGCCTGGACAGACCCCTTAGGGCAATGCCACAGCAGATTTATTTATCAGGAAGATTACAGACCTTACACAGAAACAATTGACCATACAATCTCATTCAATACATCATCAAAATAGTATTAGCTTGAGACAATAATTTGTTATTTCTAGAGAGTGTGAAAGTCAAATTGTAAAGACTTGTTCTCAGTGTCCTCAATTTCTACCTGTACCACATAATGGTGTTAACCATTGAGGATTTATACCTAATCAATTATTGCAAATGGATGCTACTCATATTTCTGATTTTAGAAAATTAAATTATGCACATTTGACTATTGATACCTTTTCAGACTTCTTAGTTGCAACTGCTTTAACAGGAGAAGCAACTAAAAATGTAATTAGTCACTGCCTGCATTATTTTTCTATGCTTGGTGTTCCAAATTAGATTAAAACAGATAATGGAACTGGCTATTACAGTCAAGCACTTGAGATGTTTTGTAGACAATTTAATATTACCCATATTACTGGGATTCTTTATAATTCTCAGGGACGAGGTATTGTGGAACTTTAAAATAATATCTTCATTAAAATACAAAAGGGGGAATTATATCCCTGTATGCCACATTATTTAAATCATGCTCTTTTTATTTTTAAAATTTTTAAAAATTTGGATTCCAAGGAACTTTCTGCTGAGTGTCTATGGCACACTACAACTAGGCATACTTATGACTAGGTGATATGGAAGGATCCATTTACTGGCATATGGCATGGTCCTCATCAGGTATTAATATGGGGGCAAGGTTCTGTGTTTTCCCACAGAAAGAAAATGGAGACTGATGGCTACTGAAAGATTGGTTCATCAAGTGGACATATATCCTGAGCCTTCTAATGATTAAGATACCAGTGGTGAAGATGGCTCAAAATCCCTATCAGCCAGCTGAATTTACCTGGAGTATATTCTCCACTCTTACTGGAGAGTGAGGGTTTTCTGTCAATTCTCAAAGCTACCCCCATATGTCCAGACTTTGTGTTTGATTTTTGTCAATTAGCAGCTGAATTGAATACCTGGGAAATTCCTGAAGACTTTTGTTGCTTTTAACTTTTGGATTTTGTATCTTAAACAGATTAGTTGCCTTCACACAAGATTGCTTTCAGCAAGCTCAGCTATTCACCATAGCATTTATTCATCACCATGAAGACATGAATTGAAAGCATGTTCATATGTCCTTTGTGACTTTGGTCTGAATGGGAAAGAGTGTACTTTTGAAGGCCTGTAGTCAGGGATGGGCAACCGTGTTCTTGAGACCCCATAGACCTAAGACAAAGACAAGCACCCAAAGCTGTGTTTGCCCTCCACAATGGGTAAGAAGGAGCAATATAGACATGGATCTAAGACAGTCATGGTCGCCTAGCCACTGTATACCCTAGACAGAATTATGGGAAAACAAATAAATCTTGTGCACCAATCCAGCTTATCTTTAAAAAACAAAAATGTGGAATTATGCCCTTCCCACAGCCTTGAATAGACTAAATAGACCTTAATTGTTTGCCACAGTTGGTCTTCTGCTGACCTAGCTGACCTAGTTGGAGTTTTCCTACCTTGCTGCACCTGCAGTTTCCTACAGGAGCAGACTGTCTGCTGAGGTTGCTTTGCCACACAATCCAGCTGAGACAAAGCAACATAATTTAGCTGAAACAAAAAATGGGTTGGGTCTGTGGGTTTTCCCTATATAAACTCAGTGCTGAAAATTAAATTTTGAGCCTTGATCAGAAACTTCTGTCTTGGCTTCGTCTTTCTCTTTTCTGCCCATCCTTTTTCATTTCCAGCCTCCCTTTCAGGTGTACCTAGTTCATCCATGACTGCTGGACAGCTAGAAGAATGGATAAGATAAAAAACTCAGGTGATAGAACATACTGGCAAGAATGAAGAACAAGTGAGGATTCTTCCATTGCAAATGAGAGTACAAATGTATACAACCACTTTGGAAATCCAGCTGGAAGTTTCTCAGAAAATTTGGAATAGTTCTACACCAAGACCCAGATATACTGATCTGCCACATATACCCAAAAGTTGCTCTACCATACCACCAAAACAGTTGTGTTCTGCTGTATACAATTATGTTCATAGTGGATTTATTTGTAATAACCAGAAACTGGAAACAACCTAGTTGTCCCTCACCTGAAAATGGATAAAGAAAATGTGGTACATTTATGCAATGGAATACTATTCAGCAAAATGAAGACATCATGAAATTTGCAGGTAAATGGATAGAACTAGAAAATATCGTCCTGATTGAGGTAACCCAGATCCAGAAAGACACTCATGGTATGAACTCATTTATAAGTGGATATTAGCTGTAAATAATGCTTGAATCTCACTCAGAAAGTTGAAATAAAATAGATATTGGAGGTGGATGGATAGGAATAACTGGGTGAGAAAGGGAATGGGGATGAGAATTGGAAAGAGGAACAGGGTTGGTAGGATCAGGGATGGGGAGGGAGAGGTCTAGGAGAGATAAGGGACATTGGTCAGAAGGATGGCAACTCTGGGACAAGCCAGAGAACCTGGAATGGGGATGCTCCTTAAAGGATATGGTCATGACCCTAACTGATTCTCCTAGCAGTGGGGAATATGGAACCTGAAGTGACTACCCCTTCCAAAACCAAGAAGGACTCTCAGTGGAGGGATAAGGACACCAACTCACCCACAAAACTCTTTGGCTCAAAATTTGTCTTGCTTACAAGAAGTACAGGGACAAAGATGGAGCAGAGACTCAGAGAATGGCCAACCAATGACTGGCCCAACTTGAGACCCATTTCATGACCAAGAACCAATCCCTTATATTAATGATCCTCTGTTCTGCTTGCAGTTAGTAGGCCAGCATAAGTGTCCTCTGAGAGGCTCTACCTAGCAGCTGACTGAAACAGATACAAAGACTCATAGCTAAGCATTAGCCAGAGCTCTAGGAGCCTGGTGGAAGACTGGAGGGAAGGACCAAGAAGTCAAGAACACAAGAAGACCTACAAAGTCAGATAACCTGGGCCCATGGGGCCTCACTGTGACTAAACAGCCAACGAAGTGCATGCATGGGCTGGAACTTCTATATTTGTAGCAGATGTTTACCTTGGTCTTCATGTGGGTCTCTTAACAACTGGAACTTGGGTTGTCTTTGACTTTGTTGCCTGCCTTTGGATCCCCATACCTTAGCTGGGCTGTCTTTTCTGACCTCAGTGGGAGAGGATGCATTTAATCCTGCTTTGATTTGAATTACCAAGGTGGGTTGGTACCCATGGGTTGGGGTGGGGCTTTCCCTCAAGAAGGGTAGCAAATAATAGGGTAGTGGTTTGTGAGAGTGGGACTGGGAGGAGAGAAGTCCTGCTTAGGCTGTGATAGGGATGTAAAGTGAATAAATATGTTAATAAAAAGGAGAGATTAACATATCCATAAACTATTGATGATTTCCATGCCCTGCTTTCTCTAATAGAAAAGTCATGTTATGCTTTTCTGAGACCTGGTGGTGCGTGATGTGGAGCTGTCATGTCTGCTCACTCCTGTTCGCTCCTGCTGAGGAACAAGTCATCCAGGAAGTCATGCCTCCACAAAGTGGCGATTCACTGGATTTGAATCATGCTCACACCAGCCTCAACAAGAAGTCGCTGGAGAAGCTTTGTGCAGACTTGATCAGAGGCACAAAGGAAAAGAATCTGAAAGTGAAAGGACCAGTGCGCATGCCTACCAGGACATTGAGAATCACTACCAGAAAAACACCTTGTGGTGAAGCTTCCAAGACATGGGATCATTTCCAGATGAGGATCCACAAGCGACTCATTGATTTGCATAGTCCTTCTGAGACTGTTAAACAGATTACGTTCATCAGTATTGAACCCGGAGTGGAAGTTGAAGTCACCATTGCAAATGCTTAAGTCAACTGTTTAAATAAATTGACTTAATTGAAAAAAAAAACAAAGAAAAAAAAAAGAAAAGTCATGATACAAAATAACCAAAAAGAAAAACAAAACCAAAAACCAAAAACCAAATGGAGAAACATCAGAATTAATTGATGCCATTCATCAAATGTACTTAGCAGATATCTATAGAACTTTTTGTCCAAACACCAAAAATACAAATTCTACCTAGAATCACACAAATACTTCTCTAAAACAGACCACATAATTTTTTTTACAAATTCTAAAAGATTGAAACAACTGTTTATCTTACCATAATGCAATAAAACATAAAATTGACATATCTCTAATGAATACAAAATTGCGTGTAGATTAAACAACTCATTACCAAAGAATAAGTGAGTTAAAGAAGAAAGAAAATTTTCCTGTAACTAAATGAAAGTGAAAACACAACCAAACCTCTGTGATACATTGAAAAAGTACTATGGGGGAACTTAATCATTTTTTTTTCTTTTACTGAAAATAGATTTTGTTTTTGTTTTTTTGAGACAGGGTTTCTCTGTGTAGTCATGGCTGTCCTGGAACTCACTCTGTAGACCAGGCTGGCCTTGAACTCAGAAATCTGCCTGCCTCTGCCTCCTAAGTCCTGGGATTAAGGGCGTGTGCCACTACTGTCTGGCTGAAAATAGATTTTTCTTACGCAATATATTTTGCTTACTCTTTCCCTTCCTGAAGCTCCTTCAAGTCTCTCCTCCCTCCCCTTTCTCTGGGTCCACACCCATTTTTCCTCTTTTTAACAAATAAACAGTAGTTCAAGAAATAATAATAAAACAAAACAAACAAGAATAAAACTGAACAAACCTACAGAAGAAAAAGAGCCAAAGACAAAGCACAGGAAATATATACAGATGTAAAGATACACATTTTTGCACCCAGAAATCTCATAAAGACATAAAACCAAGAGCCATAATGCCTACACAAAGAACCTATAAGGTTAAAAAACAATGCTCCAAAATAACAGTATGAGGCAAAGAACCTCAAAAATGCTGCTGGATTCTTTTTGTGTTGGCCATCTATTTCTAGGTATGGGTTCTATCCATAAGAATGGTTTGACTCTAAGTGCCTACATTTAAAGAAGTAGAAATAGAGTAAATAAATGATTTAATGATGAAACCCAAACATTTGGAAAAGCAAGAAATTAAAATTAAATAAAAACACAGTTGATTTCGAGAAAAAAATAAAAATCAGGCCAGAAACTAATGACATATAGACAATGACCATTATAGGAAGAATAAAGGACTTTAAGAGTTTGTTCTTTGATAAGATAAATGAGATAGGGATGTCTACTATACCCACTTCTTTTCAATACTGTGCTCAAACTACTAGCTGAAGAAATAAGGTAAAAGAAGGAAATTAAAGGGATGCAAACAGGAAAAAAGGAAGTCACACGGTTCCTATTTGCAGATGACATGATTGTATGCATTAGAAGTTCTCAAAATTCTACCAGAAAACTCCTAGATATGGCAAATCCAGCAATGTGGCATGTTACAGACTCAATTCCACAAATCCATCAGTTTTCTATACACCATCAACAAATATAAAAAGAAAGAGATTATGGACATACCCCCATATGCAACAGTCTTAAATAAAATAAAATATATGGGAATAAAGCTAACCAAAAAGTGGAGGACCTTTACCATAAAAACACTAAACAGCTGAAGAAAAACATAAAGAAATATAGTAGAAAATGGAAAGACATTACATGCTCATGAATTGGTAGAATTAATATTATAAAAATGACCATTTTCTCAGAAGCTCTTTATAGATTCAATATAATCCCAATCAAACCCTCAATTCAGTCTTCAAAGAAATAGAAAAGTCTGCACTAAAATTCATATCAAGCCACAGAAACTCAAAAGACAAAGAATATAAAAAAACACTAAATGATCCATTAAAAGTTTGAGCCGGGACTGTGAACAGAGTTCTAAAAAAAAGAAGAAAAAAAATGGTTACCTAAAATCTCAAAAAAGTGTCCAACATATATATATATATATATATATATATATATATATATACATATATAGATATATATATATATATATATATATATATATATATATATATATATAATGTCAACCAAGTATGAGAGTGCATGTTACACCAGACAGAATGGCAAAGATTAACAAAACAACTGACGATAGCTTTCTGTGCTTAGCCCACCAGAAAGAACAATCTCCCAGCAGCAATTTCACTTCTGAGCACAGAGGTGAGATCTCTACCTTCTATCTGGAGGGGTACAGCTAGGAGCGCACAAGGCATATGATCAGTGGAGCAGCTGGGACAGGAGTCTCCCCTTCCGGCCGCCATTTGCAGCAGGGAACCAGACAGCTCCACAGCCTTCTGGCCACAGACCCTGCCAGAAGAGAGTTGGTCTCCCAGGAGTACAGACACAGGTTTACAGGCCATAGGAGGGGCAAGCTCCAGCCAGAGACAAGAAGACCAACTAACATCAGAAATAACCAGATGGCGAAAGGCAAGCGCAAGAACCCTACCAGCAGAAACCAAGGCTACTTGACAATATCAGAGCCCAGTTCTCCCACCACAGCAAATCCCAGATACCCCAACACAATGGAAAAGCAAGAGTTGGATTTACAGTCTCTTCTCATGATGCTGTTAGAGTACATCAAGAAGGATATAAATAACTCCATTAAAGAAATACAGGAGAACATGGGTCAAATGGTAAAAGTCCTTAAAGAGGAAACACAGAAATCCCTGAAAGAAATACAGAGGGAACACAAAAATCCCTTAAAGAATTATAGGAGAACACAAACAAACAAGTGAAGGAACTGAACAAAACCATCCAGGATCTAAAAGTGGAAGTAGAAACAATAAAGAAATCACAAAGGAAGACATCTCTGAAGATAGAAAATCTTGGAAAGAATTCAGGAGTCATAGATGCAAGCATCAACAACAGAATACAAGAGATAGAAGAAAGAATCTCAGGGGCTGAAGATACCATAGAAAACATTGACTCAACAGTTAAAGAAAATGCAAAATGAAAAAAGTTCCTGAGCCAAAACATCCAGGTAATCCAGGACACAATCAGAAGATCAAACTTAAGGATTATAGGTATAGAAGAGAGTGAAGATTTCCAACTTAAAGGGCCAGTAAATATCTTCAACAAAATTATAGAAGAAAACTTCCCTAACCTAAAGAAAGAGATGTCCATGAACATACAAGAAGCCTACAGAAATCCAAACAGAACTTTAGCATGAAAGGATGCTGAATTTTGTCAAATGCTTTCTCAGCATCTAATGAGATGACCATGTGGTTTTTTTTTGAGATTGTTTATATAGTGGATTACATTGATGGATTTCCTTATATTGAACTTCATCCCTGGGATGAAGACTACTTGATCGTAGTGAATAATCGTTTTGATGTGTTCTTGGATTCGGTTGGCAACAATTTTATTGAGTATTTTTGCATCGATATTCATAAGAGAGAGTGGCCTGAGATTCTCCTTCTTTGTCGGATCTTTGTGTGCTTTTGGTATTAATGTAATTGTGGCTTCATAGAACGAGTTGGGTAGTGTTCCTTCTGTTTCTATTTTGTGGAACAGTTTGAAGAGTATTGGTGTTAGGTCTTCTTTGAAGGTCTGATAGAATTCTGCACTAAAACCATCTGGACCTGTGCTTTTTTTGGTTGGAAGACTTCCAATGATGACTTCTATTTCTTCAGAGGTTATAGGATGGTTTAGATGGTCTATTTGATCCTGATTTAATTTTGGTATTTGGTATCTGTCAAAGAAATTGTCCATTTCCTCAAGATTTTCTAGTTGTGTTGAATACAGGCTTTTGTATTAGGATCTGATGATTTTTTTAAATTTCCTCAGTTTCTGTTGTTATCTCTCCCTTTTCCTTTCTGATTTTATTAATTTGGATACTATCTCTGTGCCCTCTGGTTAGTCTGGCTAAGGGCTTATCTATCTGGCTGATTTTCTCAAAGAACCAACTCCTCATTATGTTGATTCTTTGTATGGTTTTATTTGTTTCTACTTGATTGATTTCAGCCCTGAGTTTGATGATTTCCTGCTTTTTACTCCTCTTTGGTGTATTTGCTTCTTTTTGTTCAAGGGCTTTCAGGTGTGCCATTAAGCTGCTAGTGTATGCTGTCTCCCGTTTCTTTTTGGCAGCACTCAGGGCTATAAATTTTCCTCTTAGCACTGCTTTCATTGTATTCCATAAATTAGGGTATGATGTGCCTTCATTTTCATTAAATTTCAAGAAGTCTTTGATTTCTTTCTTTATTTCCACCTTGACCAAGTTATCATTGAGTAGAGCATTGTTCAGCCTCCATGTGTATGTGGGTTTTCTGTTGTTTTTGTTGCCATTGAAGACCACCCTTATTCCATAGTGATCTGATAGGAGGCATGGGATTAGTTCGATTTTCTTATATCTGTTGAGGTCTGATTTGTGACCAATTATATGGTCAATTTTGGAGAAGGTACCATGAGGTGCTGAGAAGAAAGTGTATTCTTTAGCTCTAGGATGAAATGTTCTATATATATATATCTGTTAGTTCCATTTGGTCCAAGGCTTCAATTAGATTCACTGTGTCCCTGTTTAGTTTCTGCTTTCCTGAACAATCTATTTCGGAGAGCGGGGTGTTGAAGTCACCCACTATTATTGTGTGCAGTGCGATGTGTGCTTTGAGCTTTAGTAAAGTTTCTTTTACGAATGAGGGTGCCCTTGCATTTGGAGCATAGATATTTAGAATTGAGAGTTCTTGATGGTGGATTTTTCCCTTGATCAGTATGTAGTGTCCTTTTGTGTCTTTTTTGATGACTTTAGGTTGAAAGTCAATTTTATCTGATATTAGGATGGTTACTCCGGCTCGTTTCCTGGGACCATTTGCTTGTAAGATTGTTTTTTAGGCTTTTACTCTGAGGTAGTGTTTGTCTTTGAAACTGAGGTGCATTTCCTGCAGGCAGCAAAATGCTGGGTCCTGTTTATGTATCCAGTCTGTTAGTTTATGTCTTTTTAATGGGGAATTGAGACCCTTGATATTAAGGGAGATTAAGGAATAGTGATTGTTGCCACCTGCCATTCTTGACGCTATCTTTATGTTTGAGTGGTTATCTACTTTCGGGTTTGATGCAAGACGTTTACTATCTCATTTTTTCCAGGGTGTTGTTTCTCTTCTTGTATTGGTGGTTTCCACCTATTATCCTTTGCAGGTCTGGGTTTGTGGAAAGATATTGTGAAAATTTGGCTTTATCATGGAATATCTTGGTCCCTCCATCTATGGTGATTGAGAGTTTTGCTAGGTAGAGTAGACTAGGCTGTCATTTGTGCTCTTTTAGTGTCTGCATGAGATCTGCCCAGGACCTTCTGGCTTTCATAGTCTCTGGAGAGAAGTCTGATGTGATTCGGATAGGGCTTCCTTTGTATGTTACTTGGCCTTTTTCTCTTACTGCTTTTAATATTCTTTCTTTGTTTAATAAATTCGAGGCCCATATCTAAACATAGTAAAAGCAATTTACAGCAAACTGGTAGCCAACATCAATCTGAATGGAGAGAAACTTGAAGCAATCCCACTGAAATCAGGGACTAGACAAGGCTGCCCTCTCTCTCCATATCTTTTCAATATAGTACTTGAAGTTCTAGCTAGAGCAATTAGACAACAAAAGGAGGTCAAAGGGATACAAATTGGAAAGGAAGAAGTCAAACTATCACTATTTGCAGACGATATGGTAGTATATTTAAACGACCCAAAGAACTCCACCAGAGAACTCCTGCAGCTGATAAACGACTTCAGCAAAGTGGCCGGATATAAAATCAACTCAAGCAAGTCAGCTGCCTTCCTATACTCAAAGAATAAGCAGGCTGAGAAAGAAGTAAGAGAAATGATACCCTTCACGATAGCCACAAACCATATAAAGTATCTTGGCGTGACTCTAACCAAACAAGTGAAAGATCTGTATGACAGGAACTTCAAGTCTCTGAAGAAAGAAATTGAAGAAGACCTCAGAAGATGGAAAAATCTGCCATGCTCATGGATTGGCAGGATTAATATAGTAAAAATGACAATCTTACCAAAAGTAATATAGAGATTCAATGCAATCCCCATCAAAATCTCAACTCAGTTCTTCATAGAGTTAGAAAGAGCAATTCAAAAATTCATCTCGAATAAAATAAAACCCAGAATAGCTAAAACTATCCTCAAGAGTAAAAGAACCTCTAGGGGAATCAGTATCCCGGACCTCAAGCTGTACTACAGACAATAGTGTTAAAAACCGCATGGTATTGGTACAGTGACAGGCATGTAGATCAATGGATCGGAATTGAAGACCCAGAAATGAATCCACACTCCTATGGTCATTTGATATTTGACAAAGGAGCTAAAACCATCCAGTGGAAAAAAGATAGCCTTTTCAACAAATGGTGCTGGCTCAACTGGAGGTCAACATGCAGAAGAATGCAAATTGACCCATTCTTATCTCCTTGCACTAAGCTCAATTCCAAGTGGATCAAGGATCTCCACATAAAACCAGACACACTGAAACTAATAGAAAGGAAACTAAGGAAGAACCTTGAATATATGGGCACAGGGGAGAATTTCCTGAACAGAACTCCAATAGCTTATGCTCTAAGATCAAGAATAGACTAATGGGACCTCATTAAATTACAAAGTTTTTGCAAGGCAAAAGACACTGTCAAAAAGACAAACCGGCAACCAACTAACTGGGAAATGATCTTTACCAATCCTACATCTGACAGAGGGCTAATATCCAATATATACAAAGAACTCAAGAAGTTAAACTCCAGAGAGGCAAGTAACCCTATTAAAAAATGGGGTACAGAGGTGCTAAACAAAGAGTTCTCACCTGAAGAATATCTAATGGCTGAGAAGCACCTAAAGAGATGTTCATCATCCTTAGTCATTAGGGAAATGCAAATCAAAACAACCCTGAGATTCCATCTCACACCAGTCAGGATGGCTAAGATCAAAAACACAGGAGACAGCAGTTGTTGGCGAGGATGTGGAGAAAGAGAAGCACTCCTCCATTGCTGGTGGAATTGCAAGCTGGTACAACCACTCTGGAAAGCAATCTGGCAATTCCTCAGAAAACTGGGCATGACCCTCCCAGAGGATCCTGCTATACCACTCCTGGGCATATACCCAGAGGCTTTATCTGCATGCAATAAGGACACATGCTCCACTATGTTCATAGCAGCCTTATTTATAATAGCCAGAAGCTGGAAAGAACCCAGATGTCCCTCAATGGAGGAATGGATTCAGAAGATGTGGTATATCTACACAATGGAATACTACTCTGCAATTAAAAACAATGAATTCACGAAATTCCTAGGCAAATGGTCAGAACTTGAAAATATCATCCTTAGTGAGGTAACCCAATCACAAAAGAACACAAATGGTATGCAGTCACTGATAAGGGGATGTTAACCCAGAATCTCCAAATACCCTAGACACAATTCGCATATCAATAGATTTCTAAGAAGATGGAAGGAGAGACTCCTGGTCCTGGAAAGACTGGATGTAGTGGAACACCAGGACAGAGAAACGAGAAGGGGTTGAATGGAGAAAAGAGGGAGGGAAGGGGGCTTATGGGACTTTCAGGAGGGAAGAAACGGGAAAGGGGAAATGATTTGGAATGTAAATAAAAAAAAACTTAGAAAATAAAATTTAAAAAAAATTCCAAAAAAAAAAAAAAAAAAAGAAAACGAAGAATTTGGAAATATCTGGTCCATGAGAAAATTACTTCAGTGAGGGAATTCATGCAAATTGATCTGACCTTCAGTGCTTACTGATATTTATAAGAAGAAAGTACAGTGGATAGTTCAATTCATAAATTTTAATTTTAAACCAAAAAAATTAAATATAAGACTTTCATAGGTTCATCATCTTTAAAGAGTGTTCCACTTTGGTATTTAACTGACACTATTAGACATTGTAACTATAGTTACATATGAGGGTATAACACGTTAAAAATCACTGAAAACAAGGAACTCTCAGTGTTTTGTGATTTCTTTAATAAGGATTAATTTTAAATACAAACAGATGCAGCTTTAAAACCTATGCTTAATACCCTAGAGTATGGAAATGTGTCTGTTCTAGGTATTCTCCAGAAGTGTATTAGTTAGGGTACTTTAAAGGAGCAGAACTGAGGGAATTTACACACACACACACACACACACACACACACACACACACACACATACACACACACACACACACACACATCATTTATTAGAGTAGTTTACAAGCTGTGGTATGACTATAACTATGACCGTCCCCCTACAAAAAGGGCAAGAATCTAGTAGTTGTTCAACCCACAAGACTGGATGTCTTCCGGTAGACTGCACTGAAGAGACAGGTACCCAGGCTCTCCCCAATATAACATCTCTTGGGACACGGCCTGTTGGGGCTTCCGCCTGCGCCCAAGAACGGGACAGCACTGTGGTCGTCTGGGTGCCAGATCTGCAGGCCATCGCCTCTGCAGGGTGACCAGCGCCACAGAGAGTGTGCAGAGTGCACTCCGCCATCTTTGCTCCAGTGGCCGGGAAGTTGGGACTGCCAGGCTCAGAGACAGACAGGCAAAATATCACTTGGGTCTTGGGCAGATTGTGTGTATGTGGCTCCCAAGAGCTGGGCAGACCTGCAGTAACCAGCGTTCTAGCTCTGCTGTGGGACTTCTGCCTGGCAGAGGGACGCCCCCTCCCCCCCCCCGCTCTAGGAGAGATCACACACCCCTGCACAGGGCAGGAGCCTACCAGCCTCCCTTTGGCGACCCCTGCTCCAGGAATCCACTACGCTGAGCCTTTCGATGTGCAAGGACTCCCCAATATAACATTACTTGGGGGCAAGGCACATCAGGGCTCCAAAGTCACTCAGGAGCAGGGCAGGCCCCAGAAATCTGTGCCAGGGGAATTCTGGTAAACCGCGGGAGGGGGCAGAAATAACTTTGCAGGCTCACAGGAGGTCCAACCAACAGCCAGTGACAGCAGGACCAACTAACATCAGAGGTAACCAGATGGCAAAAGGCAAACGTAGGAACGTTACTAACAGAAATCAAAGTAATATGGCACCATCCGAACCCAACTCTCCAACAGCAGCAAGTCCTGGATACCCCACCAAACCCGAAAGACAAGATCTGGATTTAAAATCACTTCTAATGATGCTATTAGAGGATCACAAGAAGGACACAAATAAATCTAATAAAGAATTACAGGAGATCATGAATCAACGGTTAGAATCCCTTACAAAGGAAACGCAAAAATTGCTTAGAGAAATGCAGGAGAACATGGATCAAAAGATGGAGGCGCACAAGGAGACAACACAAAAATCGCTTAACAAGATGAATCAACGGGTAGATGCACTCACAAAGGAATCACAAAAATTGCATAAAGAAATGCAGAAGAATATGGGTCAAAAGACGGATGCCCATAAGGAGGCAACACAAAAATTGCTTAAAGAAATGAATCAATGGATAGATGCCCTTACAAAGGAAACACGAGAAATGCTTAAAGAAATGCCGGAGACAATGGATCAACAGATGGATTCCCATGAGGAGGAAACACAAAAATCGCTCAGAGAAATGCAGGAGAACGTGGGTCAACAGGCAGAAATCCTGAAAGAGGTAATGCAAAAATACCTTAAAGAAATACAGGAAAATACAAACAAACAAGTGAAGGATCTCAGTAAATCCATCCAAGAACTAAAAAAGGAAGTAGAAACAACTAAGAAATCACAAAGGGAGACAACTTTGGAGATAGAAAACCTTGGGAAGAAATCAGGGGTCATAGATGCAAACATCAACAATAGAATACAAGAGATGGAAGAAAGAATCTCAGGTGCTGAAGATTCCATAGAAAACATCGACTCAACAGTCAAAGAAAATGCAAAATGCAAAAAACGTGTAACCCAAAACATCCAGGAAATCCAGGATACAATGAGAAGACCAAACCTAAGGATTATAGGTATAGATGAGAATGAAGATTTGCAACTTAAAGGGCCAGTAAACATCTTCAACAAAATTATGGAGGAAAACTTCCCTAACCTAAAGAGAGAGATGCCGATGAACGTACAAGAAGCCTACAGAACTCCAAACAGACTGGACCAGAACAGATATACCTCCCGTCACATAATAATCAAAACACCAAATGTTCTAAACAAAGAAAGAATATTAAAAGCAGTAAGAGAAAAGGTCCAAGTAACATACAAAGGAAGAACTATCCGAATCACATCAGACTTCTCACCAGAGACTATGAAAGCCAGAAGATCCTGGGCAGATCTCATGCAGACACTAAGAGAGCACAAATGCCAGCCTAGACTACTATACCCAGCAAAACTCTCAATCACCATAGATGGAGAGACCAAGATATTCCATGATAAAACCAAATTTTTACAATATCTTTCCAAAAATCCAGCCCTGCAATCGATAATAGGTGGAAACCTCCAATACAGGGAGAGAAACAACACCCTGGAAAAAATGAGATAATAACCTTCTTGAATCAAACCCAAAAGTAGGTAACCACTCAAACATAAAGATAGCATCAAGAATGGCAGATGGCAATAATCACTATGCCTTAATCTCTCTTAATATCAATGGTCTCAATTCCCCAATTAAAAGACATAGACTAGCAGACTGGATATGTAAACAGGACCCAGTATTTTGCTGCCTGCAGGAAACGCACCTCAGTGTCAAAGACAAACACTACCTCAGAGTAAAAGGCTGGAAAACAATTTTACAAGCAAATGGCCCCAAGAAACGAGGTGGAGTAGCCATCCTTATATCAGATAAAATTGATTTTCAACCAAAAGTCATCAAAAAAGACACAGAAGGACACTACATACTGATCAAGGGAAAAATCCACCATCAAGAACTCTCAATTCTGAATATCTATGCTCCAAATGCAAGGGCACCCTCATTCGAAAAAGAAACTTTACTAAAGCTCAAAGCACACATAGCACCGCACACAATAATAGTGGGTGACTTCAACTCCCCACTCTCTGAAATAGATTGTTCAGGAAAGCAGAAACTAAACAGGGACACAGTGAATCTAATTGAAGCCTTGGACCAAACGGAACTAACAGATATATATAGAACATTTCATCCTAGAGCTAAAGAATACACCTTCTTCTTAGCACCTCATGGTACATTCTCCAAAATTGACAATATAATTGGTCACAAATCAGACCTCAACAGATATAAGAAGATAGAACTAATCCCATGCCTCCTATCAGATCACTATGGAATAAGGGTGGTCTTCAATGCAACAAAAACAAAAGAAAACTCATGTACACATGGAGGCTGAACAATGCTCTACTCAATGATAACTTGGTCAAGGTGGAAATAAAGAAAGAAATCAAAGACTTTTTGAAAGTGAATGAAAATGAAGGCACAACATACCCTAATTTATGGGACACAATGAAAGCAGTGCTAAGAGGAAAATTCATAGCCCTGAGTGCAGCCGAAGAGAAACGGGCGACAGCATACACTAACAGCTTAATGGCACACCTGAAAGCTCTGGAACAAAAAGAAGCAAATACACCAAAGAGAAGTAGAAGGCAGGAAATCATCAAACTCAGGGCTGAAATCAATCAAGTAGAAACAAATAAAACCATACAAAGAATGAACAAAATGAGGATTTGGTTCTTTGAGAAAATCAACAAGATAGATAAGCCCTTAGCCAGACTAACCAGAGGGCACAGAGACAGTATTCAAATTAATAAAATCAGAAACGAAAAGGGAGAGATAACAACAGAAACTGAGGAAATTCAAAAAAATCATCAGATCCTACTACAAAAACCTGTATTCAACACAACTAGAAAATCTTGAGGAAATGGACAATTTCCTTGACAGATACCAAATACCAAAATTAAATCAGGATCAAATAGACCATCTAAACTGTCCTATAACCCCTGAAGAAATAGAAGTTGTCATTGGAAGTCTTCCAACCAAAAAAAGCACAGGTCCAGATGGTTTTAGTGCAGAATTCTATCAGACCTTCAAAGAAGACCTAACACCAATACTCTTCACACTGTTCCACAAAATAGAAACAGAACACTACCCAACTCGTTCTATGAAGCCACAATTACACTAATACCAAAAGCACACAAAGATCCGACAAAGAAGGAGAATCTCAGGCCAATCTCTCTTATGAATATCGATGCAAAAATACTCAATAAAATTGTTGCCAACCGAATCCAAGAACACATCAAAACGATCATTCACTCTGATCAAGTAGGCTTCATCCCAGGGATGCAGGGATGGTTCAATATAAGGAAATCCATCAATGTAAACCAATATATAAACAATCTCAAAGATAAAAACCACATGGTCATCTCATTAGATGCTGAGAAAGCATTTGACAAAATTCAGCATCCTTTCATGCTAAAGGTCTTGGAAAGATCAGGAATTCAAGGCCCATATCTAAACATAGTAAAAGCAATTTACAGCAAACCGGTAGCCAGCATCAGTCTAAATGGAGAGAAACTTGAAGCAATCCCACTAAAATCAGGGACTAGACAAGGCTGCCCTCTCTCTTCATATCATTTCTTTTTTTTATTATTATTATTTATTTTATTTTAATTTTTTAATTTACATTCCAAATCACTTCCCCTTTCCCGTTTCCTCCCTCCCCGAAAGTCCCATAAGCCCCCTTCCCTCCCTCTTTTCTCAATTCAACCCCCTCTCGTTACTCTGTCCTGGTGTTCCCCTACATCCAGTCTTTCCAGGACCAGGGGTCTCTCCTTCCATCTTCTTAGAAATCTATTGATATGCGGATTGTGTCTAGGGTATTTGAGATTCTGGGTCAATATCCCCTTATCAGTGACTGCATACCATGTGTGTTCTTTTGTGATTGGGTTACCTCACTAAGGATGATATTTTCAAGATCTGACCATTTGCCTAGGAATTTCGTGAATTCATTGTTTTTAATTGCAGAGTAGTATTCCATTGTGTAGATATACCACCTCTTCTGAATCCATTCCTCCATTGAGGGACATCTGGGTTCTTTCCAGCTTCTGGCTATTATAAATAAGGCTGCTATGAACATAGTGGAGCATGTGTCCTTATTGCATGCAGGTAAAGCCTCTGGGTATATGCCCAGGAGTGGTATAGCCGGATCCTCTGGGAGTGTCATGCCCAGTTTTCTGAGGAACCGCCAGACTGCTTTCCAGAGTGGTTGTACCAGCCTACAATTCCACTAGCAGTGGAGGAGTGTTCCTCTTTCTCCACATCCTCACCAACAACTGCTGTCTCCTGTGTTTTTGATCTTAGCCATCCTGACTGGTGTGAGATGGAATCTCAGGGTTGTTTTGATTTGCATTTCCCTAATGACTAAGGGTGATGAACATCTCTTTAGGTGCTTCTCAGCCGTTAGATATTCTTCAGGTGAGAACTCTTTGTTTAGCTCTGTACCCCATTTTTTAATAGGGTTACTTGCCTCTCTGGAGTTTAACTTCTTGAATTCTTTGTATATCTTGGATATTAGCCCTCTGTCGGATGTAAGGTTGGTAAAGATCATTTCCCAGTTAGTTGGTTGCCGGTTTGTCTTTTTGATAGTGTCTTTTGCCTTGCAAAAACTTTGTAATTTAATGAGGTCCCATTTGTCTATTCTTGATCTTAGAGCATAAGCTATTGGAGTTCTGTTCAGGAAATTCTCCAATGGAGGTCAACATGCAGAAGAATGCAAATTGACCCATTCTTATCTCCTTGCACTAAGCTCGATTCTAAGTGGATCAAAGATCTCCACATAAAACCATATCTTTTCAATATAGTACTTGAAGTTCTAGCTAGAGCAATTTATTAGACAAGAAAAGGAGGTCAAAGGGATACAAATTGGAAAGGAAGAAGTCAAACTATCACTATGTGCAGACGATGTGATAGTATACTTAAGCGACCCAAAGAACTCCACCAGAGAACTCCTACAGCTGATAAACGACTTCAGCAAAGTGGCCAGATATAAAATCAACTCAAGCAAGTCAGTAGCCTTCCTATACTCAAAGGATAAGCAGGCTGAGAAAGAAGTAAGAGAAATGACACCTTTCACGGTAGCCACAAACCATATAAAGTATCTTGGCGTGACTCTAACCAAAGAAGTGAAAGATTTGTATGACAGGAACTTCAAGTCTCTGAAGAAAGAAATTGAAGAAGACTCAGAAGATGGAAAAATCTGCCATGCTCATGGATTGGCAGGATTGATATAGTAAAAATGAGCATCTTACCAAAAGTAATATAGAGATTCAATGTAATCCCAATCAAAATCCCAACTCAATTCTTCATAGAGTTAGAAAGAGCAATTCAAAAATTCATCTGGAATAACAGAAAACCCAGAATAGCTAAAACTATTCTCAAGAATAAAAGAACCTCTGGGGGAATCAGTATCCCGGACTTCAAGCTGTACTACAGAGCAATAGTGTTAAAAACCGCATGGTATTGGTACAGTGACAGGCATGTAGATCAATGGAACAGAATTGAAGACCCAGAAATGAATCCACACTCCTATGGTCACTTGATCTTTGACAAAGGAGCTAAAACCATCCAGTGGAAAAAAGATAGCCTTTTCAACAAATGGTGCTGGCTCAACTGGAGGTCAACATGCAGAAGAATGCAAATTGACCCATTCTTATCTCCTTGCACTAAGCTCAATTCCAAGTGGATCAAGGATCTCCACATAAAACCAGACAAACTGAAACTAATAGAAAGGAAACTAGGGAAGAACCTTGAACATATGGGCACAGGGGAGAATTTCCTGAACAGAACTCCAATAGCTTATGCTCTAAGATCAAGAATAGACAAATAGGACCTCATTAAATTACAAAGTTTTTGCAAGGCAAAAGACACTGTCAAAAAGACAAAGCGGCAACCAACTAACTGGGAAATGATCTTTACCAACATTACATCCGACAGAGGGCTAATGTCTAATATATACTAAGAACTCAAGAAGTTAAACTCCAGAGGAGCAAGTAACCCTATTAAAAAATGGGGTACAGAGGAGCTAAACAAAGCGTTCTCACCTGAGGAATATCTAATGGCTGAGAAGCACCTAAAGAGATGTTCATCATCCTTAGTCATTAGGGAAATGCAAATCAAAACAACCCTGAGATTCCATTTCACTCCAGTCAGGATGGCTAAGATCAAAAACACAGGAGACAGCAGTTGTTGGCGAGGATGTGGAGAAAGAGGAACACTCCTCCACTGCTGATGGAATTGCAAGCTGGTACAACCACTCTGGAAAACATTCTGTAGGTTCCTCAAAAAACTGGGCATGACACTCCCGGAGAATCCTGCTATACCACTCCTGGGCATATATCCAGTGGCTTTAACTGCATGCAATAAGGACATATGCTCCACTATGTTCATAGCAGCCTTATTTATAATAGCCAGAAGCTGGAAAGAACCCAGATGTCCCTCAATGGAGGCATGGATTCAGAAGATGTATATATCTACACAATGGAATACTACTCTGCAATTAAAAACAATGAATTCACGAAATTCCTAGGCTAATGGTCAGAACTTGAAAATATCATCCTTAGTGAGGTAACCCAATCACAAAAGAACACACATGGTATGCAGTCACTGATAAGGGGATATTAACTCAGAATCTCGGAATACCCTAGACACAATTCGCATATCAATAGATTTCTAAGAAGATGGAAGGAGAGACCCCTGGTCCTGGAAATACTGGATGTAGGGGAACGCCAGGAGAGAAAAACGAGAGGGGGTTGAATGGAGAAAAGAGGGAGGGAAGGGGGATTATGGGACTTTCGGGGAGGGAGGAAACGGGAAATGGGACATGATTTGGAATGTAAATAAAAAAATACTTAGAAAATAAAAATATTAAAAAAAATAAAATATACTTTTATAAACTGAAAAAAAATACTGGATGTCTTAAGTAGTCTTTGGTCTATGTTGGAAGCAGGTTCATATACCAGTGAAGGAAAGCTTCAGCAGCAGAATAAATGAACTGGTCATACAGGATGAGAGCAAGCAGGCAAAAGAAAGTGCTTCCTTCTTCCTTTTTCTATTATGTGGGCTGCTGCCAGAAGGTATGGCCAGATTTGGGATGGGTCTTCTGGCCTCAGATTATTCAGATTTAGAATCCCTTCCTACCTCAAAAGATCTGAGCAAAAAAATGCTTTACTCGTGTGCCCAACTGCTTGGACATTAGTTTATTCCAGATAGAGTAAGTTGACAATCAAGATTGGCCATCACAGTAGTCAGGGATTTTTATGGCAATGCCTCAGTTGTTTCTTCCAACTGCCTTGTTATAGTTAATATTGATTGTCAACTCGACATGATGTAGAATTGCTTAGGAGACAAACTTTGGGTATGTCTGTAAGAGACTGTCTACAAAATTTTGGTAGTAAGATCTGAGTTTTGAATTAAGTCCACCAGAAAACACACAGACACTCTGAAAGCCAAAAAGGAAGGCTTTATTGCTGTTGGTAGCTACACAGAGTAGCTGCCAAAATCACGCAGCCCGGACCTTTACTGTTCTTTGCTGTCTATGCACAAACTCATCTCCTAGTTATCACATTCTGTTAGAAAGAACAGATAATGAGAAGAAAAAACAGAGTAAAAAGAAAATACAGTTTGTACTTTTAAGAACTTTCCTGAATCTGGAAACTATGGACCAGTCTTTGGTGGATTAGATTTTTTTTTTCCATTTTGGCAGGTCTTGGGGGCTACATGTTCTGTTTTATAGACAGAATGGTATCTTCAACATGGTGCCAGTTGTACTAAAAGGGCCTCTTACATGTTAATGTGGGTGGCACCATTCCATAGGCTGGAGTCTGGAATTCTATCAATAGAAAGTGAGCAGAGAATCAGGATTCATCTCTCAGCCTCCCAATGTGTGCATCTCAGGCTTTTTTTTCCCTCATAGCTTCCTTGACATGATGTACTCTACCGTCACAGTATAAGCTGAAAATAAACCCTTTACCCATTGATTTGCTCTTGTCAAGTTCTTTGTTCTATGATGACAAAAATGACTAGTACAAACCCCATGAGATGGATATTTGAATATTCATTTTACAGTGAAGAACACTGAGGCTCATATGTGATAGGCCTCGAATCACATGGTTGATCACATTGTTGGTCACATAGTTGGGAGGCAAACATGTCCTTTTTACTCTGTACTCTACATTGTTTTCCAACATGACCTATTTTTCTAATCCTGTTGTCCTTATTCATCTGTAGATACTACCTCACTTTCTTCTACTGGAGGTAAACCCTGATTCTATATTCTAGAGAGGGATGCTGTTGCTTGCTGAGACTTAATGAAAAGGAATGATATTTATGGCATAGAAGTATCCCTTCTCCACTACCACTTAGTTATTCAATTTACCCTGTTTGTTTAACTACAGTTCCAGATTAACACTTGATTAATGACAAAATATGCACATTTCAACTTAAATGACACTTTTACTTATTCAAAATATTCACAACAAAATATCATAAGCAACTGGTTAAGACTGTTTAGAGGTTGAAGTCTTCAAATCACTTTCACTCTATCTACTGTGGATAAAATGACTTATTTCCCACATACATTAGGTTGGTGAAACAATTTCTACAATTGCATTTACTCATAGAAATAAAGATTTATATAATTTTCTATAATCGACATTTACCTTCATGATACCTTTATTGAATTCTCTTTGCATCATTTATCGGGCTGTATAAAAGGCTGCATATTGAAGGTAGATGCTTTCTATAGAAAACCTTAGACAATTCTACTTGCAAGGTTTTAGCCTCAGACTGTATTCTGTTCTTCAGTTAAGGAAAGAGATTCTTGGGCATTTTATCTGTGATACAAATGCAACTCAAACAACTTTTGTGTGGTACTGTTCACCTCCACCAGTACAAAGCTTTGTCATATATAATGCAATTATTTCAAAATCTTTCTATAAAAGGCACAAACCTTTGCATTACTTGGCAGTCTGGTAAATAGTTTGCAACTTGTTAACAAAGAGAATGGGGAGAGCAGAAAGGAGAGGCTAAAGCTGTCATGGTTTAAGGCTACATTTTCAGCATCTTTTAAAAATTGGCTTACCAGACCCCCTTTCACTAAGAGAATCTCCCGAGTGAACCAAAAGATTAAGTTCAATTTTTCCCATTGAGTAGCTCATTAGAGGGCTTATAAATATGCCTTTCTTGAGAGACTCAGTTTAAATTTAACTGTTAACAAAGGCACTTACTTCATCAGTCTTGGCCACCTTTTGAACCCAATCAGCTCAAACTTGCTCAGTTCAAGAGTACAAAGAGCTGATGATTAGAGAGGATCTTTCTTTGCATTTTCCAGGCATGGTTAACATTCTCCCCTTTTTATATTTAATGCCATTGTTTTGTGACTTTCAAATTTTCTAAATTTTTGTCATTTGTGCATTGTCCGTGAATGCTGTGGGCCAGATTTTTACTGAGTTTCTGCTATTTGGTGGTGGAGATTAGCGAAAGTAAAGAAGTGTATGATCATGTGTAGAATGTAAACAGAAGTAAAATAACAGATTTGTACATCAGAAAGAAAGAAAGAATGCAGCAAGCCTGGAATCCCTTGTTTCCTTACAATGATCATAAAAACTACAAACAATACTTGCTCATGTGTCTACAAGGGCCCCACAGTATATTGTTCTGTACATCTGGTCAACTCTCATCTTCACATTTTGTTCCATGACTATGCTTTGTGTTTAGCATTAGCTTTGAACTCATACTATGAAGTGCAGAGAGCATCTGAAAACAGGTAAAGTAACTGCTGCCTTGATTCCTCTATTTAAAATGCCACATAAAGAGCTTTTCTGCTTTTCCTGTCAAAAATACCTTTTAAATCTGACCAGCTCTTAAAGTGACTGTCTTTGCCTCTACTCTGCAATAGCAGGGCATACCAGCATCGCTGCTCTTTGGTCCATGCTACTGAATGTATTAATGTCTAAATGGTTGCTTTTTCATCTCTGTTCTCACCTGTGCATTACTAGAGTGAACTTCAAAACAAGGAATTGGATCACAGCACATTACAAAATTATCCAATTGCTGCACACTGAAGTTGGATTATATTGAAAACTAATTTTCATGAGTGGACATCTATAGTCTGTCTCTCCTTATAAGCTGGCTCTCTAACTGTATCCTGATACCCGTGTGTCACACACACTGGCCTCTCTTCCTGAAATACCACTGTGTTCACCACTGTGGTTGCCGTTGCTTTTATTTTTCTTTACTCTCTGGGAGCCTTCTCACCATTAGACTCTTTGCATCTCCAAGAGTCTGTATTAATTACTCAACGTAAGTCCTTGTTGGTTCCTGTCTCTCCTGCTTCTTCTTTCTACTGTTCAGCATGCTTTCTTTATAATACTTATTCTTGTCTGGAATTATCTATCAATTGGCTTCATTGCTCAGTTACTATGTAGATGCTGGGTAAATGCATGTAGAATGAATATCTAAAGAATATTATACATTAAGAGAAAAGATGAATGTGTTCTCCCACTAAGATGAAGAGTGTTCTATGTGCTATCTGTGGCATCACTGCCCACTGGTTGAGAACAACTGTTCTAGAGTATTGAATCATGAATAAGAAGTTCTTTTTATAAAAAATCTGGTTTCAGGTTCCATTTAAAAAATGATTTAATAAATTTTCTCAGAAGAATATGTGCCATTTAAAATCTGGGGAAAAAATCCAAGCAAAGATTTGTTAGTCTCTTAAAAGCTTCCAAGGAATAGAGACAATTTTCAGTTACCCACTTACAATGGTTCATTCTAGAAACTCTTCAATTTAAAAAGGGAGCCTCAGAAATCTCATAGCTGCTCCAGGCGCAGGGATAATCAACCATAATATCGCTTGGGACTCAGCCAGCTTGTGTGCTCCCTGCTCCCAAGAGCTGGGCAGTTCTGTGGTCACCTATGCGCCAGCTCTGCTGTGGGACATAAGCCCTGCAGAGGAACGTGCACTGGGAGAGAGCACACCTGCACAGGGAGTGAGTGCACCAGCCTCCCCTTGGCAACCTCTGCCCCAGGGATTGACTATGCTGAGCCTTCAGGTACGCAGGGACTCCCTAATATAACATCACTTGGGACACAGCCTGCTGGGCTTCCATCTGTGCCCAAGGGAGGGGCAGCTCTGTGGTCATCTGGGTGCCAGCTCTGATGTGGGCCATCTGCCCTGCAGAGCGATCTGTGCCGAGAGGGTGAAGAATGCACTCCACCATCTTTGTTTCAGCAACAGAGCAATTGGGACCTCCAGGCAGAGAGATAACCAAGCATAACATCGCTTGGGACTCGGCCAGCTTGTGTGTTACCTGCAACCAAGCTGGGCAGTTCTGTGGTCACCTATGCGCCAGCTCTGCTGTGGGACATCTGCCCTGCAGAGGGACCCACACTGAGAGAGAGCGCACCCGCACAGACAAGGCATATCAGGGCTCCAAAGTCACTCAGGAGCAGGGCAGCCCCTCAGCAATTGGTGCCAGGGGAATCCTGGTCATGGGGGCAGGGAGAGGGCAGAAATAGCCTTGCAGGCTCACAGGAGGTCCAAGCAACAGACAGTGACAGCAGGACCAACTAACACCAGAGGTAACCAGAGGGCAAAAGGCAAACGTAGGAACATTACTAACAGATATCAAGGCAACATGGGACCATCCGAACCCAACTCTCTGACAGCAGCAAATCCTGGATACCCCATCACACCCAAAAGGCAAGATCTGGGTTTAAAATCACTTCTCATGATGCTATTAGAGGATATCAAGAAGGACGTAAATAAATCGCATAAAGAAATACAGGAGAACATGTATCAATGGGTAGAAGCCCTTACAAAGGAAACACAAAAATCACTTAAAGAAATGCAGAAGAATATGGGTGAACTGATGGAGGCCCATAAGGAGGCAACACAAAAATTGCTAAAAGAAATGAATCACGGATAGATGTCCTTATAAAGGAAACAAAAAATTGCTTAAAGAAGTGCAGGAGAATATGGATCAACAGATGGAAGCACATAAGGAGGAAATACAAAAATCGCTTAAAGAAATACAGGAGAACTTGGGTCAACAGGCAGAAATCCTGAAAGAGGAAATGCAAAATTATCTTAAAGAAATACAGGAAAACACAAACAAACAAGTGAAGGATCTCAGCAAATCCATCCAGGATATAAAAAAGGAAGTAGAAACAACTAAGAAATCACAAAAGGAGACAACTTTGGAGATAGAAAACCTTGGGAAGATATCAGGAGTCATAGATGCAAACATCAACAATAGATAACAAGAGATGGAAGAAAGAATCTCAGGTGCTGAAGATTCCATAGAAAGCATCGACTCAACAGTCAAAGAAAATGCAAAATGCAAAAATGTGTGACCCAAAATATCCAGGAAATCCAGGACACAATGAGAAGACCAAACCTAAGGATAATAGGTATAGATGAGAGTGAAGATTTGCAACTTAAAGGGCCAGTAAACATCTTCAACAAAATTATGGAGGAAAACTTCCCTAACCTAAAGAGAGAGATGCTGATGAATGTACAAGAAGCCTACAGAACTCCAAACAGACTGGACCAGAACAGAAATACCTCCCATCATATAATAATCAAAACACCAAATGTACTAAACAAAGAAAAAATATTAAAAGCAGTAAGAGAAAAAGGCCAAGTAACATATAAAGGAAGACCTATCTGAATCACATCAGACTTCTCATTAGAGACTATGAAAGCCAGAAGATTCTGGGCAGATCTCATACAGACTCTAAGAGAACTCAAATGCCAGCCTAGACTACTATACCTAGCAAAACCCTCAATCACCATAGATGGAGAGACCAAGATATTCCATGATAAAACCAAATTTACACAATATCTTTCCACAAACCCAGTCCTGCAAAGGATAATAGGTGGAAATCAGCAATACAAGGAGAGAAACAACACCCTGGAAAAAATGAGATAGTAACTTTCTTTCATCAAACCCAAAAGTAGATAACCACTCAAGCATAAAGATAGCATCAAGAATAGTAGGTGGCAACAATCACTATTCCTTAATCTCTCTTAATATCAATGGTCTCAATTCCCCATTAAAAAGACAAAAACTAACAGACTGGATACATAAACAGGACCCAGCATTTTGCTGCCTGCAGGAAACGCACCTCAGTGTCAAAGGCAAACACTACCTCAGAGTAAAAGGCTGGAAAACAATCTTACAAGCAAATGGTCCCAGGAAACGAGCCGGAGTAGCCATCCTAATATCAGATAAAATTGACTTTCAACCTAAAGTCATCAAAAAAGACACAGAAGGACACTACATACAGATCAAGGGAAAAATCCACCAACAAGAACTCTCAATTCTGAACATCTATGCTCCAAATGCAAGGGCAACCTCATTCGTAAAAGACACTTTACTTAAGCTCAAAGCACATATCGCACCTCACACAATAATAGTGGGTGACTTCAACACCACGCTCTCTGAAATGGATCGTTCAGGAAAGCAGAAACTAAACAGGGACACAGTGAATCTAATTGAAGCCTTGGACCAAATGGAACTAAGATATATATATATATATATATATATATATATATGTATGTATATAACATTTCATCCTAAAGCCAAAGAATATAACTTCTTCTCAGCACTTCATGGTACCTTCTCCAAAATCAACCATATAATTGGTCACAAAACAGACCTCAACAGATATAAGAAGATTAAACTAATCCCATGCCTCCTATCAGATCACTATGGAATAAGGGTGGTCTTCAATGGCAACAAAAACAACAGAAAGCCCACATATACGTGGAAGCTGAACAATGTTCTACTCAATGATACCTTGATCAAGGAGGAAATAAAGAAAGAAATCAAAGACTTTTTAAAATTTAATGAAAATGAAGGCACAACATACCCTAATTTATGGGACACAATGAAAGCAGTGCTGAAAGGAAAATTCATAGCCCTGAGTGCCGCCAAAAAGAAACGGGAGACAGCATACACTAGCAGCTTAATGGCACACCTGAAAGCCCTGGAACAAAAAGAAGCAAATACACCCAAGAGGAACAGAAGGCAGGACATCATCAAACTCAGGGCTGAACTCAATCAAGTAGAAACAAATAAAACCATACAAAGAATCAACAAAACTAGGAGTTGGTTCTCTGAGAAAATCAACAAGATAGATAAGCCCTTAGCCAGACTAGCCAGAGGGCACAGAGACTGTATCCAAATTGACAAAATCAGAAATGAAAAGGGAGAGATAACAACAGAAACTGAGGAAATTCAAAAAATCATCAGATCCTACTACAAAAGCCTGCATTCAACACAGCTAGAAAATCTGGAGGAAATGTACAATTTCCTAGACAGATACCACATACCAAAATTAAATCAGGATCAAATAGACCGTCTCAACCTTCCCATAACCCCTGAAGAAATAGAAGTGGTCATTGGAAGTTTTCCAACCAAAAAAAGCACAGGTCCAGATGGTTTTAGTGCAGAATTCTATCAGACCTTCAAAGAAGACCCAACACCAATACTCTTCAAACTATTCCACAAAATAGAAACAGAACGAACACTACCCAACTTGTTCTATGAAGCCACAATTAAGCTGATACCAAAATCACACAAAGATCCAAAAAAGAAAGAGAATCACAGGCCAATCTCTCTTATGAATATTGATGCAAAAATACTCAATAAACTTTTTGCAAATCGCATCCAAGAACACATCAAAATGATAATTCACCACGATCTAGTAGGCTTCATCCCAGGAATGCATGGATGGTTCAATATAAGGAAGTCCATCAATGTAATCCACTACAAAAACAATCTCAAAGAAAAAAATCGCATGGTCATTTCATTAGATGCTGAGAAAGCATTTGACAAAATTCAGCATCCTTTCATGTTAAAGGTCTTAGAAAGATCAGGAATTCGAGGCCCATATCTAAACATCGTAAAAGCAATATACAGCAAATCGGTAGCCAACATCAAACTAAATGGAGAGAAACTTGAAGCAATCCCACTAAAATCAGGGACTAAACAAGGCTGCCCTCTCTCTCCATATCTTTTCAATATAGTACTTGAAGTTCTAGCTAGAGCAATTAGACAAGAAAAGGAGGTCAAAGGGATACAAATTGGAAAGGAAGAAGTCAAACTATCACTATGTGAAGACGATATGATAGTATACTTAAGTGACCCAAAGAACTCCACCAGAGAACTTCTACAGCTGATAAGCAACTTCAGCAAAGTGGCTGGATATACAATCAACTCAAGCAAATCAGTAGCCTTCCTATACTCAAAGGATAAGCAGGCTCAGAAAGAAATAATAGAAATGATACCCTTCACGATAGCCACAAACAATAAAAAGTATCTTGGTGTGACTCTAACTAAACAAGTGAAAGATCTGTATGACAAGAACTTCAAGTCTCTGAAGAAAGAAATTGAAGAAGACCTCAGAAGATGGAAAAATCAGCCATGCTCATGGATTGGCAGGATTAATATAGTAAAAATATCCATCGTGCCAAAAGCAATATACAGATTCAATGCAATCCCCATCAAAATCCCAACTAAATTCTTCATAGAGTTAGAAAGAGCAATTCAAAAATTCATCTGGAATAACAGAAAACCCAGAATAGCTGAAACTATTCTCAAGAGTAAAAGAACCTCTGGGGGAATCAGTATCCCAGACCTCAAGGTGTACTACAGAGCAATAGTGTTAAAAACTGCATGGTATTGGTGCAGTGACAGGCATGTAGATCAATGGAACAGAATTGACAACCCAGAAATTAATCCACACTCCTATGGTCACTTGATCGTTAACAAAGGAGCTAAAACCATCCAGTGGAAAAATGATAGCCTTTTCAACAAATGGTGCTGATTCAACTGGAGGTCAACATGCAGAAGAATGCAAATAGATCCATTCTTATCTCCATGCACTAAGCTCAATTCCAAGTGGATCAAGGACCTCCACATAAAATCAGACACACTGAAACTAATAGAAAGGAAACTAGGGAAGAACCTTGAACATGTGGGCACAGGGGAGAATATCCTGAATAGAACACCATTAGCTTATGCTCTAAGATCAAGAATTGACAAATGGGACCTCATAAAATTACAAAGTTTTTTAAGGGAAAGGACACTGTCAAAAGGACAAAGCGACAGCCAACAAACTGGGAAAAGATGTTTACCAACCCTACATCCGACAGAGGGCTAATATCCAATATATACAAAGAACTCAAGAAGTTAGACTCCAGAGAGGCAAGTAACCCTATTTAAAAAATGGGGTACAGAGCTAATCAAAGAGTTCTCACCTGAAGAATACCTAATGGCTGAGAAGCACCTAAAGAAAGATTCAACATCCTTAGTCATTAGGGAAATGCAAATCAAAACAACTCTGAGATTCCACCTCATACCAGTCAGAATGGCTAAAATCAAAAACACAGGAGACAGCAGTTGTTGGTGAGGATGTGGAGAAAGAGGAACACTCCTCCACTGCTGGTGGTATTGCAAGCTGGTACAACTGCTCTGGAAAGCATTCTGGTGGTTCCTCAGATAACTGGGCATGACACTCTCGGAAGATTCTTTTATACCACTCCTGGGCATATACCCAGAGGCTTCCCCTGCATGCAATAAAGACACATGCTCCACTATGTTCATAGCAGCCTTATTTATAATAGCCAGAAGCTGGAAAGAACCCAGATGTCCCTCAACAGAGGAATGGATTCAGCAGATGTGGTATATTTACACAATGGAATATTACTCTGCAATTAAAAACAATGATTTCAAGAAATTCTTAGGCAAATGGGCAGAACTGGAAAATATCCTTAGTGAGGTAACCCAATCACAAAAGAACACACATGGTATGCAGTCACTGATAAGGAGATATTAACCCAGAATCTCGGAAGACCCAAGACACATTTCACATATCAATAAATTTCCAAGAAGATGGAAAGAGACACCCCTGGTCCTGGAAAGACTGGATTTAGGGGTATACCAGGACAGAGAAACGAGAGGGGGTTGAATGGGGAACAGGGGGAGGGAAGGGGGCTTATGCCATGTTTGGGGAGGGAGGAAACTGGAAAGGGGAAATCATTTGGAATGTAAATAAAGAATATAGAAAATTAAAAATAAAAGAAAAAAGGAAATATCATAGCCATGATTTTAAGAGAAAGTTAATTTTATTTAATGATGTCTGTAATTCACATCTACAGTCTTAGAACTGTTGACTCATTGACATTATCTATGACCTTATCTGCACATCTGCTCAGATTACCTTGTCCCATACAGTTAACTTCTTTGTACATGCGGCAGTTAATTCATGTGGCTTCTCATTATCAAGGCATTTCCTGTTCCATCGCTTGTCTTTACTGGTTTCTTTCTTTCTTTCTTTCTCTCTCTCTTTCTTTCTTTCTTTCTTTCTTTCTTTCTTTCTTTCTTTCTTTCTTTCTTTCTTTCTTTCTTTCTTTCTTTCCTTCCTTCCTTCCTCCTTCCTTCCTTCTTTCCTTTCCTTCCTTCCTTCCTTCCTTCTTTCCTCCTTTCCTTCCCTCCCTTCCTCCCTCCGTCCCTTCCTTCATCCCTCCCTCCCTTCTTCCTTTCTCTCTCTCTCTCTCTCTCTCTCTGACATCTCTAATTTTCCCATGACGTATCTATTTATTTATTTTTATTTATTCGTTTTACATTCTGATTGCTGTCTCACATCTTAGTTCCTCCTCCCACAGTCCTTTCCTCTCCCCTCCTTCTCTCCTCTGAGAGAATGGAGGCCCCTGGTTATTTTCCCCCTCCCTTGCACATCAACTCTCTGTAGGGCTAGGCACTTCTCCCACTAAAGCTAGACAAGACATCCAAGTTCAGATTCCACAGATAAGCAACAACTTTAGAGATAGTCCCTTCTCTAGTTGTTTGGGACCCACATGAAGATTAAGCTGTACATCTGCTATATATATGTGGGGGGGCCTAGGTCCAGCCGGTCTATGCTCTTTGATTGGTGGTTCAGTCTATGAGAGCCCCCAACAGTCCAGGTTAGTTGACTCAATTGGCCTTTCTGTAGATGGAGTTCCTATCCCGTTCAGGACCTTCAATCCTTTTCCCAAGTCCTCCATAAGAGTCATTAAACTCCATCCAATGTTTGGCTATGGATCTCTCCATCTGTCTGAGTCAGCTGCTGGCTGGAACCTCTCAGAGAACAGCTATACTAGGCTCCTGTATACAAGCATAACAGTATCATTAGGAGTGTCAGGGATTGGTGCTTGCCCATGGGATGGGTCTCTAGTTGTGCTGGTTATTGCTTGGCCATTTCCTCAGTATTTGTTCCATCCCCAGTCCCAGTATTTTTGTAGGCAGGATAAATTTTAGGTGGAAAATGTTGTGGGTGGGTTGGTGTCCCTATTGCTGCAATGTAATTCTTGCCTGGCGACACATGGTGGCCTATTCAGATTCCATATGCCAACTGCTGTGACTCTCATGTAAGGTAACCCCCATAGACTCTTAGGCAACTCCCTTATCCCAGAGAGATGCACCTGTCTCTCAAACCATCTGCAGATTTCCATTTATTCTCATGGCCATCTGGCCATCTCTTGTCTTTCCCCATACATGATCTTGAATGCATCCCCCATTCCCCTCCCCATCCCTCTCCCACCCAGTACCCTCTCTCCATTTGTCTCCTACAACTATTTTATTCCCCTTTTTGAGTGAGATTCAAGCATCCTCCATGGAGTCTTCTTTTTTGTTTAGCTTCTTTGGGTCTATGGTATGTAGCTTGGGTATCTTGTATTTTATGGCTAATATCCACTTATAAGTGAGTACATACCATGCATGTCTTTTTGGGTCTGGGTTACCTCTCTCAGGATGATATTCTCAAGTTCCACAAATTTGCCTGCAAAATTCATGATGTCTTACTTTTTAAAAGCTGAATAGTATTACAGTGTGTAAATGTACCACACTTTCTTTATCCATTTTTCAGTTGAGTGGACATATAGGGTATTTCCAGTTTCCTGCTATTATGAATAAAGCTGCTATGAATATAGTTGAGCAAATGTCCCTGTAGTATAATGAAGTGTCTATTGGATATATGCCTAGGAGTGGTATATCTGGATCTTGAGGTAGAAATATTTCCAGCTTTCTGAGAAACTGCCAAATTGATTTCCAAAGTGGTTTTACAAGTTTACACTCCCACTAGCAATGGTGAAGTATTTCACTTGCTCCATATCCTTGTTAACATGTGCTACTACTCGAGTTTTTGATCTAAGCCTTTCTGGTAGGTGCAAGATGGAATCTCAGGGTTACTTTGATTTGTATTTCCCTGAGGTTTAAAGATTTTGAACATTTCTTTATGTGTTTCTTGGCCATTTGAGCTTCTTCTTCTTCTTCTTTTTTTTTTTTTTTTAGAATCTTCTGTTCAGGTCTGTACACAATTTTTAATTGGGTTATTTGGATTTTTGGTGTCTAACTTCTGGAGTTCTTTATAAATTTCAGATATTAGCTCTCTGTCAGATGTAAGGTTGGTGAAGATCCTTTCACAATCTGTATGCTGCCCTTTCGTCCTTATGACAGTGTCCTTTGCTTTACAGAAGCTTACATTGTGTCATATAAACTTGGGTATGCTGTGCCTTCCTTTTCATTGAATTCTAGAAAGTCTGTAACTTCTTTCTTTATCTCTTCCCTGACCCAGTGATTATCGAGTAGAGAGTTCTTCAGTTTCCGTTAGTAGGTAGGCTTTCTGGTGTTTCTGCTGTTATTGAAGTCCAGCTTTAATCCATGGTGGTCTGATAAGATACAAGGCTTTATTTCAATTTTCTTTTATCTCTGAGGCTTGCTTTGTGACTGATTATATGGTCAGCTTTGGAGAAGGATCTGTTAGCGGCTGAGAAGAAGGAATTTTCTTTTATATTGGGTGAAATATTTTATAGATGTCTATTAGGTCCATTTGAATCATAATAATAATATTTCTTTATTTAGTTTTTCTCTGGTTAACCTGTCAGTTGGTGAGAGTGAGGTGTTGAAGTCTGGCACTATTCATGGGTTGGATGTAAGGTATGCTATATGTATCCTTGGGCTGAATGTTTCTGGATCAGCAAGTCTGATGAAGGTGTGTGGAGAGGGGGGTGGCATAATAGAGGTCTGTTGGAGATGGTCAGTGGCTCAGGAGTGACCCAGAGGCAGGGAAGATGGGCATGTGAATGTTCTAATCTGTATCCTTCCAGATCATCAGGTCTGATGAAGGTTGGTGGAAAAGTGGCAGAATAATCCCCACGACTTATTTAAAAGCATCCTAGTCCAGTGGTTCTCAACTAGTAGTGTAAGGCAATGCCTCTGGCAGTTGAATGTCTCTTTCACAGAGGTAACCTAAGACCATTAAATAACAGAGACATTTACATTACAGTTCTTAGCAGTAGCAAAATTATAGTTAGGATGCAACAACAAAAATAATTTTATGGCTTGGGTCACCATAATATGAGGAACTATATCAAAGGGTCACAGCATTAGGAAGGTTGAGAACTACTGCCTTAGGAAAACAGAGGCAAATGCAGCATTATATGGGCCTTGAGTACAGGAGCTGGACAAGAATGGAAACTGTGTCACCTAGCAATTTTGACAGAATTGAAACATTGTATCTTAGAGGGAGGGTCATTAAGACTTAAGAAGTCAAATAACTTACAGGATTCAGAGTGCAAACAACTCACAAGTCTTAAGTTCCTGAAACTGAAAGGATTTAGAAGGTCCCTATGTAATAATATATTACCACTAACATTGTCTTGAGAGAAGAGATTCTCTTGATTTGAGCTGCCTGAAAATCATGCAATGAATCACCCATGCTGGAGTGGGTTGCCTTTTGATGATTCAGCTGTTTTTGAGTCATCTGTTTTCTTGTAAATAACTCTCTGTATGTACCCCTGTAAGTAATCCGTGTAAACTCACTGATTCACTAAAGTAGACTTGGGTGAAGTAGTATGTTTGGTCTATGATCAGTGGACTACTGAAGGAGGGCCAAAGGAACTTGGATGGATCTAGGAAACAGAGATTGACCCCTTTTAGAAGAGAATGCTCCTTACTTTGGAGTTGCATACCTGCTCCCAGGAGATTTCAAGTGTTACAAAATGGCTAGCAGGAAGGCACCCATCTAAGAGGAGATACTGGGACAGAACTAATAAGCAAAGAGGAGTCCAGAGAAGATCGGCTCCTGCAGAGCATATAAAAAGTCAGACCCAGAGCAACCATGTGTATAGGAGAGAATGTTTATCTATTTTAATAAAGTTTGTTATTTTTTGTCTTTTTCTGTCTGTGATTAATGTTTCTTGTCAATATGTAACTTTTTGTCTACTCCTTCAGGTTTTCTGCTTTCATTGTCTGGTGGCTGCCTTTTGCTATCCTACCTCAGATGTGTAACCATGACTGTCTGTCCAGAGAGTATTTTTGCTACTTTTCCTGGGTAGAGGTGGCTACCAGCTGCTTTCCTCTCTGCCTCAGATCGCTGGTTGTCCCACTGTGAGTGACTTCTCTCTCTCCAACTGTCACTTCAATTTCCTCTTTGAATTGGTCTTCTTTCTAGGACATACACATTATTCATCTTATAGAATGAGCTAGGTAGTACCTCTAGACTACCACCCCTCACACAAGACCCCTATGATAATACCTTGAGTGATTGAATATTTGTTTATATCTCCCCAAGAAAAAGTTTACATAGTGCAATTGATGTCTGGACAAAGACTGATAATGCCAAAGATAAGTTGGGGAGGAACAACTGCATGGTCCTTTCAATGGGTGTTAGGATCTGCAAGAGAAACTGACCTATGCGAGGGTTGGTGATCCACATAGGCAGTACTGCTTTTGCTACTTTCCACAGGTTGTATGGGATGGTTTGTTTCTTTGCTGAACTAGAAGCTACATGGTACTTGTGATGGGTCATAGGACATACAAACAAGACTAAGTTGTTCAAGAACAGAGCACCCTTGAAGAATCCCAGGATGATCATCTTTTTTTATTTTCTTTGGAATGGCAGAGTTCCTTGATGAGTATAGCCTATGTTAAAGTGCATTTCCTGGGTTCAAGATCTTAAAAACTTTGGGAAGAATTGAACAGTGAAGAGGAACAAACAAAGTAGGGGTAATGGAAGACACCTGTTGAGGTCCTTTATAGACAGGAAGGGAAAATTCATAATTACCAAGCAAATGGGGACCTTAGTATAACCCAACATAATAAACCATGATAATCAAGGAATATTTAGAATCTAAACTGATGAATAGAAAAACACAGCATTGAAAGATCCTCCATATTCTGGCTCATGAGATTTTGGATCACTGAGTGCTGCAGAAGCAGCTAGCTTGAGTAGGATAATTACTCAGCCATTCTTAAAACAATGGTTATATAACCTCAAGCGATATTAGGAAATATGTCATTAATGGGTGGGCTCAGAAGGGGCATTACAGATACTTGGTTATGACTGGTTGAAATCCCTATGAAGAAGACTGGAAAACAACAGAAAAAGGTCATTCATTAGTAGGGAAACTGGGCATGAAAGACGTAATGTTTGATGTTCAGTTCATGGTGCCTGAGAAGATATGTTCACAGGAAGGTTGAGAAAGGCAATTATTTATCCAGATTGTTTGATCAGTCTAAGGTCTTTCAAAATCCAGGTGAGACTAACAGAAAGACAAGGAAAAAATTTGTGAGCCTTAACTTAATTCTGGGTAATGTTCCTGAGTGAATTATTAATGAGATGAATCCTTAAAACCTACAAAAGACTCAAGTGATGGTTCACTTAAACCAGTTTATAACAGGGTAACCTCACTTTAGTCTTAATACTTACTAAATACTATCTCTTAAATGAATGTATGGAGAAGAATATGTTTAATGAAATGATAGATACCTGGCAGGAAGATGATTACCTGTATCTGAACATGAACTGCCTGACAGAATGATGCTATCCAAACAGATGTTTTAATGTTGCCTCCCCTAACTCTGCTGGCCATGGATTCCCTTTTCCACTGGATGTGGAGTCCAGCTTCCAGCATGTCCACGTTTAAACACTGAATATTTTATTCAGCTCTGTCCATGCTTGCCTGACAGAAATCTGCTGTACTTCCTTTCATAGATCTGTTAAAGGCACTTCCTGTCTCTGGCTTCTCCTCTGTTTCATTTTGTCAAACAAATGAAATGCAATTTGATTATGATATTTTTAGGCATTTTGTCTTCTCTGGAATATTTATCCTACATGGAATTCTCTGTATTTTTGCTTTTGTGATTCAGTGTCTTTCTTCTAAGTTCTTGGTTATTTTTAATCAAACTAATTTTTCCATTCCATTCTTCTTTCTTTTCCTATATCCTGTAAATGTTTTGCTTTTTGACATTATCCCTCAGTTTTTAGATGTTCTATTTTTACAGGGATCACATGCTATAAATTTGGAAGTCATCATTTCTGTCCTTATGAGAAGGTATAGAAAAGAGGGGTAGGTTGAGAGGGCATGGGAAAGGGAAAAAGCTCTTCCCAGTCACCTCAGCCTGGCTCACAACTCTTTGACATTGTCAAGAGTTTCAACAAACTCTCCCACATAGAAATGTTGAAATATGTAGAAAGCATCCAATTTCCTTTAATCCCACAAATAACTTAATAAAATAGGCAATGAACCGTGCTCAGCATAAAAACGCAAGTCTTAACCTGTTTGTATAACTTACCTATAGCAAAATTACTCCAAAATTATAACCATGTTTTTGTCTTAATTGCATTTCTTTATTAGTAGAAACCTGCGAAGTACTCTAATACATTTTCTATAATTTTATTATTAAGAACAAAATCTGGGAGCCCTCCTGACAGACTGATTCAACATCCCTGGCTTTAAGCTATACTATGGAGCAATAGTGATAAAAACTGTGTGATATTGGTACAGAGACAGGCAGGTGGATCAATGGAATAGAATTGAAGACCCAGAAATGAACCCACACTCCTGTAGTCACCTGATCTTTGAAAAAGAAGCCAAAACAATCCAGTGGGAAAAAGATAGCATTTTCAACAAATGGTGCTGGTTCAACTGGTGGTCAGCATGTAGAAGAGTGCAAATTGATTGATTCTTATCTCCTGGTACAAAGCTCAAGTATAAGTGGATTAAGGACCTCCACATAAAACCAAACACACTGGATCTAATAGAAGAGAAAATGGGAAAGAGACTCAAACACATCAGCATAGAGGAAAATTTCCTGAACAAAACACTAATGGCTCAGGCTCTAAGATCAACTATAGACAAATGGGATCTCACAAAATTGAAAGGTTTCTGTAAGGCAAAGGACACTGTCAATAGGAAAAATGACAACTTACAGATTGGGGAAAGATCTTTACCAATCCTACATCCCATAGAGGGCTAATATCCAATATACACAAAGAATCCAAAAAGCTATACTCCAGAGAACAAAATAACCTTATTAAAAATGAGGTGCAGATCTAAACAAAGAATTGTCAACTGAGGAATATCATATGGCCAAGAAGCACCTAAAGAAATGTTCAACATACTTAGTCATCAGAGAAATGCAAATCAAAACAACCCTGAGATTCCACCTCACACCAATCAGAATGGCTAAGATCAAAAACTCAGGGAACAGTAGATGCTCGTGAGAATGTAGAGAGAGAAGAATACTCCATCATTGCTGGTGGAATTGCAAGCTGGTATAACCACTCTGGAAATCAGTCTGGCAGTTCCTCAGAAAATTGGAAATAGTTCTACCTGAGAACCCAGCTATATCACTCCTGGGCATATACTCAAAAGATGCTTCCAGCATATAACAAGGACACCTGTTCCACTATGTTCACAGCAGCTTTATTTGTGATAGCCGGAAGCTAGAAACAACTCAGATGTCCCAGAATGGAAGAATGGATAAAGAAAATGTAGTTCATTTACACAATGGAATAATACTCAGCTATTAAGAACAAGGACATCCCCTTCTGCGACCTCTGTTCCGGTAGACTGCACTGAAGAAACAGGTACCCAGGTTCTCCCCAATATAACATCGCTTGGGACACGGCCTGTTGGGGCTTCTGTCTGTTCCCAAGAACGGGACAGCGCTGTGGTCGTCTGGGCGCCAGATCTGCTGTAAGCCATCGCCTCTGCAGGGTGACCAGCGACACGGAGAGAGTGCAGAGTGCACTCCGCCATCTTTGCTCCAGTGGCCGGGAAGTTGGGACTGCCAGGCTCGGAGACAGACAGGCATAATATCGCTTGGGTCTCAGGAGGCTTGTGTGTACGCGGCTCCCAAGAGCTGGGCAGATCTGCAGTAACCAGCGCGCCAGCTCTGCTGTGGGACTTCTGCCTGGCAGAGTGACGCCCCCTCCCCCCCCATTCTAGGAGAGATCACACACCCCTGCACAGGGCAGGAGCTTACCAGCCTCCCTTTGGCGACCTCTGCTCCAGGATTCTACTACACTGAGCCTTTGGATGTGCAAGGACTCCCCACTATAACATCACTTAGGGCAAGGCACATCAGGGCTCCAAAGACACTCAGGAGCAGGGCAGGCCCCAGAAATCTGTGCCAGGGGAATCCTGGTAATCCGGGGGGGGGGGGCAGAAATAGCGTTGCAGGCTCACAGGTGGTCCAACCAACAGCCAGTGACAGCAGGACCAACTAAAATCAGAGGTAACCAGATGGCAAAAGGCAAACGTAGGAACGTTACTAACAGAAATCAAAGTAATATGGCACCATCCGAACCCAACTCTCCAACAGCAGCAAGTCCTGGATACCCCACCACACCCGAAAGACAAGATCTGGATTTAAAATCACTTCTCATGATGCTATTAGAGGATCACAAGAAGGACACAAATAAATCTAATAAAGAATTACAGGAGACCATGAATCAACGGTTAGAAGCCCTTACAAAGGAAACACAAAAATCGCTTAGAGAAGTGCAAGAGAACATGGATCAAAAGATGGAGGCGCACAAGGAGACAACACAAAAATTGGTTAACGAGATGAATCA
The DNA here is from genome assembly GCA_036184795.1 of Tokudaia tokunoshimensis. Classification (NCBI taxonomy): domain Eukaryota; kingdom Metazoa; phylum Chordata; class Mammalia; order Rodentia; family Muridae; genus Tokudaia; species Tokudaia tokunoshimensis. The sequence continues at coordinate 32,121,937 of BTHU01000004.1, read as the reverse complement.
ACGGGTAGATGCATTCAAAAAGGAATCACAAAAATTGCATAAAGAAATGCAGAAGACTATGGGTCAACAGACAGATGCCCATAAGGAGGCAACACAAAAATTGCTTAAAAAATGAATCAACGGATAGATGCCCTTACAAAGGAAACACGAGAACTGCTTAAAGAAATGCAGAAGACGATGGATCAACAGATGGAATCCCATGAGGAGGAAACACAAAAATCGCTCAGAGAAATGCAGGAGAACGTGGGTCAACAGGCAGATATCCTGAAAGAGGTAATGTAAAAATACCTTAAAGAAATACAGGAAAATACAAACAAACAAGTGAAGGAGCTCAGCAAATCCATCCAGGATCTAAAAAAGGAAGTAGAAACAACTAAGAAATCACAAAGGGAGACAACTTTGGAGATAGAAAACCTTGGAAAGAAATCAGGAGTCATAGATGCAAACATCAACAATAGAATACAAGAGATGGAAGAAAGAATCTCAGGTGCTGAAGATTCCATAGAAAGCATCGACTCAACAGTCAAAGAAAATGCAAAATGCAAAAAACGTGTAACCCAAAATATCCAGGAAATCCAGGGTACAATGAGAAGACCAAACCTAAGGATAATAGGTATAGATGAGAGTGAAGATTTGCAACTTAAAGGGCCAGTAAACATCTTCAACAAAATTATGGAGGAAAACTTCCCTAACCTAAAGAGAGAGATGCCGATGAACGTACAAGAAGCCTACAGAACACCAAACTGACTGGACCAGAACAGAAATACCTCCCATCATATAATAATCAAAACACCAAATGTTCTAAACAAAGAAAGAATATTAAAAGCAGTAAGAGAAAAGGGCCAAGTAACATACAAAGGAAGACCTATCCGAATCACATCAGACTTCTCACCAGAGACTATGAAAGCCAGAAGATCCTGGACAGATCTCATGCAGACACTAAGAGAGCACAAATGCCAGCCTAGACTACTATACCCAGCAAAGCTCTCAATCACCATAGATGGAGAGACCAAGATATTCCATGATAAAACCAAATTTTCACAATATCTTTCCACAAATCCAGCCCTGCAATCGATAATAGGTGGAAACCGCCAATACAGGGAGAGAAACAACCCCCTGGAAAAAATGAGATAATAACCTTCTTGATTCAAACCCAAAAGTAGATAACCACTCAAACATAAAGATAGCGTCAAGAATGGCAGATGGCAATAATCACTATGCCTTAATCTCTCTTAATATCAATGGCCTCAATTCCCCAATAAAAAGACATAGATTAGCAGACTGGATATGTAAACAGGACCCAGCATTTTGCTGCCTGCAGGAAACGCACCTCAGTGTCAAAGACAAACACTACCTCAGAGTAAAAGGCTGGAAAACAATTTTACAAGCAAATGGCCCCAAGAAACGAGGTGGAGTAACCATCCTAATATCAGATAAAATTGATTTTCAACCTAAAGTCATCAAAAAAGACACAGAAGGACACTACATACTGATCAAGGGAAAAATCCACCAAGAAGAACGCTCAATTCTGAATATCTATGCTCCAAATGCAAGGGCAACCTCATTCGTAAAAGAAACTTTACTAAAGCTCAAAGCACACATCGCACCTCACACAATAATAGTGGGTGACTTCAACACCCTGCTCTCTGAAATGGATCGTTCAGGAAAGCAGAAGCTAAAAAGGGACACAGTGAATCTAATTGAAGCCTTGGACCAAATGGAACTAACAGATATATATAGAACATTTCATCCTAGAGCTAAATAATACACCTTCTTCTCAGCATGTCATGGTACCTTCTCCAAAATTGACCATATAATAGGTCACAAATCAGACCTCAACAGATATAAGAAGATAGAACTAATCCCATGCCTCCTATCAGATCATTATGGAATAAGGGTGGTCTTCAATGGCAACAAAAACAAAAGAAAACCCACGTACAAATGGAGGCTGAACAATGCTCTACTCAATGATAATTTGGTCAAGGTGGAAATAAAGAAAGAAATCAAAGACTTTTTGAAAGTTAATGAAAATGAAGGCACAACATACCCTAATTTATGGGACACAATGAAAGCAGTGCTAAGAAGAAAATTCATAGCCCTGAGTGCCGCCAAAAACAAACGGGAGACAGCATACACTAACAGCTTAATGGTACACCTGAAAGCCCTGGAACAAAAAGAAGCAAATATACCAAAGAGAAGTAGAAGGCAGGAAATCATCAAACTCAGGGCTGAAATCAATCAAGTAGAAACAAATAAAACCATACAAAGAATGAACAAAACGAGGATTTGGTTCTTTGAGAAAATCAACAAGATAGCTAAGCCCTTAGCCAGACTAACCAGAGGGCACAGAGATAGTCTCCAAATTGATAATATCAGAAACGAAAAGGGAGAGATAACAACAGAAACTGAGGAAATTCAAAAAATCATCAGATCCTACTACAAAAACCTGTATTCAACACAACTAGAAAATCTCGAGGAAATGGACAATTTCCTTTGCAGATACCAAATACCAAAATTAAGTCAGGATCAAATAGACCATCTAAACTGTCCTATAACCCCTGAAGAAATAGAAGTTGTCATTGGAAGTCTTCCAACCTAAAAAAGCACATGTCCAGATGGTTTTAGTGCAGAATTCTATCAGACCTTCAAAGAAGACCTAACACCAATACTCTTCAAACTGTTCCACAAAATAGAAACAGAAGGAACACTACCCAACTCGTTCTATGAAGCCACAATTACATTAATATCAAAAGCACACAAAGATCCAACAAAGAAAGAGAATCTCAGGCCAATCTCTCTTATGAATATCGATGCAAAAATACTCAATAAAATTCTTGCCAACCGAATCCAAGAACACATCAAAAGGATCATTCACTACGATCAAGTAGGCTTCATCCCAGGGATGCAGAGATGGTTCAATATAAGGAAATCCATCAATGTAATCCACTATATAAACAATCTCAAAGAAAAAACCACATGGTCATCTCATTAGATGCTGAGAAAGCATTTGACAAAATTCAGCATCCTTTCATGCTAAAGGACTTGGAAAGATCAGGAATTCGAGGCCCATATCTAAACATAGTAAAAGCAATTTACAGCAAACCGGTAGCCAGCATCAATCTAAATGGAGAGAAATTGAAGCATTCCCACTAAAATCAGGGACTAGACAAGGCTGCCCTCTCTCTCCATATCTTTTCAATATAGTACTTGAAGGTCTATCTAGAGCAATTAGACAACAAAAAGAGGTCAAAGGGATACAAATTGGAAAGGAAGAAGTCAAACTATCACTATGTGCAGACGATATGATAGTATAATAAGCGACCCAAAGAACTCCACCAGAGAACTCCTACAGCTGATAAACGACTTCAGCAAAGTGGCCGGATATAAAATCAACTCAAGCAAGTCAGAAGCCTTCCTATACTCAAAGGATAAGCAGGCTGAGAAAGAAGTAAGAGAAATAATACCCTTTACGATAGCCACAAACCATATTAAGTATCTTGGCGTGACGCTAACCAAACAAGTGAAAGATCTGTATGACAAGAACTTCAAGTCTCTGAAGAAAGAAATTGAAGAAGACCTCCGAAGATGGAAAAATCTGCCATGCTCATGGATTGGCAGGATTAATATAGTAAAAATGAGCATCTTACCAAAAGTAATACACAGATTCAATGCAATCCCCATCAAAATCCCAACTCAATTCTTCATAGAGTTAGAAAGAGCAATTCAAAAATTCATCTGGAATAACAGAAAACCCAGAATAGCTAAAACTATTCTCAAGAGTAAAAGAACCTCTGGGGGAATCAGTATCCCGGACCTCAAGCTGTACTACAGAGCAATAGTGTTAAAAACTGCATGGTATTGGTACAGTAACAGACATGTAGATCAATGGAACAGAATTGAAGACCCAGAAATGAATCCACACTCCTATGGTCACTTGATCTTTGACAAAGGAGCTAAAACCATCCAGTGGAAAAAAGATAGCCTTTTCAACAAATGGTGCTGGCTCAGCTGGAGGTCAACATGCAGAAGAATGCAAATTGACCCATCCTTATCTCCTTGCACTAAGCTCAATTCTAAGTGGATCAAAGATCTCCACATAAAACCAGACACACTGAAACTAATAGAAGGGAAACTAGGGAAGAACCTTGAACATATGGGCACAGGGGAGAATTTCCTGAACAGAACTCCAATAGCTTATACTCTAAGATCAAGAATAGACAAATGGGACCTCATTAAATTACAAAGTTTTTGCAAGGCAAAAGACACCGTCAAAAAGACAAAGCGGCAACCAACTAACTGGGAAATGATCTTTACCAACCTTACATCCGACAGAGGGCTAATATCCAAGATATACAAAGAACTCAAGAAGTTAAACTCCAGAGAGGCAAGTAACCCTATTAAAAATGGGGTACAGAGCTACACAAAGAGTTCTCACCTGAAGAATATCTAATGGCTGAGAAGCACCTAAAGAGATGTTCATCATCCTTAGTCATTAGGGAAATGCAAATCAAAACAACCCTGAGATTCCATCTCACACCAGTCAGGATGGCTAAGATCAAAAACACAGGAGACAGCAGTTGTTGGCGAGGATGTGGAGAAAGAGGAACACTCCTCCACTGCTGGTGGAATTGCAGGCTGGTACAACCACTCTGGAAAGCAGTCTGGCGGCTCCTCAGAAACCTGGGCATGACACTTCCGGAGGATCCGGCTATACCACTCCTGGGCATATACCCAGAGACTTTACCTGCATGCAATAAGGACACATGCTCCACTATATTCATAGCAGCCTTATTTATAATAGCCAGAAGCTGGAAAGAACCCAGATGTCCCTCAACGGAGGAATGGATTCAGAAGATGTGGTATATTTACACAATGGAATACTACTCTGCAATTAAAAACAATGAATTCACGAAATTCCTAGGCAAATGGTCAGAACTTGAAAATATCATTCTTAGTGAGGTAAACCAATCACAAAAGATCACACATGGTATGAAGTCACTGATAAGGGGATATTGGCCCAGAATCTCAGAATACCCTAGACACAATCAGCATATCAATAGATTTCTAAAAAGATGGAAGGAGAGACCCCTGGTCCTGGAAAGACTGGATGTAGGGGAACGCCAGGACAGAGTAATGAGAGGGGGTTGAACGGAGAAAAGAGGGAGGGAAGGGGGCTTATGGGACTTTCGGGGAGGGAGGAAACGGGAAAGGGGAAGTGATTTGGAATGTAAATTAAAAAAATAAAATAAAATAAAATAAAATAAAAAAAAAAGAAAAGTAGGTAATAAGAAAAGTAGGTAATATATATGCTATAGCTGCTATACCCAGCTATAGCATAACTGGAACAGAGACTTGAGAATTATGGAGTTAACTCATGGCAGAGAGAAATGCTGGGCATCAGATTTGCCTCTACTGACTCAATACCAAGAGACAGAATTCACCTCTGGTTCCTAGCATTGACATCTGTACTGGCTGGTTTTGTGTGTCAACTTAACACAAGTTGGAGTAGCCACAGAGAAAGGAGCCTCCCTTGAGGAAATGCCTCCATGAGATCTAGCTGTAAGGCATTTTCTTAATTAGTGATCAAGGTAGAAGTGCCCAAGTCATTGGCAGTGGTGCCATCCTTGGGTTGGTTGTCCTGGGTTCTATAAGAAAGCAAGCTTAGCACGCCAGGGGAAGCAAGTCAGTAAGCAGCACCCCTCTATGGCCTCTGCATCGGCTCCTGCCTCCAAGTTCCTACCCTGTGTGAGGTCCTGTCCTGACTTCTTTTGGTGGTGAGCAGCAATGTGGAAGTGTAAGCTGAATAAACCCTTTCTTCCCCCCCCAAAAAAAAATAAAATCAACTCAATCAAGTCAGTAGCCTTCCTATACTCAAAGGATAAGCAGGCTGAGAAAGAAGTAAGAGAAATGATACCCTTCACGATAGCCACAAACCATATAAAGTATCTTGGCGTGACTCTAACCAAACAAGTGAAAGATCTGTATGACAAGAACTTCAAGTCTCTGAAGAAAGAAATTGAAGAAGACCTCAGAAGATGGAAAAATCTGCCATGCTCATGGATTGGCAGGATTAATATAATAAAAATGACCATCTTACCAAAAGTAATATACAGATTCAATGCAATCCCCATCAAAATCCCAACTCAATTCTTCATAGTTAGAAAGAGCAATTCAAAAATTCATCTGGAATAGCAGAAAACCCAGAATAGCTAAAACTATTCTCAAGAGTAAAAGAACCTCTGGGGGAATCAGTATCCCAGACTTCAAGCTGTACTACAGAGCAATAGTGTTAAAAACCACATGGTATTGGTACAGTGACAGGCATGTAGATCAATGGAACAGAATTGAAGACCCAGAAATGAATCCACACTCCTATGGTCACTTGATCTTTGACAAAGGAGCTAAAACCATCCAGTGGAAAAAAGATAGCCTTTTCAACAAATGGTGCTGGCTCAACTGGAGGTCAACATGCAGAAGAATGCAAATTGACCCATTCTTATCTCCTTGCACTAAGCTCAAATCCAAGTTTATCAAGGACCTCCATATAAAACCAGACACACTGAAACTAATAGAAAGGAAACTAGGGAAGAACCTTGAACATATGGGCACAGGGGAGAATTTCCTAAACAGAACTTCAATAGCTTATGCTCTAAGATCAAGAATAGACAAATGGGACCTCATTAAATTACAAAGTTTTTGCAAGGCAAAAGACACTGTCAAAAAGACAAAGCGGCAAGGAACTACATGGGAAATGACCTTTACCAACCCTACATCCTACAGAGGGTTAATATCCAATATATACAAAGAACTCAAGAAGTTAAACTCCAGAGGCAAGTAACCCTATTAAAAAATGGGGTACAGAGTTAAACAAAGAGTTCTCACCTGAAGAATATCTAATGGCTGAGAAGCACCTAAAGAGATGTTCATCATCCTTAGTCATTAGGGAAATGCAAATCAAAACAACCCTGAGTTTTCATCTCACACCAGTCAGAATGGCTAAGATCAAAAACACAGGAGACAGCAGTTGTTGGCGAGGATGTGGAGAAAGAGGAACACTCCTCCACTGCTGGTGGAATTGCAGGCTGGTACAACCACTCTGGAAAGCAGTCTGGTGGTTCCTCAGAAAACTGGGCATGACAGATCCCGGAGGATCCGGCTATACCACTCCTGGGCATATACCCAGAGGCTTTACCTGCATGCAATAAGGACACATGCTCCACTATGTTCATAGCAGCCTTATTTATAATAGCCAGAAGCTGGAAAGAACCCAGATGTCCCTCAACGGAGGAATGGATTCAGAAGATGTGGTATATCTACACAATGGAATACTACTCAGCTATTAAAAACAATGAATTCACGAAATTCCTAGGCAAATGGTCAGATCTTGAAAATATCATCCTCAGTGAGGTAACCCAATCACAAAAGAACACACATGGTATGCAGTCACTGATAAGGGGATATTAACCCAGAATCTCGGAATACCCTAGACACAATTCTCATATCAATAGATTTCTAAAAAGATGGAAGGAGAGACCCCTGGTCCTGGAAAGACTGGATGTAGGGGAACGCCAGGACAGAGTAACGAGAGGGGGTTGAATGGAGAAAAGAGGGAGAGAAGGGGGCTTATGGGACTTTCGGGGAGGGAGGAAACGGGAAAGGGGAAATGATTTGGAATGTAAATAAAAAAAAAACTTAGAAATTAAAAAAAAATTCAAAAAAAAAAAAAAAAGAACAAGGACATCCTGAGTTTTGCAGGCAAATTGATGAAACTAGAAAATATCATCCTGAGTGAGGTAACCTAGTCACAATAAAACAACACACATGATATGTACTCACTGATGAGTGCATATTAACCCAAAAGCTCAGAATACACACAATACAACTCACAGATAATATGGAGTTCAAGAAGAAGTAAGATCAAAGTGTGGATGCTTAGACCTTAGAGAGAGGAACAAAATGGTCATGGTAGGTAGAGTGAGGAAGGGGCCTTGTAGGGAGAGAGGTTGAGGAGGGAAAAAGGGGGCAGGATCACGTGTGGGAGGAGACAGTGAAGAAGTACAGAGGGTCAGGGAATTGAACAGGGGTGTGTAACAGTGGGGGATGGGGAGCTGAGAGCAGCCACTAGAAAGTCTCAGGTGCCAGGGAAGCAAGAGGTTCCTAGGATTCAAGGGGGATGACATTAGCCAAAATACCCAACAAAGGGGAGAGAGAACCTGTAGAGACCATATTTAGTGGTTAGGTAAGGCTCCTGGTTGAGGGATGGGGCTACTCACCCATCTCAAAAATATTAACCCAGAAGTGCTCCCATCTAAAGGAAATGCAGAAACAACGTGTGGAGCAGAGACTGAATGAAAGGCAGAGACAAAGAATTCAAGAAGTTATACTCCAGAGAACCAAATAACCTTATTAAAAATGAGGTACAGATCTAAACAAAGAATTGTCAACTGAGGAAACTCATATGGCCAAGAAGCATCTAAAGAAACGTTCAACATACTTAGTCATCAGGGAAATGCAAATCAAAACAACCCTGAGATTCTACCTCACACCAATCAGAATGAGATCCAGAGACAACCCCACCTAGGGATCCATTGCATCTTCAGGTACTAATCCCAGCCACTATTGCTGATGCCAAGAGATGCTTGCTGACAGGAGCCTGGTGTAGCTATCCCATGAGAAGCTCTGCCAGAGCCTTACCAATACAGATGTGGATTCTTGCAGTCAACCATCGCACTGTTCCCCCAGAACTCCCAGGGATTAGACCACCAACCAAAGAGTACCTATAGCTTCAGTTGCATATTTAGCAGAGGATTGCCTTCTCTGGCACCAATGGGAAGGGAGGCTCTTATTCCTATGGAAGCTCAATGCCCCAGCTTCGTGGGATGCTAGGGTGTTGAGGTGGAAGTGGGTGGGTGCATGGGGGAACACCCTCATAGAAGCATGGGGTAAGGGACATGTGGAGGGGAAACTGGGAAGAGAGACAACATTTAAAATGAAAATAAATAAAATAACCAATAAAAAAGGAATAAAATCTGCAAAACTGAAAAGATGGCTCAGTGACTAAGATCAAGCATTATTCTTGCAAAGACCTGGAGTCACACCACAACCTAGTGGCATACAACTGGATGGAATCCTGGCTCTGAGGAATTGGAGTCTTCTGTGACTTAATTACAGACACTTATTCAGGCACACACATGTATACACTTATACCTTTAAGAAAACAGAAAACAATGTTTTAGGAATAGAAAAAACATTTTGTGTATCCTTCATCCTTAATTACAAATCATTTCCTTTAAATAATGCAGCTATCAAACCACTCTTACAGCTGTTGCTCAAGCACACATTGCCTCAGTTCCTCCCCTCTGTGGTACTTGATGCTCTGAGCTGTCTGTACATGCTTCCAAACAGTAAATGTCATGTTGTTCACAAATTCTCTTCTGCTGCATTAAGACAAGACTCTAGGCTACATGTGAGTAGGAGCCTTGTATGCTGAGGGGATTCCTCAGGTTATATCATGGGTTTTGTGGAGGTGGAAGGGTGTGTCTAAGACTTGCCCTTTGGAGTAGTCCACATTCAGTCATGGGAGATTTGTTGGAAGTACTGTTAGTATTTCTCATAGCTCATAGCTCTGGAAGCTTCTGTTCTAGGTACAACTCACCCTTGGGCCTCTGGGTGAGTATGTGGGGGGAACATTCTGTCCTGAAGCTCTGGTTTTATAGTAAGTACAGAAGTCATTGGTTTTTACTTTATTTACTGTAGTATGAATGAAGTGACAATGGCCAAGCTTACTACATGTTGGATGTGTAGACAAGGGTCCTAAGGTCTTCTCTGTTTACTGTTGATAGCTATCATTCTTGGTAAAAATGGTAAGAGCATGAGCAGACAGCATGGGAGAAATGACATGAAGAAAAAAAATGACAGCATAAGGCAGCAAATCCACTCTGTCTGTCTGAAACAATGCTGCATGTTGAACCAAATATCTTACAGCAGGCTAAGATTCAACACCTGTCCTTGGGTGACCAACACACATTCCAAGACTAGGAAATGGAGGTGATCTTTAGCATTACATTTCCCTCAGTAAAAATGTGGAGCCCCAAGTTGTTATTTTGGTCACCATGAGTCAACGTCAAGGATCAAATCTCCAAATACTTAAAGCATCATTTCACCAGAGTACTTAATAGATGTTAAACAAGAAGTTAAAAATTTGCACAGAGTTGAACTACTTATTCTACTAAAGAACCTAGAGACATTAGTGTTCTTGAGCTCACTGAGTTTCCCAAAAGATCAAAGCCTGCAGTGCTGTTCATGCATATTTGAGCATGGATGTGTTCTTGCTTCCTGGAGTTTGCATTTAAAAATTGTGAAGTGATGACCAAAAATAAGGATCTCTAAGGATCCAGTTTTTTCTGGCATGGAATATGAATAATGATTCCTTGAACAGTCTTGGCGAAGAAAGTAAATGAGAACCATGTTGCAAACACATGTTATCGTGGTGAGAACAGGAGCAATGACTGAAGGTCAGAAATATTTGGTTACTCTTAGTTTCTTTTGGGGATGGCATTGTCTTAAAAATGATCTTAAAAAAAGAAACCCCACCTGAAATATTTCAAAACTTACGATGTGAGCAATGACTAATCAGAAAAGAACAGCTAGTATTCATACTGATAGCTGAAGAGTTCCAGGAAATGAATAAAGGTGGTCACTTAAAACAAATACCAGAACCAGAGCTTTCTATCAATAACAATGAAAGTAGTTTAACATATTAATACTCAGTGTCTCTATACTCATACATAGTATATGTACACACACACACACACGCATTAACATGTCTGCCTACTGTCAACTTGCACATAGACACAAGTTCAGCGGAAAAAGTATACAGGGCAAAGATACACAATGAAGTACTGTAGAAGAAACAACTTAAAGAACCAGAGATGTTTATCTCAGAAAGAGGGAGACTTGAGGGGAAGGGGGTGGGCAGGAAAGCTGTCTTCAAATATCTACAGGATTGTCAGGTGGAAGACAGGCTGGACTTATTCTGTATCTCCAAAGGGTTCAATCAAGAATAGTTAATATATGAAAGCAATAGGGCATGAAAGTTCAGCTCTACACAAGGAAAAGTTTTCAGAACTCAGAAACGTTTAGAGGATGCTCTCATGAAGTACTACGTTCTCTTTTATTAAAGGACGTGCAGAGAGAAAGCAAATGCCTCAATGTCGAATGTTAAGTGGATCTGTAGGAGATATAGTAACCAAACAGCTCTGTAGCTCCTATCAGTCTCAAGTATCTTTGGTCCAAGACGCAGGTGGTCTTGGTGGTAACTGTGGCATCTACATGAACAGATTCTCTATAAGTGTTTCAAGTTTATTCCAATCTGTGGCCCTAAGAAAAGTGTGAGGAGAGAATTATGTGATTTAAGTAGTAAGAACAGCTTGTGGTAAGTTGGCAAGCAATTGAGAACTTTTAAAGACTAAGAACCCCAAGGAGGGTGAATAAATGTAGTCCCTCATCACAGAGAAAACAGCTTAAACCCGAGGCAAGCTCATTTCTTTTAAAGAATTTTGAAAAAGCTCACATTTTTTCTTAATTCAACATAGAAATGTGTTTTAGATCCATATTAATGTCATCTGATATAGTGAAAAAGGAGTAACAGCACTTTAAGATGCGGACACACTAAGAAAGGATGAGGAAGTTGGGGAAGGAGAGGACATCAAGTGGAAGAGTGATGTATTTCATTTCTCTGTCCCTTTGACTTTTCCTCCTTCCATTTTTCCTCAAAGAGCCCCATCTCCAAGAGAATTGAGTTTTTCATCTGTAAAGAAGGGGGATGGAAAAAGACTCTATGCCTTCACCCAGCCCATGTTTATTAAGTGAATGCTCAGTAACAGGGCACTGTGTGTATGTGACATCTCAGGTTCTGACTCTTCCTTTCATTTTCCAAGGCAGAGACGAGATATTCATGATGCTACACTACCAGGTGTTGCCTTTGCAAGGCTCACAATATAATTCCCCTCAAATAATTTGCTTCAGATGCATCAGATAACTCTCTAGAGAAAGGGCTGTGAATATTAGGATCTATCACCCCCCCCTCACACACACACACACAAACACACACACATACATATACAGGTATATATATATATATGTATATATGTATATATATATATGTATATATGTATGTGTGTGTATATTATATATATTCAATAAACCCAAATCAGTTTACCAGGTTTATAAGAATTAGAGGTGAGAAAGGAAACTACTGTGAAATTGCCCAATCTTGCTTTAAGGGTGACTGAATCTTGATTTGTATTCTCTGAGTCATTTTTCTCTTCTCCCTCAAGACTTTTGGAAAGAGGTGACAAGAAGCTCTCTAAATTCTGTTCTCAAACCTGTTGTGGGTATGACTTTTGTTCTCAGCTACAAAAAAAAATCTCAAGACAATATAGCCTAGGGGATGCTAACCATCAAACTATGCCATATAGTAGATGGCAAGAGTAACTATGAGCCTTGTTCTTTCTGGCTCATGATAACTATTTCTCTCAAATCTAGCCCATCATAGAAAGATTTACTAGGACATCTTCATCCTTTGGTTTGCCTACAACCTTTATTGCTGTAAAGAATGTGCTTGTTTTATTGTGCATCTGATTTTTTATTAGATATACAAACAACTCTATGGATAATTTTCAAATGTCCATGAATATTGAACTAAAGAATCAGTAACAATGATAATTCAGATTTAGGATGTTGCAATATAAAGGAAGAAAACAGAGGAAATCTCATTAAAGATAAGTTATATGCATGTGCATGCACATGCACATGCACATGTGTGGGTGCGCACGCACACACACACACACACAGACACACACACACACACACACACACACACAGAGAGAGAGAGAGAGAGAGAGAGAGAATTTATTAGAAAAATGGGAAAGTTGCCAGCCATTGTCATAGGCTTTACCTTTTTCCTAAATAGAAAGAAATCTTTGAACTTATTTTGAAGAATTACCTATGATATGGTTAGGCTGTGTGTGTGTGTGTGTGTGTGTGTGTGTGTGTGTGTGTGTGTGCACATGCACACATGTGTATACATACACATGTAACAGCATTTCATGAGCCTCATGATGACATGAAATCCCACACAGCACACATGACACCAAAATCCCCATCCTCTAGCTTCTAACTGTAGAGCTGGGATCCTACGCAACACTGTGTGCATGTTAGCCAAGTAGCCTGCTCACTAAGCCACACACTGAGCTCAGTTTTGCTATGTTCATAATAAAGAACAGTTTATCTTAAAATCATACTCTCTGCTGGAACTTCTGGCCCTCACCAAACTTTGCAACTTACCTCTGATCTTTGAACTCCAATATTTTCATTTGTAAAATTCTAGAAGAAAACAGCTATTCCCAAAAAGCTATTGTGAAGATTAAGGACTTGTGTGGAAAGAGCTTTGACTAATGATTGGCTCACAGTAAGTGCTTTATGTATTCTTATCACTATTTCCATTATTTTGTGAAGTTTACTTGTGTCATGGTTCCACGTTTTTAAAAAATATGAATATAAAAATAAAAGACAGCAGCTTTCTGCTCCAAGAGGTCTGCTGCCTTTAATTTCTCCCAGTTTGGTTATGGATTGGAAATTAGGAAGTATCTCATTGCTTGTTAGAATGTGTGCACCAGAGTCAGGAGCACCAAGTACTTGTTAATAATGTACATTTTAGACTCAACTCTATCAGAACACCAGAGAATGTTGTCTAGAAATATGTTGTTTTAAATGAGGTATCCAGAGAATTCTCAGGCAGACAAGCTGGAGACTGAAGATAACAACAGAGCAAGTCTGGTATGATTTTTCTTACTTGAAAGCAATAATCCTGTCTATAAACATACGTTATACATAGCCACTGATCTCTCAGGATAGGATCTTATTTAACAGACACAAGCAGTCTCAGAGGGCAACTTCTAGTGTGTGCTCAACTTTTAGATCAGATACTGTGTCCCATGCAATTTCTTCATTAAATTATTGGTCAGTGCATACTAGGGATGGAATCCGGTATGTCTGGCCAGATTTTGATTATGCCAGAGAGTTTTCAGTCTGTTTGAATGTAAGTTCTTCCTTATTTGACATTTTTTTCTGTGAGAATTTTTTTCCCAGAATATTTACCATCGTGTGAGTCAAAGATAACACTGATCACTCCAAGAAGACTGAATATCCCAATGGGCAAGTCTGTCTACTAGCTATCTAGGAGTGTGAGTGAATGCCAATGTGTGGGTTTGAAGTGCATGGAGTTAGCTACTAACTCAAATTTTATTTGCAAGTGTATTGATTCATCTAAATCCACACTACAATCCTGCTCTGTAAGAACATCCAATACTTAGATCCAAAATCTCTAAAACTTAAGGAGACAGAAACAGCTTTATTAAACAAACAAACATACAAAAAGCAAAATAAATAAATGAAGAATGGAAACTTGGACTGGGGATATTTCAAATGAATTTCGTGTCACATTCTAACCTCAGAAAAAGCTAGTTATTATGAACTAAAAGCATAATTACATATTATGCCATGAGGCAGATGTTCTGTTTGCCCGTACAGAAATTCAAAACATCTACATACCTGCAATGATATTTTCATATACCTATAATTAGCATTGTGAACAATGGAACCACATATATTTTGCCAAATGATGTAGTATTTCCAAAACTTCATGGAGAGTACTTGAATTAGATGTCCTAAAGATTTGAACAACTAAAAGAATTTGCCTGAGATAATATGCCTCTTCCATGACAAAATATAATTTAGGTTGCTATATTTCTATTTTAAAAAAGTTAAGACAATTGTGTAACTACTAAGGCAAGGCAAAATGGTGAGTTACCATTAAACAATGTCAAAATAAATTGCAAAGGTTGCTTAAAGAAAAGTACAAGTGGAGTCTTTGGGTAACAGGTTTCATAGTGATCTGTGGCAAACATGTATTGTAGAATGGTTTGAATAATTGGCACTGTCTTAGGTAAAGCATACTAGGCTATGTGAGAAATCAGACATTCCAGACATGAAAAAGCAAGGCAAGACATTGAAGCAGGGAAGCACTGCAATGGGGGTAAAGAAAATAACTCAAAATTTGGTGGTAAAAAGTAAAGGAGCCATTCTCCTGCCAACTTTCTGCCCACATCCTTCAGAGTTGCTGATCCAGAAACATACAGATGTGCTTATCTGAAAATAAATAGCTCAAGGATATCCATTAGAGGCCTGCCACACCAGGAGCATTGAGGTTAGGTCCCCTCTCAATACCTACTTCAACAAAGGTCCTGGAAAGGCTCAATGTTGATGTGTAGGGGAATACCAGGACAGGGAAGCGGGAGAGGGTTGATTGGGAAACAGGGGGAGGGGAGATGGCTTATGGGATTTTCGGGGGGGACCAGGAAAGAGAAAATCATTTGAAATGTAAATAAAGAATATAGCTAATTAATAATAATAATAATAATAATAATAATAATAATGAATATATGAATATCCAGGGACCAAAGCCATCCAGATAGCCAAAGGCCCTTGAAAGAATACAATCAACAAAAACCAGGGCAATATTATACCTTCAGAACACAGCTACTCTATTACAGCAAGTCCAGGATATCCTAACACAACTGAAACACAAGAAAATGGCCTTATAATCAATCTTATAAAGATAATAGAGGACTTAAAATAGGAAATGAATAAATCCCTTAAAGAAATACAGGAAATCACAATTAAAGAAGAGAAATAAATAAATAAAAGTGTTCAAGACCTGAAAATGCAAATAGAAGCAATAATTAAAAAAAAAAACAGCTGAGGGGATTGTAGAAATAGTGAACCTTGGAAAGAGAATAGGAAGAGATGCAAGCATCACCAACAGAATACAAGAGATGGAAGAGAAAAATCTCAGGCATAGAACATACAATAAAAGAAATTGTAGTAATAAATATCACCAGTAGTAATAAAAACTGCTTGGTATTGGTATAGGAACTGTCAGGTTGGTCAATGGAATCAAATTAAAGACCCTGAAATAAACCCACAGTCTTAGGGACAGTTGACATTTGACAAAGAAGGCAAAACCATACAATGGAAAAAATGCATCTCAACAGATGATGCTGGTCTAGCTGGATGTCTGCATTAAGAAGAATGCAAGAGGATCCATATCTATCACCCTTCACAAAACTCAAGTCCAACAAGATGAAAGAATTCAACATAAAACCAGATACACTATATCTAATAGAACAGAACGTGGGGCAAAGTCTTGAGTTCATTCGTACAGGAGACAGCTTCCTGAACCAATGGCTCAGGCTTTAAGACCGACAATTTATAAAAAGAACCTTATGAAACTGAGAAGCTTCTGTAAGGCAAAAGACACCGTGAATAGGGAAAACTTGGACAACGATTGGGAAAGGATCTCCATCAGCCCTACATCAAACATAGGGCTAAAATCCAAAATATATAAAGAACTCAAGAAGTTAGACACCAACAACCCAAATACCCCAATTAAAAAATTGGGTACAGCCACTATGTTCATAGCAACCTTATTTATAATAGCCAGAAGCTGGAAAGAACCCAGATGTCTCTCAACGGAGGAATGGATATAGAAAATGTAGTATATTTACACTATGGAATACTACTCAGCTAATAAAAACAACAAATTTATGAAATTCTTAGGTAAGTGGGTGGAATTGGAGAATGTCATCCTGAGTGAGGTGACCCATTCACAAAAAATCACACATGATATGCACTCACTGATAAGTGGATATTAGCCCAGAAGCTTGGAATACCCAAGAAACAATTCACATATCAAATGATGCCCAAAAAGAAGGAAGGAGAGGCCCCTAGTCCTGGAAGGACTCAGTGCGGCAGTGTAGGGGAATACCAGGAAGGGGAGGCGGGAGAGGGTTAGTTGGCGAGCAGGGGGAGGGAAGAGAGCATATGGGACTTTTGGGGAGAGGGGATCCAGTAAGAGGGAAATCATTTGAAATGTAAATAAAGAATATATCTAATAAAAAAAATAGGTAAAGTACTAAAGAGAGAATTCTCAGCAAAGAAATCTTAAATGGCTGAGAAGCACTTAAAAAATGTTCAACATCCTTGGTCATCAGAGAAATACAAATCAAAATGATTCTTAGATTCCATCTTACACCCATCAGAATAGCTAAGATAAAAACTCAAGTGATAACACATGCTGCTAAGGATGTGGAGCACGGGGAAAATTCTTCCATCACTGGTGGGATTGCAATCGTGTCCAACCACATTAAAAAATCAACATGGCAGTTTCTCAGAAAACTAGAAATAGTTCTACCTCAAGACCCAGATATCCCATTCCTGTGCATATACCTAAATGATGCCCCCATTGTACTATGGGACACTTTCTCAATTATGTTTATAGCAGTTTTATTCATAACAGCCATGTGGAGAGCTCTTAGGGCTGCTTCTAGAAATTTGGCAAGAATTTGATATTGGGCCAGGACAGGGAAGTAGGCTCAGGCAGGAATTTGACATTGCCTAGGACAAGGAAATAGGCTCAAGATCTTGATTATCTCGATAAGTCCCTGAATCCCGCAGGATTTTGTTTATTGCCTTGTCTATTCCTTTACTATATTTGCTTATTGCTTGTCTGTTCCTTGACCTAGAACTGACCATATCCTTTGTATGTCTCTAGAATGATATAAAAGCATACTACAAAAAAAAATAAACCTGCTTCAGCTTCAGAACTGTCTATGGTCATATTATAGTGATGTCTAATTGTCTTTTTCTTTTCAATCCTCCCTCCCTCCCTGGTGAACCCTTTGACTGACTGAGCAGTTTGGTCACAGCCAGAAACTGGAAACAACCTAAATGTTTCTCAACTGAATAATGAATAAAAACAATGTAGTACAATTGCACAATAAAATACTCTTCAGTCATTAAACATAAAGATATCATGAATTTTTCAGGCAAAGTAATGGAATTTGAGAATATCATCCTGAATGAGGTAACCCAGTCTCAAATAGACAGGTATGGTATGGACTCATATGTAAGTGCATGTTAGCCATATAGAAGAGGATATCCACCCTACAACCCACAGACCCAAAGAAGCTAGACCAGAAGGAAGGCCCAAGAAAGGACGCTTGAATATCACTTAGAAGGGGGGAATAAAATGGTTGTAGCATGAAGATGGAGAGAGGAAACTGGGTGGGAAAGTGGACATGGAGTGGAATTGGGGTCAGTATCAGGTGAGTGAAGAGACAGGAGAAAGGGCAGAGTCCCAGGAGAAAGAATGGAATCTGCAGCTGGGGGCGGGGGCATCTTGAGTACATGCCAGAGATCTGGGATAAGGGATGCTCTTAGGAATCAGTGGGGGTTACCTTAGGTGAGACTCACAACAGTGAGGATATAGAACCTGAAGAGGCAGCGTCTTGTAGCCAGGTAGGAACCTCATTGGAAAGATAGGGACACCAACCCACCCACAACCAACAAACAAACCAAAAAGGAAAGAATAATAGAGGGGTTGTGCTTTCAGGAGACTGTGATTAGCCTAAGAAAGGACCTGAGGAATTCTGGGGACTGAATCTCTGTCTCTCTCATTTATGTCTCTCTGTCTCTCTCTGTCTCCCCCTCCTTCTCTCTCTTCCCCTCTCCCTGTAGAATTTGTGCAAATAGAAAATCTTACAAGCACATACCTTTGTTGACTAGAAACCATGAACTACACATCGTGCTATAAGACTTTCAGTCTCATCAGAACTGTATTGTTGTTGCATGTAAGTTAGAAGCTTGCTGTCAGAATGCTAATCTGGTGTACTGAGATAACAGATGCAAGAGGGAGACCAGATAGATGGCTGTTACAATGGTCCAGATAAACAATTCTGGAAGCTTATAATGAATTTATGGTGCACCTCTCTCTGTGAGGTACTTTTCACCTGACATGTCTCCTGGAGGCCTGTCTTCTGAAGGACTTTTATTGTATTTACTGTCTGACTCTAGTTTTTCTTTTCTTTTTTAAAAAAAATCCTAACTTACATTTTATTTATTTGTGTGTTTCCAAATGATATTTGTATGTGGTTATATGGATGCTACAATTTACATGTGGGGGCCAGAAAAGATCTTTGTGGAGTTGGTTCTTTCCTTTCATCTTGATGTGGGTTCTGGGCTTGAATTCAAGGCAGTAGATTTCCATGGTAAGGGCTTTTACCCACAAAGTTCTGATAATCCTGTGTCGTCCTTGCTGTCGTCGTTGTCTTCATCATCGTCGTCATCATTGTTATTGTCGTCATGATTATCATTATCTCATCCCCTTTTCATCATTGTCCTCCTTCTCCCCTCTTCTTCAAGATTTATTTCAATTTAAAGTGTGTGTGTGTGCGTGCGTGTGTGTGTGCGGTTTTCTCAGATTCATGTTTGTAACACACACATCATGATTTCAGGTACACAAGGAGGCAAGTGACAACTAATCCTCTGAAGCTGGGATTCCGGGTGGTAGTGGGCCACATGACATGAATTCTGAGGCTAGAACTTGGGTTCTTTAAAAGAACACCTCATGCCCTTAGCTGCTGAGCCATCCCTCCAGCCTCCTCACTCCACTCTGGAAAATAAAGCGAGTATTACATAAAGGCTTATTGCCATTGTTCACATCATCCAAAACTCAGTAGGATCTGCACACAGCTGTCCAGAGTTCCTCAACACAGAGGCTTGACAGGAGATCCTAATATGCCTGAAAATCTTTCCTAGTTACTCCCAAAACCTGACTCAGCTAAATTGACAGATGCAACCTAAAACAAAAAAAAAATTTGTTCTGCTTACACTATTTAATGTCCCTACAGGTACCAACACACTGCAGATTCACTTTTCCTTCTCTGCTTAAGGAAAAATATGTTTAATATTTTCTTGCCTTTTTTGGGGGGAAAACAACATGTTGCCTTACTTTTATACTGACATCCAAAATAGTTGAGACGGATAATGCTGACAGAGACATTACACTCATACAATTTTGCTTTCCCAAGAGGGTTATTCAATTCTTTCAAACTACTAAGGAGTCTGTGTGCACAAATGCTTTCTGTGGTTTTATAAATATCCAGACAAATTCCCTTTCTATTTTTTAACACTTACGGAGGCTCTGTGAGTAAACAAATCGTCCCATTAAAATTCTACAAGCAAGCCAAGAGGATGGCTCAGTAGGTAAGAATGCTTGCTCTACAAGCATGATGCACTAAGTTTAGATCTCCAGAATGCACAAAAAATCCTCAGGTATAGCACTGTGATCTTGTAATACTAGTATCCTCTCTAAGGCTAGGTGGGCTTTATTGGCTGCCAGACAAGTTCCAGGTTCAGGGAGAGACCCTGTCTCAAGTTAATGCAATGAAGCCTGATGGATCAGGGTACCCAGCATCCTTGTTTGGCTTCTGTATGCATACATAAGTGTATGTACCTTGCCCCCACATGTACATATGTCACCTGCATACTCATGAAAATGCAACAACAAAAACTCCATCACAAGTAAGACAGGATTCTAATTGCCTAGATAAAAATTCTAGGATGTCTAACTCCCTTGGTGCCCTCCTTATATATTTCAAATAACATATTTAAAATGAGGATCAAGGGAGTAATACAAATTTTCTTTTGAGAGGATTTATCCTATTTGTGTATATATATATATATATATATATATATATATATATATATATATATATATAATGGCTTGCTACTTAAAACAATTCATGCTAGCTGGGAGAGGCTCATGCAGCCTACTGCCAGCTGAGGAACTAGCTACAGTTGTTGATATTTGAGGGAGGGAGAGTCCATTTTCTTCAAGGGTGTGGATCCTGTTAGGTTAACCACATTCCAGAGAATGGCACAATATCCACAAGTATATAGACAGCACGAATTAGACATTGTAGTTTATGGGTAAAAAAGTACATATAAAAAATCTAGAGTATGTTTGTATGTGCAGTATACTGTATATGTTGTGTATATGTACTACATGGATATATATCCCTGTGTGTGCAGTTGTGCATGCACTTGCAGATACAGAGGGCGAATGAAGATATCAGGTGTCTTTTTTCTATCCCTCTTACCTTATTCCCTTGAGGCAAGCTCACTCACTACCTAGATGCTCACTATTTTGACTAAGCTGTCTGCATAACAAGTCTCTAGTCTCTGTCTTACAACAATGGGGTGCCATAGCCAGCACTTCTATGGGGATGCTGAGAATTCAAACTCAGGTCCCCATGCTTACACAGCAAAGCACTCTTAACTACTGAGACATTTTCTCTTCTTAAGACCCTAGTCTCTTAATATTAGAAATACCTATTTTTTGCCATTTTCATTGTTCATGGTCATTTGTCCTGTCTTCCCAGTATTGGACAACTGGATCATCTATCCCCTCTACTTATCATAGCAGTAGGTTCAGAAATTAATCACTATCCCAGGCTAGCTCAATGGGGGCCATCACTGGGATTTGGGATAAAATTAATGGGGAATAAATTCTTTCATATCTCTAATAACTTTGTAAGATAAAATTGCCAGATGACTATTCATCAAAAAATGTGTATATTGCTTTTGGCAAGATGGCCATTTTGACTGTATTAATCCTGCCAATCCATGAGAATGGCAGATTTTTCCATCTTCTGAGGTCTTCTTCAATTTCTTTCTTCAGAGACTTGACGTTCTTGTCATACAGATCTTTCACTTGTTTGGTTAGAGTCACACCAAGATACTTTATATGGTTTGTGGCTATCATGAAGGGTATCATTTCTCTTACTTCTTTCTCAGCCTGCTTATCCTTTGAGTATAGGAAGGCTACTGACTTGCTTGAGTTGATTTTATATCCGGCCACTTTGCTGAAGTTGTTTATCAGCTGTAGGAGTTCTCTGGTGGAGTTCTTTGGGTCGCTTAAGTATACTATCATATCGTCTGCAAATAGTGATAGTTTGACTTCTTCCTTTCCAATTTGTATCCCTTTGACCTCCTTTTGTTGTCTAATTGCTCTAGCTAGAACTTCAAGTACTATATTGAAAAGATATGGAGAGAGAGGGCAGCCTTGTCTAGTCCCTGATTTTAGTGGGATTGCTTCAAGTTTCTCTCCATTTAGTTTGTTGTTGGCTACCAGTTTGCTGTAAATTGCTTTTACTATGTTTAGATATGGGCTTCGAATTCCTGATCTTTCCAAGACCTTTAACGTGAAAGGATGCTAAATTTTGTCAAATGCTTTCTCAGCATCTAATGAAATGACCATGCGGTTTTTTTCTTTGAGATTGAATGGCTAAGATCAAAAACACAGGAGACAGCAGTTGTTGGCGAGGATGTGGAGAAAGAGGAACACTCCTCCACTGCTGGTGGGATTGCAAGTTGGTACAACCACTCTGGGAAGCAGTCTGGCGGCTCCTCAGAAAACTGGGCATGACACTCCAGGAGGATCCGGCTATACCACTCCTGGGCATATACTCAGAGGCTTCCCCTGCATGCAATAAAGACACATGCTCCACTATGTTCATAGCAGCCTTATTTATAATAGCCAGAAGCTGGAAAGAACCCAGATGTCCCTCAACAGAGGAATGGATTCAGAAGATGTGGTATATTTACACAATGGAATACTACTCTGCAATTAAAAACAATGAATTCACGAAATTCCCAGGCAAATGGTCAGAACTTGAAAATATCATCCTTAGTGAGGTAACCCAATCACAAAAGAACACACATGGTATGCAGTCACTGATAAGGGGATATTAACCCAGAATCTTGGAATACCCAAGGCACAATTCGCATATCAATAGATTTCCAAGAAGATGTAAGGAGAAACCCCTGGTCCTGGAAAGATTAGATGTAGGGGAATATCAGGACAGAGAAGCGAGAGGGGGTTGAATTGAGAACAGAGGGAGGGAAGGGGTATTATGGGGCCTTCGGGGAGGGAGGAAACGGAAAAGGGGAAATCATTTGGAATGTAAATAAAAAAAAAACTTAAAAAATAAAAAAAAGAAAGAAATGTGGACCATCTGCTTGAGAAAAATCCAATATAAAGGAAGTAGAAAAATGAAAGTTATGAGAGAGAGCGAAGAGAGAACATTTGAGGACCCAGAATACATCCTATTACTGTTAAATGTTTTGGTCAAATCCCTTTTCATTTTCAACTAATGAACCATTGCAAAGGAAGGTACATCATGGTCAAGACTGAGATTACAGACCTTAAATTATGGGATCAGCAATGAGACACAGAACTTGCCCACTCCTAATGTCAAAATGACCATCACACTGACAAATTATACCTTCAGATCTTGAGTCAGATTTCCAATTGAAGACTGAATTTTTGGAGACTTGTTAGAAAAATTCTAGCATGTTGGACAGTTTGTGATTTTCTTGTATCTTTTAATAATCTTAAAAAGTTTAGACAACCCTGGGCTATCAATAAGATGATGGGGAACACATAGGATTGTTAAAGAGATATTTTGTTCAACAAGAAATAATAAAAAATGATTGGGATTTAAAAAATACATATCCTGAAAATTATCACAGAAGCTGAATTTTCTGCCTCTATCCAGGCAGTGATACTGAAGCCAGAAGATCAACATTTGGGACCTATTATGGTGCTCAGTTATTGTATCAACAAGTTGCCATGCATTTAATGGCATATAAGCAGGACAAATTTGTTTTCATTAAGTTCTGTAAACTAGAAATATAAAAGCAAGGTGTTGATGGGGGTGTATTTGATTTAGAGACATCAAAGGACAACTTATTTCCATCTTTTCTGAAGTTTGTGGCTTTACTATGCTTGTTAGTTCACAGGCCACACACCAGTGTAAAGTTTTCTAGGTGGTATCTCCCTCTACCTCTGTTCATCTTGCTCTCCTCCATTCAGGACAGTCATGATTTTAGTCAATCTGTAAATCTAGGAACATCTCCCCATTTCTTAGATTAGACTCTTAATCCTATATGCAAAAACCCCTTTACCATGTAAGGTAGCAACTCTAAGTTTCTACAGATGAGATCTGGGTGTTACTGGGATTGGTCATTATTTTGCCTGCCCAACATACTGGAGATAGTAGGGAATCCATAAAAACTGTAGACCAAATGCCCACCCAAGTATTTCCAACAGTCTAATATGGTACTTTCCTTGTGATCAATGGGTATCAGTTGTCTGTGATAGTATTTACATTATGCCTGGATTCTATCTCATTAGATAAATGAGGATGACCTTGTGATCTTGATGCTCTTGCTCTGATGCCCCTTCCCACAGTGCTAGTTGCAGTATGTACTCCTATGTCCTGTTTCTTTCATATTACTATTAAATCCTTAGAGCTAAACATGTGCATGATGCAGCATTTAGATAAACTGTTCAACTCACCATTTAATAATCTTTATGCTCAGTCTGTAACCTATGCGCCCTAAAGCCTTAGTTTGAAAATTTATCTGAAGTTACCAGAGAGCAAGTTAAATCCCTGATTCTCTCTCTCTCTCTCTCTCTCTCTCTCTCTCTCTCTCTCTCTCTCTCTCTCCAATTTGTGTGTCTGTGAGTCTGCACCTGTGTATTAGAATGATTTAAAGGCTGCAGTCCAGCTAATACAACAATGACTGTGAATGGAAAATCCAAGAATCTAGTAGTTGCTCAGTCCCACGAGCCTGGATGCTTCTGCTGGTCTTCTGTATGTGCTGGAATCCTGAAGATGTAGGCTCCAATGCCAGTGATGGAATGGATGTACTAGCAGGGTGAAGGCAAATAGGTAAAGAGCAAAAGCTTCCTTCTTCTATGTCCTTATAGAGACTTTCAGCAGAAAGTATGGTCCAGATTAAAGATATGTCTCTCTGCCTCAGGCTTTGAATTAAAGATGTATGTCTTTCCACCTCAAGACTCAAATTAAAGTCCTTCCTAGTCTTCCAGCTTCATGATCTATATCAAAATGTCTGTTTTCCTACCTCAAAGGTCCAAACTACAAGTGGATTCATGCACTTCAAATGAAGCAAAAATAATCCCTCAAAGGTGTGTCCTCTATTTCTGGTTTGTAGTTCATTCCAGTTATAGTCTGGCTGACAACCAAGAAAAGCCACAAAATCATCTTTGTGAAGGGGTCATCTAATGCTTATTTAGAGATATCCCTCCCCATTGGCTACTTTTACCTGTCCTGATCACAGCACGATACATGTGGCTCTTGTTTAAGGAACAAATCCTCCTCTAGTCCTCATGAAATATTTAGCCTGTTCAATCCATTATTTTTTAAAAAGTGCTGTTCAGGGATTTACCAGGAGGCTAAGCTGCCAATTATAACAACTCAAAGAGATATACCTTCCCTGGGGTTATAAAAATCTTTATCTTTCAAAGCAGTAAAAAAATCACCGACAACATTCTTGGAAGATGCAGTTTGAGTTTCAAATTCTGTTGCATTTTTTTTTTTTAAAAATAACTCACTGTTTCACTGTTGATTTTATTGATTGACTTCAGGACCTTGTATTATTTCATAGTAGCTATTATTATTTTATTATATTCTCCCTAGCTGGGATGTCATTTTATTTTGAAATAAATGAATTATTGGTAGGATTAGTGACTTTGTTATGTGTCTCCTGCCTGATTAGGCTAAACTACATTTCCCAGAATACCTTTCCCAAATTTCCAGAAAAAGAAAACTAGGGCAAAAGAGAGGTTTTTGTCTGTGCTTTGTAAGACTGAATTGAAACAGCAGCTATTTGTAGTTCTCAGAGACTGTGTTGATTTATTGACTCACTGAGTGCATGACATATCATCTGTGCCTGTGACCTCTCCACCTTCCTTTGGATCTAACATCAGCATCAGTGAGTCCTAGGTTATGATGAGAAGGACTAGATTCACCTGGAATCATATCAGTGGAGTCAGAAGCAATGGGAATTGATAAAGGTTCATCCTCATCTCTTCTATCTTGTTGCTCTCCCATGGACATGGATCTTCCTTTATACACTTTCTGACAGGAAGACTTAAGGTTCAAGCTAAAGATGTGACAATGGGCTTAAAGAAGAAATTTAATAATCATTCACAGTTATTAGTGCCCACAGTTATGAATTGCCTATGGCATTCTTCAGGCCCCTTCAGATAGGTGATAGTAGGTACATGTGGATAGATAAACTGGATGTTAGTGGTACATTAAGATTTTGTTTGTTTGTTTGTTTGTTTTTGCTTAATTGCTTTGGAAGAATATCTAAGATAATATGAAAAAAATAAAAGATGTATTTAGACAAGGGTTATCACAGGCATCAGTCCTGGTGACTTAACTCATGTTCAAAGCATCTAGGCAACGGGATTGTGTAGCAGAGGAAAGCTATCTGTCCAAAGTAGTGAAAGAGAAAGTGCAGACAGTGTGGATTGGGGACCTGGTACAATCTCCAAATCAGATACCCAGTGACCAACTACAGGTAGACCCCCCACTTCCAGAATTCTCTCAGCTAATATCTAAGAGTTCAGAACAAGACTCTAGGGAGGAATATTTCTTTTTAGAAACACAATATTCCTCATCTGACTTTCAAAGATTGATGGTTATGCCATATTGAAATAAAAAATAGATCTTGTCTGTCTCTGAGAGTCCAGATAATGGTAACAGTTCCTGCATTGTTCAAATTTCCAATTTTCCTCTAAGACTCAAGTGCAAGCCTGTGTAAAAATCAAAGGAAAGTTTCAGTTTTTTCCAAGACACAGTGGCACAAACTAAGCATTTATTTTCCAGAGAAAAGGGGCACAGATATAAGGAATAGGATTAAAACACTGAATTCTTCAGCTCCCCTTCTGACATCTAGTACATGTAGTAATATGATCCTGGTCTCAACTAACTAAGGCAATTTCATCATTGTGTCACTGTCACATGGATCCCTTATGGCTTATCTTTTGGCATGGGTCAATCCTTGCCTCTGGCATTCCTCAGCAGATATAATATGTTCCTGGAATCTCTAACACTCTGGAGTTTCCATTGCAGCATAGTTTTCACCTTCAATAGTTTTGTATCATCCTTTCAATTGCTGCCTACCAGAATTCTGATAGCTCGATGCATGGTGTGATCTCTTAGGCCTTCATCTGAAATAGTGGTGAAGCTTCTATGACTCTGTAGCTCTTACATTATGCATGTCTATAAAATCAGAATCACACGAACAATGTCAAGTCCTACTGTCAAATTGAGCAATGTCCAGACTTCCCTGGATCATGGTGGCAGCTGCCTTTGAATATCTGGGAAATATCCAGGAAAGCAGATAAATGGGGGAATGTATGTGAATAGGGGTTCTCATTGGTTCTCTTCTCAAGGGAAAGTCTTTAAAATGAGTTTATAATTCTGTATACTGATGTGGACAGTGGGTGGGATCTGTCTAATTTCTGTAATACTGGTAAAGCATTTTTTTTCCAATTATCCTAGTGGAAGTGCTTAACTCTTTCTAAAAGAAGAAAAAAAGAAAGAAATATTTGTTTCTATTATTTTAAAATTATATGTGTATCAGTGGTGGTTTGAGTAAGAATGGCCCCCACAGGCTCATATATTTGAATCTTAGTCATCAGGGAGTGGAGAAAGGCTAGGAAGTGTGACGTTTTTTTACCCTTTGCCACTAAGAATAATAGAGAGCACTTGTTTTTGCCAGAATACCAGTTTGGATCTCAGGACCCATTTTGTGGCTAACAACTGTCTATAACTCTAGTTGCAGAGGATCTGACACCCTCTTATGCCTTCATGGGCGCATGAACATAACACACAGATACATGCAGGCAAAACCTGTACAAAGCAAAAACAAGCACACACACATACAAAAAAATAAATAAAACTTTAAAATAAGGATACTAGAGAAAAAGCAAAAATACTCCGTGAAATTATATAAGCAAAATCATGTTTCGCACAATGAACATTATGGAATAGAATTCGAATTAAGAATTATCGGTCCTCCCAGTAGACTCCAGCTGATTCGGTGCAGATCACAAGAGTCAGAAGTGCAGTGAGTGATCTGCCTCCCAGCTGAAGTGCCCAACTCCCCAGGCTCACTTTCCCAAGACCCACTCCGCCATTGCCCACCTCCCATCTCACCATTCACCCCATTGCCAGGTCTCTGTCCCCAATTCCAGCAGTCTCTAGATGCTCATGTGAAGGCCACACCAGTCAGAAGAACAGAGACCATCTGCTGCCCCAAATGGCAAGCAAGTTGGCAGATGTCCAACCCCTATTCTGTTCAGAGACACCCTAGTGGTTCAGAGGTCAATCAGGCTGCCAGCAAAAGTCACAACACCCAGAAGACCAAAGGAGCAAACAGAAACCAAGAAACAAAAAACACCTATCCAACAAAGACAAACTCAGAAATCAGTATCTAGACCTATAATTAACCCAAACTCAGATTACACACCAGTGTAAGAACATAGTCAACAACAGTCAGAACAATATGGCACCACAAGAGCCCATGTACACTATGACAACAAGACATGAATATTCCAATGTAGCTGAAGCACAATAAAATAGACCTTAAAACCAACTTTTTGAGGATGATAGAGGTCCTTAAAGATGAAATGAATATATCCCTTAAAGAAATAAAGGAAAAGACAAAACGTTGGAGAAGGATCAATAATCCCTTAAATGCCAAGAAATAATCCCTGAATGCCAAGAAAGCCAAGAAAAAAAAAAACCAAAGAAGTGAAGGACTGTTCAAGATCTGAAGATGGAAATAGAAACAATAAGGAAAGCAAACTGAGGGAATCCTGGAAATGAAAAATCTACCTGAGTGAACAAGACCAGCGTCACCAACAGAATAAGAGATGAAGTGAAGAATCTAAGGAATTGAAGATAAGCTAGAAAAGAGAAAAAGAAGTTCTTCTGTCACATAATAATAAAAGTGGTAAATGTTCAGAGCACAGAGATAATGTTAAAATCTGCAAGGGAAAAAGGACAAGTAACATATAAAGGTAGACCTATTAGACACCTGACTTCTCAACAGAGAGTCTAAAAGCCAGAACGGCCTGGGCAGAGATGTCTTGCAGATTCTAAAAGAAAATTGAAATAACTTTCTATATCTTATTAGACCACGATGGTTAAAGCTGAACTTCAATAACGACAGAAACAGAAAGCCTATAAAGTCATGGAAATTGAACAGTTCTCTACTCAGTGACCACTAGATCAATGAAGAAGTAAAGAAATTAAAGACTTTCTAGAGTTTAATGAAAATGAATACACAGCATATGCAAACCTATGGGACACAATGAAAGCAGTGCTCAGAGGATAGCACATAAAGAAATTTGCCCATTCTTATCTCCTTGCACTAAGCTCAATTCTAAGTGGATCAAAGATCTCCACATAAAACCAGACACACTGAAACTAATAGAAGGGAAACTAGGGAAGAACCTTGAACATATGGGCACAGGGGAGAATTTCCTGAACAGAACTCCAATAGCTTATGCTCTAAGATCAAGAATAGACAAATGGGAGCTCATTAAATTACAAAGTTTTTGCAAGGCAAAAGACACTGTCAAAAAGACAAAGCGGCAACCAACTAACTGGGAAAGGATCTTTACCAACCTTACATCCGACAGAGGGCTAATATCCAATATATACAAAGAACTCAAGAAGTTAAACTCCAGAGAGGCAAGTAACCCTATTAAAAAATGGGGTACAGAGCTACACAAAGAGTTCTCACCTGAAGAATATCTAATGGCTGAGAAGCACCTAAAGAGATGTTCATCATCCTTAGTCATTAGGGAAATGCAAATCAAAACAACCCTGAGATTCCATCTCACACCAGTCAGGATGGCTAAGATCAAAAACACAGGAGATAGCAGTTGTTGGCGAGGATGTGGAGAAAGAGGAACACTCCTCCACTGCTGGTGGAATTGCAGGCTGGTACAACCACTCTGGAAAGCAGTCTGGCAGTTCCTCAGAAAACTGGGCATGACACTCCCGGAGGATCCGGCTATACCACTCCTGGGCATATACCCAGAGACTTTACCTGCATGCAATAAGGACACATGCTCCACTATGTTCATAGCAGCCTTATTTATAATAGCCAGAAGCTGGAAAGAACCCAGATGTCCCTCAACGGAGGAATGGATTCAGAAGATGTGGTATATCTACACAATGGAATACTACTCTGCAATTAAAAACAATGAATTCACAAAATTCCTAGGCAAATGGTCAGATCTTGAAAATATCATCCTTAGTGAGGTAACCCAATCACAAAAGAACACACATGGTATGCAGTCACTGATAAGGGGATATTGACCCAGAATCTCGGAATACCCTAGACACAATCCGCATATCAATAGATTTCTAAGAAGATGGAAGGAGAGACCCCTGGTCCTGGAAAGACTGGATTTAGGGGAACGCCAAGACAGAGTAAGGAGAGGGGGTTGAATGGAGAAAAGAGGGAGGGAAGGGGGCTTATGGGACTTTCGGGGAGGGAGGAAACGGGAAAGGGGAAGTGATTTGGAATGTAAATTAAAAAATAAAATAAAAAGAAATTTGTGAGGTCTTATATTAGCATTTTAACAGCACACTCTAAAACTCTATATGGAAAAGAAACAAACACACCCAATAGTAGATGACAGAATCAACTAGGCTGGACCCATAGGTGCTCACACAGACTGAACTGACAACCAAGGAGCCTATATGGGACTGACCTACGTTTTCCATGTGTATGCTACAGCTGTGTAACTTGGTCTTCTTGTGAGACTTCTAACAGTAGAAGCAGGAGCTGGATCTGACTCTATTGCCTACCTTTGAGACCCCCTTCCCCCTATTGAGTTGCCTCGTCTAGCCTTAGAAGATGAGGTGCTTTGTCTTACTGCAACTTGGTATGTCATGGCTGGTTGAAATCCATGAGGCTGGCCCTTTTCTGAAGAGAAATGGAGGAGGAGTGGACTGGGGAAGGTTGAAAGGAATTATGGGTGAGAATCTGGGGGTAAGGAGGGAGGTAAAATTGTGCTCGGGATGTAAAACTGAAAAAAAAAACAAAAGTCCAGATTATAATAGACTTACTAAGGTCATATATTGTTATAAAGAATGGGTGACAACTCTCCTTGTAATGACAAAATAATATAATTTATTTAATAGTTAGATCATCTTGGTAAAAAGGTATCTCATATTTCTTCCTATAGGTAGGAAAAATAGAACATTATATCCTATTCACCCGGTATCCATTATTCTGCATGACAGTTTACCAAATAGTTCCTACAGAAGTTTAGTCTGGTCAGGCAAAGTTGACAAAATCCTGCATCAATTTTTCTTTCTGCAACCCTGAAATACTTTTAACTACACAAATAGGTAAAACATTCATTAGAAAGAAAAACAACCACAGGCAAATAAACTGAATTAAATACTAGGATGCATGCATATGTTATACTTATTAAAGGTAGTAGACACCTAGAAGTAGGAAAGACAATGTGTTTAGAATCTGTAAACTTTGCAGTGATTCTGAAATGAGGTCCTTGGGAAAACCCTCTTGGAGTGATTGGGGATAGGACCTTTAATACTGATGCAAGCATTTGTGCATCTCTGCTACTCGTTATTGGGTTGAATGAGGGTCACTTCTTTCTCTTATGGATCATATAGTTTAATATGTTCCTATTTGTACCTGAACTTCGGATTCAGTTGTTGTATACCCTCACAGTTTCCCTCCAATATTTCCTCATCTATAGGCTTGTTGGTTATTTCTTGTGAGAACAGACCCTTCATTGTCTCCCACAGCTCTTGTGTGCCTCCTGGAAGGGTTGGTACTGCCTCGGGCCTTCTGTTGCCCTCTAGTGGCTTCTATTCCCACATACACCAAGATGGTTGATGATGGATCCCCCTGGGAGCTGTGGTTAATAGAAACATCTGTGCAAAGGCCAGGGATGGCATGTGGCCTCACCTATAGTCTGTGCCATTACAGGTGATAGGAGCAAGAAAGAAACCCTCATTCAACTATTTTAGGGGTAGAGACTCTGTAAGTGAACAGTTCTAATTCTTTTCCTTTACTGAAAGCTGGAAATGTCCTTGGTCCTGTCTGCAGGTTTGTCCTCACTGGGCCCAGGCATGCCAGAGAGAATTCTGGTACATGGAAGCTTATTTGTCCCCTAGGTCAGCACCTGTGCCTCGAAGTTGAATGTAAGATATGTCTAAAGGTGAGAGAAGACACATTATGGGTGCACCAACTGTACTGAACACCTCCCCCGCCTCACCCTAGTTTCTACAATTAGTTCTGTAAAAAGTCCCTAGATTAACATCTCAATGATCTTTTTTCTTTCTCTTATGTTCTCCATAAACTTTCCCAAACTCACCTTTGGTAATCCATTAATATCATTCTTCATACTCTTGAGATAAAATGTGGAGTTACTGACTCTGAAATTTGTCTGATTTTGAAATTCTGGCTCCCTAACTTTTAAGTTAAACCCTTCCTGTGGTGAGACGATATCCACTTAACTCAAAACCCCAACCCCTGCCCCCTATCACCCCATTTCATCAGTGGGCTTACCAACTATGTAGCATCCTTCATATTTAGCAAATAGTCAGTGTACTAGAGCGAGAAAAGCTGATGATGACAGGAGAGGGGGTTGCAGTCTCTGTTAGAGATGTTTTCCTGCATCAGGATGGAGCAGATGATGTCACAGTGACATGTATTTTGTGTCTCTGACATACAATCAAATGGACTCATCTTTAGATACACTGTTAAATTTTTTATGGGTATATGGGTGTTTTGCCTGTTTTTATGTGAACCATTTCGATGGCTGCTTCCAGAAGAAGAGGTCGCTGGGTCATCTGAAACTGCATTTACAGATGTTTTGAACAGCTGTGTGGGAGCTAGGAATTGTGGCTCAGTTCCTGTGGAAGAACAGCCAGCGTTCTTAAGCATTGAGCTGTTTCTTCAGCCCTCTTAAACGCACAATTTTAAAGGTGACAAACTTACAAGCACCCCTCCCCAATTTCTATTCTTGATTTTCCATAAAATGCCCTCAAATATATTCTCTTGGAGGAAGAGACTTTCTCACTTCTTCAAACACACACATTTAAAATTTAAAAATCCAATGCCTATTGCCAGAGCTGTTAGGTAGTAGTCTCATTAGTTAGACCAGCTGAAGAGCCATAGGTAATAAAGAACTGAGGAAGAATTATTCAGTGTGGGAGAAAAAAAAAGATCTAGTCATCCACTCAAGTCCATCCTGAGGCGCCAACATGACCTTTGAGTTAAATGGGTGCCAAGGATCATGCCTAACTGCTGCTAAGTAGTCTTGGCCAAGGTGCGGTTCTACCCTCCATGGTTTCAGTGCCTCCTGCAAGGTGGTCTGATAACTTTACAGAATTGTATGAAAATTCTTCTTGGGAGACAACTGCCTTCTCTGGCAGGCTCCAGGCTTCATCAGTCATGTTCTCATTTCAGCGTGAAAGTCCTGAAGAAGTTCCAGTTCCTTGGGGTCTACCATCCAATAGTCTGATAATTGAAAGGAAGGGCAAATGCTTCTCTTTAGAATGTCTCCATGTCGTCTTCCTTCCAGGATGGTTTGCCTCCCTAAGTCAAGGCAAGTGGTGCAAGCTGAGAACAAAAGTGAGCTCCCTTTACCCTGCTCTAATGAAGTTTAGATTTGAATTGGTAAAAAGTCATCACTGCAAAATTACTTACTTAGTTAAGCATAACCAATTAAACTCTGGAGGGAAAAATGTGGGTTAGGGAAGGAATCATCAAAGGAATGATACATTAGCCAGAAATTAAGGACTCAGAGATATAGTTCAGACAAAGGTCTTGGGGAAGGACTGAGTCATCCAGAAAACAGAAAGAATGTATTCCTTTAAAAGGGAAAAGGGGAGTGAGCATCAGGCTAGTTTTAACCAATGACTGGACAGCAGACAGCATCACAAATGCCAGTATGAAATGCAAAGGATAATTCTGATTGGAGCAAGGGAAAACTTCACAGGAAAATTACACCAGTGTTTTAATGGGTAGGGTGGGTGTCTGTAGACATGGGGAAACTGGAAAATCAGCTTCCTGAGAGCACACCATGAAATCTGTTGCCAAAGTCGTTTACAATCAAGTTGTCATGTTTACAGGTCCTTGAAAAGCTGGTTTTATTCTTTAATAGATGAGAAATGATGCTATTGTCTCCTACAAAATAGCTGAGGTTTTACTCGAACCAAATCTGTTCGAAAATGTTAAGCTGGTTACACAGAACTAATATGCCTCAAGGTGGTCATTCTCTCTGGATTAAAGCCTAGGAACAATTGTGGCTCCTGTTACAAGGAAAATTACAATGGGCCATTATGGAGAGGGACAAAAATCTCTGTTCCCAGAGGGGGACTGACAAGCTGCAAGTCCCCCTTTGCATGCCAACACAAAAGCCTGATTGCTTCAGATTGCTTGTTTATGCAAATCGAAGGCAACATTAATTCTGAGACTGGAGCTGTGAGGTGGTAGGGATGTTGCTGATTGGCTGGGTTTTGCTCCCGGGCTAGTAACCAAACTGACAAACCCTATCATATTCATTCCGAGCCTTTAGAAGGAATCTTGCTATTGCATGTCAGACTGAGAGTTTGGTTTTGCATTAGGTTTTGGAACTGTAGGAACCACAGCATTAGAGTCTATCAAAGAAACCCTCCCTTACTTTCTCCGTTGCTTCCTTAAATCAGACCTCAGTGAACATCATGACAGATACTCCTGTGACACTGAGCGGGACAGAGTGCAATGGGGACAGACCACCTGAGAATGGCCAACAGCCTAGCAGTCAAATCAGGAAGGAGACAACTGATGCAGATGAGACCCAGTCATACTACAGGGTTGAACCCAGTCTTGAAGATTTACCTGCAAAAGAAAGTCAAGAAGAGAGTGGAAACAGTAAAGGGAACATACTACCCAAAGGGTCTGAAGATGAGAAGATTCTCAATGGTATAGTATTTCTTTTTCTCAGTTTGTTTTGACTTACAAGCTTGTTCAAATATATATATATATAAACTAATATTATATAAATAAGCTGAACCCAAGAAATACAGTCCCTATTCCCAATAGGGGCTTCTTACCATACTAACTCATAACTTGGACTTGTTTGGTAGCTCTGCAATCCTACTGCTTTCTCTTCTGAACCCCTGATTGATTTCACTGGAAGAAAACAGAATAAAAGTAGTCACCTTTATTGAATTGTTATATAATTTTTAAATGGTAATGCAATGTTAACTACTGCTAGAATTGTTAGAACCATGGAACCATTGCTGTTTGAAAAAGAGAACTCAAAATTGTAAGATTTTAAAGAGGTCTTAGTCTATCTAATATTAGTGATAATATATACATATATATAGATATATATACCAATATGTATCTATATATAGCAATATATATCTATATATAGTGATATATGTATATATATATGTATTTATGCACACATGTAGATAGATAGATAGATAGATAGATAGATAGATAGATAGATAGATAGATAGATAGATAGATAGATAGATAGATAGATAGATAGATAGATAGGTAGGTAGGTAGATAGATAGATAGATTGATAAAAGAGGAGAGATTATCATTGTGGAAAGTAATTATTAAACAAATGCAATCAAGTTTAGAAGAATCAGAAAAATAAAATGATTTCTGAACCTTTAACCACATGTATTGCAAATGTTACATTACTTGTGTTTCTCCCTAGAAAACCCAGAAGAGAACCTCTTTGTTGTTCACCAGGCCATCAAAGATCTTTCTTTCCAAGAAACAAGTGCAGAAGACATGGCTTTCCGAGAAGGTAATGGAATCTTAGTTTCCCAACATAATTGTTTAGCTGGATGTCATTGTATAAGATGTGTGTATTGCATGTGTGCTGTAGAGAAGCAGTTCCAAATAAAGACTTCAAAATCTTCAAGCTGCTAAAGGCAGACACCTGAGTGGTTACCCACCTTACCCAGCTTTCCAAGTGGCTCAAGCCCCAAATTGTACGGGTCAGTCTGACTGCCTGGCATGGCAAAGTGATAGCTAAGTCCACTCCATGAAGCTTTCTCTTCAGTTTGGAGCTCCAGACGGGTGTTGGGCAGCTTCTGGGATGGTTAAGAAACAGGTTTAGTCTAAAGTTTCCTATTGACATTCGATCTAAAGTAACTTTATAAAACCAGTTACTACGTGGGAAAATTATGACTGAAAAAAGCAAAGAATAACTATTTTTTTTTTGTCAAAAAAAGCATGGCCCAGAGTGATAAAAATAATTTTGTGATCTTTACACAACTGTCTCTTGAAAAAGACCAAGAAAGTAGCATTGCTAAATTTCGAGTACAGTCAATAGACAAAGTTACAAAATCCTCTAAACATTTCTTCTGAGAAGATATTTACATTCAAATAGTTTCTGAGCTCAGCGCAGGATAGAATCTATTAATTAATCATTCCTTCCCTCTCTAGAAAGCTCTAAACAGCTTATCCTCATATTGAAGCCAGCATGTGGCACCTAACCAATTTAGTTTAGGACCCTCCCAGGCAAAACAAAGGGGAACCCCCAAGGAACTTGAGAATACCAGGTAAATAACAGATGCCAAGAACAGGGAGGTGATTGAGAATTTTGGAGTCTCTCCCTTTGCCTAGACAACTCCAAGACTCTCTGCTGGCCAACATGTAAGCAGTTACAGCTAAGCAGAAGCTGGGTATCACAGAGGAATCACAGAGACACCATCTCAGCACAGGCAGTGGTAAAAGTTAAGAGTCCACAAAACGAATGACGTAATTTCGTTCCTCTAGTCTTTCTGTTTTTAATGTGATTAGTCTATAAAGGCAGGGCTCACGGTTGTCCACCTATAGCTTCTTTATCAGCAATAAGATCCACTGCAAACAAAGGTTACCAAGACTGTGCCTTTCGATCAAGAGGAGAGGAGTGGGGCTCTCTTCTTATGTGACTTGGTGTCACCAGAGGATTTGCCTCTGCTCGCCTCCTTTCCCTCTGAACACAGCACACTTCGACTCTGTGACAGAGGTACTGCTTCTGTGTCTTTTCCTTTTAAAATGGCAAACAGCTATACAGTCTCCTAAGAGAATATGCCTGCTAAGAATAAGATGCCAAAAATATTGAGGAAAAAACACCAATCAATTTAAATGGAAGGATGATTTTCTTTTATTCATGACAGTCTTGGGCCTGAGTTTTGAATATGAATAAAAACTCAGTGCGTGTGTATGTGTATGTGTGTGTGTGTGTGTGTGTGTGTGTGTGTGTGTGTGTGTGTGTGTGTGTGTGTTGGGTTTTGTTTTACTGGTGGGAGAACACACCAAAACACAGCCCAGTATCAGCCAATAAGAATATCAAGTGGAGGATTGACAGCAGCTGTTTAGGACGAGTGTGGGTGGTAATTCACGCTTACTTCTCTCTATCATGGTTTGTGGAATCTTGACTCAGAGGAAAAAAAATGAAAGCTTCTGATTTAAATAGACTTACAGGGAGAGCTGCGGGAGGGGGAAAGAAGTTGGTAATGGCCATTCACCTTGTTTATAGGCTCTTGTGGCATAGGAAGAGAATGGTGAAGTCACATATTCTAGCCATGTTCTCTATGGCTAGGTAATGTTTTCCATATAAGCCTGTTATGTGTGCATGTTCAGAAAAAAACTTCTGCTCTCTTGCCATTCATTCTTATACATCAAGAAATGCTAGTGAAATGTATTAATATGACCCAGCTGTTTAGAAACAAATGATTATAGTGCTTTAAGTCTTCTAAAGGCCACAACATGGGACCAAATAACCCATTACTATGCTGTCATGTGGGGCAACAGGAGAACCTAGCATTATATGCATACAAGCCCAACATAAGCTTTAGATCTGGATCTCCAGAAGTCAGTAGAGGATCTTAAGCCATGTTGTGTATGACTCAATGTCCCACTTATGAATTCTTGAATTCTGAATATCTAGGGACTCGTGATCTTCTGGGTTTTTTTTAACACTTTATTTTTACGTTATGCATACTGAGTGTTTTGTCTGCATGTGTGTTAGTGGCCTCATCTGTCACCTGGTTCCTGGAGGCCAGAAGAGGGCATTGGATCCCCTAGAACTAGAGTTACACAGAATTGTAGGCTAGCATATAGGTGTTGGAACCAAACCTGCTTCCTCTGAAACAGCAAGTTCCTGGAACCACTAAGCCATCTCTCTAGGCTCCCTTTGCTCCTTTTTATACTTTTTAATATTGCTGTTATTTTATGTGTATGAATGATTTGCATGCATGTATGTCTGTGCACCGTGTGCATGCCTAGTGTCCTTCCAAGCAAAAAGAGGGTATTGGATCCGTTGGGGCTGGAGTTAGGAATGGTTATGAGACCGGACCCTGAGTCTCAGGAAGAGCAGCCAGTACTCTTGGCCATTGAGTCACTTTTCTAGCCCTACTCAGAGACAGTGTCTATGACTGAGTTTGACTAGACTTGGGCAGACATTATTTACACACTGGAATACAGTGTCTTAGCCCAAGGCACTGTTTGCATTGTCCTTGTGGGATACATTTGTAGATGTGAAGTAAATCCAAACATTTTTACTGAGTATGTACATACATATACATATAAAATATATACATGTACACACATGCATGATCTGCATACATACATATATAAATAAACACGCACACATAATTTTTGGAAGAGAAAAATTTTAAGTGTGCCTCAGACAACAGTAATCCTACTAAATACACCAGACTATGACAAAAGAATTCCAAAGAAGGTTGTGCTGTAGACATCCCAGAAAACACATAATGCTCAATGGCATTTTAAAGACTTAAATACTGAAATATCTATTTAGCAATGTGAAATGCAGTGTTTTGCAAACCCTTTTGACCGTGAAACCTATTTGGTTGTCTAGAATTTATCAGGCAACCCCGAGTCATAGACCAGACGGCGCAACAAGTTGGAATTTCATTGTGCAGGAGAATGGTTTAGAGTGTTACTGAATAGCCGATAGTTGATCTGAAAGCCCAGTGTGTCTCACCCACTAGTTCATTTTGCTGCAGGGCATCCGTGGAAGAAGATTCCTCTGAACAGCAGTAACCTGGAAGTGAGTAGACAGAAGGAAAGAATTGACTACCAACATCTAGAACAGAGAGAAGATGAGAGCACAGCCTGCCAGGCAACTGAAATCGAATGGCTGGGGTTCCAGAAATCTAGTCAAGTTGACATCTTGCGTTCTAAATGTGAGGAGGAAGAAGAAGTGTGGAATGAAGAAATAAATGAGGAAGATGTTGATGAGTGCGCTGAGGAGGAAGATGAAGTCCGAGTAATAGAATTTAAGAGAAAACACAGAGAATGTTCTCCATCAAAAGAGGAAAGCTTTGCAAGGGAGGACTCTCCGCTAAGCAGCCCCAACTCCCAACTGGGGACCCCGGAGGAGCAGCCAGTGTTCTCAAAGAAGGGAGATATCGCCAGGAATTCTTATTCCAGATATAACACGATATCCTATCGGAAAATCAGGAAAGGCAACACCAAACAGAGAATTGATGAGTTTGAGTCAATGATGCACTTATAAATTAACGAGGACTGAGAAATGTCCGGAGCGTTAGAGAAAAGCTAACTTCTAACTTCCTTTCACTGAGATGTCTTCCGCTTCCTTATTCGCAAGATATGCATGCTTAATGTCTTTTTCACCGTAAAGTAACATGGAAATAACCATAGACAAAACTTATTCTGGTAACTTTAAACCAACAAGCTTTTGATTCTTTCCTGGGTTTTTGCTTTAAAAAAAATTTAACTAATATAGCATCAGGTAAGCATTGTTGCAAAGCCAAGCCTGGTAGGATTTGTCATTAAAAGTAGCAATAGTAAGAGAGGCAAGTCAAGGGAAAGAGAACAGTAGACGTGACTCTCATAATTTTCTTGGTGCCTTTTTTTCCCTTCAGGTCAATGAGAAGCCTAAAATTAAACCCCATCTCCATTAAGCATAGTTTTTATAGATTCTGGCTTTTTTTTCCTAATTATTGTAAGAAACAATTGTGTCTTAAATCTATTTCCTTGGCATCTACTGAGTAAAAAATTCAGCAGACCTCCTTTCTAGGTGCAACTATTCAGTGAATTTCCTCACTAAAAGGCTAAGCAATTGTCAGTCAGAATTCTGTTTCTGAGTGCTGGTACCCGCTTTATGCTTTCAACATGAATTAAATCCATTGTGAAGTTGCTCCAGAGAAAGCCTAGATGACTGGAGAGCCAGAGAGTAGAGAATTGTATTGGGTGATGGTTTTATTTTTGTTACTGAAAACAAAGTCTTGTCTAGCACAATGAAAATCATTAAAAATAAAAATGACAATTTTAGCACAATTTTAAGAAAATGCCCTGCTTCATTACCGCACTTCCTTGTGTTAGCAGTATCCTAAAACTGTTTTTATTTTTCTTGGAAATGAGAGACACTGGCAGTCATAACTGTACTAGTTATTATAAAAATGGAAAAATAATTATCTTAGACTATTTTAGAAGTAGGGTGTGAGCATATATTTTTAGGGGGGAAACTGATAGTCATAAGGAATATATGATTTATTGGACCAAAGCCCAAATCAAGAAGCTTAAAATTGCACCTGCGGAGCGTCACCCGAGCCAACACATCAAATAATGCGTTGAATATTTATGAAAAGAGGATATTTATACTCTCCAATAGTTTACTCCACAAATTTTCATTTCGTGATTCTGTATATATTGCTCTGAACTTTCTGTGACCACAGATTAAAAATATCTTTTCGTTCCAAATAGAAAGACAATTCCTTATTGTCTGGCTGTAATACAGCCTTCATTGTGCTATTCATCCCTTTGTTTGCTTCATTCTGTCTGTGTAAAAGCCTGGGTTAGTCCTGCCTAGACGATTGCTTATTTATGTGTAACAAATCCCACACAATCTCATGGCAACTTCCTTAATTCTTCCTGGTCATATAATATATTTCCATAGTATCATATACTATTATGGAGTATTTAAAAGACTCAAGTTTGAATTGACATACTTCTTTTATTCTTCAAAGCAATTCTTTATAACCTGACCGTGTAAAAGATCTGTTACCCTTAGAGTGTGAGCCTGCTGATTTCATTTAGGACAAATGTGTGTTTTCTGAATAAAATGAGAGAAATGTTGTCTTTGTTGATAACATTGGCTAGGAGATTGATGGAATGGCACAGTTTCCTGTTTTAATTTAGAACCTTTGATTATTCTGTAGAGACAACCTGCGTGCTTTCCTGGATTCCTGATGAGCTCTGCCATTTTCTACTTAACTTCAAAGCCCAGTTATAAATAACAGGACTACACTGTTGATCTACCCATCTGACAGTTATTTTGTTAGTTGGAGATGATGGATTACTATGGAGCTTACAAGAGATGGGTAGTATATAGTTAAGGGCATGGCAAACCTATTAGCTCCTATGGTACTACATAACCTCGGACTTTTTCCACTGGGTCCTTTTACCACAAAATTAAACAATTATGAAACATTCTGTCCGCAAAGACTATTTTAAGGTATGTTCAACTTGAATTTTGTTTATTCTTATGGACAAAGCAAAGCAGCATAAGGAGATCATTGGTAACATTCTTCAGTTCCATACCAAGGTATCTTATGAGTACAGCAGGGCCAGAGGTTAGCACCTGGATAACATGGTGGTGGTAGGTAGATATTTGGGTCTGTGAAATCTTAAAAAAACAAAGGTCTTGTTTAGATTGTATGGGGCATATTAACATATTTTAGACTCGTCTGGGTTACTATCAACTGATACCCACTCATGAAGATTTAGCTGAGATTTTTGTGATTCAAGGTTCAGGGGTGGGAAGGATTCTGGTAACTGATACCTGATGGGGTTATGTGACTGCTGGCATGTCTTAGATGACATAATTATCTTTCATTGCCAGATGAATGGGAATTAACAACAGCTTTATGTCTCTGTGAAAATGAAATTTACTTTTAATTTCATACTATATTTAAAGACATGGAATTTTTCTGGTTCACTATCTATCTATCTATCTATCTATCTATCTATCTATCTATCTATCATCTATCTATCTATCTATCTATCTATCATCTATCTATCTATCTATCTATCTATCTATCTATCTATCTATCTATCTATCTATCTATCATCTATATAGTATATATCTAGTTACCTGCTTACCTATCATCCACCTATCTATCTGTTATTAAATAAAGAACTTCTTTGTCTGATTTCCTTTCAATAAAATTTTGTGTTCTTTGTTTCAGGTTTTCAGGTTTTCAGCCTATATTTCCTTAGAATTTAGTGAGAATTTTTTTTCATGTAAGCAGCTATTTAGACCGTCAATCAATGCACTTTACAGAAATCAAGAGAACACTTTACTAAAATTAACGTACATCATTTGTTTCTAAAAGATTTTTAAATGATTATATGCGAAATTGTGAGAACTTCTGGTGCTTAGATATATAATGTGCATGAAATTTTTCTATTACTTTGAGAAGAAAATGAGAGTTTGCTTTAGATGCATATTGGCACCAATAATATGAAAAACACATATTTATCTTTGTAGCCCTCAAGGTAATGTACTTAAGCTCTTCTGACACATTGATCATGTTATTTCTGCATTTCACATAAGGTACTATTTGTGGTATACTTTCAAATGATGTCTTCAAATGGTCAGGAAAAGCTTAAAATACTTATTTTAACTTCAACATCTAATACAAAGGCTTTATCTATGAACTTGTAAGCAATACTTTTGAACTGGCAAGTGTCTGTCCGTATAAATAAATTTATTTACACTCATGGGATGGTTATTGCCATTATTAGGAACTCACCATATTCAAAGTCAGTCTACATGTTGGAAAATGGGAATTTTCATTTTGTTTCTCCAAGAGAGGACTCATATAAACTTGCAAAGGGATCCTGATGGAGACAACCACTGTCAGTTAACACTGCAGGCTAAAACAGAGACATTAAATCTGCTTCATCATGGAGCTGATTTACTGTCTTTCATATGAAACGCCACCCCACCAAGCCTCAGAAAGGACTATAACACTTTACGTGGCTTATGCAAAATGTCCATGGAATAAGCATTTGTCAAAAAAAAAAAAAACATTCTGCACAATAGCTTTGGTTAGCATTTCTTCTCCATCTAGGTAGTAGGTAGTAGGCTTGCAACAATTAATGAATACCCCATGCCGCTGTTGTAAAATCTTTATGACACAATCTGTAAAGCAAATTGAAGTTAAAAGCTGGAATACTACTCTGCAATTAAAAACAATGAATTCACGAAATTCCTAGGCAAATGGTCAGAACTTGAAAATATCATCCTTAGTGAGGTAACCCAATCACAAAAGAACACACATGGTATGCAGTCACTGATAAGGGGATATTAACCCAGAATCTCGGAATACCCTAGACACAATCCGCATATCAATAGATTTCCAAGAAGATGGAAGGAGAGACCCCTGGTCCTGGAAAGACTGGATATAGGGGAATGCCAAAACAGAGAAGCAAGAGGGAGTTGAATGGGGAAAAGAGGTAGGCAAGGGGGCTTATGGGACTTTCGGGGAGGGAGGAAACAGGAAAGGGGAAATGATTTTGAATGTAAATAAAAAAACTTAGAAAATAAAAAAAAGAAAGTTAGCAGTAAAAAAAAAGCTGTTGTTTATGTTTTAAATTGAAGGGTTTTTGAAATTTTATTTTCCATCTCTGTTAAAAAATGAACCACTTGTCTGTTTTGCTGGAAGGCAGGTTGGTCCTGTGATTCATGGAGTAGCAGATCTCTACATTTTTGTTTGTCAGTTTGGTCCAGGAGATGGAAAAGCAGAAGTCCTACATCACATCAAGGCTGTACATCATTACAAGACCAATGAGGGTCATCACAGACATCTCCACTTCAGCT
The DNA here is from genome assembly GCA_036184795.1 of Tokudaia tokunoshimensis. Classification (NCBI taxonomy): domain Eukaryota; kingdom Metazoa; phylum Chordata; class Mammalia; order Rodentia; family Muridae; genus Tokudaia; species Tokudaia tokunoshimensis. Next base: position 32,078,226 of record BTHU01000004.1, on the reverse strand, counting down.
GCTCAATTAGAGAGGTCCAAGGTTGACTTTCTGCCTATGCAACATTCATGAGAGACCATAAGGCTTTTTACCTAAGCTGATTTCCTTATCTTTAAACCAGTAATCTGTAACCTGGGGCCTTACCTGGGCTCACCTACCTTGATAACCTTATTACTTTAATAGAATGATTGAGGCATGCTGTAGTAGAAATACATTTTAGAACACTGGATAGAATGGTCACTGGGTTTTGTCTAATATTGATGGGATGACCATATTCTTCCTTGGTGTAAAGAAGGGAGAGACACATTCCTCATCATGTGGAGGGAAGAAAGATGTATACAAGCCAAGAAGATGAGAATGCACAAAACCTAGAAGAGTGTAAGCATTCGATGATAAATTATTCTTTTTCTTTTATTTTTTATAGTTTTGCGGGTTTTATATAAGCTATTAAGGTCATTGTATGAGATGTAATCGCTTGGCTGTGTTCAACATAAAGGTAGAAGTATTTAACAACAAGAAGCAAACTGGTTCTACCTGGCTTGTCTCTACCTCATTGTTTTGCCTGAGAGCTCCTTGAAAATCATTGCAAACCATTCATGAAGTCAGGACAGGTTGGGCATGCTGAAGTCTTATCCACTGTAAGTGATGTCCATGACCCTCTCTAATCCTTAAGTCAACACTAGAAAGAAGGTTTTCTAACATCTACAAGCATGCTTCCAACGTAATATGGGGGAAGCTAATGATACATTGCGATCATGGCACAGGGTAGTTTTGCAGTCCTGTGAATGACAGATAATTGAATGTCAGCAAGCAGAACTGAGAAAATTTGACGCTCGTGATAAAACAGCACTGTAGCAACAACAGCTGTGTCATCCCATGGGAGGGGGGATAGCTCTGCATAAGTGTTGAAAAGAGAAAGCTGCTGTGTATGCTGAAGGGTGAGGAAGTACTTCCAGTGTTCAGGAAGTTAGTATTTTGATCAAATTAGTTCTGTCAAATATTGACAAGGCCACTCTGTGTTCAAGTTGACAAGACACACAGGTATGTTTCTAAGAAAAGGCAATAACCTAAGCCAAGTCAAGGAAATGTGAAGCCCCATCCTCCTACCAAAGAATTCTCTTGGACCACAAAGTGTTCCATCAAAGGTTAGTTATTATATGTAAAAGAGGCTGTAGTAGAATTTTTATACTCCTTCTTGTCTTCAAAGAACAAATTTGGAGGACAGTGATTCTTAAAAAATGTTGGGCTATCAAGTATCTACAGGATTAAGCATATCCCCTCCTACTGAGTCCAGACAAGGCAGTCCTCTGGTACATATATGCTGGGGCCTTGGACCAGCCTGTGTATGCTTTTGGTAGTAGCTTAGTCCTGGGGAATGCTCCAGGAAGTACCTTCTCAAAGGCAAAGAGGGGATGGGGGAAAGAACTCTGTGAGGGGGAGCAGGAGGGGACAACATTTGGGATGTAAATTTGAAAAAAAAATCATTAATAATAATTTTAAAAAATGTTGGCAGTAGATTTGTGAATCAGAACACTGGGCAGAATGGTCACTGGGCTTTATCTATTGTTGAGGTGCTCATATCCTCCCTTAGTTGTAAGGAAGAGATAGATAATGTCATACGGAGGAAAGAAAGATGTATACAAGCCAATAAGATGAGCACACACAAACACATAAGGATGTAAGCACCCAAATGAAAATTAGTTTATCTTGCTCTTTTTCCCTCATTTTTTGTAGTTTTGTGAGTTTTATACAAGTTGTATAAGTTCTTCAAGACTAAGTTTACATAAATTCCTAACTCGTAATAATTCCTTGCATCTTTGGGTAAGTGGGAAAATGTATGGTAGAAAGTTTGGTAACCCCAAATAAGCACATGATGTTACAAATAAAGCCTTTGTTCTATGGATAGTCCTCAGAAGTAGCTTTATATAACAAGGTACAGTTACATAGTGCATAAAGCAGAGGCCACAGAAGATTCTCTTGTGGGAAAAAGAAACATTTACTTTCTTCACATCCACAGGTAGATCTAGCCAAAGCATGACTCATCTTCTGCTAACAAGACTTTTCTTTGAAGAAACTTTTCTTGGATAAAATACACACTCTGTAGACCAATGGACAGGGACACATTCAAGGTGTCACATGAAAGTGACTGAGTGACAAGGGCCACATTGTACTGTTTTGTCATCAACTCAGTTAGACCATAGGCAAAGACTTGCGTCTTTTCTCTCTCCATATGGCTGTATTTGGTAAAAATTACCTCATTTTCAAATTATTCTCTTATCATCAGTTCTGGAATGAGACATCTTAAATATGCTGTGTATGCTGTCTGTAATGGTAAAGAAAAGATGTTTCCTTTCTCCTTATTCATAGAGTCATGCTTGTTTGTAATTAATTGGAAGACAAAATGTCAAGTAGGAAACCAGACCAAAACCACTCAGTTTTCAGGTGAACAAAGATTTAAATTCACCAGTAGGCATAAGCAAGCAGGGCCACCCTGCAAGGCACAACTTCAGTAAGGAAATTGGTTTATGTCCTTTGAAAGACCTCGATGGGCAACGGTGTACCATAAGCCATGGTGCAAACAATAGAGATAGTCACACCCAGACATCTGAATTCTTACCCTGTTCCTCACAACTGGCCAGTGAGAGTCATCAGATAGGCAATCTGTCTCCTAACATTTGTTTTCTTACCAAAAAGACTTGCAGCAGACCCTGGTCTCTCAGCTTTCTTCAGCAATACCTAAGGATTCATGTACTTAACAAAAGAGCTCAGTTTAGACATGAACCAGCTTCTCTCGGCAGGCCTGTGTTATCCTCAGGTCCATGTAAGTAAGGGTTTTGCTCCATCTTTTCCCATCAGAAGCTCTATATCCCCTGTCTTCTTCTGACAGGCCTGGGACAAACCTTCATCCGTCTCTAACGATCAAAGTTGCTTATATCATTTCCCCCTTTTAAAGCTGGGTCTGCTTTGGCATGGTTTAGAATCTGTTTCTTAGACTACTTCATCCAAGTGACTATTGCTAAATCTAAAGTAGTATTTTTATTGTTTTCATATTTTAAGTTCTTTTCTACTCTTCAGTATCACTTCTGTTTTAATTATATCGACTCCTCTCATTTAACTCTGTGGGAATGTCCAATGGCTAAGTGCATTTTTTTTTCCTTTTCTAATACAGCATGTTGGAACCCAACTATTTCTTCTTATTTACCTTAAAAAAATACAGAAATCTAATAGATGACTGCTATGATCAGTTTTTTTTTTAAAAAAAATAGCATAATTAAAGAGCATAAAGTGAACCCAAACAATACATAGAATTAAGTACATTAAGGCTTCTTCCTTTTCAATAAAACTTCCCTGCTTATAGCTCCAGATTAAGAAGAAAACTCCCTGGTCATCCAGATCAATACCTCCATTAGGAGGGGTTATGGAGAGCTGATCAGACTGCTACATGCTGCCAGGTACACATGGAAATATTTCAACAAGGTGGTGTCTCTGTGCTGCTAGCTAGGTCTCCCAGGTGCGGGAATCCATGCAGATGAATTTGATGAAATCAGAATGTGGTTGGGTTTAGCTCTACTCATGGGCCACGATAGCAGTCATGGGCATGACATTATTATATGTTTCAGTCCTGGTTAACTGTGAGAGTCTGTGAGGAAAACTTGGAGTATTCACTTCAGCACAGGGTGGGACACAGACACTTCGAAAGCCTCCCAGAGCTGAAGAACAGCAACCCAGCCCAGTGGCAGCTTGTTTCCCTGAGTTATCATTTGCTGATTCAAATGTAGTCATTTTCAAAAGCCTTCCATGCAAATGCTATTAAAATGGAAAATTTAAGCCACTATGGTGAGAAGTACAGTCACTGAGTTTGGTGTTATTTTCACAAAATGTAACGGCTTAACTAGATAAAGTATTTCTCTTTAGACTTCATAGTATTTTTCAAATTTCCACTTTTGTTTCGGTTCCATTGGGTTACAAGCAGTCAATTTCAGGGTCTTCTGAGAGAAATTCCCTTCCATACATAATAACTGCTGATAGTTTTCAAAAACAATGTGATCCACCTGAAGAGAAAGAGGAGATTGGAATGAGCTTCAGATTAAACTTGGCAACAGAGATATGAAGATCTTATAAGCAAATTATATTTTCAATCCCCCGGGAACTCTCCTGAATTAAATTAGTAATATGAGCACAAGCTTTGGAAGACGTCAAGTTTGTCTCTGTCTCAAGCTAGGTGATCTAACTTCTCTGCACTGTAAAGCCTTCATTCATCAGGAAGCAAATGCTGATATAGCTGATAATTATAATATTTAAAGGAAAAAAAAAGTCTGGCTGTCACTTAGTCTATAGGGTGACCACTTCATTGATGGTAGAAAAAAAATCATGTAATGTGACAGAGAACAAATTTGTTAATTTATTAATCCAGCTCATGTCTTAAGAATGTTCACTGGTATTGGCAAATGCTAGAAATGACACATTTTGTTTGGGAGCTCCTTATCTGATAATATAGAATGCCAAATGTCCAGTGCCCAGATTTAGTTAGAAAAAGACAAGTGTATTCCAGATGACCTTAATATTGCTGAATATTAAAAGTGAGAGATAATCTACTTAGGACCAACTATGGCTTTGCAATTTTTAACTTGAAAATCTCCATTCCCATAAATATGACCATGATAAGTTCAGTTATTAATAAATTAGCTTAATATAATTTAATAAGTTAGTTTAATATAATTTTATATGATATGTGATAGTATAATTAATTTTTTACTCAGAAAGGGGATGCTTTTATGCTAAAGCATTTTAAATGCATTTCCATAAAATAATATGACTCTTAGTAAACCTTGGAAATATGGTTCTTACATATATTTAAGGTTGTGCAAATTAGGTGGCCTTGAAGCAAGTCATCCAGCATTCTCTAGACAGTATCTGTGGCAAATGACAGAGATAACTAAATTACTTCTTCCCCATCAAAAGACACAGAAGGACCAGTGATAGGGAGAACTTCTATAATCCAAATCTGGTGTTGTAGTGAGAGGCAAAGTCCAGAGAATCGGGGGAGCATTGATTTAGGGAGTACTTAAAAATGCAAATTTAGAAGTGTATAATTTTAACTAATAATTGCTATCTAGAGTCAAACCCTGAAAAGAAAGAGGTTCTTGTTATTCACAGTCCTTCTCCATTATCTTAGGGACTGCTCTAGCTATGTCTTGAATGTTATCCCCAAGACTGATGGGATAAAGACCTGGTCCCTGTGGTAGACCAATGAGGAGATGGTAAAGTATTTGAGATATGCGGCTTCCTGGCAGATCTGCAGGTAAACAAACAACAAGGGCAAACTAAGATGAACTGAGACCTCTAAAATGGATCTGATTCCTCTCCCTTTAATTATTTAAGGTATTTTTCTAAAATGATAGCAAAGGGCTTAAGAAAATTTGTATGATAGTTGTCAAATGAAAAAAGAAAGAGACAGACAGGCACACACAAACACACACAGAGAGAGAGAGAGAGAGAGAGAGAGAGAGAGAGAGAGAGAGAGAGAGAGAGAGAAAGAGAGAGAATTATAGGCCTTCTACATACATCTAGACAGAGGGGCTGAAATGCAGAAGGCAACAATGTAGCAAACCAGATTCCTGATCTCTGTTATCTTAGTTCCTTACCTTTTCCTAATCGGCTTTCTGTGTAAGATCTACTCTTACATACTTCCTCAAAATCTTGTCCAACATTCACTTGTGCACACAAAGTACGTTTTGATTTCCATTGTCCCCTTTTCTGTCCCCTGTGTGTGGCACCTTCAGTGCAGTGTGTTAAGGAAGTAGGAGGTGGGATGTAATTTAGTTGATAGCTATTCATGAAATTTTCTCAAAAATATGAAAATAAAAGTAGAAGTTTGTATATTAATCATTCTCTATTTGATACTATTAGCTGGCAATAATCAGTAAGGACAAATTATACACACACACAAACACACACACACACACACAAACACACACACACACAAACACACACACACACACACAATACTGGAGTTTGGCCCTGATTTTGTCTAGGAGCAAAAAAAGGATGTCTGGATAAGTCATCAAAAGAAGGATACCCTAACCAATAGGAACACCCCTGAAAATAAAATGAGTTTTGATTGGGGCCAACTCTGTGCAGAATCATGATTTCTATATTGCCTGGTGACTTAGTTTCTTTTCTGTTGCTGTGATAAAATACCAATTAAAACAACTTGAGATATAACAGTTTATTTCAGCTCACAGTTCAAGGTGACATCCCACAATGGGTGGGGAGTTTCCCAGTGACAGGAGTTTTATGGGGCTAGTCACATTTCATGAACAGAGATTAGGAGATCTATGTTGTATAGTTCTCAGCTCACTTTATTTCACATAGCCCAGCATCTGCTTTTAAGGTCTAGTCTCACTCAAGAAGAAATTAGGTCTTCCCACACCGATTACCAGAATCAAGACGGTCTCCCCTAGGCATGCTCAGGAGCTAACTGGTGCCACACCATGGCCTGCAAGACAGTAGGTGGCTGCATGCTAGTTAGATGGCAGAGAGACGATAGCCTTGACTCTATTCCTAGGTTTCAAGATTCTAAGAAAAAGCTTATGACCTCAACTCCACTTCAGACAGGACTGGGAGAAACTGAATGGACTTTGAGATTGAATGTAGCATGGGAGTAACTTGCTAAGATAACCACTGTGGTGCAAACATTCTCAGCATGCTGATGTGTTATCACCAAATACAAAGCTGGCAAGAGACACACAGTCACCCTCTCTTAATCTGTTCCTGAAGTGCCTGGAGAGTCTTATCTGTGGACACACACAGACGTGAAGAAATGACACCTTTCCTGGAACGAGGGCAGAAAGGGAAGCTGGAATCATTCTAGACAGCAACATTTGTAGGAAGCATATAGGTTCTTGCTTTTTCCATGTATTCCACTTCTAGACTTTTCTGGTAACCAATGGGAATAAGCTTCAGCAATAAGCATGACATTGTTGCTTGACTTAAATGAATGTTAGAATCTAGGATGATGGCCAATATTGTGGGGAGAAATGGGTGTCTTTAAACCACTCAGTTGAAAGAAATTTTGAAAAAAGAGCAAACAAAATTAAATTGAATTAAAATGTAACAAAAATGGTCTTTATTGCCCCTGAGTGAAACTTTTCACTATCTCTGTTGTTACAGACCACATTTAAGGCTTCTGATTGCAGAGGTTGATGATGAGAGTTTTATGTCCCCTTTGACTGAAATTTGACTTTGTAGTAAAGGATGGCACAGATGTTTTGCTTACCAGTTCTGGATGAAAAGCAGATGCTGATTTGTGCAGCCATTTGAGCCTGTTGTTTCTGTTATCACAAGGGTACAGAGCCAGGGATCCTTTATCAGGGATGGGTGCCACACACCACTCTTCGTGCTTAATAAGTCTTACCCAGGTATAATTAAATTGTTGAAGCTGTAGGGAATGGGAGCAGGCAAGGTCATTCAGTTAGCAAACAAAGGCAGGGGAGGTTGCCCAACCTTTTTTTAGGAATAGGTGAGACCATGTGCACTCTGATCTAATGAGGTATGTGTATTATTTTACCTGCCTACTGTCATCTTTTCCATTGCTACATTAGAGAGCAAGACTATCTCTGTGAGTTTCAGTAATGGTTTCCATGTATGCTCTCAATAAATATTACCGGAAGCAGCGTAAGTAGTTAGTACACTAAGTATATCTCTGAATATAGATGTTATTTCCAGTGTTGTGAGTTACAGGCAATCTGGGTGCTAAGTATTGCCATGTGTAAATCACCATGCAGTTAAGATCCCTGTCCATCAGTGGCTTTATGTGGATCAAAGCCCAGTCTTAGATTTCTTCAGTGGAAATTACCGTACCTTCTTCTTTCAGACTCTCACTTGGACTCAGGTTGATTTATTCTAATGGATGGAAAGTTATTGAAATGTGTCTTTGCCACCATGCGACATCTCCAATTCATAGGCTCAACTCTTAGAGTAAGTCCAGACTGGAGGAGTTGACAGTGTCTAAAATAAGTATCACTTCAGGTAATTTAACAGTGCTTCCAATTCTTAAAAATAATTTGACAATTATCTGAAAATAAAGTTGTTTGATTCATTTATTTTAAAGCTCTGGTCCTTGTGAAATTTGCCATGGGGGGGGGGGCAGGGAAGGGCAGGATAGAAAAAATATTGAAATGATTTTCCTCTATGAATTGTCTACATTATAACTGGAGTATTAAACAGTGAACCAAGGACTTTACACATGATAGGCAAATGTCCTATCACTGAGCTATACGTCCCCTTTGTACAATTTATTCTGAGACAAAGCTTACCATGTAAGACATGATAGCTTTGCATTTGTTATGCAGTCTGGGAAAGCCCTAAAATCATTATTTTCTTGACTCAACCTCTGTAAGAACTGGAATTATAGGCCTGTGTCACTATGACTGGCTTCAAGTTAAGATTTAATTTAGACTATAAGGCTATATTAAAGAAAGAGTAGTATGTCTTGCTGTCCAAAGAATAGTCCCTGAATTAGCATCTTGCCACCCAGACACTAGTTAGAAATGTTAGAAATCAGACCCACTATGGACCCTGTAAGTCAGTCTCACCTAACAACTCCCAAGGTGATTTGTGTGGGTATCAATGTCTGAGGAGCATGGACAGACAACAGACTAGGAGGTTATATAGTTACTAAGATAAGCTGAACATTACCGTAGAAAGAGATTAAAAGTAAAAATCTGAGAAGACTTGTAGTTAAAGTAAGGGACAGGAATTGAGGGTGAAGCTAAGTAAATTCTTCGGAGTTGTTTTAGATAAACACAAGTCTGGTATTAAACCTTATCAATTCTAACCTAATCAAACTCACTTCCTCTACATTACTGTTCTTTTTATTCAACAAACCACTCCAAAAGAAGCTCAAAAGGTCCAAGAGGGTCAAAGTGTGATGGGGTTTTCCGGTAGGAGGTGGCTCTATTACTCATACTTTGGTCCCCACTTCCCAACTCATTGGTATTCAATAACAGAAGTTGGGTTTTGGTGAAATACTGATTTTATAGGTATTCTAAATTCCCACAGTGATTGTTTTAAATGAGTAAATTATTGAATATTTTAATATAGTTTAGACTAATTCTGTAGTTGGTTTTTCTATAATTTATGACTTTCTCCACTGTGAATTGTTAATAAGCAAAAAGTTATTTCTTTAGTGGATTCTTTAAACTTGTCATCTTCTCTCTCTCCTAATTATGAAACTGTTTCCTTGGCTTCAGGTTTACGATCCACAGAAGATTTAGACTGACAGACATGCCTTCTATTCTAAGGGCAACTTGGGAATAAGATGTAGAGCTGGGATGTGCTTGAAAGTATAAGCCACAGTGCTTAAATTAGGACAAAGAAATAATTCAGCAAGCCAAGGACATCATTGCAAAAGGATCTGTCTACCAAAGTGTGATCTTCAATCTGCAGGGATGATTTGTACACATGAATTAGTGTTCCCATGAGTCCCATTTAGCATCCAAAGCAGATACCATTCTCAACTGGGTGCAGGTGCATTAGAGGGAGGTGTAATCACTTGGAGCTTGCCTACAGCAAAGCAGGAGTAATCCTTTTCTCTTTTTCCTGGCCCCACACCCTCTCCCTTCCACTGTGCTCTGATTTTTGTGGACATTTTATTGAAAGATTTTTTTCGTCAAAGATGGTGGTTTTGGGGGTGTCTCCTTTAATTTTGGAATAAGGAGAAAAGTTGGGGAGAGGAATGGAATCAGAAAGTAAAGCTGAATCCTCAGAATGATTGCTCAGAAACATGGTTTCTATATTATCTGTTGACAAACTTTTAAATTTATTGTTATAGTTGTATGTATGTGTGTGCATATGTGACACATAGGCATGTATGTCACAGCTGGTGTGTGGCGATCAGAGTTGTGTGGAATTGATTCTTTAAGTACACATTCATGAGGGTCTCAGGGATTGAACTCACATTGTATAGCAAGCCCCTTTACCCGCTGAGCCATTTAGCCAGCTGTATTTTGGGCATTTTTGTCTTTATCACTACATCCAACATCTACAGAGTACCCACCATTAGATAGTGCTTATCAGTCTCTTTGTGTTGCCAATTCATTTCAGCTTTAGAGATAGGCACTATCTTCACTGCCTCTTACAAAAAAAATTAAGACTTTGTGTATGTTGAGCTAGTTTTGCAAGGATAAAAGCCAAGAATAAATCCATCATGGAGCAAGGACTTCAGTAACAACAACTTTTTCTGTTATTGCTTCTCTGTTGAGGGGCACTTCCTTATACCAGACTATTGATTCCACTGGCATTGAGAAATCTATGGACTTCTCCTGGATGGAGGTCAATTGTCATGGGAGTAACAAGCATGCCAGTCACTATTCATGGCCAATACAAAGAGACAGAGAACCCAGGCTGAGCCTACCTCACTGCTCCCATCGCAGTCCTGGAGGATGGCTGTGATATTTTCAATGGAAACACACTTGCCCACGGCTATATTAATAAGCTAGGAAGCAAAATACAAAATGAGCATTAAGGACTAACATATATCTTAACGTACAACAAGACATTCAGATACATTTAGAAAATATAAAGTAGAAGATCATAAGGTTAAAAGATGGTCGATAGATTAGCAAAAGTCTGCACTATCTTTTTTTTGCGATTTTCTTGGTCACTTCTCTAAAAGAGACCCAGTGTCACTCTGTCACAGCACAGCTGTCAGTATGAGCCTGTGATTCAGTCACAGTGGCAACGAACATTAGCTTGTCATTAACTCTTTGCTGAAATGCTGAATGAAAGTGAGCAAAGGCTAGAATAGACAGTAAGGATTTGAGAGGGGAGGACTTGAGTTGATTTCATTGCATATTTTAAAAGTCAGTGTCTGCACTGCACCTTCAATTTCAAGTCAAGAGTTAGAGGCTGTGTTCCTTGGCTGACCGCTCTAAGTTATCTGATCACTTAGGAACTGAATCATAGATAAATTGAGCCCTTCAGAGGACAGCAGATTCCAGCTAATTCCCTGGGAGACTCTTTCTAATGACTCAGTGAAGCTACCACTCATTACAGGAAAGTCACGAAAGCTAAAACATGAGCCAAACATGAGGTCCCTTTCTGGCAGACTGACGTTTTAATGGACTTACAGGGTCAAATATGGAGGAAGTTTTCTCTCGGTCACCATTTAATGCAGACAAGGTTGATTCCTTTGACGTGCTGGGCAGGACTAACAAGATGGTAGGTTAATAATGCAATTTAGGTTTTTCAATTTGCGGGGGGTATAGAGGAGGAATTATATGCGTTCCATGAAAGCCGGATAAGCTTGGGAGATAGTGAGCACGTTTGTGTTCTTTCAGTACAGAGTTCTAGTTCTAGCGTGCTGCAATAATAGAGGCCCTATTGGCGACAAGATCATCAGATTTTATAGAGGAGTGTCTAGTGGGTTGGCTTGTACTTGTGAATGCATAGCTTAGCATGAAAATAAGGAAGGAGTGGTTTGTGGGGTCAGAAAAAGAGAGAGAAGCCCTGAGAAGGATTACTGCAATCTTGGTAAGTAGGAAGAATGTCCCACAGAAACATATGGGAATGGGTGTGGGCATGTGGGGTGTGTGAGGTGTGGGTATGAGCAAGTCAGAGCTGGGAGTGAGCTGTTCCACACAAAAACCCCCTTCTGCCAGTGGGTTCTAAGAAAAAGGCTTGATCCACTAGCACAGGGAGAAAACATGGAAGCTAGATTCTCTCTGGGAATCTGAAATCTCACACTGACCTTCATTTGGGTTTGAGATAAAAATGTGATCTACCTGCTAGGGCTAGGAACCCTCACCGACCTTCAAGGAATATAAACAAACATTGCCAGTTTTATTGATTGGAAATGTCTACAGTGTCTGACACAGGGAAACACAAAGCGATTGTAGGAGGCTAGATCTCCATTTAAAAAAAAAAACTTCAAAATGTTCCATTCACAGTTTAAAATGACAAATACATGCACATCCACTATCAGTAGGTCCGAGCAGGGGCAGCGTGGAGAACTCAGCCATGGCACTCTAAGTTCAGGGAGCATGAGTACACACAAGGCACAGAACAATTCTGCAGTTCAAAGAAGAAAATCAAAACCCTAATTGTTCTTGGGATCCTAACAGAGAACTAAGTTCTGTGTCCTCATGGCTCATTCAGAAATCCTACCACAAAATAAGTTTGGAAAACCCTGGCTCCATCACAGTAAGCAAGTTGCCTATCCTAGAACTTCTCAGAATCTTCCAGAACACAACCTTCGGCTCAGAACAGTGTTTTATTTCCTAGATCTATTTGGCTCCTGGCTGTGCAGCTAGCATTACCCAGAATATGATTTGTGGAGGCTTAGTTTATGTAGTTTTGTTGTTGCTACTGTTTTCATTTCAAACCGTTCCTTCCCGCAGGCCTTGGAAGGCACTGGAGGCTGAAGGAAAACATCTCCTCCCTGATCTTCCATGTAAACTATTTCAAGTTAAAAAAAAAAATCAAGTACTGAGTAGATTTTATACTTTTTGTGTTGAATTATTTCATTTTCCCAATGTCAAAGTTGGGAATGTCTGACAGTTATTTACATAGTCGTTAAATTTTAGGGTTAGGCTATTTGCTAACAGCATACTCTAATAAAAAACAATGTTGATGAGGCTGTTTATTGATTTAAAATATTATTGACCTTATGAGAAATTACAATAAAAAATAACGTTGATTGGGCATAAATTTCAAGGTATACAGGTTGAATGATTGGAAAACGTGAATCAAGAAACAAACAGATTTTATTTTATTTTTTTGCAACTTTTTCCTGATTGTCATGGTCTACTGAATTATATTCGGTATTAACTGGAAAAAAAATAAACCTCAAAAATTTAAAATGGTAATAGCACTATTTTCAGAAGAAAGCAAATGGTATCTTCATTAATATTTGTCTGTTTGAGGCAGAAAAGAGAACAGAAATACAAAAAAAGGGGTCTGGTGAAATCTGGTGAAATGTATACACAGCATTTTCATACATTATGGCGCAGGCATCTGCAGGCGATTTTTTGTGAGGCGAGCTTTTCAAAGAGCAGTGGCAACTTACAAAGGAATCAAAAGGTAGTTTGATTGCGCCCTCTGGTGGCTAAGATTCAGTAATGCTACTGCTCAGATTAAATGGAGAAATTTATTGAGCCTTTTGGTTGGTCATTCTTTTTTGGAGGATGGAATGTGAACATATAAGTGATGTGTTTGACGTGTCTAAGGTCTATCTGTCCTTTCTATTTAGTGAAATTCTCAAATTCTGATGAACTCTTGGGAGCTGTTCACAACATTTTGTTACAAGTAAGCCAGGTTACATGTATGTATTTATAGGTTAAATTTTATAAAATCTGAACAAATATTCAGAGTGCTCTCCTGTTTTTAATACCCTCACTGGATTTCCATAGTAGGGACAACAGTATCATTTTTTTTTAGCAAGTCTTCATTATCAGGAGGTTTGACAGGCTGGGAGAGGGGTTGGTCGATACATCTATTTCCTAGGAAGAGCCAGAGACCAGTATTCTACTGACAGTCAAGTTAGAGAGCTTCCTGAACATGGGTGTGGGGCTGTGAGTGAAAACATGAAAAAGTGAAGGAAGGGACTAATCACAAACGTAAACATGAGCTTAAGTGGAGGGCTGGCTTGCCACATGCCATCTCAGGAAACTGCACTCCTGGCTGGACTACAGGCTTCACCCCAGGGACTCAGCTTCTCCAAGTTTCCCTTTGCACTGTGCCCCATTCAAACTATTTGCCTCAGTTTACCCTTTGTGAAACCTCCTTTAGTGCCTTGACTATTTTTATTATTTTCAACCTCTATACAAAGGTTTTATAGAACCCAATTAAAGCTTTTATTTCCTCTGTATTTAAAGCTTGTATTCAATCCCGTTGAAGAAGGAGGGAAATATAGAAAGAAAATTACCCACAGGGATCTACATGGACTGAATCTCTCTTCTCTATCTATATTTCGTCATTTATCTCCTGACAGTAGCATTCATCTTGTCATACCTTGATTTGCCACAGCCTATCCTGAGTTGTGTACCAGCTTTACCTCCACCCCTCACTCTCTCAGAGCTGGGTGGACATTGTGTCACAGATTCTAACCTTCTGACAGCACACAGTTAAAAGGCATCAGCACTCTTGGCCTGTTCCTTCATAAGAGCCTTCATATTCTGTATCCATACTTCGTTTTCTTATTTTCCTTGTTCTCTATTCAGTGTCAAATTCCAAAGGAAGAGATGAAGCCTACATCCTGACATACTGCCTGGTCTTTTATATACAGTGTAGGTATGTGATATTTAGTTATCAGTCATCATGACATTTGATAGATTTCCTTCTAACAGCTCTCATCTATCTATCGTCCCTCTTAGTGGCATCTGTACCTGTAGCTTAGAGTATAATACGTCCTTCTTCTCTAAGCATGCTTGAAGGAGCTTCTGTTGTTTTAGCAAATGGCCTTGTTAACTTACCACACCACTAGCTCTCACGATGGGCGCCTTCAAGTCAGGAAAGACATTGTCCAAGTACCATTTGAAACTTTTGCATTTCAGCTTCTTCCGCAACTCCCTTTGCTGGGTAAGGTTGCCCACATCCAACCCTTGGTCTATGAGGTGATCCCCATGTCCATAGAAGAGTTCCTTGTATTCATCAAGCCAGACCTCAGCAACTCGCACCAGATTCCGTTCCACCGTCTTCATACGGTCTTTGGGGAAGGAATATGGATTGTCATTTCTGAATATGTGGCCCACTCTGGAACAGGGAATGATCTCAATCTCACCACCACACATCCAGACCTGGGAATGAGTCAGTGAAAAGCACCGATTATCAAATGATGGCTTACAAATCACAGGCCATTAACCACTCCATGGGACTATCTGGACACACTCCCCCCGCCTGCCAAGTAGTACTTGCAACTTGGAAAAGCATTTTCACAAAAGAAAAGAAAATCCAGCAGACTTATTGAATTTTGTATATGGTGGACTGCTCTCTGATCCATGAAACAGACTATTTCCCTTTCCTAATCATCTATGCAAATTTCTCTTGATCTCTTTTCTAAAGAACTCTTTATAGAACGCCAATATATAAAATATGTCATATGTGTTATTGTTTGGATTGAATCAGGAAATGGTTATTGTTGTATTTTATAAAAAGAAAGAGAGACAAGGGATATGTTTGGTGGAGGTGCTGTAAAATGTGGAGGGAAGGAGGTGCCTCCGTGGGCCCATGCTTAGACATACCTTCCCCCTGAGCTACCAGCCACAGGAAGGTATAGTATAGAATAGAGTTTATTCAGGGCATGGAGAGCAGAGGAGAGAGAAAGGCAGAGAGAGAGAGAGAGAGAGAGAGAGAGAGAGAGAGAGAGAGAGAGAGAGAGAGAGAGAGAAGAGTAGAGGCTGACCATGAACACATCGAGAGAGGTGGGAAGGGGGAGGGGAATGGGATGGGGGAAGAGGGGGAACAGGAGCAAGAGGAAAAGAGGGCAAAAGCAAGAGAGCAAGAGAAAGAGGAGGGGACAAACAGCCTCTTTCATAGTGAGTCAGGCATACCTGGCTGTTGCCAGGTAACTGTGGGGTAGAGCCTAGACTAAATGCCAGCAGTTATGGATATCCATTTGTATACCTTCCCCTTCCTTGGGAGACTTGTAGGCTCATGGTAACCAATTCAAAAGTTCTTGGTCAAGACCTCCAAAGTTACACCCATTTGAAGATAAAATACCCAGTCCCATAGGAAAGCTGATGGTAGAGTTCTGTTGTTCTTGCTAAGGTCTTCCTGGTCATGAGTCAGTGATGATGTAAGTCATTACACACACAGTCTCCAAAGATGTTGTAGCACACTTGGTTTCCTAGTGGCCTGCACTGGAGGGATTCTTTCTCATTTGTATTAATCAAGATTACTCATTGCAGATATTTCCGCTGCCTCCCATGTATTAGAGAGCTATTCCAAGAGAGCCACTATATGTCATAGGTGAATCCCAGAGTAATTTTTATTAAGTAGGAATCCCGTAGCTTTTATGTAGAAAAAGAAAGTAATTCCCCCATGATGAGACATAGAAACACTGTTGTGAAATATTAAGTCCAGTAGTTTTACAGCAGTGGTTGATTCTTCCAAGTTAAGCCTAGGAAACTAACCACTCCATCCATAGAACCTGTACCATGGTGAAGTTTCTTCTCAGTGACAGTCACATACATGATTGGATTGGTAAAGTGAAGCCACTTGAGAATCATAAACGCTTATGTGTGTGCATCTGTATGTGGTGATGCTTGTGTTTATAAGCATGTGGAGTACACAGGGTAACAGACGGTGTCTTCCTCAATTGCTCTCCACTTTAACTTTTGAACGGTTTCTCCTACTGAATGGGGAACTCACTGATTCAGCAAGAGGAACTATATATACATTACAATCACATCACTTTAAAATAATTAATAATAATGATGATAATAATAATAATAATAATAATAATAAACAATTAGTAGTGAGTACCTTGAATGATAACTCCATATTTTCTCCACCCCAAACATCAAGACCGGGGTCATAAGTTCCAAGTTCATAAAAGTAATTTTTGTCAATGGAAAATAATCCACCTGCCATGACGGGGCACCTACAACAAAAAGGATTGTGTTAATCCTGTATCCCATGGACAACTTAACTTCTAGAGTGGGTCCTCTGTGTGGCTATGTGAGGGTTTGGAGGCATTTCTGGATAGGTGTAAGGAAGTCTTGGGATGGAGCCAGAAATGTGGCTTTGGTGAAGTGCTTCTGATTCATGGGGATGGAGCCTGATTAGGGTTGGAAAACACATGGGCAAGACTATGATTCTTATTTCTCAATTATATTCTGATTCATCACCTGGAATTGTTACAGATTTCTCTGGGTCAGGGCTAAATTGGATAGATTTCAAATGAATTTGGGGGTGAAAGGTAGAAAACTAGCTTCTCAGGAAACTTTGCTTGCTTCAATGAAGTCTTGAATAGAGCTATAATTTTTGTTATTGTTGTTTTTTGAGACAGTATCTCACTACTGTAGCCTAGACTATCCTGAAATTTGCCGCCTTGCTTCTGGCTCCTAGTGCTGAGGTTATAGGTGTATATCATCATGTCTAATTGACTTCTATATTTTTTTCTGGTTTTCAGGATAATAGAGCATAATTTTTAAAATCACTTATGTTCTGTCTTTACAAAAGGACTTAGGACTGTTGGCTAGTCCTCAGTTCACACACTTACCTTATTATATCTGTTTCTTTAATTCCATTTTTTGCAACAACATCTGGAGGGATTGTTCTCCAGCCAAAGTTCATGGGCCAGGTGAAGACACCTCTTTGGAAGTGGTCCACTGTCATGTAACTAATTCAGAACAAACCAAATGAATGAAATTTGCAAATGCAATTTTCAAGATTATTGTGTTTCTATTGACTTCCCTATCACAGCTTGTGACCGGTTCAGATATGGGACAGCTGATGATGCATATGATTCTGCACCATCACCTCTGGAAAGCTTATAGATATGATTCACATCGGTGGTTGGCTGGTAAGATCAATTCTTTCAACTTAAATTCATCTCTCAGTCTATATTGGCCATTCAAAAAAAACCAACAACTTAGAAGAACATATAGACTTTCTGTAAAGTCTATATAGGTATGACTAGAAACTTGAGAAAAATAAATATTTGGGAGTTCAATTGACTAGCAAAGGGGATGAATATGATAATGAACAGTTGGATTTATTAGCAGGTAAATATTGGTGCATTCGTCAGATAGATTACTAAGTTGATAGCTTCTGAAGCCAAGATGTTTATCATGCGTTTTAACTTCTTCGGGTGAGTAGGTCATGCTTCTTAGGTTCTAATACAGCACATGTGAGAACCATAGCTCTCTGTTACTCTCTGCTATCAAGGTGTGGTAGTGTTACCTCATGTCCTTGTCATTGATGACTTCAATTACTGGACAGGCCACCTTTTTTCTATTTAAATAAACTCTTTCCAGAAGGGGCTCCAGCCAGCCCACATTGCACTCCACATGTGAGTCTAGGAATGTCAGCACATCACCTGTAGAGTTAAAAGAGATCGTTGGAAAATCCAGTATGATATGGCAAGTGCATATACTTCATCATTAAAGATGTTAGGGATTGTTCAAGAGGCATGACTGTGAATATGGGTGCCTTTCTTTCTCACTGAGTTCCTGCTTTCTAAAAGTTCATTTTTGTAATAATACAGAGAGAGTTCAGGGATAGAGATTCTGTGGCATAAGCACCACTCATGACTAGAAACAACTGACGAGCTAGTGACACACTTGCTTCTCTGTTGCTGTTATAAAATATGACTAAAGCATCTTGGGCAGGAAAGAGTTGATTCGGTTTAAATAATGCAATCACCGCCTGCCATTGATGGAAGCAAAGGTCTGCTCAGCTTGCTTTCCTATGCAATTTGGACTGGTGCCTAAGGTTGGCACCATCCACAGAAGAATGGTTCCTCCCATTCCATCCCATAATTATTTTAAAAAATGCTGTACAGACATGCCCACAGGCCAGTCTGAGAGATACTTCTTCATTTAAGGTCCCCTTCATTCTTCTGATTATTTTCACTGACCACTCCTGGACCTGACTGCTCAGTTAGCATGTCTTCCCATGTTTGAGCAAGTCTTACCACGAAGTGCCTCTGTTCTGCCTGATGGTCTTATCTGTTTCCTGCTACAAACTTGAAGTATAGACATATTTTAATTCCTACTTAAGAGATAAAGATTGGAAGAACAAATAGCTAGGGCAATGTTCCAAGGTAATTTACTTTGGGTGCCATGTAATAGTAGGAAACAACTCATTACATAGCTCACGATGGGGCTCCAGATCTGCATTCCCTCCCCACCTGGCCCAGATCCTACCTAGCTGATATTCTCATTCATCTGTTGCCAGGACCTGAGGGAAGTAGCACCTGCCTAAAACATATTTTGGAATTTTTATATTGCTTTATTTGGGGGGAAAAGAAGAATCTCCTACGCACAGATACCATTGCTCCCCTTTCAGATATTTTATTTTAAAATAAAATCTCAGGATTGTGTTAGATAAGAAAGCAAGGAGTTCCATGCATAGCTGGCTCCAGGTAGTGTTTCTAATTGTGGTAGGATCATCACATATGAGGGTGGGAAGATGCAGAGAGGCTGAGAGGCATGAGGAAATGTGCAGAGGTGTGAAGTGCACACAAATAACTGTGTCCTTTTTGCTTTACCCTATGGTAATGCTTCTAAGATCTACCTAATACTCTTAAGAAATGACGACTAGTCCTTGCTCTTTTTTGATGAATTGTTTAAACTCAAATCCAGAGTAGCTTAACCCAATCTTGGTTATAACCTGTCAAAAAATTCTGGCTTCTAGTGCTGCATACTTGTAGTGTTGGCTTGTTTGGAGATGGCTTTTATGAACAACAGCAATTACAAGGAGAAGAAGAAGAAGAAGAGAAAAAATCTGCTAACTTCAAGTTACTCAGTGTGACAAATACTCTTAGCTCCTTCATGACCATAGTAATCCAAGTACTCTACCCCATGCAGGCACACTGTTGTATTTTCAAGTAGTTAGTGCTAGGTCATAGTGTTTATGGTTTCTAGAGAAACATGGGCCTGCCTTTCCATTTAATTTTACTTAATGGCTTTGAAGTGATTCTGAGGCAGCAGAAACAGACTCTGGAATGTGAAGAATGATGTCCACTAATGCTTTTCAGGAAACCTTGGTGTAGGTCAAGACTTTGATGTTTCTTGTTGGATAGTTACTTGAAGCAGTTGACTGAGTCTAGGAATGCTAATGGCAAGTTGAGGATTTTGCTAAGGGGCCTGTCATGGAGAGATTGAGAATCTGACCCAGGACTCTCACCGAGGAGTTTCCCTGCTCTATACCCCACCTTTCCTTGGTGAATAATTCTTAGTAATATATTGTTGCTCTCCTGCCCATAAAATTTTGACATCCTGATTGGTGCTTTGGAACTCCTTACTCAGTCAGCAGCTAACTGATATAATCTTTGTATGTGCATTAGACTCAGACACAGAGCATTGAGGGCACCATTACCATTACTAATGGTAAGAGGACTGGTTAGCTGCTGATTATTTGGGAGATGATCGTTTCAGACTTCAAAAGTGGCTTATTAATCCTTCAGAGAAAATAGCTGAATTTTATTGCTCTGTGTCCTTGACTGTCTAGCCCCATCCTTGTCAGATCATGTCTTTTTTTTTTTCTGTTAATTCCACTGGATGAAAAATTTGAGTACAGACATAGCTATGTAGACACAGGACTGATATTCTTTATTTTTTAACTCTTTGTTTGGCTGAAGCATTCCTGAGAATATTTCTGCTTAGCATCTTTGATGATCTCTGATTTTCAAGGAGTCTTCAGACTTTCTACAGTTTCCAACTCATGGCAACTCACAGGGCTGGAGAATGCTCAGGGTAATGAGAAAGAGACACCGAGTAGGCCAGTCCACGTTGTTCAAAGGCAATCCCTGAAGTATGTACTTGATGAAACTTAGCACAGGTCAGGCTCACTTCCAGGAGCAAGGGTGCATTCTTAGTCAGGATGCTACCAACCCTATTGTGGGATAACTTTCCACTTTTCTCCAAGTTTTTCGACACTGGCTATCCAATAATACTAAGCAAAGCACTGCACTCAAGTCCTGCATTCCACAGGAGATAGGAACATAAAGTGAAAATAAATGTTCTCAAGCTTTATAGCAATTTGATAATTTATGAATTTATTATTTACTGTTTAATATGTGCAGTGATCTCTTAGTATTCAAAAAGCATAAAACTATCCTCAGGTGTTGATATTGCTTATTTATATATAATAGTGTAATATTTCCTGCATACTTTCAACCATCCCTGGATCACTTATGATACCTACTATTATGTAAATAGTTGTGATACCAAGCCAGAAGGTGTGTAGTACAGATGAATTTTTTTCAAAATATATTTTCATCCAAAATTGGTTGAACCCATGGATGCATTAAAGAGAGCTGGTTGTACAAATGTGTATACATATACAATTATTTTAAGTGATAAAATGGACCTGTGGTTTTCTATATCATTTAAAATTTTTTATCTTAAAGAAATTTGTTTTGCTGTGATTTACAATGGGGTAGTCCTACAACATTTAGAGGCTACAAAAATGACCTCTTTAGCTTCCTTGTACAGAACTTCTTACTAGTAAGGAGTTAAGATATACAAAGCTTGGGATTTTCAGATGGAGGTCTGTGAACCTTAGGGAAGCACTCAGTCAGTATGGTGGGATTGTCCAGTAACATAGACAGGAAGATAGAATGTGTTTGTTGCAAATGCTATTTGAAGAGATTTTTTTTCTGTGGTCACATCTGTATTTGCGCATGGACCTGGATTGTGATGTAAAATCTATTTCTTAACAGAAGCCCTTGTCAATGACTCAGTCACTGAACACCAAGTCGATGTCCTCAAGGGCATTGATGAATGTGAGACACTAATTCAAATTTTTACATTTGGATTCATTAACCCTAAGGACAGTATTTGATGGAGAGAACTTCAACTGATCACCACTGTTCACCTGAAGAGAGTGCCTCACCCCACACCACTGTCTAATAGTTGGGCTAGTTAGGAGGGTTTTGCCATCAGACTTTGTTTTTTGTGTGGAATGGGGGGAAATCTCATTGATGAGCAGCATGGTTTTCACTCTGTATTCATTAGATTTCTCCTTATGGATGTCTGATTTTCATTTTAAAGTCAACACAGGGCATATAAGAATTCACTACAAAGACAGACCTACTCCTCCAGTTATGGGACCATGATCCATCAAGTTATTCTGATTCCAGTTCAAGGATTTTTGTTGTTATTGCTTTGGTCTGGTCTTTTTTTTAATTTTTCTTATTTCCCCTCTCATCTTGTCTTATCTGATGGTGCATCCTGTAGCCTCCATTCCCAGTGTAAATTATGAATCTTACTGTTCTTCCCGCTACCCTTTGTTCCTCTCTGATCCACAACAACTGAAATAGCCTCCTAACTGAACTCTCTACTTCTTTCCTCTCATCACTCTGATATCCATTTTGTATATGGAGGCAGCCTGAGCTTTTAAAATGCAAATCAGACCATTTAGCTCTCTCTTCACTGACCTTCGATGGTTTTCCAGCTTGGCATACAGAACTGTACAGAAGTTTTATGTTTGTCTTTTCCTCCAAATGAACCTCTAACCACTCACCTCCCTGGTTAGTTCTCATGGGGACATAAGAACTCCTTCTTTGCTTTGGAAGTGCCCAGCTCATATCTGTGCTCTGCACTTGCACATGTGAATTTTTCAGTCACATGTCAGTTGATAAGTTCTTTTTCTAAATTATTTCTTAACTATCATATTTTTGCATTATTCATAGATTTATGTTACTAAGGAAATTAATCTTGGAGAGGCATTTAAATTTTCAAACACAGTCTGTCAGGTGCAGATGATGAAGGATAAGCAATATAGGTAAGTGATATACATGCATAGAATTTCATAATGAAACATTATTTTGTCCAATGAACACATGATAAAAAAACTAAAGTTACTTCTGGGTACATAGCTCAGTGATAACCCATGTCCTTACATGTATAAGACCTTGGGTTTAATACTTAATATCATAATTGATAAATGAGAATAAAGACAAATATAAAAAGAATCTTAGCTACCACCAATTTTGTTTTGATTCATTTGGTATTCACTTAAAATTTCTACTATATAGGATGATGGCTAATCTTGGTTGGTAACTTTACTGGATCAAAAATCACTCAAAAGACAATTTGCTAGGCACCTTGTAAGGCCACTTCTTCATCAAGATAATTGAGGTGGGAAGATTGAGCCTAAAAGTTGGCAAACAGCTTCCAGGGCAGCCCAGATAAAAGGAATAGAAGAAGAGAGTTAGATTTTTGCCTGCTCACTCCACTCTTGCTAGAAAGGTTATCTACTCTGCTGCAGCTTCTGTATTTCTTTGCTAAAATCAGAACGTAGTTTTGTTGAATCTCCAGTGTGGAGTAGAGACTACTGTTGTGTAGCAGTTTACTTTCAGATTAAAACCTTCCACCTTGAAGGGAAACTTTTTTTTTAATTTAAACTATAAAACTTTTTTTAAAAAAGTGCTCAAACAAAATTAGAAAGAACAGAATAATCCAATTACCCTAAAACCAGACTATAATAACCCAACTTAACTAATAGAAAAATATCTATTTATTCAATGCCCAGATTCAACAACAATCAATATTTTACTATATTTGCTTAGCTGGCTGCTTTCTCCCTCTTCCTCTGCTTCATCATTTTCTTGCTGAAGCTTTTCCATTGAACTATTAAATCCCAGACATCATGTCCTCTCCTCCTTCCTACTTCTGGATGTGTCTTGTAAAAACATCTTTGTGTTAAAGGAACATGGCTTTGCAGATGAGATCTCTGTAAGTCACATTACACCAGGAGCACTGCAGATATGCCGAGGTGAACTCTGGCACCAGATAGAGGTTTTCTTTCTTTCTTTTTTTTTCTTAGATATATTCTTTATTTACATTTCAAATGATTTCCCCTTTCCTGGTTCCCCGTCCCCGAAAGTCCCATAAGCCTTCTTCCCTCCCCCTGTTCTCCAATCAACCCCCTCCCCTCCCACTTCCCTGTCCTGGTATTCCCCGACACTGCTGCATGAGTCTTTCCAGGACCAGGGGCCTCTCTTTCCTTCTTCTTGGGCATCATTTGATATGTGAATTGTGTCTTGGGTATTCTGAGCTTCTAGGCTAATATCCACTTATCAGTGAGTGCATACCATGTGTGTTCTTTTGTGATTGCGTTACCTTACTTAGGATGATATTTTCCAGTTCCACCCATTTGCCTAAGAATTTCATGAATTCGTTGTTTTTAATAGCTGAGTAGTATTCCATAGTGCAAATATACCACATTTTCTGTATCCATTCCTCCGTTGAGAGACATCTGGGATCTTTCCAGCTTCTGGCTATTATAAATAGGGCTGCTATGAACATAGTAGAGCATGTGTCCTTATTACATGCTGGGGAATCCTCTGGGTATATGCCTAGGAGTGGTATAATAAAACTAGACACACTGAAACTAATAGAAAAGAAACTGGGGAAGAGCCTTGAGCACATGGGCACAGGGGAAAATTTACTGAACAGAACACCAATAGCTTATGCTCTAAGATCAAGAATTGACAAATGGGACCTCATAAAATTACAAAGTTTCTGTAAGGCAAAGGACACTGTCAATTGGACAAAACGGCAACCAACAAATTGGGAAAAGATCTTTACCAACTCTACATCTGACAGAGGGCTAATATCCAATATATACAAACAACTCAAGAAGTTAGACTCCAGAGAGCCCAATAACCCTATTAAAAATGGGGTACAGAGCTAAACAAAGAATTTTCACCTGAGGAATATCTAATGGCTGAGAAGCACCTAAAGAAATGTTCAACATCCTTAGTCATTAGGGAAATGCAAATCAAAACAACCCTGAGTTTTCACCTCACATCAATCAGAATGGCTAAGATCAAAAACTCAGGAGACAGCAGGTGTTGGCGTGGATGTGGAGAAAGAGGAACACTCCTCCACTGCTGGTGGGATTGCAAGCTGGTACAACCACTCTGGAAAGCAGTCTGGTGGTTCCTCAGAAAAATAGGCATGATACTACTGGAAGGGAAACTTCTTAAGAGAGGATGTTAAAGGGAGGTAAAATAGTGGTGTTCTAAGAGGGGGAAGTGGTTAAAATACTGCAGGAAATTTTCTTGAGACAGGAATTAAACAACTCAAATAGGCTCAGGAAGTCCTTGAAATTGATTAGATTTACTAGGCCTCTCCTTATCTGTATATCAAAGGTACACAGAAAAGACTGCTGAGTGATGACTCAGAGGAATCCAGCTGCCTGGAAGAAGCAGAGACCAGGTGAACTGTCTAGAAGAGACAAAGACCTACTGAGTTGCCTGGAGGAGGCTGAGACCAGTTGAGCCATCAGGAAAGGCCGATCTCCAACCTGCTGAGCTCCCTGAAGACTGCAGTGTCTCTAAGTTCCTGGCTTTTGCAAGCCATCCCTCATGCCGGGTTGAGCTTTGGTGACACAACTGTCTTTGAGTTATTTCTGCTTCTGTAAGTAACCCATCATCCCTGATAAAACTCACAGGTTCATAAATGTGGATTTTGGTGTTACCTATACTTCATTGGTTCCCTGTCTGAGTGGAGTAGATACGGTGTTTTATTTCCCCAGGAAATGTCAGTAATACAATAACAAACTACTTTCCAGGAATTCTCTAGACCTTCAGAGGCAAACTGAAATACTCCGACCCTTCTGTGTATGTCAGTCATTGTTGGACTATCTAGACTGTGTTATGTAAGGCAATCTAAAAATCTCCCTTTACTATTTTGTTCAGTCTACCAGTTCTTGTCATCTAGAGATCCTAGACTAATATACAAAGGGATTGTCACTTTTAGCAAACCAATGGGATGATAAGAATATTTTGGGGGTCAGGTTACAAGGAAATAAGACTCCAGTGAGTATTGTGAGAATTTATTATCTCCAAGCTGATAGAGACAGGCAATGCTAGAGATTCCAGAGAGGGAGTGGTCACTAAATCCCTACAAGCAATATAGAGTGTAGTAGGTGAGAATGTAGACTGTGGACTTGGGTGTCTGGGTGCAGGTGCCTCCATTCCACTGACCAGCTTGAGAGAATGACAATTGCTATTTACAGAACTGGAGTTGCAGGCTATCTGTTGGGTAGAGAAGGTTAGGGGAAGGGTAGGAGAAGAGATGGGCATAAAGAGGACAGGAGAGGAAAAGAGATAGGATCTGGAAGAGATCTCTTTACTACACACAAATGCCAGCTTAAAAAAAAGAAGCCATAGAGAAAATCAGAGAAAATCTGTTTTCTAGTTCCACTTTCTAATATTCAGTACAAGCAAGGGCAATAGTGTATATTAAAGCCCTGTGTAAACTGTGTGAGCATCAGGTTAATCTGAAATAGAGGATTAGCCCACAAGTTACTTCTAACCCCCATAAGAGAGGTCTAGTTGTTAATATCTTAACTCATTATAACCAAAGAGTGGAACAGCCTAACAATATAGGAAGAAACAAGAAATAGGCAACTGCCATGGCATGTGGTCAAATGGTATCTATTGACCATATGCAAATCATTTATCTCACAGGTAACATGAGAACCAAAATTTCAGAACATGGTCAATTGTACAAATGCATTGCCTGAAATATTAAAATAATGCAATAATATGTCAATGCAAGGTGTGAAGAGACTAGACTTGAAAATTAACATAACTAAACTAAGAGCTAAAATAACCAAAGGACATGAAATATAAAAAGATCTTGAAATGAAAAACACTGGGAATGGGCTGGAGAGATGGCTCAGAGGATAAAACCATTGACAGTTCTTCCAGAGGTCCTGAGTTCAATTCTCAGCAACCACATGGTAGCTCACAACCATCTGCAATGGGATCCGATGCCCTTTTCTGGTGTGCTACAGTTTACTTATATACATAAAACAAATAATTCCTTAAAAAGATAAAAAAGGAAAACACTGGGAATAATGAGGAAAGTTGACAAGAACATTTATAGGTATTTCCTGTTT
Source organism: Tokudaia tokunoshimensis (assembly GCA_036184795.1). Taxonomy (NCBI): domain Eukaryota; kingdom Metazoa; phylum Chordata; class Mammalia; order Rodentia; family Muridae; genus Tokudaia; species Tokudaia tokunoshimensis. The sequence continues at coordinate 32,051,661 of BTHU01000004.1, read as the reverse complement.
TTCAATGTAAAAGTATACTTATTTAATAGAATCTCCCTTTTTTTTCTGTAATGCCCAGGGAAAACTTAAGGTGTGTAGTGCCATGGGGCCATGGTGTTATGCTGTCTCTGAATTCTTTTTGAAAGGCTCACAAAAAGCAGTTAATATAACTATCCCTTCTTTGTCTCTCTGTCTTTCTCTGTCTCTGTCACTCTGTCTCTGTCTGTCTGTCTGTGTGTTTGTGTGAGTGTGTGTGTATTCGTGTGTCTGTGACACTTCATGTCACAGGACTAGAAATTAATATGCATACAAGAAGAACATGTGGATATTTCTAGTTATATTCTTTCGTAATCTGTGTTTGTTTGAAAAACATAAGTCAAAGCAAAATTGCGATGAACACAATTTGAGAGGTAGGGCAGTTTCTTACCTGTTGCGTTCTGTGCCCCAGCCAGTCTTGCTCTGATCAAGCCATGTCTCTCCTTGAGGCGAAGAATCCGGACTTTTGGAAACTGAGACATGTATTTATCCAAATCAGCTTTTAGGTAGTCTACTCAGGGTAAGGACAAAACCAAAATATTTTAGTTAACTGGGTTTACCAGGAGCATTTTTGCAATTTCAAGTCAAAAAGTATGATGTCATCATTCTAGTTACCAAATTTTATCTTTGGGCCCATAATTTTATTTGATATCATCTTACTGAAAATATTTATGTGGGTTCAATATTCTAAACTAACCAATTTCTCAAATCCAAGATAGGAGCCTGACTTGAGTGTATAAAATTGGAAAATTTTAAGACAGTACAATTTTGGTTCATTAAGCGCTACCATCCCCACTAACACTTCTTGATGATGAGAGAGTTACTGAGTATATTTAAGGGTCACTGGGTAGGGTAACTAGAGTACTATGTTTACATGAGAAAACATGCTGCTGGGGTCTCCATTTTAAAGAAGGACTTGCTTGGTTGATGTGTCTGTGTCTGTGGGCAGTTTCCTGGCATGTAGTTCTCACCATGGGAAGGAAAGCAGCCCTGGCTGGTTTGTGTATAGCTTTAAGAAATTAGCCTGAGATTCAGTATAAGTGACTGCCAGTTATACAATCTCTGCTGTGCTCATGGGAATAGACCTGCCTAATCAAATTCCAGTCCTGGTCCATAAGAGATTGGGTCACAGGACTTAGGACTTCAGATCATCATAGAGCATCTTTCCTTCTTAGTTGGCTGTAGAGGGGTTCAGTTAAGGAACATTTTAGAGATGTTTAAGGATAGAGTTACAATCACTCCTGTGGCTATTGAAAACTCTACCGGGTAGGAATGCCTTCCATCTTTTCTTTCTTTCTTTGACACTGAATTTCACAATATACTCCAGGCTAAACTTGAATTCTTGATTCTCCCGCTTCTGTCCCTGGGTACCAGGATTGCAGGCATGTGCCACTACACTAATTTTCCTGGAATGTATTTACAGCACATTTTCTACAAATTGTGTGTGTGTGTGTGTGTGTGTGTGTGTGTGTGTGTGTGTGTGTTTCTTAAAGAGGATCCTGAAACTGTACAAGACTCTGGGTCCACAAAAGCAAACAAACAAAAATAAACCAACTCCCACCCTATCCCCAAAATTGACTCTGCTCCTCATCAAAGGGCTTTTCTTGCTTGGTGGCTGACTACCAGTTCTTTGTCTGGTATCCCAATCACTCATTAGTATTTTCCATTCTCTTCTGGCATCCTCCTGCTGCTTGAGATCTCTGTGACTATGGTGGTAACAACAGGGCAAAGACAGTACGCACATCATCGTGCTTACAGATCAAGGTTACTCTGTTTCTCTAACATCACTACCCAAGTGTTTTTTCTAGTTCAAAAAAGTATGGGACATTTTGGGAATTCTCATTGTGGCTTTGCTGGGACTATACGACTTCCTACACACAGAGACACTTTGGTAATGCAAGGAGTCAAAGCCTTCAATCTAACAAATGAAAATAAATGGAATCTTAAAAACTGGTGTGGCTTCTGCTTCCAGTCTGCTCTAGAATGGCTATCATTTTGAGCCTTTGAAAATGTGTCTTCTCTGAGCTTTACTGCACACAAGATCTTCCTTTGTCTTCAGGGGCAGCCAAGGATTTTCCATTTCTCTGCTTTCCATAGAGTTTAACTGTGGTTACTGACTAGAAAAATAATTCTATGAACATGGTGGACTTTTCTCATTATAGTCCATGAAAAATGAATTGTTCATCATCTTCTGGACTCAAATGACCACCTCAGGGAGTGGCAGCATGAAAATAGCTCCTGCACAGTAGGTAGGTCCCAATGGGAATGGCAGAAACATGCAGCACAGCAGACCCCTGGATGACCAGTGATAGTCTTAAAGATGGATTTGTGATGTGTGCAAATGTTTTCCCTACATCCGCATCTATGTACTGTGTGCATGCATTGCCTGTTAAGGCCAGAAAAGGGTGTTGCATGCCCTTCAGAACTGCAGTTACAGATAGTTTTGGGCTTCCCTGTCAGTGCAGGGAGTTGAACCTTGATCCTCTGGAAAAAGTGTCAGTATTCTTAACTGCTGAGCCATCTCTCTAGCTTCAATTAGTAATATATGACCGGTGCTTAGATTCATATTTGCATGGCTGCAAATGAAACAATAGTTTGGCACTTACAAATACCAAAGCTTCATTAAATTACCTGCTAAACAAAACTACTATTGCTTTCCATCCAGCTTTAGCATTTCAGGCAGAATCCAAGGTTTTTTTACCTTTGGTGCTGAAGTCATCCACCAGCAGAATCTCCTTGATGAGGTGTGGAGGGGAGCGGTTGAGGACGCTGTGCACAGACCTCAGAAGGGCGGACCACACCTCATCCACAAAGCACATGATAATGCTGGTGGTTGGGAGGTCATCGTGAACTAGTTGCTCGGCACACCTGGGCCAGGATATAAGCACAGTATGATAGATATGCCACTGAAATCTCAAAGGGTCCTGGATAATCTGTATACAAAGTGCACGTGTGTGCTTACACGCAAACACACACACACACACACACACACACACACACACACACGTTACCAGTTTATATGAGTACCGTGTTCATTTTGTTGTGTGCGTGGGCAATAGCATTTGTTGAAAGGACTAACAATAGTAAACATGAGGTCTCCTTTGGAAGTATAACATTGCAGGGAAAAGGACGGGTTTTTTGGAGGAGGTTAGACTACTTTAATCCTATGACCAAGAAATTAACTTCAATAACTTATTATTTCCGGGCCTCAGTTTTCACACCTGCCAAACTTGGTAATGTTCCTCTTAGAGTTTCAGAGCCCAGTGATTGTCATAGAAACCATTTACCATAGTTCCTGACACAGGCATTTATTAAACAGTAGCTCTTGCTATCATTATTAAATTATATACCAGAAGAGAGCCTTCTGCGTTATTTAGTGTCACTAAGTAGTTTATGATTGCTTGTATAAATAGCCATCCGCCAAATGGCAAAAGAGATATCTTTCACTCCACTTAGCTTATGAAAGTATTTTTTGGCACAGTGCACATGTACCAAATAATTGTACCCTCTCCCACTTCTCTATTTGAAAGTCCCTTACTGTGACTGCTTCAGAGTAGCCATGCTTGAAGTCATTTTGTTGGCATGGAAATGATAGCCAGGCTAAGAGGGAGCACCTGGACATGGTCTCCTATAGGCTCTGCAGTTCATGGCTACCTTGTTGTGGCATTTTCTTTATCTGGCTTTTGTTACTGTTAAGGGGCAGCTCCTAGTGAGACTGCCCAAATTGGATTTGCCCTTCTGCTAACACACCTCCTCTTAGTAAAATAATAATCAGTGGTGTATGTGAATAAATACTTCAGACCTCATTCCCTTTTTAACAGATGTATGGCCAAAGTCTTGGACAGACAGACTCTTGGTTATGTTGTTAGTAAGTTCTGGATCTGGGACTGAAACTCTGGTCTAAACTGGCCCTAGAAGTAATCATAGAAGTTTAGATCCCCAGAATAAACATAGCTAGCAGCAGATGTAACATTTGTGAGAACCAGAGAATCTATCAAGTACCATGACTCATTTTTGTTAGTTTAATAAATAAGACAAAGATAAAAGTAAATGCTATAGCTAAACAAACAATATTTGCTTGTTCTTTGTTTATGGTTGGCAACGTACTGTTGTGAACATAATTTAATTCAATACCATGGCAATTGCTTGAGATGCAATTGTGCAATATATTATCACATACTTCTTTAAATGATGCAAAATGAAGCACAAGATGATCAGTGACTCACCCAGTATCATTTCCCTGGTTATAATGTTCATGGGAATGTTAAATGATGTTTTCATTTCATTGGTCTATGGTAGTTTTCCGTACTAAGAGAGTTTTGATTGGGAATCAAATAAGCATATGGTTGCATATCACTTATCCCTAATTACTGGCTTGAGGAAATTGCATAACTTCTTTGAACTTTAATTTGCCAACTACAAAGCACGGATTAAAAACCTGTCTTGATTAATTATATATCCAATACAGAGCTTGTTCATAAGAAACACAAGGAAACTCACCATGGTCTCTAATTTCAGTCTTTTCCTAAAGTGGTTGGTTAACATATTATACAAATGCTTTGGAGAATCACAACCAACTTCAACCCCAGAAAACATTCAGAAAGTTTGCACAGACACTGAGATTCTTTGTCATAAGCAAAACAAAAGATAAAAGAATAACTCACAGTTCACTGCCCATCCGTTTGGGAATGTAAGTTCATACATTAAAACTAATTTAGTCTCCGCATAGTATGTGATTAAACTTAAGAAAATATTAGAGGACTAAAATGAACATGTGTTACATTTTCAGGTGCTATAAACTCAAAATAACACATTTCAATCAGATGTCTTAATCTGATTCTAATGTTAATGTAAAATAGCAGGCTGCCTAAATTAATCTTATTCTGTACAAAAAGCACCTGCATTGGAATTTCTGTAAAGCATGAGCATTCATGACTAAATTTAAGGATTATATTAATTACCTGTGGTTGCTACAACACCTAAGATTTCTGCTTCAAAGTTTCTAATTTATCTATCTTCTCTTGCATTTTGTATGAGCAGAAAGAAGATACCAGGTCACACCTTCAATGCTGTGCTTGTTACATTCCTTAACAGATATCCAAGTTCATCACCTCCAATTTCTGTTCATTTTTATGTGTTATAAGACACAATTCAATCAACCTCCTTGCACTCTATAACACGCATCACCTCTTCTCCAGTTCCCAGTCACCTGCCTCTGAATCCCTGCAAGCCATCAGAAGAAACACTTTCCAAGCCCATATTTTTAGCAATATCTTTTCATGACAGCATAAATGTCCACAAAAGTGATAGGAACCATCTCTGTAGAGTGCCTCACTTTTTTCTGACCCTCACAAACATCCCTAACATCCACATTGTTTCTATTGGCATCTTTACGACAAACATTTCAGGCGTTTCTATTATGAATGCCCAAATTCCACCAGCCTCAGGCCTTATACTTAATAATTACAGGTTTTCCCACAAAACATGCATCTTTTTGTTATATAAGGAATTGTTTCAGGCAATGATGAGTGCATACCATGTATTCATCTGTGGGAATTAGGAAGTAAATACATATTTGAAGGGACATGCCCATCAGTTTACCCTAAAGAATTTAACAAATCAAAGGAGGAAATAGTAATTTTTTGGGGAGGCCCTCCAAAAGAAAACCTACATGTTTTAAATGTGGGGCTATCTCTCTCCCTAACTCAAAAGTTGATTTAGTTATAACTTAGAGAAACATTAAGTTAGCCATTCACTCTCTTGTTTCCTTCTCTCTTTCTTTTTAAAACCATGCTTGGAGTTTTTTTTATGTTTATAATTTTTGGAGAAATCCATAAAATATTAGTTGTAATAGTTTGTCATGAATTAAATATTGATAATCAAATTTAGAAAAGAATTAGAACAAGGAAAGCCACCAATTGAAGGCTTGTCAAGGATTGAAAAATTGTAGTTGATGGTATAATCAGCAACAGTTGAAGGAAAATTTTGGAAACATAAAAAGTAAATTCTGAAAAGTTTTTTATAAGCCCTCTTATGTATCTAAGGTAAGGTATCAATTATCAGAACCTGTGGTACTGAGCAGAGAAGACTGGAGTGACCATGGTCTACTGAGAAGAGGCTGGGTAAGACTATTATTGTAGTCATTAGTCCAAGCTAGATGCAGGAATAGACAGAGTTTTGTAGACTATTTTGTAAGAAATCTAACTGATAAATGGGACCTCATGAAACTGGAAAGTTTCTGTAAGGCAAAGGACATAGTCAAAAAGACAAATCAGCAACCCACAGATTGGGAAAAAATCTTCACTAACCCCACATCTGATCGAGGGCTAACATCCAAAACATATAAAGAACTCAAGAAGCTAACCACCAAAAAACAAAAAAACAAAAAAAAAACAAAAAAAACCAAAAACAAACCAAACTAATCAATAAATGGGATATAGAACTAAACTGAGATTTCACAACTGAGAAATTTCAAAGAAATGTTCAAAGTCCTTAATGATCAGAGAAATGCAAATCTAAACGACCCTGAGATTCCACCTTACACCAATCAAAATAGTTAAGATCAAAACCTCAGGTGACAACACATGTTAGAGAGGATATGGAGAAAGAGGAAAACTCCTCCATTGCTGGTGGGATTGCAAACTGGCACAACTACTCTGGAAATCAATCTGGAGGTTCCTCAAAAAAATTAGAAATAGATCTACCTGAAGACCTAGCTATATCAGTCTCAGAAATATACCCAAAAGATGCTCCACCATGCCACAGGGGCACATGTTCCACTATGTTCATAGAGGCCTTATTTGTGATAGTCAGAAGCTGGAAACAATCTAGATATCCCACAACAGAAGGATGGATATAGAAAATGTGGTTCATTTATACAATGGAATACTACTCAGCTGTTAAGAACAAGGACATCCTGAGTTTTGCAGGCAAATGGATGGAACTAGATAAATTATCCTGAGTGAGGTTAGGGCATGCATGGTATGTACTCACTAGTAAGTGGATATTAACCAAAAAAAAAGTACAGAATACCCAAGATATAGTCCACAGAACTCAAAAAGGTCAACAAGTTGAAGTCCCACTTGGGAAGGAGAAGAAAGCAATCTCAAGTGGGGAAGGAGGGAGGGACCTGGGAAAGAAAGTGAATGGGAGGGAGGGGAGTCAGGGGGAGAGGTTAACCTGATCTGGTATTGGGTGAGGGAAAAGGACTGAACCCCTGAGTGCTAGCAGAAAGAATGGAAACAGGTAACCTCAGAAGATGGGAGGTTGTGGGGACTGCCAGAATGCACCAGAGACCTGGGAGGTAAGAGACTCTCAGAACTCAAAGAACAGGGACCTTGAATGAAATGTCAGAGAGTAGGGAGAGGGAACTTATAGAGCCCACCTCCAGCAGGAAGACAGGGCACCAAATGGTGGAGAGGAGGCCATTCTACAGTCACAACTCTGACCTATAAGTGTTCCTATCTGAAAGAACTACAGAGATGGAAATGCAGAAGAGCCTGAGGCAAAGAAGGTCCAGCGACAGGCCCAAAGTGGGATCCAGTTCAAGGGGAGGTTCCAAGGCCTATCACTATTACTGAGGCTATGGAGCACTCACAAAAAGGGACCTAGCATGACTCCACTCCGGAAGACCCATCAAGTAGCTGAAAAAGTCAGATGCAAATATTTGCACCCAACCAGTAGACAGAAGTGGCTGACCCCTGTTGTTGAATTAGGGAAGGCTGAAAGAAGCTGAGGAGAAGGGTGATCCTGTAGGAGGACTAATAATGTCAATTAATCGGGACCCCCAAGATCTCTCAAACACTGGACCACCAAACAGGCAGCATACACCAGCTGATAATAGACTCCCAACACACATACAGTAGAGGACTGCCGGGTCTGTGTTCATTAAGAGATGATGCACCTATAACCCTCAAGAGATTGGAGGTCCCAGGAAGTTTAGAGGTCACGTGGGGTGGGTGTGGGGACATCCAAGTGGAGGCAGTATGGGATGTGGAACAGTTGGAGGGTGGAGGGGTGGGGGGATAAAACATAGTGTAAATAAATAAATTTATTAACAAATAAACCAAGACATAAAGCTAAATGCTAAAATAAAAATAAGCATACTTGTCAATTAAAAAAAGAGAAATCTTTAAAAAAGAGAAAGAAAGCTAGGTAGGTGAGAAGGGGGCAAATTTGTCAGCCTCATCTCCCTTTCCTGAGGGTTGAAGTCATACTTAATGGGTGTGGGGAATGGTTAAGATAGAATTAAGAGCTGACAAACACGTCAATGACTGTTAAAATTGATCAACCTTACAACAGCAATTGATATAACTGACATGTACTATCTCTTTAAGTCCTTCTGGATATCTTCCCCATCTCCTGAGATTTCATACTCTTGTAATGTTCAGCCTTTGCTTGGTGGTTGTTTCCCTTCAGTTTCTTTCTTAGCTTACCTCTGGTTCTTCATAATCACTAAGCAGGTGATTCTGGGGGCTGGGTCTGCAACTTTGTCTCACCAGTGAGCCCCTATGCCCATGCCCTTGTGAACAGCTTCATTTGGGCACTAGATTCAATATTACCTGCAGGAACAGCTAATTTGCTTTGCTTTATTGGCGTAAGATAACTCAGAATGTTCTGTAATTCAAAGAAAAACTCTCTCCTAGATATATATTTGGAAGACTTTCTTGTGCTTAAAACTGGGCAGTGTTAGGTCACACACTTTTAGAAACCTGATCTTCTATAGCAGTAAACAGCTTAAACATGTACCAAGTGTATAACAAACCAGCTTTTGTTGTTGTTTATTCACAGCCACAACAGGTCAGACCAGACAGCTCTCAGCATTAATAATGATTAATCCAGATACAAGTAGCTACAACCTTCTAATTTCATTTAGATTCTACAGGTTGTACAAACATGTCAAATTATTCTCTATTGACCCAAGTAAAATGAATTAACTTTGTTTCTGATTTGTCAGAGTCTTGATTTCTGGTACTTTTGCAGGAGAGGGAATTGTCACTGAAGTCTAATCTATGTTCATGATATTTAGTTTTGTGAACTTTTATGACTTTTTTTTCTAAATGATCACTTATTACACAAACTAGGTATTTAGAATCTCCAAGTCCAGTTCTCTACTTAAAATTGCTCAAACTTGTTTGCTTAGGGGAGTTGAGGTTTTGATCGCTATAGCAATCCAAAGACTGCAGATTATTGGGGACCCAAATGTGAGGAATTCCATCATCCTGAAAGAGCTGATGTATAACTGTGGTAGAACAAAGAGCCCAGTCTTGTCCTTTGTGGCACTGACTGGCTGCCTGAGCATCAACATGGCACATATTCTTCATAACTTTAGGTCATTCACTTTTAGGATGAAGACTATGATGTTTGCATCGCAGAACATGCAGGTTTCGTGAAACAATGGATATAAAAATACTAGGCATGCGTCATGCTGAAAAGCCTGTGTGAGAACTCGAAATATCTCTCTCTCTTGACACACAGGTTCTGACTTAAAGCACTGACTGGTCCCAGGCAGTATTTAATCTGAATCTACCAAGTGCTTGCTCATTTATCAATGCTGATGGTTTACCTCCTCAGCTCAGTCCTTGGCCACTGACTTGATTTGAATGGAGCCTATCGAATAGAGACAGCTTCAAATCAGAACACTGAGGGAATGATAACATTCTCTCATTTCTATGAATTTTTCATTTTATTCCAGCAGAAGCAAAACACATCATGAAGGTCAAATCTCAGTCTTTATGGGTTTGAACAGAAGGTCGGAAGAATATGTTTCAACTTCTATTTGCAATTCAACTACAACTTCCATGGGAGCCTTGAGCGCCCTTCATTCTCTACACTGATACCTTCAGGAGCATCAGGACAGTCAAGTGACCAGTCGAGGTGCTCTGACTGGAATTATATTCTTTCCTAAGACCTTAAAATTATTTGGACCGCTTTGCCTCCTGCTGATAAGAGAGTATAGGGATATGAGGATTTTTCTTTTGTCATTTGCTCTTTTTTAGGGTAAACGATCCTTGACATTTGGCTAAAATCACCTGACTGAGAACACTCAGCGCTGCTCCCTCACTTACCACTAAAGCCTTTAGCCTGGAGATGCTGCAGTTGCAGAGGAAAGCATGTGTCATCAGAAGGAACGGACTCGGGCTCACAAATACATCCCACCAGCACCAACACTTGCCACGTTAACAATGGTCTATTTTGAGCAGGCAGCTGTCAGGGTGAAATTGGGATAGAGGCGGGAGTTAAGATGGTGGAGTCCTAGGGTAAAAATAATCCTGGGGGAGGGCAGGGCATCTATGGGCTGTGCTTGTTGCCTGCCCTACTGCGTGTAGTATAACCTTGGGTAAGTCACTCCTCACACCTCCTCTGGGATATAGGTTGTCACCTTGGACCCTTTAACCATTATCATTATTTCCTGAGATTTGCCTTCTCACCTCTGGCCTATAGAAGAAGAAGAGATAGGTCTTAATTTTTCCAAAACTATAAGGAATCAAAGGAAGGAGGCTATGGAGTCTATGGAAAGAGCACTCAGATGAGAAGTTGGGGAATCTTATGGATCTGGAATCTGCTAGTTTTTTCCTCTATCCAGTCTCAATTCTCTCATCTGTAAAGCATACAGGGCAGGTTCTTATCCTTACTGCTGATCTGAAGTGCTGATTATCAAAAGTACAAGCACACATGACACACATACACATACATGTATCACTGTCGAACAGAGTAAACATGTCTTATGAGTCTCAGCAAGACACAGATTTTCCTCCACAAAAAAAACCTTGACAAACCAAGGAGGTCTAGGCATAGCATTGTGAGGTAGAGTAGCTGGGGTCAGAAAGAACCTGACTGGTGAAGTGCAGTTACTTCTTAGTGATAGCTAATCAGAGGACTAAGCATTGGTATCCAACCCATCACTTCTGAGTTATGAGCCCTTGTCTTTCCTTGAGTGAGTGAGTGTGTGTACGTGCACATCTATTTCTTCATTTGTTAATAAGAAGATGTAATACTTTATCAGTCTGTTATGGCTATTGTTCCAGTCAAATGAGATAACATGCATGAAAGATATAGGTACCAGCTGCCTGGCCTGATCTGTTGGCACATGACTAACAATAAAGTATGGTATGCAATGTGAAATGAAGGTTATGGCCACTGCCTGAATTACTGCCATAATGTTACAGAGAAGCCTCAGCTCCTCTGTAGATAAGGCTGGGGTGATGGTGACCTTAACAACCTTGAAATGTTTTTTCTTAGGATGAATAAGAATTCAAGTGGTAAGAACTTTGCAAATGTTCAGTTCTCCATCTCAGTTCTCTCACATGGCTAATGCAGCACATTTAAAAGGCAAGCCCTTCTAAAGGTACTGGAGTTTGGCATAATATTGATGTTTCTCCAGGGAAGTCTAAACATTTTCATTTAGTTTTGAAAGAAAACAAAACAAGGTCTGTAAACATTGCTATTTTTTTAAAGTTTTCTTAACGTTGGTGGAGGAAGCAGGGAGACTCATTGTTCTCTTTGGAAAGCTCTGTTGGAACAGGTCAGCCAGGGAGGACAACAGGAAATTGTTCTGGGACAGAAGGATCTAGGGCAATATTACATCAAGAATTTGATAAAATGAGACTGGTGGTTGAATTTGGCCCTGGCTGAGATGTCTGAGAAAGGTGTGCGAATAGGTTCAAAGTCCTGCACCTATGCATTATATTCTCCCAAGCACACTCTTGGATCATGGGCAGCATTTGGGAGGATGTGTTCTGACCTGCTTTAATTTCTCAATGTTATGGTAATTAGGACCCACGTAACAGCTTTCTTTGCTTTGAATTAATGGCTGAAAAGTACTTTATATTTCCCTCCTCTGACTGTCTTTCTCTTTCAGGTTAGTGGTGAATGTGACAAAGAAGACATCCGAAGGCTTCAGAATTATCTTTCAGCCATATTTAACAATTGCTATGCTTTTAAAAACACATTTCCTTCTTACTTTCATATATATATAAACATACACTTTCCTTCTTGTCTCTCTGTCTCTGTCTGTCTGTCTGTCTGTCTGTCTGTCTGTCTGTCTCTCTCTCTCTCTCAATTGTGACACAGAGCCCCACATATCTACTGACAAATGCATGTGTACGTGCACAGACACACATGCAGATGAAGAAGCACTGTTGAGTGTTTTCACCTCCACGTGTGAAATCAGGAAGGAAGCCTTTTAGGTGCTGTTTTTCCCTTGTCACTGATGGGTTTTTCCCTGGGTGGGAAATGTCACCACGTCTCCTGTCTATGCCAGGTGATGTTCTCCAGTCACTATTAGTCACAAAATCACCCCCAATACACCAAGACAAATATTCATCAATATAAAAATAAAATCTTGAATTTTATTTGATTTTAACGTTTTCTTTTCTCTCGCCTGATAACATTCAAGAAGCTGAGGATGGGGAGGGTGTACGATCAGCTACTGTCTGTCTCCCTCCCATCTTAATTCTCCTTTAGCTGTGGCTTTCTTCAGCTTCCTACAGTCAACATTAAGATTCCGGAAACTTTTCCCTTAGTAATTTTGGCAGTTTAGTAGGAAGTGCCCAGTGCTATCTTTTGCTTTTCATGTTTGCCAAAAAGTATTGGTTAACAGTCCTGGCTCTGGACTAAGGCATCAGAGACATAATGACTTTATGGGAGAGTTTGACAGAATTCTGTAGGAACAGCTAGCATTAATGTAGACCATTGAGCACAGTTGAAATACAGCAGACATAGATAAGTCATGACTCATTGATTTTTTTAAAAATGATTTTTCAAATTTTGCTTTATGTGTATGAGTGTTTTGCCTGTGTACACATGCATTTGTGTGTGTGTGTGTGTGTGTGTGTATGAGAGAGAGAGAGACAGAGAGACAGAGACAGAGAGACAGAGAGAGAGAGAGAGACAGAGAGAGAGAGAGAGAGAGAGAGAGAGAGAGAGAGAGAGAGAGAGAGAGAGAGAGAGAGAGACCTGTATGTGGTATGTATTCATGTGAAATGTGTATGAATGTTGATTAGTGCTGATGTAAACACCTTCAACAACTAAGGACAAAGACTTCAATAAGTTTTTGCAAGGCAAAAGACACTGTCAAAAAGACAAAGTGGCAACCAACTAACTGGGAAATGGTCTTTGCCAACCTTACATCTGACAGAGGGCTAATATCCAATATATACAAAGAACTCAAGAAGTTAAACTCCAGAAAGGCAAGCAACCCTATTAAAAAATGGGGTACAGAGCTACACAAAGAGTTCTCACCTGAAGAATATCTAATGGCTGAGAAGCACCTAAAGAGATGTTCATCATCCTTAGTCATTAGGGAAATGCAAATCAAAACAACCCTGAGATTCCATCTCACACCAGTCAGAATGGCTAAGATCAAAAACACAGGAGACAGCAGTTGTTGGCAAGGATGTGGAGAAAGAGGAACACTCCTCCACTGCTGGTGGAATTGCAAGCTGGTACAACCACTCTGGAAAGCAGTCTGGCAGTTCCTCAGAAAACTGGGCATGACACTCCCGGAGGATCCGGCTATACCACTCCTGGGCATATACCCAGAGGCTCTACCTGCATGCAATAAGGACACATGCTCCGCTATGTTCATAGCAGCCTTATTTATAATAGCCAGAAGCTGGAAAGAACCCAGAGGTCCCTCAACGGAGGAATGGATTCAGAAGATGTGGTATATTTACACAATGGAGTACTACTCTGCAATTAAAAACAATGAATTCACGAAATTCCTAGGCAAATGGTCAGAACTTGAAAATATCATCCTTAGTGAGGTAACCCAATCACAAAAGAACACACATGGTATGCAGTCACTGATAAGGGGATATTAACCCAGAATCTGGGAATACCCTAGACACAATTCGCATATCAATAAATTTCTAAGAAGATGGAAGGAGAGACCCCTGGTCCTGGAAAGACTGGATGTAGGGGAAGGCCAGGACAGAGAAACAAACGAGAGGGGGTTGAATGGAGAAAAGAGGGAGGGAAGGGGGCTTATGGGACTTTCGGGGAGGGAGGAAACGGGAAAGGGGAAATGATTTGGAATGTAAATAAAAAAAAACTTAGAAAATAAAAAAAAAGACTAAACATCATAATTTAAAGTTACTGTCAAAATGATAATAAAAGTTTTGGCATCATATATATATATATATATATATGTATTCTAGGTGAAAATGAAATTCTGTTTCATTTTATTTGATTTTAACGTTTTCTTTTCTCTCGCCTGATAACATTCAAGAAGCTGAGGATGGGGAGGGTGTACGATCAGCTACTGTCTGTCTCCCTCTCATCTTAATTCTCCTTTAGCTGTGGCTTTCTTCAGCTTCCTACAGTTAACATTAAGATTCTGGAAACTTATATCCAAACAAAAGCAATTCCCTTGCTTGAAAGTGAAAACATTAAAATTAAAGCAAAAAGAATAAAAATATGAACTAATGAATAAACATGAATCAATTAATAACTCAGTATAAAACAGGATATAGATACCTTAAGCAAAATGATAATATACTCCACATATTCAGAACAAGAAATCAAGACACAATTAGGAATTTACTAGGTGACTTATTAAAAGCTTCATTTGACCTGATACCTGTCATTGATTTGTTGTTTAACAGTAGCATTAGTTTTCAAAATCCATTTTAGAGAAATATGTATATAAAGGGAGCATTGTGCCAACTTTTATCCTTGCAATGTGAAGCTCTGTGCTGTACCCTCAAAGAGTTTGAAGTAAAATTGAAAAAAGTTTCTGCAGAAGCCTGGAACTTCAGCGTGCAGGCAAAAAGATGCTCAAGGCTCTTCTTACTGTGGAACCAAAGCGATTCAGTGAAAAGAAGGCTGCATACATACATCATTACTGGAATTTAATGGTTGTACTTATGTCATGGCCCAGGATGAGGTATGCTCCATTGGGATTTTGAACAATATTGGATTAGCATGTGAGGGTAAAAAAGGTGAGGCCATGTAAGCAGGTCATAGAAGGAGACTGTGAAGAAATCAACTAATAAAATAAACAGGTGATAGGTGCATCATGTATAGAAAACAGTCATGGGAGCTGGGGAGGGAGCTCATCAGGTAAAACAGTTACTATGCAAGCATGAGGACGACAGCGTAAACCCCCAGAATCCACCAAGAGATGGCTGCTTATGATCTCCATATTGAGGAGGCAGAAATGGATCAGCAGCCCCAGGGCAAGCTGATCAGCTGGGCCAGTAAGCTGTGGCTTCCGCAAGAAACCCTGATTTAATAAAAGAAGCAGAGAACAATTAAAGACACCCAGAGTCAACATCAAGCCTTACACACACACACACACACACACACACACACACACACAAACACACATACAAGGATCCACATACACATGCACACACATGCACACACACACACATGCATCTACATACATACACACACACATACACACACACACGCACACACACATGTATCCACACACGCACACACATGCACGCCCGCGTGCATACACACACACACACACACACACACACGGATCCACATACACATGCACACACATGCACACATACACACACATGCATCCACATATACACATACACACACACACATGTATACACACACACACACACATGCATGCCCGTGCATACACACACACACACACACACACACACACACACACACACACACACACGCATCCACATCCACACTAATGTCAATATACAGACTCACATATATACATATCAAATGCAGATATTTTTTCCCATGTTATGAGACTGGCTCCCCAATGCTGAGGGCCCACCTTGGGAGACCCTAGAGGTGTCTTGGGAAACACAGCATATATATGATCCAGACCAGATGTCTACTACCAGGAAGAGAATCGTAGGCAGCCCTGAGAACAGTGTGAACAGTGCTGGTGGCAGACAGGGGTCCTTTGTTTTTGGATAAGACCTTGAGAGAGTGTAATATCTTAGAACTGTTTCTCTGAAATATGGAAGGAAAGAGCTGGTAGAGGTGGTTTGAAAAAGAGATTCTGACTTGAAGGCTAAAGTAGGAGATGTTGTCCCGGCAACCCTGTCTCTTCTACTCAACGTCAACTTGTACTAGAATATCAGTTAATTTAGCCTTAAGAAGTTAACTAGAAACCAGTCATTATCTGTGCTGAGGGAAATGAAATTGAAATGAATGTTGCAAATCCAGACTTTTTAATCCCTTTTTAATCTGTATTCAACAGAAAGTTACAATATGGCACACACTGTGTTAATCTATAAGAGCAGTTATGTTTTAAAATACAAATATATGGAAGCTATTCCTAAAGTTTTGAAATTTGAAGATCATGGTGGTCTGTATTTCAGCTAATTCTGAGACCTGGATCTTATAACACCCTACCCACATACACACACAAGTAAGTACATATTTTATTACTGTATTTTATAATGGTTTTCTGTAAGCTGACTAAAGTTTATTACCTCAAACATTATTATATGCATGAATAAGACATTTCAGGTAATTTTGATCAAAGCTGAAAAAAATAATATCAAAGCTTTAAAAACACTAAAGTAAAACATCCTTGCTCCAAATTCTGCCTACCTAAAAAGTACCACACATTTTTATTTGTATTTTATTCTAAACATATCCATGTGAGCACATAATTTGCAAGTGTGAGTAAAAGAAAAGAAAAATGATTTATCCTCTTTTAAGGAAGAACAGCAACATAAAAAAACCAGAAATTCTTTGAGGGTTTCACATGTAGGCTTCCTGGTGTCTAATGTCTTCATCTGATTGGGGTTGGAGGCAGAGCATCAGCCAGGCATCTTTCCCAGACACACACACACACACACACACACACACACACACACACACCCTATATTTATCCAAGGTGGTTTGTGTGGTAAGAGGGAGGGGACTTGACTGCGTGTTCTCTGAGTCATCACCACAAGCACACGTGTCAGTTTCAGGAACAGCAGGTGGACAATCTCCTCCAGAAGACAGAGTTCAATTGTAACCTTCCTAGGCTGCAGGACTCCAGTTCCCAAAATGAAATTATAAATTATCAAGCTCTGGAAGGCAAGTGGCCTTCAATAAATCGGCTGGGTGTTAGCATTAGTGTTTGCTCTTGGCCTCACACACTTACCCTTTTTCTCTACTTAGAGCTGTATCCTGTGCCCTGCCTGATTCTTCCCCAGGCTGCTAGCAGCCTGCTGGACACCAAGGGCATACTTAAACAAAGCTGCCTAAAAAGAGACTTTTTCCTGATTTCCTTGTGGAATACTATAGCTAGTGCTCAATCCTGTGACATGTAGGATTTCAGCCTATATTTGGTCTAACATTTTAGGATTCTTTTTGGAAGATAATACACAAAAGACGGGAGGGAGAGAGAGAGAGAGAGAGAGAGAGAGAGAGAGAGAGAGAGAGAGAGAGAGAATTTTGAATGTGAATTTTAATCACTTCTCTTCAAAGAACTAGGTCAATGACCTGAGGCATTAAGTTCTTAGGACCTCACTTGCATTCTCTGGGAATATTATTGTGTTCTTCTCAAGGATGCATTCTACCACCCATGGGAGTATGGACGGCACAGTGCCTAGTCTAGACAAGCCAATGGTATATGGCTAATAGCTCTGTGTCAATGGCTAAGAGATTGAACTGTCTTCTTTGACACCTGCCTCACAATGAATACACTTCTTATGTTACCATGATTAAAGATTCATCTGTGCACGCCTTCTTTCTGAAAACCCTGTCCAAAACCTTGCCCGAACTACCTAGATTCAAAACAAACAAACAACGACAACAACAACAACAACAAAACAAAAAACATTTTCTGAAGAAGTCAAAGAAAGCCATTGTATGCACTACACATGCTCAAAGTCTCAATCTTGCCATCTGTGCATTCCAGCCTCTAGGCTGGCTTGGCTTAGAGAACTGAGCATCGGGTTGTAATCAGAGCTACAGTATTAATTAATGGGGAGTAGTGAATACATGACTACAAGTATCCTCACTTATAAATACACCAAAGAGAGTCTGAAACAGAATTTGAATCATTTCCGTGACTGACTCTACCTTGTGATGAGGAAAGTAAGGTGTTTGAAGAAGGTATTTGTTTGAAGTACTGAATGAGAGGGTCTGTTGGGATGCTTTAGAGGTGTATGTACAACTGTGGGCAAGTGATACACATCTAATATGAAGTAGTGGAAAGACACTAATTACATGAGTGCCCTCATGTAATAAGTCAGGCTGCTCCCTCCTTTCTCAGGCTCACGGAGTTCATTTTCCTATTTGCAGACTCCTGTAATGCAGAAACTCTGCTAGCATGATCCTGAAGATCTGACAGGTGTTTGTAAAAGGCATACATAATTTCACTCTAACAGTGAAAAAAGTCCATCAACATGGACTTTTCCCAAATTACTGCTCTGTGTGGCAGAATGCACAAATGTGTATTATTCTCATCAACAAAAGGACTTTTAAGTTGAGAGAACAACCATCTCTTTTCTTGTCCTAGTCATCACTACTTATTGTTATTCTAAGATTTAATTTCAAGGAGACTTAGGAGACTGTTTATCAGCGTACATACCAACATTTCCCAGATACACTCCTACCAAGCTTATGAACAATGAAAAGATCCAACATGAAAACTTTCACTCTCACTGTTAGAGTGAAATTATGTATGCCTTTTACTACTTAGCTATAGATTATCAGGAATTGAGCAAAGGTTCATCTGTACATGTCTTCTTTCTGAGAACCCTGTCGAAAACCCTGCTCCAACTACCTAGGTTCAAAAGAAACATTTTCTGAAGAAGCCAAAAAAAAAAAAGAAAGAAAAAGAAAAAAAAGCCATTGTTCATGTACTATGCATGTTCAAATTGACATTTGAATTCTAGCTTCCAGGTTGGCTTGGCTTAGGGAACTGAACATCGAGTTGTAATTAGAGCTAAACTATTAATTAACAGGTAGTGAACACATGTCATTTAAGCAGATTTTTTATAAAGGGAAGAAAATGAAAGCTAAGGAATGGAGCTGAGATGTGAGCATATAAATTGCACAGCGCATTTCTGATAGCAGAATTTTTCTCTGTGAGTAGGGTTGACTATTTGGCTATCATCAAATAATTACTGTCAAATTAATTCCCTAGGTGGCCAAAATCCACACAAAATTGAATTGCAATAAAACCCTTCTGTACATGAGCACAGTCCTTAGCTCAATGAAAGAGAAGAGAAATGGGTCTTACCCAGCAGGCCTTGTGTCTTCAATGGCTCTGTCCACTGGAATCAAGTCACTAAGGTAGACATTGAAGTTTCCTTCTTTCCATCTCTGTTCAGCCTCCTTCTTCTTTTCAGGGGGAACAACCACAGGGCGCCCAAACTGACCTGGAGCATTGAAATCCCTTGGAGAAAGGGTCATGTCGATTCTGACCACGTGGTGCCTTCCAGGGTTCTCAGGGATATTTGCATGGCTTTGCTGGTGTCCCACAGTTGGGGACTTGGCAGTCACGTTGCTTCTTGCACTGTGGAGCACCCTAGCTGTGGTGGGCTTGGATTGAGACACTGCTCTCTTTAGAGCTAGTGGAGAGGATGAGTTCTTGCTTTGATTTCTGGGGTTATGTTTACCTGGACTTCCACCCAGTAATTTAGGAAACACAGTTTGGGCTTTAGAATTAGGTACCTCTTTGGTGTCTGTCTTCGGGTCTTCCTCTTTAGTTATAATCACAATATGACTTTCAGAGAAATTAAGTTTGTTCCCTGGCACCACTTTGGTCACACCATCTTCTGGCAATCCTCCCAAGTGTGTCTCGTTTGTAGATTGGTTCTTTAAATGACCCATATCAGCAGTGAACTTAGGAAGGGGTAGCACTTTATGGGATTCATGTTTTAGGTCTTTGTTCCGAGCCTCAGTTTTCTTTGTGATTGTGACTTCCTCAGATTTCAGGATTGGTGGGCTGGCAAAGTGCATCCTTGGTTTTGTTACTGTCTGTGATTGCTGCTTTGATCGGTCACTCTGTACACTGATGGTCACATTCAGGGTCCTTTCAGATGCTTGCTTTGATGTATCGCTGCTGACATTATAATTCTTTGGGGCCTCTTGTTTTTTATTGAAGGTTTCTGTACGTCCTGCTATTTTGGTCAATGGAACTTCTCTTGATGCTGTGAATGGGGTCTTCTCAGACCCTAATACTGTGATGAGCTCGGACACGTTGTGCTGGGAGGAGACTTCAGGCTTACTCTCTCTCCCCTGAGTCTTCTGTATGGGAAGTGTCACTGGGAGGGTTTGCAGATGTGCAAGATGCCACAATGGCACAGCCTTCCTCCTTCCCAGGAAGTTTTGCATTTTCCCTTTCATCTGGACTTGGTCTATATTCGCCTCAACCTTGAGTACATGGTTCTCAGCCTTTCTAAAGTTCCCTTTACCCCACACTCCATTCCGGGGCAGCCTCATCTCTCTGATGCTGATGCTTTGGTCTGGCTCAACTCTAGACCTTGTGTGCTCCCTCCTCATGATACCGTCTTTGAGTATTCCTGTGTTGATCTCACTGAATGAGAGGCGGAGAGCTGCCATGTCAAAGAGCAACCAGATGACAGAAGCTACAAATATAAATGCCAAGACTCGCCCACTTCCTCGGAAAAACTTTCGGATCTTGTTCATCGTACCAAGGCTGGCCTTGCAGCTTGCCTTCTGCTTACCTGGAGTAGAGAGAGTTGATGCAGCAGCAGCAGCAGCAGCAGCAACAGCAGTAGGAACAAGGCCCCTCTCTTCGGAACCTAGCAGGAAACAGCCGTCCAAGTGGGAAAAAGCTCCGCTCTACTGACTGCCTGTCACTCTCTGCCTGCGTGGCATTTCACAGCAAAGCATTTGTGTCCGCTCCCTGGCCCTGGCTAAATTCTAGTACACACTGGCTCCAGGTGACTCCCGGAGCAGTCAGCTGCAGCTGCAGGATAGTTCACTGCATCTTGTCTCGGAGGGCCTATGTCCATTTTCCTTCAAACCCAAGAAAACAAGGAAACGTGGGGCTAGGCTGGGGCGACCGGCAGCAGCTTCTCTCCTCCCAGTTCGCTGCATGCTGTAACTCAACACCATGTCTCAGAAGGAAAACCTTTCAAGCCATTACCCAGCAAACTTCCTCCAGCTCTCACCTTCTGTGCTATGTGAGAGAGTGTTTGTTTTAGGGGCAATTAAACAGAAAGCAAACTAACTTAGAGGACATATGTTCCTGGTTTGTAACCCCTCCTACCCCACACCTCCTCATTAACCCTGTGGTACCCAGATGCTTCAGTGCTTAGTTGGGACAATTAATTCTTGACCTTAATGTTTCAGCTCTAAGAGGTTAATGGCTTAAAGAACAGGTTATCTTATAGCCTAATTGCCAGAGAGGGGGTGATTAGTTATTTTGGAGGCTTCCACCAACAGGTACAAAAAATCTGTCTATGTAAGTAGGTCAGCTACTCTTTTTGCACTAGTCCATCTTTTCCCCCCCCATTCTTAGCCTTAATAGACTGACACATTTTGTCATAGTTCTATAAAAAATTCAGGACACTGCGCTATGATCTGAATATTTGTGTCCTCACCAAATTCAGTGTAGAAACCCTAAGCACACCAATGGGGTGATATTAGCAAGTAAAGTCTCTGGAATGGGCTAAGATAAGGGAGAAGCAGCCTTAGATATTAGATAAGCATCCTTACAAAAGAGCTCATTGAGCTGCCTTGTCCCTTTCACCATATGGGTACCCATCAAGAGGGACTTTTGTAGGAAGCAAGTGACAAGGCCTTCTGAGACACCATGTCTGTTCTTTTCAAATGTCTTTGCCTTCAGAACTGTGAGAAATTAATTCATATTGAGTATAGACTACTCAATCTATGATAATTTTAAATAGAAACTTGAATGGATTAGGACACATTCCCATATCTGTATTTAATAAGTCATAGACCAATAATAGCTTATACTATTGTGTCAAGACTTTTACTAGACGCTGAGAAATTCTGGGAAATGGGAAGGCCAGTAGTTTCCTCATAGATTTGACCTTAAAATCATTCAGAAGTCCTCTTTTAATGATTTTCCTTATTTCTGTCATCTGACAGAAGCAGTTTAAGGAAAGATGGTTTATTTGGGTCACAGTTGGAGGGTGAAATCTACTATGGTGGGTAAGTCATGGTGCAGCAGATTGAATCCAGTGTACCATCTGCAGTCAGAAAGCAGAGAGAAAGACCAAAGGTGGTCTTAGCTTGCTTTTTTGCTGATTTTGCGTCCCTGTACACTGGATTATAGAATAGGACCACCAATGTTCAAAGTGGGTCTTCCCACTTGAGTTATCCCAATCTAGAAAATTCTTCAGAGGCAAGCTTCATCTCCTAGATAATCTAGACCCTATCAGGTTGACAATACTAGCAATCACTGCCCCAAATTCTGACTAACTGAGAAACAGAAAGTAGAAATGATTTATTGTCTTGTATTATGTCTTTTAAAAATTCAAAGGTCTTTTCAATGTAAAGTCAAACTTGTAACACACTGGTCTATTATTATCAGGCTGGCTTTGAGAACTGTCCCAATGATGTTTAATTTCAGTTGTCACTTTGGCTGGCTTAAGACAGATAACTGATAGAGTATTACTTCTGTGTGTTTCAGGAAAAGATGCTTCTGGAATGGATTGGCATTTGAGGTGGTGAACTGAATAAGAAAGACATGAACAGGTGTCAAAAGTTCAGAGAAGGCAAATCTCCTCTTCTCTTTCTAGAGACTGGATGCTCATTTCCTTCTGAACTCAGTTATCAGGACTTCAAATTCTCTGGCCTTTGGTCTCTAAGACTTACTCCAGCAGCCTCATTTCTCAGACCCTTAAGTTTAGACTGGCAATTATATCACTGGCTTCCTCTGCTCCTGGGGCTTTCTAACCTGGATGGTACCACGGTGTCAACCCTCTAGCTTTCTAGTTGTGGCAAACATACTGTAGGACTGAGTCTCAGCATCCATACTTGTGAGATGACACTCCTACTGTATCCCTTCTCATCTATTGTCTATCTCTAACATGTCTGTGCACTCTATTTATTGTTTCTGTTTCTCTGGGTAACCCTGGCTATAGCCTTATGATGCTCAGTGCTAACTGTTAACATAGGATAAAACAACTAGAATCCCCTGAGAGACAGGCCTCTGACTGAGGTTATGAGAGCTTTTCCTAACTTGGTGAACTGTAGTGGGAAGCTCCGCTGTGTTTGTGGGTAGTACCAGTTTGTGGGACTAGAACCTGACTGAATGAAAAGGGGATCGTGAACTGCGTTCTGGCATGCATGCATTAATTTCCTACTCTTCAGTCTTCAGTGAGGATGGAATGTGACCAGCCATCTTGAATTCCAGACAATGGTGCAATTCACTGAAACTGTGAGTCAAACAAACCCTTTCTCCCTTAAGTTACTTTTGTTGGGGTATTTTATCATAGCAATGGGAAATGAAACTAGAATACGACCCCATCATTTCATAAAACTGCTTATCAGAGTAATACCTAATAACAGCTTTGTTTCACAAAACAACTGAGTCAGGATGTACACTTTGTCATTGCTAGTTATAAAGACTGGGCATCCAGTATGAAACCACTGCCCTGGAGTGATTTTCTGAGGAAAATCTGAGATGATATGATATCCTTTACTATAGAAAGTCAATAATTTATCTTTTGAAATAAACATGGTGTGGAGGGGACTCTGAATTACTAATTCTTAGTCATTGCCTTCTATTGTGGTTTAACAAGGTTTGTACTTTGCTCAAAAGGAGATAACGCAGATTTGACATACTTTGTAGCCCCTGATTCTCCTTCTTTCTGGTACCTGCCTTCCTATTCTGGGTTACAATATCCAAACAACTGATAGTGTTAGAGCTCAGCTGTTTCTTCTGTACATATCTGCCTTTATTTATCTGCCCTTCTAATGTAGCCCGGGCCCTAGGTAAGATGCTGAATAAAAGCACACCATGGCTAACTAACAGTAAGGACATCATAGTGGGTATAGAAAGGTAAGCACATATGGGTAATAATATACAACATGTAGTATGAATAACAACTCCAGAGTTTTGTGGTGACATACTTCAGTAAGTATGAATCTTCGTTAAAGAGTCTATTTATAAACTTGGAGACCAAAATGAGAATCCTCTTGTTATATTGTAGTCCTGAGAAGAAATACTAGTTGAACTGTAAAATATTGATAAAGTAACAGATGCATAGATGTGAAGACAGACTGCTGTGGCTTTAGTGGAAGCACAACTTTTGAGAACAGCACTTATGCTCTGGCTTTAGCATGTGTGTGTTTCCCACACTACATGCTAAGTACTTCACTCAGCTCTGTCCTTTGAGTATCAATCACATTCAGTCCTTACGATAATAGCACATGAGAAAGATAAAATTACCATGCTTGTTCTGTAGACAGGAAATGAAAACGACGAGAAGCAAAGTGCCTTACAGCAGAACTTGGAAAAGTAGGCTCTTGAATATAGCATTGTGTCATGCACTAGTTCATGTAGTTAAATGTTACAGAGAACTGTTCCTTGGACTCAGACATTCTAAACTTCTTCACCAAAGAAGATGTATGTGTCTGGGCATATAAATTAAAGCAATATATTTGAAAGCAATTCTTTGATATGCACATAATTACACCACTTATCACAGATGAAAACAAATTCATGTACTAGTGAGGTGTACTTATTTTATCTTAAATAATTAAAATTTGGCTGAATACTTGATACTATTATATGAAGAGCATCTTCAGCATTTTCAGAGCTTATAAGTATTTTGGTTTCATAATTATTGGTGTTAATATACAGTATAAAATGGTAAAGTGAACGTGAGCTAATTATTTTTATCTACTTGACATAAACTAGAGTCACCGTGGGAAGAGAGAACCTCAGTTAAGGTGACTAGTATGGTTCTGGCAATGAATGAGGAGTTTAACTGAGTATTTTGTCTTATTCTTACCATTTTATTACATTTAATTTAATTCATTTTATGTATATAAGTGTGTGGCTATATATGTATATATATATATATATATATATACACATATATGTGTACACACACACACACACACACACACACATATATATATGCAGCAAATGTGTATTAGTTGCATTTATGTTGCTGTAATAAATTACCATCACCAGAGCAACATAGAGAAAAGAGGGTTACTTTGGAGCTTGCAGTTCTGGAGCAGTGGAGAAGAGCAGAGCATGCTAGTGGGAAGCAGGCATGGAACAGGTAGAAACAGGAAGCTGATAGATCACATCTTTAGTAAAAAACATGAAGCAGAGAAGAAACAAAAGTAGACAAGGCTTTTTAGTCTCAAAGATCACCATTATAGTGAAATACTTTCTCCAGTGCATAAATTTTCCCAAACAGTGTCACCACTTGGGGACCAAGTGTTCAAATAGCTAAGACAATAGTGGATATTTCTCAACAAATTATCACAAAGCATGTACAGTGTTTGTGGAAGTTAGAAGAGGGCCTTGAATCCTCTGGAAATGAAGTTACAGGTATTTGTGAGCCTCCTGATGTGGATGCTGGGAACTGAGCCTGGATCCTTTGAAAAAGAAGTACTCACTGAGCCATCTTTCCAGTCTCTGCCATTACATTTTGTCATGGATTCGCTCATGACAGCTCTTTAGTGAGAATACTGGAAACAAAGTAGATGCCACTTTCTTTCCCCAGTAGCCTGAACAGCTCAGCATAGAACTCAATCAATATGATCACAACAATATACTGTCATTATTTCAAAATAAGGTGGCTAAGTATATGATCATGGCTAGTTTGTATAAAAAAACCATGTTAATTCCCCTCCCCAAATGCTTTGTAGATAGTTTGCAAAGTTGATGTTGAATCT
The DNA here is from genome assembly GCA_036184795.1 of Tokudaia tokunoshimensis. NCBI lineage: Eukaryota > Metazoa > Chordata > Mammalia > Rodentia > Muridae > Tokudaia > Tokudaia tokunoshimensis. Next base: position 32,025,852 of record BTHU01000004.1, on the reverse strand, counting down.
AGAGATAGTCTCACTTAAAGTGACATTATAGTTAGTTATTCTAAGTCTAGTAATAAAAATCAATATTTATGACAAGCTTAATTTTCTGGGTAGCTTTAATACACTGTAATGAATGTACTCTTTTCCCTCCATATCCTCTTTATCTGAGATCCATAATTGATTTCTTTACATGATTTGAAGGGAAAATGTAGAGGAAGCTAAAGAGCAAGATGTTGCCTATTTACCTGAAGCAAAGTAATTAACTCTAGGTTACTCTTCAGGCTGACATTGATTCTGGAAAACACACAAAGATTATATCAGAAAGAAAGAAATATTGACCAAACCCTGAGAGAAAGAAACGTGGCCTTGGAGCATTCCTGAAACACTAGCTTGGCTGGGGACAGTCACAAAAGAATGGCTTTGTCACACACCCAAATGCTTCTGTGGGGATAGCAGAAGCTGGTTAAATGTAATTCCACAGTCTCAATATTGTAGGTGCTCAGGGACCTGGTACAGTTTCTAACAATTCTACCAGCTGTGTATCTCTTAGCCATTTCTTTCCAGGACAAGTTTGCTTTTTTTTTTTTATTTTAACTTTGGTCTAGTGATGACTATGGGTGGGTAAAATGTAAGATAAGAAAAGAAAAGGAGGGCCTAGAGAGGTGACTCAGTGGTTAAGATCACTGACTGCTCTTCTGAAGGTCCTGAGATCAAATCCCATAAACCACATGGTGACTCACAACCACCTGTAATGAGATCTGATGGCCTCTTCTGGTGTGTCCAAAGATAGCCACAGTATGCTTACATAATAAATAAATCTTTAAAAAAGAAAAGAAAAAGAAAAGGAAATTGGAAAATTCTGTCTTTGGTAGGAAAAATTCTGTTTTTAGTAGGACTCAGTATACAAACTGTCCAATGGATAGCCTTTATCTTTGTTCTTGATTTTAATATAGTTACTTTGATCTCCATGGTATGAGCTCAATGCTGATTATGTTAAGGTTGTTTACTGAGATAACTATAACCTGAAAGCAAAGCTGGTTGGTCCTGGGAGGTTTGATTATCTGATTACTCAAAGTTCTGTGCATATTTATTTGGAGTAGATATTAGGGTATTAGTGGGAGTTGTTTTATAGATGTATCCACTGGGACTGTGCCCCACAACTCTGAGTTTTGGTTAATTATAGCTTCTTGTAATAGTTCCCATCTGTTGCATTGAGAAGTTTCTTTGATAAGGGTTGAGGATTATACTTATCTATGGGGAGAAGGACAAATATTTAGAATATTGTTATGGATTGTGATGGCTAGTAAGGTGATTGTTGTAGGTCTTCCTCCTAGACCCATGCTTCACTAACCCTGGATAGTTGGCTAGGTTTCCAGTATCACCCATAATGAGTGGCAAACAACAATTGATGAGTGGGATTGCATAAAATTTAATAGCTTTTCTACAGCTGAAGAAACATTTAACTGGGTGAAAGAGAAAGCCCACAAAATGGGAAAGACTCTTTCCCAGATAGAAAATCTGACCTCTGTGAGATTAATAACCAGAGTATATAATAATCTCAAAAAAGCAAAGAATCAAAAAAAATGGATCTAGGACCTGAACAGAGAGTTCTCAAAAGACAAAATAGGAATAGCTAAGAAACCTCTCAAAAAGATTCTCACTATCCTGAGCAATTAGGAAAATCAAAAACAACTTTGAGATTTTATTTTACTCCATTCAGAGTGGCAAAGATCAACAAAACAGTAGACAACAAATGTTGGAGGGAATGTTAGGAAAAGGGAGCTCTCATTCACTATTGATGGAATTGGAAACTGGTGAAGACACTACGGAAATCAGTGTAGAGAGTCCTCAAAAAGATAAAAATAAATCTACCATGCGACCCAGATATCACATGCTTTGTCATATGTCCAAAGGACTCAACATCTTATTCCACAGACACTTGGCCAGTCACATTTGTTGTTGTTCTAGTCACAACAGGTATGAAATGGAATCAACCTAAATGTTTGAACAGATAATAAATAGATAATAAAATGATGGCCCGTATACACTATAGGCCATGAATAGATGATGAAACTATGGCCCATGTACACTATGGGCTACTAATCAGCTGTAAAGAAAAAGGAAATCATGACCTATGTATGCAAATAAAAGTAGCCTGAAAAGACCATACTGAGTGAGGCAATGTAGACCCAGGAAGACAAATGCCACATGATAGGTGAATTGATTGACTGAATTGGATACAGGCAAATAAGGTACACTTGAGGGGGAGGGAATGGTTTTCAGCATGTAACTTTCAAACATATACATGTAGCTGTGTGTGCAAATCTATATGTAAGTAAAAACTCTATTTGATTAATGCTTGGGTAAATGAATTCATGTTTACACATAGGTATATGTGTGACATTCATACACACTACACACACACACACACAGACACACAGCATACAAGACATGCTGAATATATATATGTATATGAATATATGATTATATATATGTGTTTGTGTGTGTGTGTGTGTGTGTGTGTGTGTGTGTGAAATATTACAACCAAGGTGGAAATGAAGCCAGTCTTCTAAAGACATTGGCCATGCAACCAGGGATAGTTCTTTTTAAAGGACAGATCATTTGTTCCACGTACATTTATTTAGGGTAAAGGAGGACTCAGGGACAACACAACCTCTTCAGAATTTCAGAGGGATCTCATGTAGGAGGATTTAACTCATTCCATATGGCTCCAGAGGGTAGAACAGAGACTGAGTCATGGCAGATGTCAGATCTAAATGAGATGCCTTTCTGTCAGTTATGACAAAATAAAAGAGATGTGGATTCCTTCTAAAAGTAGCTGATGATCTTCCTGCTCTTGGAAGTGACATGTGGCAGAGGATGATCAGCCAACTGTCATAGAAATTGTGTGGGGACATTTTTCAATATGGTGAGGTTTGAAACAGCCCAACAAACGGAAGACCTCCCCATCTCCTTTTGGAAAGGTAGCGATTCTCCAAAACACAGAAATAAATGTTTAGGCAGGATGTGCCAGATATTAACATTGCTTTACACACCCAATGCATTAACTTGTAAAGATGTAGCTTAAGGTAAAAAGTGATGCTGACAATGAACCTGGGGACAGTTTCATGTTACAGAATAGAGTGATAAAGCATATGTGGGGTCATCTCTGACCTTTTGAGATTGCCTCTTTCAATCTGCTGACTCAGGAGTAGCTCAACAGGCCCCAGTACTACTCTGTCCATGTTCTATTTGGCTTCAGTTTCCTCCACTTCCTTTTCTCACATTTAATTTTTGTGTTTAATGTTTTCTTTCTTTTTGCCTTTTCAGAAAAAATGTCCTGGCTTTTGTGCACAAGAACTGAAGCAAAAGAACATTTGTCAAGAAGGCCAAGGGGAGGCTGGAAAAAAATACAATTATTCAATCCTTGGCTATCTCTAAGTTACATACATTTTACTGACATGTGTGTTCGTGTGAATAGATCCTCAATTAAATGGGATATTGCCTGCTAAAATCTGGTTTGTTGTATTTTTAACATGGACAATTGCATTCAGAAGCAGATTTGGAAATGGGGAGGTTTGGGATCAGTCTTGGTACCCCCATGCCTGGGTGAAGCTATCAGCATTAAATTGGAAAGGGGAAGGGATCCCCAATATCTTGCAAAGTGCTGGTCAATCACCCTCAATAAAATATCTTTTCAACCCAAATAACCACAAAACTCCAATGTACAGCTTGGAAATGCTTATGGAGATAGATTCTGTGTTTCAGAGTATACCCTTTTTAGCATTATGACTTGAATAAGCACTCTTAACCTTGAGTAATAAGAAGGTTAATGAGTGCTCTCCGTACAGTGTCATAGAGATAAATGGCTTCACACAGGTAGATGCTTAGAGAAGCACAGACATATGATACTCAACAAACACTGACAAGGATTTTGATTTTTTTATATATATTATTGGGCATAAGATGGCTTAGATTAGTCTTTCACATTGAGTATGAAATCTTTTCTCCAAATAGTATATTGGGGAATAAGGTTTAAAAACTAATAATTACCACAAAAAAGAATGGCGTAGTGACCCTTTTAGTGACATCAACAAGACTGAACTTATCTAATGTTCTCTTTCATCTTCTCTTGCATATGCAAACAGAGAGACTCATTCCTTTCCCCAATTCTCCCAATCTCCACACAGATGCATATATATGCAGATACCTAGAGTAAACACAACTACACACACCACTCATGAGGAACTATGAAAACCATGAAAAGTTTCTTGTCTTAGTCCTACACCGATAGTTAATATCTTATCTTTTTAAAAGATTGACAAAGAGGAGGTGTTTTAATATTGTGTGATGTTGCAAAGTCATAGTCTCAGACTTTAATGATTACCCTGTGAAAAGCCAGTGTAGAAGGCATGTTTGATTAAATTGAATCTGTTAAAAGAGGGTAAAGCCATGAAAAAAATTTAGAACAAAACTCCCTGACATCAGTTTGTTTACTTTTCATTTTTAATTTGTTTTGTGAAAACAGAGTAGAGATTCTTCATAATTATGTGTGCTTTGGTTTAATGACAATATTTTCAATTGATTTCCCCCATCTGTTTAAATAATTTCCCCTTCCTATTTGACCAGCTCATTTGGAAGGAAACATAAGTAAATATGCAAGTTGAAAACGGACCCATACAATTTTTTTATGTCATGACTGTATACTTTTTGATGACTATAAATTGAGAAGTGACAAAACTTTTCTTACAGCTCATGGTGCATTCCTTGATAAACTTTTACCACACATAACTTTCTTGTGCTGAATTGACTTTAAGTAGCTGTATAAAAGTACATATAGATATACAGAAGCACACACACACACACACACACACACACACACAAATACACTGAACATGTTCCAGCTATAGTCTTGATATTTCTACAGGTTAGAAATGAGAAGTTTGGATTCATCTTATGTGATGGGTATAAGAGAATGTTTATTTAAATTAGGACTTAGGAAACTGGCATCAGTACTCACATGTTGCATAGAGAGAATGGAAGTAACAGAATTTATTGAAATATGACCATTTTAATTAACACCCTAGGAAAGAAGTTGCTAGCAGGAAGGGAAGAAGGGCAGAGTTGCCTGCCTCTGGTACACAACAGTTGCTTATGAAATACTAGATAGCAATTAATGGCAATTGTTATTATATTTGTGTTGAAATTTTTTGATAAATGAGTTTTGTGAAGTCTTTACTAAAGAAGCAGGAGGAAGAGGAGGAAGAGGAAGGGAAGAAGAAGAAGAAGAAGAAGAAGAAGAAGAAGAAGAAGAAGAAGAAGAAGAAGAAGAAGAAGAAGAAGAAGAAGAAGAAGAAGAAGAAGAACTCAAGATTGAGCTCTGTTACATGTGGTTTTACTCTCTAACCATTTTTAGCTCTGGGAAGTGACTATGCTACCAGCCCCCCACCTGGCTTCCCTTGAATCCTCAGATAAAAGACAGACACACAATTATACCATTTCAGCTTGCCTTTGGACACTATTGCTGGGTGCTACTATCTCCCACTTGGAAAAACATGCCCTTACCAATTTTCTATCTGTCTCTTCACCTGTCCTAAACTGCAGTTGCTAAACTACCCTGACCACCTGCCTGGAGGAGCAGCCTGTGTGGCCACTCTATTTCAAGATCCTACTTTGTTTCCTGGTTCTCCTCTCTCCAAAAGATGGCAAACTCTGTCCTCCCTTGCATCTCTCTGCCCCCTCCAGAGACCCAGAAGTCCCACTTGTCCTTTCTACCCAGCAATTGGTCCATGACTTTCTTTACTGACAGATCAAGAACCAATTGGGGAACAGGACCTTATCATCAGAACCACTTCCTACAAAGCTAAGTGATTTGCTGCCCAATAGGTAGACAAACAACTCCCATACTCACATAGAAAACTACTACTCAAGTGACTGAAATATATCCAGCTCTTCTGTGGTAATTTAAATATGAATTATCCTAAACAGGCTCAGGTTTTTAAATATTCATTTGCCAGTTGGTGGCTCTGTTTGGAGACATGTAGGTGGTAGAATCTTGCTAGAAGAAGTATATTACTGGCTGTGGGCTTTGAGATGCTATACCCTCACAGTACTTCATGTTCATTCTCTCGGTTTTGTGTTTATGATGTGGCTTCTCAGTTATAAACCTCATTTCTTCTACTTCCTCCTGTTTGTTCTTGCCAGAATGGGCTCTAATCCCTCAGGAACCATAAGCTAAAATAAACCAGTTTTTCCATAAGCTGCTTCATGTCAGTGTGTTTCATCACAGCAATAAAGAAGTAACTAATAAAAGTTCCTAGTATGTGTAGGCTTAGAATATGCTTCAAAACTCCCATGAGTGACTCATATTATTTTGTGATTTGGCAATAGACAACCAATAATGTTTAAATAAAAGTGTGTTGCCAGAAGCATTTTAAGTATATAATTAGAAGGAACCACACCTGTGAAGGCATGTCAACATATACTTTTAGTCTTAGACCTGAGCACTAGAGTGGCTGACACAGGAGAGATGTTAATCTGGGACCAGTGAGACCCTGTTAAGAAGGAAGAAGAGGATAAAGTTGAAGGGCCAAACTAAAGTATAAAAATAAATTATAAAACAGAATGTGCTGCATGTGTACTATTTCAGAAACACTGGTGAACACGTTTGTGTCTTTCCATATCAGAATTTACTGAAAAGTCATGAATATGCAAGAATTCATGGTTTCAATTACAGCAATTTATCATAGAATTTCACATAGCTCGGTAAACTGTCTGGAGCAAATGAAACTTCTTTTATTCTAATTTTATTTTCTAGTCTTAGCTTTCATATTCACATATCATAGAGTATATGGATAAATACAAGATTAAATGGCTGCAGCAGACTTCTAAAGGTATCAGCAGTAGGTGGAGAGAATCTGGAATGACAAGATAAGGAATCTGACCAGTGGTATGAGAATGAAGATGCTGAAACTTCTGGAGTCCAGGTTTGAGAGTGAACTTGCAGAGTTCAGCTGCTAGATAAGGAAGGGTCAAACAATAGTCTGAGAACAGAGAATGTCTCTGGGGTGGATCCAGATGTGTGAATAGATGGATGAACATGGAGTTAAGTAGCCTGCATAATCAGAAAGGACGAAGGTGAGACATAGCTACAGGGAAAGTCTGGGAATTCTCTGCTTGTTGATCCTTGATGTGCATACACACCAGGTTTCAGATGATATGTTAGTATGAGGGTCATTACACTGCAGTGTTAAATCTCCACCACCATGGAGAGGACTAATATCCAATATATACAAAGAACTCAATAAGTTAGACTCCAGAGAATCAAATAACCCTGTTAAAAATGGGGTACAGAGCTAAACAAAGGATTTTCAACTGCAGAGTATCAAATGGCTGGGAAGCAACTGAGGAAACACTCAATATTCTTAGTCATTGGGGAAATGTAAATCAAAACAACCCTGAGATTCCACCTCACACCACTCAGAATGGCTAAGATGAAAAACTCAGTGGACAGCAGATGCTGGAGAGGATGTGGAGAAAGAGGAACACTTCTCCATTGTTGGTGAGATTGCAAGCTGGTATGACCACTTTGGAAATCAGTCTGGCAGTTCCTCAGAAATTTGAACATAGTAGTACCTGAGGACCAAGCTATACCAATCCTGGGTATATACCCAAAAGATTCTCCAACATATGACAAGGACACATGCTCTACTAGGTTCATAGAAGCCTGTTTATAATAGCCAGAAGCTGAAAAGAACCCAGATGTCCTTCAACAGAAGAATGTATACAGAAAATATTTACACAATGGAAATTTACACATTGGATATTTACACAATGGAGTTATTAAAAACAAATTTGTGAAATTCTTAGACAAATGAATGGAGCTAGAAAATATCATCCTGAGTGAGGTAACCCAATCACAAAAGAACACACATGGTATGCACTCACTGATAAGTGGATATTAGCCCAAAAGTTCTGAGTACCCACGATACAATTCACAGACCACATGAAGCTCAAGAAGAAGACAGACCACAGTGTGGGTACTTTGGTCCTTCTTAGAAAGGGGAACAAAATACTCACAGGAGCAAATATAGACACAACTTGTAGGGCAGAGACTGGAGGAAAGGCCATCCAGAGACTGCCCCACCTGGTGATTTATCCCATATACAGTCATCAAACCCAGACACTATTGTGGATGCCAAGAAGTGCCTGATATAGCTGTCTCCTGAGAGGTTCCCCTAGGACCTGACAAATACAGAGGCGGATACTCACAGCCAAACATTGGTCCCCAATGGAGGAGTGAGAGAAAGGACGGAAGGAGCTGAAGCATTTGCAACCCCATAGGTAGAACAACAATATCAAGAAAACCTGACCTCCCCCACCACCACCCCCCCCAGAGCTCCCAGGGACTAAGTCACCAACCAAAGAGTACACATGGAAAGACCCATGGCCCCAACCGTATATGTATCAGAGGATGGCCTTGCCAGGCATCAATGGGAGGAGAGGCCCTTGGTCCTGTGTATGCTCGATGAATGAATGCCCTAATTTAGGGGAATTCGAGGTTGGGGAGGCAAGAGTGGGTGGGTAGGTGGAGGAACACCATCATAGAAGCAGGGGGAGGGTGATGGAATAGGGGTTTTCTGGGCAGGGGGTGGGACAGGGAAAGGGGATAACATTTGAAATGTAAATAAAGAAAATATTCATATTAAGACAGAGGGGAGGTGAGCATTGAAATGGAAAGGAAAGTTGGTTTGTTTGCTTTTTTCTTTTTGTTTTAGATCTGCTTGGCATCCAATCCTCCTTCCCCATCCTCCCCAGTGCTGGGTTGTAGGTAACACTATCACAGGCAGGATTGCCAAAGAGTCTTTAATGTTTAAACTGAATGTAAGCCCGCAGGGGTGGAAAGGCATCAAAGACAAGGATTCCTGGTTTCTTCTAAAATCTCAATCTAAGGACTTTGATAAGTTGAATAAGTACTTTGTTAAAATTTTATTTTTTTTCTGTCATATCCTCTTTTTCATCTCTAATTCTGTTCATTTGAACATTATCTTTCTCTCTTTTGGTTAATTGGACCAATAACCTCTTGATATTGTTTTCCTTTTCAAAGAACCAGCTATTAGTTTGTTGATTCTTTGTAAGATTTTCTTGTTTTCTACTTCATTAATTTCTTCTGATTTTTATTATTTCTTCTGTCTGCTGGATTCGGATTTGTTTTGAAGCTACAACCAGGAAATCTCAACAATATAGTTGACTAAACAAGATCTAAAAAATGACAACACCAATTGACATGACAACATGAAGGATTGAATTCTGCCTTCATGGCTTCATTCTTAGGACAAAAATTACAAAAACTGATGGTTATGGGGAGACTGAGAATTAATCTTCTCCAGGAATGATTCCCTAATAGGTTATCCAATCACAACAGACTACCTTTAGATTCATATGAGCAGCACTAAATGATCTTGGTGCATTGTATCTATAAGCATATATATATATATATGTATGTATATATATATATATATTTTACATACATATGCCATAATTACAATTTAAGAATAATAAGTCATGATTTTGAGGATTGGGAAACACATAGGAATTATTGGTAGGAGGAAAAGGAGAATGATGTAAAGAACAGTACATGTGACATTCTCAAAAGAAAATTTTCAAAGTCAAATATAATCTTTCTTTTTAATTTGGACAAAGATTTTTGAGATGGACAAAGCCAACATCCCTGCTGCATTCTAGTGTGTTCACAATGGTACTTGTGGCTATGGCGTTTCTGACTTCATCACTATTCAAATTGTTTATTACTTTCACATATCTCAGATGTAATATTCACTTTCTTGGACATGATCCTATATAGCCTAACCAGGAAATATTGAGTAGGACATTCATTGTATCATCCAGAAGCACCAACTACTGCATTAATGTTTAAAGATGATGCTCTTGGATTTGTTTTGTACATTCATAAGCACACAGCATCGGCCCGCCTCATCTTGGCTGTTTTTATTCCTCGCTTCCTTGATGTTGTGATTTGAATATGCTTGATCCAGAAAGTGGCACTATAAGGAGGTGTGGCCTTGTTGGAGTAGGTGTGGGCTTGTTGGAAATGCATCATCACTGTGGGGGTAGGCTCTAAGATTCTTCTCCTAGCTGCTTGGAAGCCAGTCTTCTGTTGACCTTCGGATCACGATAGAAAACTCTCAGCTCTTCCAGAGCCACACCTACTTAGGTGCTACTACACTTTCTGCCATGATGATAATGGACTGAACCTTACAACCTGTAAGCCAGCCCCAACTAAATGTTGTAATTTGTACATTTCGCCTTGGTCATGGTATCTCTTCATAGCAGTGGAAGCCCTAAATAAGACACATGGCCTGTGCTTTCTCATCATTTCCTCGTTGATGCTAACCATAGTGTTCTATCAAGTCACGATTACCATGTCCATAGTAACTACAATAAAATAAGATTTTGTTGTTGACTTAAATCTAGTCTTAACTGTAACATGGAAAGTGAAGTTACATGGGAAGAAAGTGTTGAGACTATTTATACTTGATAAGTTTGCTCTGCTTGCATGTTCTCATTTGTAGCAAAAGCAAATTTTACAGGCAAATCAAAACCTATGCTACTTTCTAAACCTTTTGTACACCATGGCCCTCTTTGCAGTCAGATATCTTATGCTCCAGAGTTGTGGATCTCAACTTTCTTAATACTCTGGCCATTTAATACAGTTTCTCATGTTGGAATGACCCAAATGATAAAAGATTTTTTTGGTTGCTACTTCATAACTGCAATTTTGCTAGTTATGAACTATAATGTAAATATCTGGATTTTCTGATGGTCTTAGCTACCCCTGTGAAAGGGTCATTTGACCTCTAAAGAAGTTATAACCAAAGACTGAAAATCATCAGTATAGAGTATCAGCATATCCAGTGAAGATCATCAAACTCCTTGGTGTGAGAAACTTATCATTTTGTTGTTCTTTTGTGAGATATCAAACTTTTGGTCACAACTACAGTCATAGATGTAGAATCTTTTGGCCTCATTCTGAATAGTCTCTAATTGAAAGAGTAATTTAACCCTTAAATTAGAAATGTTTCATCTTTACGTGTTGTATTATTTTACAGTTATAGTGGTGTAAAAATCACAATTTATAAGATGTCAATATAATAATTTTAGAGCTAATTGATAATGATAAAAGCTTTATCCCCACATTTATAACCTTATAAAATCATAATTTTGTGTGGCATTTATCAGCCATAGAGAGTCCATAATAAAAGAGACTTTCTCCTGGAGGGAGGACATTCTGTTAAACAATCAGGGGTGTGCATATCTTTGGAGGTTCTTAGTCTATAATACTTGCAGTGAGAATGTTTGGCCACAGTAATGGAAATATTATTTAGAATTCAGGCCAAGAGTACAAAGTTTAACAATACAAAGCGAAGTCTTCTGATACCTATTAGAAGCTACTGGTGGTGGGCCAAACTGCTGACCTCAGAAAGCTATCTGGTTCAGTGCCATTGTCTCTCTCTCTCTCTCTCTTCAGTTTTTGTTTAATTGTGTTTACTTTTATTAGAATAGAAACACTAGATTTCATAATGTTATTTTTTTAAATAAAAAATTGTTCTTATTGTTTCTCTTCATTTTTGCCCTTGCATATTCAGTTTTCATATCACACATGCCCCATTCACTCTGAGGAAGGATTTTCCCTGTCCAATTACATTGCAGAGAAGGTCTGTGATTGGACAGGGAAAAGGGGGCAGAGCTAAGAGTGACAGAGAGAGGGAGCGTGCCAGAGAGGAAGGAGGAAGAAGAACAGAGATGGCTTTGAATGTGTATCTGTGTGGCATTTATTAGCTACAAGAAGTTATGATATTATAAGGTTAGAAATGTGTGAGATAAAGCTTTTATCATTATCAATTGGCTCTAAAATTATTATTTTGATATCTTGTAAATTGTGATATTACTTATATATAAATCTGATTGGTTAATTAAACCTTAAGAGTCTTGATTCTACCAGGTAATTAGGTGATGAAGTGACAGATCGTGGGGTGTGTGGGGTGTTGTATGGTAGCAAGAGAACTCAGGGTCCCCTGCTGGAGAAATGGTGGGCAGTGGGACTGCTGAGGGAGACACATCTGTCAGGAGCCTGCGACCCAGTGTGAGCTCTATGGCTCAGGTTGCCTTGCTGGCACTAGCTCAGGAACATGTCGGCACTCTTTTTTAATATTTCCCACAACACACTCTATCCAACTTCCGCTTCCTCTCCTAATTTCCTGTCTAGATTCATGGCTCATACCCACTCTCATTCATATATATATATATGTATATATATATATACATATATATATGCATGTATATATAATTCACATTAAGGTTAAGATTTGCATATAAGAAGGAAAACACAATTTTTAATCTTTGTAAGTCTGCGGCACCTCCATTCACTTACCCCAAAACATCATATTTTCATTTTTTAATAGCTAGTAGGTTTATGTTGTATGTATTTGCCAAAATTGTTTCTCTGTCCTTCTGTTGATGGGTTTCTATACTGGACCCATTATTTTGTTATAAACATGGATGGATATATTCCAATGATTCTGATAGGATATAGAATCTTTGGAGTATATGCTTAGGAGTGGTATAGCTAGGTCATATATTTGTTTTAATTTTAATTTTCTTAGGAAATCTTTATAGATATTTCTGCAGTATGTTTTACTAGTATGTAACCCCACCAGCCATGAATAAGGAAGGATTCCTTTTATCCAACATTATCTCCAGCATTTGTTGCCACTTGTTTTCTTGATCCTAATTAGTCACTCTGACTGGGGTAAGATCCTTAATGAATATCATGAGGACTCATATCTCAAAAGGCTAGAAGACAGTAATGAAATTAAGCATCATCTAACTTAATACATACTGAGATATAAATAATTTAGACAGCCTCATAACAAGCAATGAAATTGAAGCAGTACTTAGAATATCCTCCCAAGGAAACTCAAGGACCAGATGAAGCCAGCACTTCTCAGTTGCACGGAATAGAAAGGGAAAGAACGTTGCCAACATTATTTTGTCAACACAATGTCATCCAAATACTCAAACAGGGTATAGAGACAACAGTCAAACTGTGGGCCAATTTTCCTATTAAACATAGACACAAAAATTCTTAACTGTTTAAGATTGGATTCAAGAATACATTAAGAAGATCATGTATCATTTTCAATTGGAATTCATCCCCAAAATGAAAGGTTGGTTCAGTATACTTAAGTTGATCAGTGTAATACAATATATTTAAAAAACTAAGAACAGAAATCTCAGAACCATCTTGATAGATGTGTTACAATCACTTGACAAAGTTCAATATGTACTCATAATAGAAACCCGGAAGAAATTAGGAACAGATGGAGCGTGTTATTATTTCTAAAAGCCTTTTCTATTCTAACTCTTCTAAAATAATTTTGATTATTCACTTAAAAATGTTTAAATGAAACTTTATTCAAAAGAACTTACAAAAATAAAAGCACCACACATAAAAATTAATGAGGGTCAATGACCATGCATCTCAATGGATTTCTATAAAGTAAGGATGCTTTATAATTATATGTATTTATATTTATGTAGAGGTATGTTTTGTGTGTGTGTGTGTGTGTGTGTGTGTTTCTCCTTCTACCATGTAGGTCCCAGGGATTCAACTTACATAGCCAGGATTAGTAGCAAGTGCCTTTTGTAGCCTAGTTGTCTTACTAGTTTCTGAAAATAATTTTAAGTGAAAAGATAAAGACAATAATAAGTTACAATAAAATTAAGACTTCCGTATGTTAAATAACTTTTATCTCTACAATGCTTCTTCCTTCATCTTAATACAGAAATAGCTTTCTTATTTAATGTCAGTATACTCAGGTGTTGTGCTGCTAGTAGCTGAGGCTCTAAGTTTCCAGGCTTACAGCATTCAAGATGAATAATACTAAAGTGGGAAATTAGTTCATAACCCTGCTATATCTGAAGGGTTTTTCCCTTTTATCTGTTGTCATACATTTATTTGTTCATTCATTCTTAGTATCTTCATTCATTCGTAGAGTTTGACACTATGCTAAGTGTTTGGTACATCAAAGTAGAATACTTTTTTCTGGTTCTCTAGAAGTTTTCTAACCATGGGTGGGCAGAGGCATATATAAATAGTCAAATAGGATTACATCAAGGAAATTGGGCAGGGGAACTCCCAAGGAGGAAGAAAAGGACAATATCCAGCTTTACTTTTCTGCTGACTCTTTTGATTTAATACATTTTAATACAATATATTTCATTATAATCTTCCTCTGCCCCAACTCCTCCCAGATACTCTTTACCTCCCTGTCTACCCCACTTAATAATCTCCCCACCCCTCATCTCAGTTCCGAAGTATCTGTAAGATGCTGTTTCCTTGGAGTCATCCATCATCGCTGGATCTTACAATTTTTTTTTTACTTTGTCTGCATAGATATTTAAGTCTTGGGAAGAAGAGTTTGATGAAGGCATTCTATTTATGGACAAGTTCTCCTAAATCTCTCACTCTCTACACATTGTCCAGTGGTTTGTCTCTGTGCTAATTTCCATCTAGTGAATGAAGGTTTTTTGATGGTGCACTGATAGGTATAATGCTATATTATTAGGGGGTCACTTTGTGGCTAGTTCCTTTAGCAGGATAATAAAAGTAAATTTTACTTTAGGGCCCATGACCTCTCTAGTCTCAGGTTCTTAGTCACTTTATCTGTGTTATGTATGTGTTCTATTACATAGAGCAGGCCTTAAAGCCAATCAGAAAGTAGTTGGTTATGTCTATAACATAATACTTAACAGCTGAATAATAATTTGATCAGTTGATGACTCTTTGCAATTTTTGACTATCATGAATAGAGTAGCAATGAATATGGAAAGTAAAGTTTCTCTGTTGTAAGATGTAGAGTCCTTTGGCCGTACATCCAAGAGTGGTATAGCTGGATTTGTGATTGATCAATTTTTAGCTTTTGAAAGATTTTCACACTAATTTCCATGATGGTAGTTTCATCTGGAAACAAATACACACACACACACACACACACACACACACACACACACACACACACAAAAACACGCATGAGCACTTAAAGGCATTTAAAATAATCCTGAGTAAAAAGAATACCAGGAGGTATTGCCATATGAGATTTTAAGTTGCATTGCAGACTTATAGTAATAAATACAGCATGGCATTAGCATAAAATAGATGAATTAATCAGTGGAATAGAGTTGAAGACACAGATATAATTCTACACACTTACGGATGCTGGTCTTTAACAAAGAAAACACACACACACACACACAAGAAAGGTCAGCACTTTCAACAAATAGTGCATGTCAATTTGGATAACTGCATGAAGACCAATGAAAATAGATCTGTATCTGTTATGCTGCACAAAACTCAATTTCATATTAATCAAGGACCTCAATGTAAGACAAGATACCCTGAACTTGATAGAAAGAAAGCAGAGAATAGGCTTTGATTCTTTGGCCTAGAAAATAATTTTGTGAACAGGACTCTGGTATCAGGCATAAAGACTAACAATTAATAAATGGGAGCTCAAGAAACTAAAAAATCTTCTATACAACAAAGAACATAATCATTTGAACAAAAGTGATAGCCTACATAGTGTAAAAAATATTTACCAATCATATATATAACAGAGGATTAATATCTAGAGTATGTAAAGGACTAAAATATCTGAACATCAGGGAAACAACCCAATCAAAAATGGGGTGTGAATTGAAGAGAGTTCTCAAAACATGAAACATAAATATCTAAGAAACACTAAAAATATTTAACATCCTTAAGTATCAGGGGAATGAGAACTAAAACTACTTTGAGATATCATATTAACCTAATTAGAATGGCCAAGATCAGTTGACAATAACATCACATATTGCAGAAGACAGAGGGAAAGGGGAATACTTACTGATTGCTGGAGAGAATGCTAACTGCTTACTCTTTTGATCAAGACTTTTATCACTTTTCCTTGGCCTGATAAGGTTTCTTCCTCTTTTCCCAGAGTTCTTCCCTGATTTTATGATTTTCCATCGTCCTTTTGCATCTACCTGTCATCTAAAATGTAGCCATTAACACAGGAATACAATGGGTCAATTGTTACTTTTTCCTAATTAAGCAAATATTATTCATATTGAATTAATTATTTAAATTAAAAATATGAAATACTAGTGAAGAGTTAAAAGTTTGAAAAGAAGTATGAGTCTAATATTATTTATGTTCTAACTTCTCATGTCTACACATGGAGAACAGAATTCGACTTCAAGGGCTTTGATCTTAACCCTGACTATGGGGAAGTTGTCTTGTAGCTGTCATGGAGATAAATAAGATAATAAGACATGTTTGATATTTTGGGGTTGCTGATCATTCCTAGCTAGTATTATCCTACTTGTATCCTTTTAAGGACTTAGGGTATAACTTTGGTGGTGTGATTTAGAGGACAGTTAAAATAAAATATCAAAAGTATATTCTTTGCTAAATCTACACTATGTTGAAAGTCTAATTTTGATATTTTAATGTATGGCATAAAAATATTTTAATTCCTGCTATCTGATTTCTAGCACATTAACAGCCTTGTAGGCAGAGAGAGATTGTCTTGAGTCATTGCTGCTCCCCAAAGTGTAATGACAAGATCATAATGGGCACTGTAGAAGGAACCCAAAGACACTGAAACAAATATCTCAGTTTTTTTTATACATGGAGAACTAGGTGCTTTTTGCTTCCTCACACATTGGGCATTGGGGTTAACACACACAAAGAAAATTAAGGACATCAACAAAAATATGTCATTTACATGACTCTATTCGACTGACATGGATGTCTTCTCAAAGTTCAGGATGATGATTGACCTACAGGGAGATACTGTCTAAGGACGCAATAAGTTTTCTTTAATGCCCTGTGGGTGTGAAATCAGAGAATTAAGATCCATGAGATCCATGTCCATGGTGAGGAAATTCAGATCATTAAGATTAAAATATTTAAGAGAAAAATTTGCCTAAATTATTTTGAATTTAAATTCTGGTTTGGGTGGGTAAAAGAGGAGGTAAGGCTGAGGAAATTTGGTGGGAGTCAAGTTAGGCAGGCTTTAAAGATAATTTTGGAAGGGAAAATTGCTCCTAGAGAGACTGAGAGACTGAGAGGCAGCTTAGATGTCAAAATTCAGAGTGACAAAATAATAGAATACAAAGAGAATGCAAGAGGACTAGAGAGCACAAGAGAAGGAGTAACAAATGTTTCATTCAATACTAAGAGAGGAAAGGGGACATGATGAATATAATTACCAAAACTGACAAAAGTCATCAAGTCAAAGGTTTAAGAAACTACATAAAATCCAAATAATAATGACAAGAAAGAGTTAAGGAAAACAATTGGAGGTGAAAGGGAATAGTAAAATTTGAGATGGGGCTCCGGCAACAGGGCAACTCGGACATAGGGACAATCAAGCATAATATCGCTTGGGTCTCAGCCAGGTTGTGTGCTCCCTGCTCCCAAGAGCTGGGCAGGTCTGCGTTCACTTACACGCCAGCTCTGCTGTGGGACATCTACCCTGCAGAGGGACGCCCCCCCCCCCCCCGCACTCTGGGAGACAGCGCACCCGCACAGGGCGGGAGCGTACCAACCTCCACTTGGCGGCCTCTGCTCCGGGGATCGCCTGCACTGAGCATACAGGTACCCAGGGACCCCCCCAATATAACATCTCTTGGGACACAGCCTGTTGAGCTTCTATCTGCGCCCAAGAGCAGGACAGCTCTGGGGACCCCTGGGCTCCAGCTCTGCTGTGAGCCATCAGCCCTGCAGAGTGATCTGCTCGGAGAGGGTGCACAGTGCACTCCACCATCTTTGTCCCTGCAGCAGAGCAGTTGGGACTTCCAGGCACAGAGATAATCAAGCATAATATCGCTTGGGTCTCAGCCAGGTTGTGTGCTCTCTGGTCCCAAGAGCTGGGCAGGTCTGCGGTCACTGACATGCCAGCTCTGCTGTGGGACATCCACCCTGCAGAGGGACCCCCCCCACACACACACACACTGGGAGAGAGCATACCGCACAGGGCAGGAGCACACCAGCCTCCCCTTGGTGACCTCTGCTCCAGGATCCACTGAGCCTTTGGATGTGCTCCCCAATATGACATCACTTGTGGCAAGGTACATCAGGGCTCCAAAATCACTCAGGAGTAGGGCAGCCCCACAGTAATCGGTGCCAGGGGAATCCCGGTAATCCAGGGGGGTCAGAAATAGCCTTGCAGACTCACAGGAAGTCCAACCAACAGCCAGTGACAGCAGGACCAACTAACACCAAAGGTAACCAGATGACAAAAGGCAAACGTAGGAACGTTACTAACAGAAATCAAAGCAATATGGCATCATCCGAACCCAACTTTCCAGCAGCAGCAAGTCCTGGATACCCCATCACACCCAAAAGGCAAGATCTGGATTTAAAATCACTTCTCATGATGCTATGAGAGAATTTCAAGAAGGACACAAATAAATCTCATAAAGAAATACAGGAGAACATGAATCAACGGGTAGAAGCCCTTACAAAGGAAATAAAAAAATCGTTTAGAGAAATGCAGGAGAACATGGGTAAACTGATGGAGGCCCATCGGGAGGCAACACAAAAATCGCTTAAAGAAATGAATCAACGGGTAGATGCCCTTACAAAGGAAACACAAGAATTGCTTAAAGAAATGCAGGAGACTATGGATCAACAGATGGAAGCCCATGAGGAGGAAACACAAAAATCGCTTAGAGAAATACAGAAGAACTTGGGTCAACAGGCAGAAATCCTGAAAGAGGAAATGCAAAAATATCTTAAAGAAATACAGGAAAATACAAACAAATAAGTGAAGGATCTGAGCAAATCCATCCAGGATCTAAAAAAGGAAGTAGAAACAACTAAGAAATCACAAAGGGAGACAACTTTGGAGATAGAAAACCTTGGGAAGAAATCAGGAGTCATAGAAGCAAACAACAATAGAATACAAGACATGGAAAAAAGAATCTCAGGTGCTAAAGATACCATAGAAAGCATCGACTCAACAGTCAAAGAAAATGCAAAATGCAAAAAATGTGTAACCCAAAACATCCAGGAAATCCAGGACACAATGAGAAGACCAAACCTGAGGATTATAGGTATAGATAAAAGTGAAGATTTGCAACTTAAAGGGCCAGTAAATATCTTCAACAAATTATGGAGGAAAACTTCCCTAAGCTAGAGCGATGCTAATGAACGTACAAGAAGCCTACAGAACTCCAAACAGACTGGACCAGAACAGAAATACTTCCTGTCACATAATAATCAAAACACAAAATGTACTAAACAAAGAAAGAATATTAAAAGCAGTAAGAGAAAAAGGCCAAGTAACATATAAAGGAAGACCTATCTGAATCACATCAGACTTCTCACCAGAGACTATGAAAGCCAGAAGATCCTGGGCAGATCTCATGCAGACTCTAAGAGAACACAAATGCCAGCCTAGACTACTATACCCAGCAAAACTCTCAATCACCATAGATGGAGAGACCAAGATATTCCATGATAAAGCCAAATTTACACAATATCTTTCCACAAACCCAGCCCTACAAAGGATGATTGGTGGAAACCACCAATACAAGGAGAGAAACAACACCCTGGAAAAAATGAGCTAGTAACCTTCTTGCATCAAACCCAAAAGTAGATAACCACTCAAACATAAAGATAGTGTCAATAATAGCAGGTGGCAATAATCACTATTCCTTAATCTCTCTTAATATAAATGGTCTCAATTTCCCATTAAAAAGACATAGACTAACAGACTGGATATGTAAACAGGACCCAGCATATTGCTGTGTGCAGGAAACGCACCTCAGTGTCAAAGACACACACTACCTCAGAGTAAAAGGCTAGAAAACAATTTTACAAGCAAATGGTCCCAGGAAACGAGCCGGAGTAGCCATCCTAATATCAGATAAAATTGACTTTCAACATAAAGTCATCAAAAAAGACACAGGAAAGACACTACATACTGATCAAAGGAAAAATCCACCAGAAGAACTGTCAATTCTGAATATCTATGCTCCAAAAGGAAGGGCACCCTCATTTGTAAAAGAAACTTTTCTAAGGCTCAAAGCACACATCGCACCTCACAAAATAATAGTGGGTGACTTCAACACCCTGCTCTCTGAAATGGATCATTCAGGAAAGCAGAAACTAAACAGGGACACAGTGAATCTAATTGAAGCCTTCAAATGGAGCTAACAGATATATATAGAACATTTCATACTAAAGCAAAAGAATACACCTTCTCAGCACCTCATGGTACCTTCTCTACAATCGACCATATAATTGATCACAAAACAGACCTCAACAGATATAAGAAGATAGAAATAATCCCATGCCTCCTATCAGATCACTATGGAATAAGGGTGGTCTTCAATGGCAACAAAAACAACAGAAAACCCACATACATATCGAGGCTGAACAATGCTCTACTCAATGATAACTTGGTCAAGGAGGAAATAAAGAAAGAAATCAAAGACTTTTAAAATTTAATGAAAATGAAGGCACAACATTGCCTAATTTATGGGACACAATGAAAGCAGTACTGAGAGGAAAATTCATAGCCCTGAGTGCCGCCAAAAAAAAAAAAAAAGAAAACGGGAGAGGGCATACGCTAGCAGCTTAATGACTCACCTGAAAGCCCTGGAACAAAAAGAAGCAAATACGCCCAAGAAGAGTAGAAGGCAGGAAATCATAAAACTCAGGACTGAAATCAATCAAGTAGAAACAAATAAAACCATACAAAGAATCAACAAAACTAGGAGTTGGTTCTTTGAGAAAATCAACAAGATAGATAAGCCCTTAGCCAGACTAGCCAGAGGGCACAGAGACCGTATCCAAATTAACAAAATCAGAAACGAAAAGGGAGAGATAAAAACAGAAACTGAGGAAATTCAAAAAATTATCAGATTCTACTACAAAAGTCTGTATTCAACACAACTAGAAAATCTGGAGGAAATGGACAATTTCCTAGACAGATACCAAATACCAAAAATAAATCAGGAACAAATAGACCATCTAAACTGTCCTATAACCCCTGAAGAAATAGAAGTGGTCATTGGAAGTCTTCCAACCATAAAAAGCACAGGTCCAGATGGTTTTAGTGCAGAATTCTATCAGACCTTCAAAGAAGACTTAACACCAATACTCTTCAAACTATTTCACAAAATAGAAACAGAAGGAACACTACCCAATCATTCTATGAAGCCACAATTACGCTGATACCAAAATCACAAGAAGATCCGACAAAAAAAGAGAATCTCAGGCCAATCTCTCTTATGAATATCAATGCAAAAATACTCAATAAAATTCTTGGCAACTGAATCCAAGAAAACATCACAATGATCATTCACCACAATCAAGTAGGCTTCATCCCAGGGATGCAGGGATGATTCAATATAAGGAAATCCATCAATGTAATCCACTACATAAACAATCTCAAAGAAAAAAACCACATGGCCATTTCATTAGATGCTGAGAAAGCATTTGACAAAATTCAGCATCCTTTCATGTTAAAGGTCTTGGAAAGATCAGGAATTCGAGGCCCATATCTAAACATAGTAAAAGCAATTTACAGCAAACCGGTAGCCAACATCAATCTAAATGGAGAGAAACTTGAAGCAATCCCACTAAAATCAGGGAGTAGACAAGGCTGCCCTCTCTCTCCATATCTTTTCAATATAGTACTTGAAGTTCTAGCTAGAGCAATTAGACAACAAAAGGAGGTCAAAGGGATACAAATTGGAAAGGAAGAAGTCAAACTATCACTATTTGCAGACGATATGATAGTATACTTAAGTGACCCAAAGAACTCCACCAGAGAACTCCTACAGCTGATAAGCAACTTTAGCAAAGTGGCTGAATATAAAATCAACTCAAGCAAGTTAGTAGCCTTCTATACTCAAAGCATAAGCAGGCTGAGAAAGAAGTAAGAGAAATGTTACCCTTCACAATAGTCACAAACAATATAAAGTATCTTGGTGTGACTCTAATCAAACAAGTGAAAGATCTGTATGACAAGAACTTCAAATCTCTGAAGAAAGAAATTGAAGAAGACCTCAGAAGATGGAAAAATCTTCCATGCTCATGGAGTGGCAGGATTAATATAGTACAAATGAACATCTTGCCAAAAGCAATATACAGATTCAATGCAATCCCCATCAAAATCCCAACTCAATCCTTCATAAGTTAGAAAGAGCAATTCAAAAATTCGTCTGGAATAACAGAAAACCCAGGATAGCTAAAACTATTCTCAAGAGTGAAAGAATTTCTGGGAGAATGAATATCCTGGACCTCAAGCTGTACTACAGAGCAAAAGAGTTAAAAACTGCATGGTATTGGTACAGTGACAGGCATGTAGATCAACGGAACAGAACTCAAGACCCAGAAACGAATCCACACTCCTATGGTCACTTGATCTTTGACAAAGGAGCTAAAACCATCGAGTGGAAAATAGGTAGCCTTTTCAACAAATTGTGCTGGTTCTACTGGAGGTCAACATGCAGAAGAATGCAAATTGATCCATTCTTATCTCCTTGCACTAAGCTCAATTCCA
Organism: Tokudaia tokunoshimensis; assembly: GCA_036184795.1. Lineage (NCBI taxonomy): Eukaryota > Metazoa > Chordata > Mammalia > Rodentia > Muridae > Tokudaia > Tokudaia tokunoshimensis. The sequence goes on along the minus strand of BTHU01000004.1, from coordinate 32,003,233 downwards.
AGTGGATCAACGACCTCCACATAAAACCAGACAGACTGAAACTAATAGAAAGGAAACTAGGGGAAAACCTTGAACATATGGGCACAGGAGAGAATTTCCTGAACAGAACTCCAATAGCTTATGCTCTAAGATCAAGAATTGACAAATGGGACCTCATAAAATTACAAAGATTCTGTAAGGCAAAAGATACTGTCAAAAGGACAAAGTGGCAGCCGAATAACTGGAAAATGATCTTTACCAACCCTACATCTGACAGAGGGCTAATATCCAATATATACAAAGGACTCAAGAGGTTAGACTCCAGAGAGCCAAATAACCCTATTAAAAAATGGGGTACAGAGCTAAACAAAGAGTTCTCACCTGAAGAATATCTAATGGCTGAGAAGCACCTAAAGAGATGTTTATCATCCTTGGTCATTAGGGAAATGCAAATCAAAACCACCCTGAGATTCCATCTCACACCAGTCAGAATGGCTAAGATCAAAAACACAGGAGACAGCAGTTGTTGGCGAGGATGTGGAGAAAGAGGAACACTCATCCACTGCTGGTAGAATTGCAAGCTGGTACAACCACTCTGGAAAGCTGTCTGGCAGTTCCTCAGAAAACTGGGCATGACACTCCCGGAGGATCCTGCTATACCACTCCTGGGCATATACCCAGAGTCTTCCCCTGCATGCAATAAGGTCACATGCTCCACTATGTTCATAGCAGCCTTATTTATAATAGCCAGAAGCTGGAAAGAACCCAAATGTCCCTCAACGGAGGAATGGATTCAGAAGATGTGGTATATTTACACAATGGAATACTACTCTGCAATTAAAAACAATGAATTCACGAAATTCTTAGGCAAATTGTCAGAACTTGAAAATATCATCTTTAGTGAGGTAACCCAATCACAAAAGAACACACATGGTATGCAGTCACTGATAAGGTGATATTAACCCAGAATCTGGGAATACCCTAGACACAATTCGCATACCAATAGATTTCTAAGAAGATGGAAGGAGAGACCCCTGGTCCTGGAAAGACTGGATGTAGGGGAAGGCCAGGACAGAGAAGCGAGAGGGTATTGAATGGGGAAAAGAGGGAGGGAAGTGTGTTTAGAGGACTTTTGGGGAGGGAGGAAGCGGGAAATGGGAAATGATTTGGAATGTAAATAAAAAAAACTTAGAAAATAAAAAAAAAAGAACTAAAAAAAAATTTTGAGAGGGAACAGAAAGAGAAACTGTTATTTCCTTAGAAAAACATCTTGATTGTTGAATTCCCAAAACAAAATAAGCAAATGAAAAATAAGCAAACAACACCCAGAAGAAACTCCACTCCCCGATGTTTAACATGCCCAAGATTATAGGATCAGAGGTAAAGAGGGCACAACATCTGTCCCAACACTGGGATTTACTGGGACCAGCAGGACCCAGCAATGCAGAAACTTTGCCAGACCAGTGGCATGAGTTCCTTCCTGTCTGTCTGGGCCAGTGCCCTAAGCAGACCTTGGGCACAAACTCCACAGCCAGTCCCACAACACCCATAGGAAGCTCCACTCCCAGGCGCTTTTACACACCCGGGAGCATAGGATCCCAGAATCCTGGGAGCTTGGTCATACCTGGATCTCAGGGTCACAGAGACAGCTTGACTCCCAGGAGCTCTGTCACTCCCGGGATCTTAGGATCACAGGATCACAGAGACAGCTTGACTCTAAGGAGTTCTGATACAACCAGGATCACAGGAAGGACAGTCTCCAGTTTGATATAGCTAAGGCAGGTTAACAGTAGAGATATCCAGATGGCAGGAGGCAAGCTTAAGAACATAAGCAGCAGAAACCAAGGTTATTTAGCATTATCAGAACCCAATCCTTCCACCATAGCAAGTCCTGGATATACCATCACACCAGAAAAGCAAGATTCAGATCTAAAACCACTTCTGTCTCTCTCTCTCTCTCTCTCTCTCTCTCTCTCTCTCTGTCTGTCTGTCTTCTGTGTAGTGACTTTATTAAAGTTCTTTTCATTCAGCTTCAATGAATTATTGTCTGTTCTGTGAAATGATTCTGTCAAAACTCAAGACAGTAATGACGTACTGTGTTTTCCTATATAAATAAAACAATTCCAAAGCAGGGCATAATGAATGGCTTTAGAAAATGACATCATTTATGCGAAAAATTCTTTACTTCTTTTCTATTATTTTTAGTTTTTAATTATATTCAACACAATATATATTTTATATCAATCATAAAAATGATGGGAATAAATAACTTCCTAAAAAAAACAGGAGAATACAGATAAACAGCTAGAATCCCTTAAAGAGGAAATACAAAAGTCCCTTAAAGAATTACAGGAAAACACAAACAAACAGGTGAAGGAAATGAACAAAAACATGCAGGATCTAAAAATGGAACTAGAAACAATAAAGAAACCACAAAGTAAGACAACCCTGGAGCTAGAAAACCTAGGAAAGAGATCAGAAGCAAGCATCACCAACAGAATACAAGAAATAGAAGAGAGAATCTCAGATGCAGAAGATACCATAGAAAACATTGACACAACAGTCAAAGAAAATGCAAAAAGCTTGTGACCCAAAGCATCCAGGAAATCCAGGACACAATGATAAGACCAAACCGAAGGATAATAAGTATAAAAGAGAGTGAAGATTCCCAACTAAAAGGGCCAGTAAATATCCTCAATGAAATTATAGAAGAAAACTTCCCTAACCTAAAGAAAGAGATACCTGTGAACATATAAGAAACCTACAGAACTCCAAATAGACTGGACCAGAAAAGAAATTCCTCCAGTCACATAATAATCAAAACACCAAATGCACTAAACAAAGAAAGAATATTAAAAGCAGTAAAGGAAAAAGATCAAGTAACATATAAAGGCAGGCCTATCAGAATTACACCAGACTTCTCACCAGAGACTATGAAAGCAAGAAGATCCTGGGAAGATCTCATACAGACCCTAAGAGAACACAAATGCCAGCCTAGGATGCTAGACCCAGCAAAACTCCCAATTACCAGAGATGGAGAAACCAAGATATTCCATGACAAAACCGAATTTACACAATATCTTTCCACAAATCCAGACCTACAAAGGATAATAGACGGAAAACACCAATGCAAGGAGGGAAACTACACCCTAGAAAAAGCAAGAAAGTAATCTTTCAACAAATCCACACAAGCATAATTCCACCTCTAAAAACAAAAATAACAGGAAGTAACAATCACTTTTCCTTAATATCTCTTAATATGAAAATTAATATTACCAACATATCCTAATTGATTGAAATTCAAAAATATGAGGAATTAGAAATTTGTTGACTGTCACCCAGTGGTCTCTCTTATTTGGTAATAGAAGAAATATGTCCAATATTTTACAATCCATATACACTTTCTGCTTGTTTGTATGTGCCAGTGACTTGTTGTGTACCACTTAATGGTCTTGAAATCATGCTTCTTCTATCTCAACCTCTCTATTAGTAGGATTGTTTATTTGATGTTTTCACATTATACTATGTCTTTTAGAACAGCTTACATATTTCAAAATTATTTATACCACCTAAAGAAATGTAGACAATTTAGGAGGTGGTTTGTAGGAGAACAACAAAGAGTGAGACTTAATGTTTTGCTTGATATTTATAATTATTGTATAAATTTTGAAGAAGGTGACCCTACAACTTACTTTTTCTGAGATGAATGCTTTTCAAAATCATCACAGCCAATGAACCAGAATCTTACCCCCACCTAATGTCTGTGCCACTCTCCAAGCAGAACCATTGTTCATTGAAACAGTTGATGAATGACTTCATGGATAGACCATCTTAATACACACACTTAAATGAATATAACCTATTCCTTGTAGACTGAGAATGGTGACAATCACTCAAGTCAAATAGCTTTGACCATAGTAGGAAATCTGTATCCAAATAATTGTGTCTAAAATTCATTCCTGGCTGCAATAGAACTGTCAACTCTCAGTTTAGCTATTATGGAGGCAAAATTCTTTGGTGATGTGAGAGACATTGAAGTACAGCCTTATTACAATGAACTTCAATGTCTAAAAATTGTTCTTATTTTGGGTTTCTACCACAGTAAGAGGCAAGATTTTAAGCTCTACTAAAAACAAAACAAACAAATAAACAAACAAAAATCTTTATCTTTTTGTGTTCATTTAATAACATGACTATTTTTATGATTAGTATTAAAATATATTGTGTTGAGTATAATAAAAAATTAAAATTAAAATAAAAAAATATTTAGTCAAAAACAAGCAAGCAAGCAAAACAAGATCATCCCCTAGGAAATCAGAAAACCATGCTATGATTTCTTTAAGAAACCACAAAATGAAAAATAACATGAAATTTCTTAGCTAATGAAAAAATTTTCCCCTTCAGGCCACCATCTGCAGAAGGGAACCAGCCAGCTCCAAAGCCTTCTGTGCTTAGCCCACCAGGAGAGAGTGATCTCCCAGCAGCAATTTCACTTCCACCTTTTCTCTGGAGGGGTACAGCTAGGAGCACACAGGGCATATGATCACTGGAGCTTCTGGGACAGGAGTCTTCTCTTCCAGATGCCATTTGCATCAGAGAACCAGACAGCTCTACAGTCTTCTGTACTCAGACCCTGCCAGAAGAGAGTTGGTCTCCCAGGAGTATAGACACAGGCTTACAGGCCCATAGGAGGGACAAGCTCCAGCCAGAGACAGCAAGACCAACGAAGATCAGAGATAACCAGATGGCGAAAGGCAAGTGCAAGAACCCTACCAACAGAAACCAAGGCTACTTGACAACATCAGAGCCCAGTTCTCCCACCACAGCAAGTCCCAGATACCCCAACACACTGGAAAAGCAAGAGTTGGATTTAAAGTCCCAACTCACAATGCTGTTAGAGGACATCAAGAAGAACATAAATAACTCCCTTAAAGAAATACAGGAGAACATGGATCAAAAGGTAAAAACCCTTAAAGAGGAAACACAAAAATCCCTTAAAGAAATACAGGAGAACATGGGTCAACAGGTAGAGGCCCTTAAAGAGGAAGCACAAAAATCCCTTAAAGAATTGTGGGGAAACACAAACAAACAAGTGAAGGAACTGAACAAAACCATCCAGGATCTAAAAAATGGAAGTAGAAACAATAAAGAAATCACAAAGTGAGACATCTCTGGAGATAGAAAATCTTGGAAAGAATTCAGGAGTCATAGATGCAAGCATCAACAACAGAATACAAGAGATGGAAGAAAGAATCTTAGGTGCTGAAGATACCATAGAAAACATTGACTCAACAGTCAAAGAAAATGCAAAATACAAAAAGCTCTTGAGCCAAAACATCCAGGAAATCCAGGACACAATGAAAAGACCAAACCTAAGGATTATAGGTATAGAAGAGAGCGAAGATTTCCAACTTAAAGGGTCAGTAAATATCTTCAATGAAATTATAGAAGAAAACTTCCCTAGCCTAAAGAAAGAGATGCCCATGAACATACAAGAAGCCTACAGAACTCCAAACAGACTCGACCAGACCAGAAAGTCCTCCCAGCACATAATAATCAAAACACCAAATGTAGTAAACAAAGAAAGAATATTAAAAGCAGTAAGGGAAAAAGGTCAAGTAACCTATAAAGGCAGGCCTATCAGAATTACACCAGACTTCTCACCTGAGATGATGAAAGCCAGAAGATCCTGGGCAGATCTCATACAGACCCTAAGAGAACACAAATGCCAGCCCAAACTACTATACCCAGCAAAACTCTCAATCGCCATAGATGGAGAAACCAAGATATTCCATGATAAAACCAAATTTACACAATATCTGTCCACAAATCCAGCCCTACAAAGGGTAATAGATGGAAAACGCCAACATGAGGAGGGAAACTACACCCTTGAAAAAGCATGAAAGTAATCTTTTTCCAACAAACCCTAAAGAATTTATCCACACAAACATTAAAATAACATCAAAAATAACAGGAAGCAACAATTACTATTCCTTAATATCTTATAACATCAATGGACTCAATTCCGCAACAAAAAAAAGCATAGTCTAACAGAAATATTTTTTCATGTAAATCTTCAGTTTTATCAGAAAATGTTTATGATTCCTTTTTCAATCAATTTAGTAACGTTTTTTTATGTCTACCATTTAACTGTATTATTTTCCATGATAATCTTTAATTTTAATATTTTTTCTATGTATTTTTCAATTTTATCAGATATATTTTCTATGTAAATCTTCAATTTTGTCAGAAAATGTTTATAATTCCACTTTCAATCAACTTAGAAATATTTTTATGCCTACCATTTTATCTGTATAATTTTCCACAATAATCTTCAATTTTAATGTTTTTCTATATATTTTTTCAGTTTTATCAGAAATATTTTCCATGTAAATCTTCAATTTTATCAGAAAATGGTTATAATTCTACTTTAAATCAACTTAGGAATATTTTTATTCCTACCATTTTATCTGTATAATTTTCCATGAAATAATGTTAATGTGTTTTTCTATATATTTCTTGAATTTTGTCAGAAATATTTCCCTTGTAGATCTTCAATTTTATCAGAAAATGTTTGTAATTCCACTTTCAATCAACTTAGAAATATTCTTATGCCTACCATTTTATTTGTAATTTTCCATGATAATCTTCAATTTTAATGCTATTTTATATTTTTCTACAATTTTATTAGAAATATTTCCCATGTAAATCTTCAATTCTGTCATAAAATGTTTCTACTTCCTTTTTCAATTAATTTAGCAATGTTTTTATGTCTACCATCTTATTCTTTAATATTCCATGAAAATTGTCAATCTTAATGTGTTTTTGTATATGCTTCTTCAATCTTGTCAGAAACATTTTCCATGTAAATCTTTAATTTTATCATAAAATGCTTTTACTTCCTTTTTCAATAAAAAATAAAAAAAAGTAAAAAGAAAAGAAAAAAGAAAAAGTCTTCTCTTTTTTTTTTTTGATGCAAAATGCAAGAGGAATTTTATTTAATCCAGCATGCTGGGGTCACCGTGCACATGGGGAAAGAACGGCCACGCGCAGTGGGCTGCTGTGTGGCTTTATACAGTTCTCAGGGTACAATGTGATTGGCAGAACAGTGTTACATTTAAACTAATTGGTTGTTAGGGGATGAGGTAGGCAGCCAATGGTCTCTGAATAACTCTGGGCCTCCCCCAGCCTCAGGGACTTCCCTGTGGTCTGAGGAATGTAATTTAGCCTCTCCCTTCTGGGAGGGGCAAGTGTTCCATGACCTTTCCAAAGTTCCTGTGCTAACACTTTCATTCCTCCGTTTTCTTTGTGCATGCTTCAATCCTGAAGCAATTACTGGTATCTGATAGCTCATACTCCTGGTCTTCTGTATCTAGTTCTTTGTATCTCTGCTTTAAGATCATTAGATGTACTGTACCTATGTGTTTCTTAACAATAGCGACCAAGTGGTTCAGAATGTAGGGGCCAAAGGTCAACAATAGCAGGAAAACAATTAAGGGTCCTAACAGGGTGGATATATAGGTGGTTAAACAAGGGGAGGAGTTAAACCAAGACTCGAACCAGCCCTGACTCTGTTCTCTCTCTTTCCCGCTTGGCTAGCCCTTTCCTCACCTTGGCCATTGACTCTTTAACAACCCTGGAATGGTCTATATAAAAGCAACACCACTCAGCTAAGGCAGCACATAGACCTCCTATTCTGCAGTACTACTTTTGATAACGAAGTAAGTGATTCTTGAAGGTGACTGATGGAAGTTTCTATTCTTTCTCCATCTAAATCAATGGCTGACCTCAGACTGTCATAATCTTCTCCTTGTAAGACCAGGGTGGAAGTCCTGGTGGCTGCCCCAGCCATCCCCAACCCCAACAGAAGGGAGACAGTGAGTGTTTTGTAACAGGTTTGGTGGACGGGCGTATAGGATGGGGGAAGGAATCAGAATCCAAGGTACCACCAAGCATGATCAAGGTCGAGTGATCTTGAGCTTGAGCAGATTGTCTGTCTTCTATACCGTCCATCGGGGGTCTCTGGAGAGCGGAGTGTCTGCAGGTTTCACATGGGAAGCATACACCCAGGCCGCAGCACCATCCACCTTGAGGCCTGTGGGAATGGCTAGCAGAGCCTGGAAGGGTCCCTTCCAGCAGGGTTCCAGCAAATGTTTGTGAAGCCTCCTTACACAGATCCAGTTACCAGTCTGAAAGCAGTGAGGAGTCTCTGGTATCCCTGGAGCATTTAAAGCAGACAGTTGGGGCCAAATCTTTGTTGTGGGATACCTCCTGGGAGGGCCCAGTGGACACTGAAGGAGTTGGGGTACCAAAGAGGATCTCAAAAGGGATTAGGCTAAAATGGCAGGGGTTGTTCTGGGCTCAGAACAGGGTCAAGGGAAGGGGCACCACACAGCCTGAGCCAGTCTCCAAGGTCAATTTAGTTAAGGTCTCTCGTAGGGTTTTATTTTTTCTCTACTTGCCCTCATCTCTGGGAACAATACACCCAATAATGCTTCCAATTAGTTCCCAATATCTCTGTAAATTCCTGACTTGGAGACAAAGCAGAACCATTGTCCAATCTAATTACCTTGGGCACTCTGAAACTCGGGAAAATTTCTTCTAATATCTTCTTTAGCTATCATGGCAGCTGTTTCCTGCTTGGTGGGGAAAGCCCAACCCATCCAGAGAAAGTATCCACAAACACTATAAGGTATTTGTAACTGTATTTTCCTGCCTTAACTTCTATAAAATTTCTCAATATACTCTTTACTGTTCTCCCCTAGGCCTTTTGCCTTGTTTACTCTTGGCTGCAAAAGCATTCACTTGCTGGCATATCTTATACTATTTTATTATCTCTCTGGCCCTAACTGAGTGCTAATATATATATATATATATATATATATATATATATATATATATATATATATATATATGCATATATTTTTGGTCCCTTAACTGCTTGGACAAACTTTTTATCCCATAAATGAGTCCATCTGTGCATTTGGCCAAATGAGACTTTTGCTTACTTTATGGGAATATAATTCTCCCTTCTTGTTTGCGCCATTGTCTTTTCTTGGTAATAGTTGGTAGATTTGCCACAGCCCATGTCCACAGGGATATATGCCAAGAGAACTGCTCACATCAGAGGAAACAAACAGGAAATCTTGGACTTCTTAGATGCCCTAATGAGCTGGCAACTGTGAGTATTATTCACTCCCCAGGACGTCAGAAGCGAAAAGACTCAGTGGGCAATAACCAGGCTTATCATGAGGCTCCAGAAGTGGCTATGCAGGAGCCTACCCTGGTTATGGGCCGGTGAGAAACATCCACTGGGTAATGGGACTGAATTAAGGGATGGCTTCACTTAGAATATGCTGAAGAAAAAAGGATCCAGAAAAAAAATCTTCAACCAAACCAAACAAAACTTCTTCAGAAAATAAAGAAAACCAAAGACTGCATATGAGAATGACGCATAGCAGACTATGCACAGTCATCACTGGAGAT